>CM075985.1:13760247-13906570 GCA_038087875.1 Malacoraja senta | reverse complement strand
GGAATGGCTAGCTCTCTCTCAGCTGCCATAAACATAATGGGCTGAATGGCCACTTTACGTGCCTCAAATTATGACTCTGGAGTCTTTCTATTTCAGGCAATTAGTGTTAGCAGAAACTGCTCTAAGTACAGTACTGATGGAATCAGAGTGAAACTCCCTGAATATTACCACATAAACCTACTTTAGGACGTCATCAAAAATAAACCCTCGACTGCAGCGATGTGTTTCTTCCACCAACTACCCTGTGGCCTATGTGACTCAAATGCCCAATTTAACTTACTCCTTTCAAATGTAAATACCACAACATAAATACCTCCCTCACTTGGTAACCATGAAGGTTAAGTGATAAATATCAGGAATGGGAGCACTACTGTCAGAAGCAGGCAAGTTCAGATTTATTTTATTTAGTTTTTATTTTGTATTTTAAACATGTTTTAGTAGATTGAGAAATGGTGGGTAAATTGCCCGGCAGTCAGCAGGGTAAAGGTTTGTGGAGCCTTCACTGAATTGCTTCACATGGCAGGTTCGTGGCTATGGGCACCGCCTCTGGAAGTGGCTCTGGAGGGAGGTGATGAGAACCTGCTCCCTGCTGGGAATTCCAGCTCCACCATTGTGCTGATCCTCCAGCTAAAGCCTCATCTTCCTAATGCCGACAATGACTGTCCACACTCTCAGATGGCCCAAACAGCAACTCAGATCTGAGTAATGGGATGATTATTTGAGTATTCCAATGGCTTGCCTCATTGCGACCCAGTTGGTGGTAGGGAGCTTGTTATATCTCTTTGTTGCAGGCCTCCAGAGATTTGTAATTGGGATCAGGAGTTACAGATACAAGGGTTACCAGCTGGGCATTCTCTGAGCATCTTCAAACAGGATCTGCAAACCACTTCGGAGCAAAGCATTGGGGTTCTGGAAAATGGTTACTTTTACGCAAAGTGATATTGTGGTTATATTAGGCGGCCTTTTCTGTTTACATTTGTAAACTGAGTGTAATAGCCTAGTTCGGTTTCGTACAACACAGAAGCGTCTCAGAATAAAACAGCGTTTAACTTGTACTTATAGTAGGGACAACGAGAATAATGGATCCACAGATTGTTAAAGAACTAAATAGTCTCCATCCAGATACTTTTCACTATTAACTGAGATGATTAACCTCATCTGGTTAACTTCATCTCACAACTATTAATTGTACTGTTTATTGAGGGGCTCTTCCCTTATCACAGTGCAGACATCTGGTTGTAGATTGCAGGAAATTCTGTGTTATTGTTTGAGCTACCAGCACCACGAGAGACTGACGAAATCATTATCCACGAGAAGATATTCACACTAATTAGCTGGCTCGGGGGCAATGACACATTCTATCACATATTTTGAAATTTTTGTCAAAGATCAAAAATGTTTAATCAACAAAGAGGATTTTTAAGAATTAATATTACATGTCCCCAAGATAAAAGGGATTGTGTGGTATTAATGCTCAAATTCTTCGGTTATATCTGAAAAAGTTGGAGCAAATTTTCATTACACAAAGTTACTGGAAAGCTCCAGACACTATTTAATTGTATTGTTAATATTCTCACTTACCCAGCTTTGGCCGTAGGGGAGACTCAGTGGGAGCTGCGAGGTAAGAATAGTTAAGTTGTGTTAACTGATGGGCACATTCTATATCCCCTCGATATAATGATAACTGTGTAAATTATTTACATGGAAGATTTCCATGAATAACGTTCTCTGGGGGAAAAATCATAAATTTCAAGCTGAGGCAGGCTTGCTTCCTTCTCAACAAGTCAGTTGTTTGACAATTCAAAATAACTTTAATTACAGCGTGTAATAACTAAGGTTAATTCACACTTTGTGGTCAATCATCTACACGTGACAATAAACTAAACTGAAGATTATCTGTCACTTATGTGCTATGTCGAATTTTCTACAGATTACCTTAAACTAAAAGCATATTTAAAATAAAACTTGTTCACTTTGATTCAGATTGGATATTTGCAAAATGGAAAATTCATGTTACCTTGACCTTGTTGAGAAGCAAGAGAGTAAATGAAACAAACATAATACATCACACTACAACACCCACAGAATATGGTATTATAAAGTAAAATGCATGGCCATTGCAATTAAGCTTAAGCTTGCATTTCCTCATTAATTTATGAATCACCATTAAACACTCAATTAAACAAACTCACAGATGTTTTAAATTATAATTACTCATGGAAACAAAGCTGGAAGCCATGAGAATATAAACTGTATAAGAATATAAAATAAGAATGCTCCACGTGAATGTGCAGGGAATGGAGGATATAAATCACATGTAGGCTGAAGGTGTGAGTTTGATTTGGCATCATGTTCAATAGAGACATCATGGGATGAAGCGCCTATTCCTATGCTGTACTGTTCAATGTATTAAATGATGCACAATGGCTCTATTAAAGGTTATTACAACTTTGCAACTGCAGTCCATGTATATTTTTCCATTTTCTCTTCTTTTGTAAAGTAGTATGGAGCTACAGTGGTGCCATTCACACCACAAGACCTCAGTCAAAGGGTGATTTTTCATGGGGTAGCCCATATAATGAAAACTACTGTATTATTTGATCATTTACAACAACACACTCGAGCCTGATATTCACCTCATAAAGTCATTCAGCATGGAAACAGACCTTTCGCCCAACTTGTCCACGATGATCAGAATGTCTATCCAAGCTGGTCCCATTTGCCTGCATTTGGCCCACATCCCTCTTAACCTTTTTTATCCATGTACCAGTCCAATGGGTTTTAAACATTGTAACAGTACTTGCCTATATATCTTTCTCTTGCAGCTCATTCAATATACCAACCCCACCTTGTGTGATAAAGTTGCCCGTCAAAGCCCTTTTATATCTCATCGTAAATTAATATTCTCCAGATTTAGATTCCGCTATCCTGGAAAAAGACCGGGACCATCTGCCTTATCTATGCCCCTCATGATTTTATGTATCTCCATATGGTCAGCCCTCAGCTTCCCAAACTCCAGGTAAAATAGTCCCGTCTACCCAACTTCTCTTTATAACCGAAGCCCTCCAATCTCGGGAACATCCTCGTGGATCTTTTCTGCACCCTTCCTAGCTTAATTATATCATTTGATAGCCACAGCACACACCTTCACACAGAGTGTACATAGCCCTGATCACGGGCATGAATATCCCCTATCCCAGTGGGAGTGAATACTCCTAGTTGCACCTCAGCTGCTGGACTTCTTGTAACCTATTCTTGACTTTTAATAACAGGCAGAGTTGTTTTCAGCTTAAATCTACCATACTGTTGTAAAGCAATAAAATAGAAGCATGAAAAACTGATAAGAAATTCATTTTATATGGTAGTATAATGATGTGACATTATGGATCACTAAAGACAGAATACATTTAAATAAAATTGCCTACTAAAACATATTTTTAAAAATTGGCACACAGATTACAGTTGAGGTTGGAATCCAAATCCCATAATGCCAAAATTCACGATATAATGAGTTCAAGTGAATTGTTTTAACCCATTTTGTTAGTGCAAAACTATGTGTAATTCATCAGTAATTGACATTAAATTGCCCATCCCGTTCAGAGGTTAGTGATGTTGGAAATAGAAATAGTTGCAAAGTATGCTGGCAGACTTGTCTTGGTGAAGGATCACTCTACATATGGTTCATCTTTTATCAGTGTTGGATTTATACTGAGTAGAAGATTAGACCTGGGGAATGGATTGTAAAATGATTTTAAAATGTACATTGCAGGAGAAAGAATTACAGAAATTAAACCAAATGCATGTCAACTCCTGCTACCAAATATTAAAGACTCACAGCCAGGTTATTGACTGCCTCATGATCTACCCTGGGCCAGTGACTATCACAGGCTGGTAGCAAGCCACTGTACCACAAGGCTAAAAACAAAGGTGAGGACAGGAGTTTATTCCAAACCTAGAAACTGAAGTTCAAAATGTTGGAACTACACAACTGGTCTTTTGACAGTAATGATGGGAAAAGTTAAGTAACTGGTCCGAAGTTTACAGCAGTAACGATGCTATAGCTACTGAGATTTGTTATCACTCCTCCATGCGACTAGCAACAACTTTGGAATTTCAGTACACACTTAGTTTAAGATGAAAATCCCAGTTATCGACAGTGATTCTGTACATTTCCATCAGTAAAGCTAATTGAAGCTTTCCCTGTATTCAGGCAAATTTGCTCGAAATATCATGAATTTCAAATATTTATGATCTCGTCCTTTTGTAAAAGCTGTTCTGCTTTGTATTAAATTTTAAGTGTGAACTTAATGACAGTTTGAATTTTAATTATCACTCATCGAACTATCTGTCCCTAAAAAGTGTAAGTTTTAGGTACTGTAATTTCCAATATCTTTTGTTTTTTTTATTGCTTTTTAAAAGTTTATCCTTTAACTTCCAGAGATAGCTGATTTTGTGAGGAGGCTTCTCCAAAGTCAGTGTTCAGCTTTTGTTGCTTCGTTGCTGACTGCAAATTCTGGGCCAACTTTTCGGAGCAGTGTGTGGGGTGTGCGTACGTGTGTGATGCAGTGAACAGGAAAGGAAAAGCCATTTCCACTGATAGAAAAAATGGTATCGAAATTTAAACCAATTGACTAAAAAAAGTAATAAGAACGATTATAAATAATGGTGGAAGCACCTTCAATGATGCTTTTAAAAGAGAATACTTAAAAAAGAAAATTGGCAGAGTGTGGGGAATGTGGCTAGGACTATTGCTTCAGCACAGGAGGATGAGGGGTGATCTTATAGAGGTGCATAGAATCATGAGGGGAATAGATAGGATAGCTGCTCAGGTTATTTTACCCAGAGTAGGGAATCAAGAACTAGAGGACATAAATTTAAGGTGAGAAGGAAAAGATTTAAAAGGAATCTGAGGTGAAACATTTTCACACAGAGGGTGTTGCTGCCAGAGGAGGTAATAGGGGCAGGTATTATAACAAAATTTAAAAGACATTTGGACAGATATGTGGACAGGAAAGGGTTTGGAGTGATGTTGCTCAAATACAGGCAGCTGGGACATGTAGATTGGGCAGCTTGGCTGGCATGGGCAAGTTGGGCTGAAGGTCCAGTTTCCGTGTTGTACGACCATATGACTTTATGACTTTAACTACACAGTACTATCCCATCAGTGTGCTTGCGCCTTTCTTATTTCTAAGCTCTACCCATATTGCCTTAGTGTACAGTACGTCCTGAGCAACAATCTCTCTGATTAGTAGCGCAACTCCTCCACCTCTTTACCTCCCTCTTGATCATGTCAAACATTGAAACCACAGAACATCGAGCTGCCATTCGTATCCCTCTCACAACCATGTTTGTGCAATGGCCACCACAGCATCATAGTCACAAGTACTGATCCAGGCTCTATGTACATCTGCTTTCTCCACAATACTCCTTGCAAGTCCATTAGCTTCACCATATTCCTTCACCTCTCCCTGCCTGTCCTTCCTTCTACCAATTCTTTCAATTTCTGTACTACCCTGGTTCTCACCCTCCTGTCGCTGTAGTTTATAACCTCCCAAGTAGCATTAATAAAATTGCTTGCAAGGATATTGGTCCCCCTCCAGTTCAGATGTAACCCGTCCCTCTTCTACGGGTCATCTCTGCCCAAGAAGAGATTTCAAAAGTCAAAAGATCGGAATCCCTGCCCCCTGCACTAAATCCTGAGCTATAAAATCACTGCATGGAATATTTAAAACTTTTATCAACTATTTAAAAGAAACACCATTTAAAAGTATTATCTTAACTAAAATATGAAATAAAGGGACTGCAGTAATATAGAGGTAAATTAAATATTAATATTTTAAATAATAAATTCAAGGTATGTTTCATTCTAGGTTCAAAGAAGATCCCATTAAATGTTTCAATGTGCTGCTTTACAAGATTTCATGAATTTTAAATGATATATGAACATTTGTTTTTTTATTCACTGCAAATGATTCATTTTTCATAATTTTCAAACTGTGTGACACTTTGAAACATTTTTCGAGATTGAATTTCCTTTTACTAATATGATCATTTACAGTCAACTGCCTTTGAAGCCAAAAGCCGAGAACATCCATCATCCCACCAATGTCATTTACATACATGCTACCCATAACACATTAAATTATGATCAGTGACAGGCATTTCTATGTACTCAGTAAGTGTTTTGCATGTGTGGAAATATGTTTATGTGAAGAAATAGTATGCTTGCAGGAAATATTGCCTGACGTTTAGTGTGGGGACTGGTGAGACACCCGGTGACTGTGAGTGACCGAGGGAAGGTTGAGTTTCAATGTACAATCCCTCTACCTATAATGAATGAATGAATAAGTTTATTGGCCAAGTATGTACACATACAAGTAATTTGCCTTGGTGCTCCGCTCGCAAGTAACAACACGACATACAGTAAACTTAAGAATAAAACATAAAACATTAAGAAGAAAACATTATAGTTTAAACATGTGAATGAAATAAAATACCAGAGCAAAAGGAGGCTACAGAATTTTGGTTATTGAGTAGAGCTAGTGCTCGTGGAAAAAAAGCTGTTTTTATATCTGGCTGTGGCGGCATTGACAGTCCGGAGTCACCTTCCAGAGGGAAGTGATTCAAAGAGTTTGTGGCCAGGGTGAGAGGGGTCAGAGATGATCTTACCCGCTTGCTTCCTGGCCCTTGGAGTATACAGTTCGTCAATGGAGGGAAGGTTGCAGCCAATAACCTTCTCAGCTGGTCGAACGATTTGCTGCAGCCTCCAGATGTCGTGCTTGGTGGCTGAGCCAAACCAGACCATGATGGAGAAGGTGAGGACAGACACTACGATGGCAGTATAGAATTGGACCATCATTGCCTGTGGCAGATTGTGTTTCCCCAGCTGGTTCCAAGGAACTTAAAAAACTCCACAGATGTGATGTGGTGTAGTTGATGGTGAATGGGGGGAGGGGAGGGGGTGCTCTCCTAAAGTCTACTATCAATTCCATTGTCTTAAGAGCATTGAGCTCCAGATTGTTACGAAGGAACCAGGCCGCCAGCTGTGTCACTTCCTGTCTGTAGGCAGATTCCTCCCCATCCTGGATCAGTCCAACCAGGGTTGTGTTGTCTGCAAATTTGAGAAGCTTTACATAGGAGTCTGTGGAGGTGCAGTCATTGGTGTAGAGAGAGTAAAGGAGAGGGGAGAGTACGCAGCCTTGCGGTGCTCCTATGCTGAGGGTTTGCGGGTCCGAGATGTGCTTTCCCAGCCTCAAATGCTGCTTCCTGTCTGACAGGAAGTTGGTGATCCACTGACGGAAGGGTTCAGGCACAGTCAACAGGTAGAGTTTGGAGTGTAGTAGCTCTGGCACAATGGTGTTGAATGCAGAGATAAAATCCAAAAACAAAATCCTTGCATAGGTCCCCTGGCAATCCAGGTGGTGCTGGAGGATGAAGTGCAGGCCGAGGTTGACTGCATCATCCACTGATCTATTGGCCCGGTATGCAAACTGCAGAGGGTCCAGCAGGGGGTTTGTGATGTTTTTCAGCTGGGCCAGCACAAGTCTTTCAAGGGTCTTTGACTTTGACTTTATGACTACAGAGGTCAGTGCGACAGGCCTGTAGTCATTAAGACCAGTCATCCTTGTCTTTTTGGGTACAGGGACAATAGTGGAGACTTTGAAGCAGGCAGGGACAGTACAGGTTTGCAGGGACTGGTTGAAAATGTCTGTGTAGACTGGTGCCAGTTGTTCGGCACAGAGCTTGACGGTTGAGGGGGAAACATTGTCCAGTCCTGGTGATTTCCGGCTTTCTTTGTCTTCTGAATAGCCTCTTCATCTCCTCAATTTCTATTGTTGGTGATGGAGAAGTGGCCAGACTGATGTTGGGCAGCAAGGAGATGGTGGGTAGTGGACGAGGGCCTTGTCTTTGCAAACTGGAGTCAGGCTGTAAGTGGGTGTTAAGTGGTGATTGAGGAGGGGTGGGTTTGAAAGAGCTCAGTCTTTGCAGACTGGAGGTAGACAAAAAATGCTGGAGAAACACAGCGGGTGAGGCAACATCTATGGAGAGAAGGAATAGGCAACGATTCGGGTCGAGACCCATCTTCAGACTGGAGTCAGGCTGTAAGTAGGTGTGAAGTGGTGATTGGGGAGGAGTGGGTGGGGAAGGGTCCAGTCTTTGCAGACTGGAGTCAGGCTGTGAGGAGGTGTGAAGTGCTGATTGGGGAGGGGGTACCTGGGTTATGTTTCTGTGGGGGGTTTTCCTCTTGTAGCTGGTGATTTCTTGCAAGCCCTTCCAAACTGAAGAAGTCATTAGCTGAGAACTTGTTCCTCAACTTCTCAGTGTACCTTTCCTTGGCAGCTCCGATTCCTCTTCTCAGCTTGTACTTGGCCTGCCTGTACAGGTCTGCATCCCCGCTCCTGTAGGCCTCATATTTAGACTGGCGGATCTGTCCGAGTTCTGCTGTAAACCAGGGCTTGTCTTTGTTGTACCAGATCCGGGTCCTAGTGGGAATGCAACTGTCCTCACAAAAGCTGACATATGATGTCACAGTATCTGTATATTCATCGAGGCTTGTGGTTGATTCTCTGAACACATTCCAATCAGCGCAGTCAAAGCAGTACTGTAGGTTTTCAATGCCCTCACTTGTCCACCTTTTCATTGTTCACACCACAGGCTTAGCAGCTTTTAGTTTCTGCCTGTAGGTCGGAATAAGGTGAACTAAACAATGATCAGAGAGACCCAGAGCTGCCCGGGGAACAGAGCGATATGCGTTCTGGATTGAAGTGTAACAGTGATCGAGAGTTCTCTCACCTCTGGTGGGGCAGGTAACATGAAGTCTGTACCTTGGAAGCTCTCGGCTGAGGTTAGCCTTGTTAAAGTCCCCCAAAACAATGGGCATGACAGGATTAATGTGAATGTTTCCACTTTACACAGTGGCAGTAAAGCTGCAAATAAAAACAGCCCATGGCCAGTTTGACTTCCTGCCTGCACTAAAAATCCAAGGGCAAAATTTTGAGATTAGCAGTAAGAAATTAGAATAGCCTCTCTTTGTGGATTTCTTTCCTGTTGTGTTGTTACTTTGCTTTCTTCTCTTCTACCAGGAGGAGCCGCCATCTTGGAGGAACGGCTGCTAAACAGCAGCCGTCCGTCAAATTCACTTTTCCTTTAGTTTTAGCGTTTTTTATTTCTTTGTTTGTTTGGGGGATTTTGACTTTTAATGTGGGGGGGTAAGGGGGAAACTATTTCTGGGTCCCTACCTGGTCGGTGAGGCAGCTTTTTCTCCAGGCTGCCTCGTCGACCCGTCCTCGTGGCCTATCAGCGGGCATGGAGCGCCGTTTCCTGACGGGGACCGCCCAGCACCTTCAGCTTCGGTGGCGGCACAGCGCTGGAGCGCTATCGGAGAGCGTAGCGGGCAATGCCTTGCCTGGGTCGCCGCGCTGGATCGACGCGCTGGAGCTCCGGCATGCGTTGACCGCCGAGATCAACACCTCCGGGCTGCGGGACTGCGGAGCGACCAGCCGCGGGCGGCGGCGCCGACTCCAACATCGGGAGCCTCGTGGCTCCAAATCAGCACGGCCCTGTCGGCTTCGGGTGCCATCGACTCCGCCGGGAAACCGGCCGTTCCAGCCGCTGCGAGGACTCTCCTGATGGCCAGGAACATCGGGCCTCCGTAGAGGCAACTGTGGAGGCCTCATTGGGCCTGACTCTGGGGAGAACTGGGTTGGGGACTGGACATTGTGCCTTCCCCCACAGTGGTGGTCATTGTGGGGGGATGATTTTTTGTGTGCTGTGCCTGTTAGTCTGTGTGCAAGATGGCGGTCGGAGGGGAGAGTGGACGCTGGCGCGAATTGGTCGCCGCTGCTCTCTCCTCAAATTGTGTTTCTTATTTTCTTTTTGTGCTTTTGAAATTGAATTCTGTCCTTGATTTGTGTACTGTGGTGTTTTTATATTTAATTTATTCCGATAATGTGTTTTGTATTTTTGTGATTCTATGCCTTGTAAGGTGTCCTTGGGTTTTAGAAAGGCGCCAGTAAATAAAATGAATTATTATTATTATTATTACCAGTCAAATATATTTTTTCTAAATAAGCCAGGTTTTGGCTGCGTTCAAATTACTTGGGGATTGTGAGGCAAAAGAATCTCAAATGTAATTGACAACTGATCCATAAAACATTAGCTAGAAGGAAGTGCCATTGGTCCCCACAGGGTTTTCACCTTTAATCAATCCCGTTGAGGTGAAAACCTGCTTTAAACCCTCTCAGATGTGAAGCACACGAGAGATAGATGGCTTGTTATTTTCTCCAGGTTGAGTTGAGAGAGCTTTCTCCATCCCCCCTTCTATAATCATGGGACTTGCAGGTAAAAGCTGAGAGCTCTATACCAATGTAACATAAAACATCCTTAAGTTTTATATTTATGAAGAGCACATTAACATAAGGGACAAAACCTATTAAACTTTTATTAGGTAGAATTTCATAATCATGTTTAGAGAAATTGTACCTGTTAAATAATTAACTTTCGAAATTAACTATTACGATCAGGAAACAATGAAACATTTATGCCTGAAAAAAAATTACATCTAAGCCCGAATACATTTATTAAAATGCCAAAATACAAGAGAAAGTGCTTGATATAAAAGTTTAATGTCTCCGGAATAAATTTTCCAAATTCTTTTTGTACTCAATAGGCTTTCAGTAACTTGCCCTGGGTTATCACATTGAATGAATTGTAATTCTCATTCAACCAACTGCTTGCCAATATTTTAGGAAGTTATTAAGAGTCCATGGCCTGGTCTTTAATGAGCTGTCGGCTGAAACACTCATAATCCCCAAGTATACTTAATTCTGCACATTTCATTTTCATTGATAATTAAAGATTGTAGCTGACCACGATTATAATTCTATTTTTAATTGCTATAAATCTAGGGAACATTCCTGGTCTGCTGAGGTCATAGATCAAAGAGATAGAGCTCTAGGGGCTAGTGGAATCAAGGGATATGGGGAGAAGGCAGGCACGGGTTATTGATTGAGGACGATCAGCCATGATCACAATGAATGGCGGTGCTGGCTCGAAGGGTCGAATGGCCTCCTCCTGCAACTATTTTCTATGTTTCTATGTTTCTAGTACAAGAACATATTTTATGTACAACTAAAAATGCTCAGTATTTCACAAATGGAAATGTTTAAATTCTACAATATGTTTGTTTATGAGCTAACAGGCAACTACAGGAGTGGGTTTGACTAAAGTTTATTATTGGCATTAGTCTAGTCTTTGCAACACATTAAATTAAAGATGCAAATGGAATTTAATTTTTTTTCTATGGGATAAACGTATTCATTATTTCATTTACCCATGAAAAATGCACTTTTTTTCAGTTAATGAAAATTAAAAATCTCCAGATGCTCGAAATCCGAAACAAAATCTGGAAATAATCAGCTAGTCAGGCAACATGTATGGAAGAAAATAGTTATTATTCCAGGTTTATGCCCCTTTTGACACCAGCATGGAATATCAATAGAGCTGTTGCCTTTGAGATCCAGGGACCTGTTTCATGTGCTGCCTGTGTGGAATTTGTACATTTGCCCTGTGACTGCGGATTGCTTCGGTTCCTCCCACATCTGATTGATTTGTTCTTTGGAAGGTTAATTGGCCACTGTAGGTAGAGTATAGGTGACGTCAATGGGGAGTGGGTGGGGGGGGGGGGGGGGGAGTGGCCAGTTTACGTGATGGACTGAATGGGTCAAAATTGAGCATGTCAATTTGGGGGCAGGTTAATCCTAAAGATTAACAAATCTTTTACAAAGAAACATAGTTGAGGGAGGTGTTCTGTAGTTAACCTGTTCCATTATCATTTAGAGAATCGGAAGCACAAATTTTAATTTCTACGATGCTTGAGCTCTGTTTCAAAAGATGATTTTACCTTGTGATTTCATGTAAAGCACAGTACAAAAGGAATGCTTTGAACATACAAGTGTGATCAATATTCTACCAAGGTTTTCCTGGATATATCACCAGGCATGAGTTGCAATTTGAGTTCAGTGATTTACAAATTATCACAGCTGTATTGCGTGTAACTGCTGTATACTGTATTACAATACTATTCACTAAAATCTGACATGGTCCAACAGAATGGGAGGATGCAGATCTGAATCAATTATTACATATAATCTGAACTGTCACTATGGAGGAATCATTGGGCAAGATAACACGTTTCCTCGGAAAATTAGAGGGTAACTCTTACATGTCAACCAGAATCCATTTTCCAAGCATCATTGGTGCAACCATGGCTCCAGATCGACCTCTTAGAAATGTTTAAGAAGGAACTGCAGATGCTGGAAAATCGAAGGTAGACAAAAATGCTGGAGAAACTCAGCGAGTGAGGCCTCTTAGAAATGGTGCTTCATTGGGTAATTAGATGAAATAACTGAGAAAATATCTTTACGAATAGGATAGGGGCATTTGCGACCTATTTAATGATTTATATAGTGAATTATTTAGCAATAAGGATCAAGACGATGGGGAGTGGGTGGGTCAATTGCTAGCCTGGAGTGTGGTGAATTTGACACAAGTCAAGGCAGTAGGGAAATCGATTCTAAGTTAAGGAGAAGAACAATGAGCCAGTCCTCCTGCTTTTTTATCACATTGTTTGATTCAGGTTTGCGAGTAGGAATTCTATAAATGTATTATGCTGTACTGCCTCCAAATGTCAAATTGTCTTCTCTCTGACTAAGTTTGAACATGAGTAATGGTCACTCGGGCAGTTTTGCCTGTGGATTTACTCAATTAAGGATTCTACATCAATGGTTAGTTACAATGAGAAAAGAAAAAATAAAGCCCAGCATATCCAAAACATAACCAATTGAGTGTTATTTTTACAAAACATGAATAACCACAATGCAATAAAGATATGCAACATGGTTTAAATTAAACTTGCACAATTGCCATTTGTTTTTGAAGTCACAGCCTTTCCTTTACCTCCTTGTTCACACAACTGCTGAACCAGTGCATCCTTGAATATGATTTGACCCCTCTGTGTAGCTGTGGCCCTTGTAAAATAAGAGAGAAAATGTTACATATCAGTTTATTATTTTCTAATCCGGTTATAATTCAAATTATATTGTTTCAGATACTATAATGAGATCATTTCATATGCCCTACCTATTCACCTATCATCCCACTTGCAATCAATAGAAAATGCAAGATCCCTGTAAGACTCTGTTTGATCTTATAACTTGCACGGTCCTGAACTAAACTCTGTAAATTGTTCAATATTACACATGCATATAAAGAACAAACAGTGCCAGACCCGGAGTCGATCCTGACCCCGGGCGCTGTATGGAGTTTGCACATTCTCCCTGTGACCGTGCAAGTTTCCTCCGGGTGCTCTGGTTTTCTCCCACATCACAAAGACGTGTACGTTTGTAAGTTAATTGGCCTCTATAAATTAACCCTTGTGGATGCAAAATTGGTATAACATAGAAATAGTGTGAACGGGTGATCGATGGTTAGCGTGGATTTGGTGGGCCAAAGGGATTGTATCTCTATACTAAATGTACATCACTGACAGAGACTTTAACATTGTAAAAGAGGAAAAAGAAAAATGTGAATTTTGTTAACTTAAATTTGTTGTTACTAATTGAAAGTATTCTTTCACTTTGTGCTGTATTTGTTTAATTTTCGGTATTTGGCAAATGATTTGAATAGTACTTGAGTTTCATCCAAAGCATATGCTGAAATGAAGGATAAGAAAAACAGGATAAGCTGTTTTAAGGAGGAAGTCAGATTACCTGAATACCAATGGTCTTTCTTTACCATTTGACCAGCTTCTCTACTCTTTAAAAAAAAATCTGAGATGGCCTCTGCACTTTTGACTTAACATTTTCAATAATAAATAAAACTGAACAGATTAAAAATCCTGTCAAACAACACTTGAATTATTCAGACACTATCTGACAACCACCAGAGCTTACATGGGGGAATACCACTACCATTAGTGCACTGGGATTTACAAATGCTTCCATATCAAGGTTGCATCTCATGATTTAATCAAAAGCTGTACTTCTCATGACATCTGTGATGTTCTAAATTATGGGCTTCTGCCCTCTGCACATCCAAGGCTCTTGCACAAGCAGGAATGAATAACTCTATAGGAATGTTGGGGTCAGTCAGCATCTGTAAATTCTTTAACAATCGGTAGCCAGTCACAGTGCCAGGCAAGTTGCTTTCTGTCCGAATTCCATCAACGAATGATGTTTGAGTCAGTAAAAAAAAAAATCCTCAATTTTGCTTCATACTAAGTGACAGGAAACATTGAGCATTGTGCTGCAAAATCAGAGAATTATTTGTTAGGTATACAATCAATTATAACATCAAGGACTAGTCCTTTTTTACATCTTAGTAGTTCCTCTTTAATTCTGCTGGTGTTATAAAGTTCAATGGGTTGTATCACAATTGGTTGCAGTGTCTAAACGTTCAGGCATTTCAGTTGTAGGCGTGTATGAGCTGATTACATCTGGTCATCAATTCAGCTTTAATCAACTCCGAGTGCCTTTAATCCTTTAGGAAACCTGCATCATGAGATATCCTAGCCACTAGTTACAACAACAATAGAGAATCAATCTTCCCTCAATATGCTGTAACATTATATTCTGCAACCTGGTATTTTTCTCTTTGAAAGACCTGTTGTACTTGTGTATGGTTTGATTCTACTCCTGTGTAGTATGATTTGATTTAAGTGAATAACTGACATACAAATGCTTTTCACTGTATCTTGGGTACACATGACCACAATAAACCAAGATCATTACCTAAGCTTGTGAAATGTATGAATAACATTTCACTGCATAAATATCATAAGTGCTCTCTCAGTCTGCCATAATCCACCTTTTATCAATCCACATACAATCCAACCTTAATCACAAATTGTGTATTGGGGAATAACTTTTGCACCTGCATTATAAGCAACCCGTGCTAACTGGGGCAAGACAGGGAGCAAGGAAGGTTGGATAGGCAAAACTGCATTTATTTTAATGCAGGCCTGACAGGTAAAGGAATGCGCTCACAGCATGGATAGGCACATGGGATTATGATATTATTTCAGAAATATGATTAACAAATGGGCTGAACTAGCAGCATGTTTTGAGGTACAGATCCTATAGGCATGATGGAGGTAAGTGAGGACGGTGCATTGTGTTTTTGATTTGGTCTGGAAGATTTGAGTTCTAAAGAGAGTCGGACAGGCTGGGTCTTTTTCCCCCTCGAGCAAAGGAAGCTGAATGGAAACCCGACATAAGTTAATAAAATCATGACGCAAATAAATAACGTGAATAGTTATGGTCTTTTCCGCAGTACAAGGGAGTCTAAAGCTAGTGGTCATTGGTTCAAGATGAGAGGGGAGAGATTTAAAAGGGACTTGAGCAGTAACCTTTTCACACAGAGGGTGGTGCACTTATGGAACGAGCAGACGGAGGAAGTGTTGGAGGCTGGAACAATTACAACATTTGAAAGACACAAAGACAGGAAAGGCTTTGAGGAATATGGGGTAGATGCAGGTAAATGGGACTAGCTCGGCATGGACGAGTTGGGGCAAAGAACCAGTTTCTGTGTGGAATAGCTTGACAACTTCACCAGTGAGGTCAAAATTCCCCAAAAACAGTCCTGTGCGATCAGTTATATCAATCTGTACAATAGGAACGTGTAAGTATGTTCTGCATTCCAAAGCTCATGACAAAGCACTGTTTCTCCAACAATGCAGCACTCCCTTAGTACTCCAATAAAAATTTCTAGTAGGATAATAATTTAGAGCAGGATATTTGATTCAGATAGTTGAGATTTACCAAATAAATCAAACTGATGTATTCAATGGCAGAAAACGGTGGAAATAATCAGGGAGCATTCGTGACATAAGAAACAGAGGACAAACTTTCCTTTGAGGTGGAAACAATTAAGGATGTAACAGATTTCATGCAAATTCAGAAATGGCAGACTGTTCAAGGGGAGGGAATAAACAAAAGGACAAAGTCTGTGATAGGGTAGAAAGCAGATGTAATTCACTGATAAATTGAATGGCAATGCACAGTAAAGAGGGATGAACTAAAAGGTGGGACAAGAGGAGACATGGTTAGTTACAGAAGTTTGGGAAATAGCAGCTCTGGTTACAATTGAATATTTTTGAACGCAAGCTGATTTAGACTCACAATAGACATTTAACTTGATATTGGCTATGAACACAGCTAAGATGCATACTCACGAAAGCAGTGCTGGCTTATGTATTTATAACCACTGACATTATACAAAGTGCACCAAAGTAAATCCATCACATGTCAGTTCTTCAGAATTAATAACTGCGATGCTTTAATGCATCTTTTTCTATTAGCTGCACAGCAAAAACTCAGTAATAAATATTCAAGAAACAAGGGCTATGGAATTATCCAACTAAGTTTATATTTGTGCCAAATTCATTGACCTTCCAGACTCCCATTTGACTTACTGAATATTGATTATTCTTTCCCTGGAAGCACTAGACTGTGGGAGAGGGACAACGATGTGTAATACATCATGTTACACCATCTTTGGAAAGGATATTCGTTCAAAACACAAATCCAACTTTGATTTTCATCACTCAACACCTGTGCTTCATTTCCATTCTTACATCTACCTACCTATCTTGATACATTGCTAACTCCCAGCTGAACCCTCTTTAATGCTTATCATATATCGTTAATACATCCACTTCATTTAACAACAAAGTTAATAGATTTGACCAGGGCAGGACAGTAATCATGAATATATACACCAGAGTCAGCTCACTATTTAAATACTTATTTTAAACTTGTTGTTGATTGTAATGTCAATGCAAGAGTTCTGAATAAACTTCAGACAGATGTTGAACCTAGACCAGGAGTCAGAGCAACTTTTCATCTACTTTGATGCAAATTTTTTTTAAAGCACAGTTAAGCATTTTTTCATTTTTATGTTTTCAAACAATAAAATGGTTTGAAAAATGGACAATGTCTTCCAAATGAACATGAAAGGAATATGCGTGGATTAGAATGTATGACCAGGCTTACACCTTAATTGGTTCACAAAAAGGTCAATTGCAGACTTATTTATCAGTGACATTACCAATAACTCGAACTCTCAGGTGCTATCTCCAAAGGGACATGGGCACAGCATATCCATGTATCACTATCCATGCTATCTCAAAGTTACTGGATTCTCCAATTGCACACACCAGAATTAAATAAAGTAAAAATATTCCTTAACTCAGATCAACAACAAGAGCAGATTTCCTCAGTGCCATGTGTTATAAAACAAAGTCAAAATAAAAATTCTGGTTGTTTTTTTAAAATTAGGCAGTTGCCTGGGATTGAATATGAGCAGCACCTCATATTCCGCTTGGGCAGTTTGCACCCTGGCGGCATAAACATTGACTTCTCCAATTTCCGGTAGCCCTTGCTGTCTCCTCCCCTTCTCAGCTCTCCCTCAGCCCTCTGGCTCCTCCTCTTCCTTTCTCCTTTCGTCTCCCCACCCCCTCCCCCCTCCCCCCTCCCAGCCTACATCAGTCCGAAGAAGGGTTTCGGCCCGAAACATTGCCCATTTCCTTCGCTCCACAGATGCTGCTGCACCCGCTGAGTTTCTCCAGCACTTTTGTCTGCCTGGGATTGAGAATGACTTGCTTATACTCCAGGTTTGTGAGTTTTCTGGCTGGTTCCACTCATAGCAGGTTCCATGCACACGGGGGGGCCGGGGGGGGGGGGGGGGGGGGGGGGGGGGGGACCAGCAGCAAAATCTGGACACGTGGATTTCCCAGAAAGATGGGGAATCCACTGCTGCCAATCTTGATTAGCCCAGCTATTTTCAGTGGCTACTGAATTTAAACCCCTGTGTCTTCACTGACACAGTGGAAAAGCTCAGCTTTAAATAAATAAGAAAATTAGAGAACAATCAATCAATAAAGACGGCCTTCTTGAAATTGTCCTCTTGAATATATGTTTCATTCCTCATTTAATTTGTTTTAGAATTCACATGTTTCCAACATGAGCTGATCTATTATGCATTGCAGTCAGAATAATGGTTTTGATATGATCACCCTTGTCCATGAAAGCTCTGCTCAATTGCTCCATTTTGGACAATGACATCAGACATTTTGGCCTTCTAAAGATTTTCTGTCCATTGACTGGAATAGGTGAGGTAGCTTGCTGCTATCCTGGGATCAGAAAAGTTACCCTAACATTCAAAATACTTAGCATTCCCAATCTATTTTATAATTCAGCAAGTGCCTCACTATAACTAATGGCATTTTCATCAAAATGTATTCATACATAATTTCTGCTTCATTCTTGTAACTCGTTCATCTTCTCTTTGAAATATATAATTGCTGATTAACTTAGCACATATAATTTATTTTATTTGATCGTTGCATTATTCATTATTTTAATTTAGATATTTTTGGAAGATTTTAAAACTAACATTTTACTTTCCAGAAGAAAGCTTGGATTCAACCACTGGATAACCAATAATTTCAGTGGCACCAGAACCTGGCTGACCACTGGTGTTTTTACTTGGTCTGGTATATATTTATCTCACCTCCTGGCTGTGCCTTGTGAAATTTCTGATGTCTCTCTTTTCATCCGTCCTTGTGTCAGGAACAATATTTTCCCCAAAACTATGGAAATATATATTTTTGCCTTCTAGCTAATTTTATAGTGCTGTTGTAAAGTCCAGGCATAAGAACGCAATACCGTTCCCAACATGCTGTAAGCCCATTGCTAGTAAATTAGTCTTTCATTTGGTAGACAGAACAGTGTCAACTCCAGCTGCTTGATTACTGTGTCAGTTTTTAGATTACACCATTATTTCACTTCAGGAAAGGACAGTTAATTTTAGTAGAGGCCTATGCGACCAGTCTAACAGGATGATTACATTGGAAGGATTGATTTTGATGAAATTCACCTGACTGTTATCTGACAGTCCTGACTGTTGATGACACTGCAAAGTAAATGAGGCCTTTGGAGAAATGATGAACGGTGGCTTGTCTGAGTGCAGGGTGGCAGCAAATACAAATGATGGTGCAAAAGACCCCTTTATTCCCAGGATCCAGTATTCTCAGTGCTGAAATGGCAGCATAAAACCAATTTGCATCACAATTGACCATCCTCAAATAGCTGTCGTGATTATGAATACAGAAATAAGTTGGTTTCACAGATTTTTTTTAAAAACAGCTGTACATTTGTAGGTTCCCTATTGTTACAGGCTCTATTGAGTCTGTACATCATTGGGGTCTGCAGCACATTAAAAATACTGCAATTTGAAAGAGGGATGTCATGCTAGGAATCAGCATTGGTTCCACTTAAATGATTGGACTGGAAACATATTTATTTTCAATAGTTCAATTTTCAGTTCCAATTGTAATTCAGACAGAGGTAGTGACAACAGCTCAATTGGGTGTCCTCATGACCAGTCCATCTGCCACATTGGAGATCAGTTCTGGCCAAGAGAGAAGCAATGGTCTGTAGAGTGTTAATTTCAAGAGATTATTGCTTAAAAACACTTCCAATCATGCAAAAGCTTCAATATAGAATTAACAAATTGCTGTGAATGCTGGAGGCCCTGACCAGATTCTGGCTGGAACACTAAAGACGTGTGGTTCAAGTCTAGTTGCATCTCTAGTCAAACTATTCCATTATAGTTACAATACTGGCAGCCACCTGAAAATGTGGAAAATTGCCTTGGTACCTCATGTTAAAAAAAAAAGCAGGATGAATGCAACCTAGCTAATTACCATTCATCTTGTCTAATCTTCAGCAAAGTGGAAGGTGCTCTCAACAGCTCTGGCACTAAACCTGGCGATGCCCCATTTATATTTCATGGGGATTACTTGTTTCCTGACCTTATCCCAGCCTTGGATGAATTTAGACCAAAGACCTGAATTCAAGAGGTAAGATGGGAGTAACTACCCATAATATCAAGGTAACATTTGACTGAATGTGGCATCAAAGAGCCTTGGTTATCCTAAAGTCCATGTGCATCAAAGGGAAAATATTCCAGTTGTCGGGACATCTCACACATAGGAAGATAGGTTGAGTTTGTCCAGCCACAGAATATCACATAAATATCATGGTTACAAGAGCAGGCTTGAGGCTGGGCATTCCATGATGAATGACTCACTTCCCAACACCCCAAAGCCTTTTCATCACAGCTGCCCACTTAATTGGTGCCTCAATCACCAACCTGAACATTTCTCCATTCTACCACTGGTGCACAGTAGCTGTAATGTGTACCGTCTACAAAATGCCAAGAAATCCCAAGAAATTAATTGATAAGTAATAATACAGCTGCAAAGACATGTGAGAAAGTTGTGTAGATTTTGTTGAGAATAAATACATCTCCCCTATGAGTGAACCGTTTAAAGAAATTACAATATACATTTGTATGAGCTCCATTTACCTATTTAAGAATAACATTGGCTATTGGACTCTGACAATGTTTTATAGATTGGTAAGTTTATTATTATAATTTTATTGGTTCCAATGTTGCCAGTGCAAGATTTGAACCCAAGTTTTATAACCAAAGCAGTGTTTAAATTGGCACAGTTATCATTTAACAGAAAGGTGTCCCAGGGACTATAAAATAGGCAATGAATGGCATTGTAAAAAATGAATTGCCGTTTTATTCTAATCTTCCACAAACCAGACTATATGTATCACGCTGCTTGTCTGGATTGAATCCAAATGATTCCCTGTGATGGCTGCGGTGTACTAACAACTAGCAAAGATTTAAGGCGCTGTAAATGTCTGCTGAGAACGTTGCAGCTGATTCACGTAATCAAAACCATGTGACTCAAAACATGCCTGTCGTACATAATAGAGCCCTTCTTGTTGTTACCTTTCTGTGTTTCACGGTTTTCTGTCTGTTGTTAAACATCTAAACAGTTTAGTACCTGCCAGGAAACTGAATGTCTAGAGAACAGATTTTTAAAAAGACTGTATACTGAATATCTTCCGAGTTGTAGATGGTCCGAGGGTTTTTTCCTGGACTGGTAAGAGTCTCTCAAGGCCTTTATTCATTGTTTTTCCCCAAACTTCAATAGAATCCATTGTTTTGCCATTTTCTTTGTATTCTAGGATACTTACATGCAAAAGTAACTCATGAAGTTCATGCATTATAAACCTTTGATCGCAAGTATTGCTATAAGGCTCAGTCAAATTGAGAAATTTAGTTGATGAATCAAGATTGCAAACTTTTTTATTTCTATGTAGAATGTAGGTAATGTTACCAAGGCCAGAATCAAACATCAAATATTTTTTTACAATACCATTCATATCCTATGTTATGGTCATTGAGACACCTTTCTGATAATTGATAATTGTGCCAATGTAAACACTGCTTTAGTTATTAATTTTGTTGATCCTCCCAATTTCCCTTTCCAGACCATGTCAGAGGTGAGTAAAGAGTCAACCAAATTGGTGGATCTAGAGTCACACATAGCCATGGGTAGTGACAAAATATTAAATTTGTCTGGTTCTAAAAAGCACATTAAAACATATAATACACATAATTGCAGATGCAATTCCTTAAACATGCTTATTGACCATTGAAGCAGGAAGGGAGGCTTGTGTCTGATCCTTGTGCACAACAATAAATAGGTTAAATAAAGGTAAAAAGGACAGATTCCCTTTCCCAAAGAACATAAGCAAACTAGGTAACAATAATTATCAGTAATGAACAGCAATTTCATGGCAACCATTATTGACACTTTTTTATTTCAAATACATTTAATTTCCTCAAACTGCAGTGTCAGAATTTGAACTAATTTGTCTCCAGTCCAATAGTCAATGACATAATCATTACCCTACCATACCCCTGAAACAGGACAAGAGATTGTTTAAAAAGTGATAGAGAAGATGAATTAAGTCAGAGATTACATATGAGGTGATTTGGATTTTAAAAGCCTTAAGACCACCATAAAGAAATAAACACTAATGGGGATAAAAGAGACAATTTTCTACAAAATTATTTTTTTCCACAATGTCCTTCAGAAGTTATACAGTATATCTGGTCTATTAACACAGGTCTTGGACTAGTGTTTTAGCAGAGTGCTTCAAGAAGAATAGTTGGGAGTGGGCTTCAAGCAAGAATGGGGTTTGGAGGGAGGGATAGATCAGCCACGATTGAATGGTGGAGTAGACTTGATGGGCTGAATGGCCTAATTCTACTACTATTCCTTCCAATTCCCCCTCCCCCTACTCTCCCTATTACAATCAGTCTGAAGAAAGGTCCCAACCAGAAATGTCACATCCATTTTCTCGACCCACTGAGTTAAATACTCCAGCATTTTGGGACTATCTTTGAAACAGTACACATTTGCTTCCTCTCCTGCCACTAAAACATAGGGTTCAGTTGCATCTTGATTTGTGCATAAAGAAGGAAATGAGAGATACATGAAATTGGATTGTCATCCAATGTAGTGAAGCAGTCGGATTTAGCAACTGTTCTTTTATCCTTTAAATCACCACTAGATAAGGAAAACTGATCCTGTCAGTCTGCTGGAATAAAATGCTTTGGAATAGAAGTAAAGAATAAGGGATTGATATAACTCATCAACATGAAGCTGCTGGGAATGGTGCCATTCCAGGCTGGACCATGAATGGTGCCACGAGGCAGATCCTCATCAAGTTTCCCTGCCTTATTTTAGTGGCAGCAGTCAGTTGTTTGGACTTTTCCTTGGAAAACTATAGTTGGCTGGCAGGAGATGCTGCTGATGTCAAGGTAAATCTGGAGGGGTGGTTGTGGGGGGAGTCTTATCAGGGTATTGTGGACGGACAGAATAGGGCAGCAGATTCCTGGATGATTTTATGAGGGACGGTGGGAAAGGTTTTATTAACTTGACGTCATCAGCTTGTCAATAAGGTTTCCTTATGGGTGAGGTAGGTGGAGTCAATCAAGGAAAGTGGGGAGGTGAGGGAGGTAGAGGACAAATCCCAAATGCCACTTCTATAAAGTTCCAGTTCAATTTAGCAATGAATCAAATGGACATGCAGATTCAACACTGGTCTCCACCATGCTAGATAGCGCTTCACTGTTCCCATTTAAGTCCCAAAACACCACCTACAGAACTCACGCTAAAATTCCATTTTGTTGTATCTTGCATCCAACTACAAATTTGTGCGAGTTGTGGTTACCTTTGTATCTTAGAAAATATAACGATTAAATGTAACTTCATCATTTAATAATGGTATTGGAGTTTATAATGGAACCAGTCTTGTATTTAAAGCAATTAGTTGAGTAGCAGCCCGCTTCCCCCCCCCCCCCCCCCACACTTGACATCACAGGTTTACTCACATGAAGTTCACGCAGCCTGTGCCTGCAGGTGGGGCAATCCAGACAAAGCTGAGATTGGTCTGTGGAAGGTGGCTGACGTGAGATGCTACAACACTGCACATGAACTGTGATCCAAATGGCTGATCAGACATGAACCCTGTAACAACAAAGTGCATCAGACAATGTCAGTAAGGAGCTCTGACAAAAAGTCATCAACCTGAAATATGAACTCTTTTTCTCACTCCACACATTGCCTGATCTGCAGATCATTCCCAGCATTTCCTATTTGATTTAAGTGGACAACAGGGCCCATTTGCATTGATGATTTCTTGCATGGGTGCTGGATGGTTCTGCAGGCTTGAGATTTCCCTGCTTTAACACAATGTAAAGGTCCCCATTCTGCTGGGTTAAGTTACGACGTCACATTTCCGTCTGCTACTTGTTGACCTTGTTTCTGCAAATCTGAGGTTCCTTAATTGTGGGGGCAAGCAGGATTGGTGACTGAGATACAAACACGATGCCAGATGTTTTGTCACATTAGTGGATTAACTGCTCAATTTAACTTGCGCTTTGACAAAGTCAGCCAGGTTTTTAAAAAAGTCTGACCCCAGCGTTGTGCAAGATGTTCCTTTGAGGATACTGCACACTGCCTTTGGTGGGTCTGTGTGGGCCTAATATCACAAATGTGTTTTCAAACTTAATAACTTTCCACTGCTCAGCGCCAACAGCCCTGTACTCTCAGAGAAAGGTTTATTAACCTATTCCTATGCTGCTGCTACATACAGTATTACATGGCTCTTGTGACACCTCACTCAACACTTCAATCTGCTTGACTCCGATCTCAGCAAAGCTCTAGCTACAGCCCTCTCGATGCAGCCAAAATATGTTTCCGCGCTCAGCAACACGTCACCATATGCTCTGGTGTCACTGGTGTTTGTGAATGAAGTGGAGTGTGAGGTTTCATGTTCCAAGAAAGTGTCTTGAGCAACACATTTTAAATAAGCTAACCGATTTCTACAATATGTCACCCATATGTTTCAGAGCCACTCTGGAGAATATACACCATGTAGTAAGGGCGATTGAAGCTAACAGTTTCTAGGGTTTGTGTGTGTTCTGCAGGTGATGTATGTGAACGGGTGTGTGTGGTACAGGTGGAGTTTGTACAAACTGTGCCTGATGTTAATCGGAAATGTGTATGGTGCAGGCGTTCTCTGATGATACACACAGAATATATGTGCAGTGGAAGTGTGTGCATACAATATATAGGGCTTGTGTGGTGTAAGAATATATGTGTGTAATACACGTAGAATGTTTGTGACAGGTGCATTGTGTGCACGTGTGTGTGTAACGCATGGTACATATTGGGCATGTGTGATACATTGTTGTGAGAATTTGTGTGTGTGGTCTATATGCTGGTGCGTCTGTAATGTAGGCATGTGGTGGCTGGTGTGCGTATGAAATATGCCATCGAGAAAAGCTTCAGCAGTTGTGCGATTATTTGTCTTTCATACTCTTGCCGCCATTCAAACCAAGATAACATGTGTATTTTCTTCACTCTCCTGCACAGCACGGCCTACAGATATCTCTTGCTGCACCACAAACTACCTTCATAAAAAGGGGAGAACTAATGGAAAAGGGATATGAAATAAAGTAAACAGAAATAGCAACACAAGATTGTTTATTATTAAACAGCTGGTTTGGAAATCAGTCCTTGTGCAAAAATGACATATCAGATAATGTTTTTAAAAAGTGTCTGTACATCCTTAAGTACCAGATACAAATAAACATCATATCAGTCATATTCATTTATTTTAAGTGTCTGCCCCACTTCAAATGTTATCCTTCAAGAGCCAACACTTGACATTCAAATTATGCACTACAATATACTTAATTGTCTCAAATTTCATTTACAAATACTACACCAAAAAAGAAAAAAAATTAAAAAGGTCAGAAACATGTGAAACAAACGGGAGCATTGGTAGTTTCCCCATGTTTCCATAGTTCTAACGTTTCAACATCATTCCCGGCACCAGTTACATTTTCCCATCCCCACCCCTTTCTGCTTTCCGTAGAGACCACCATCTCCATGGTTTGCCCTTCCCACTCAACCCTCCCCACTCAACCCTTCCCCTGCAACTGCAGAAGATGGAATTTCCATCCAGGGACCCCTGCAGCCCTTCCAAGTGAGAAAGAGATTCACGTGCACCTCCTGCAAATTTGCCTATTGCATATGGTGCTCACGATGTGGTCTCTTTTTTATTGGCAATACCAAGCATAGACGAGGAAACTATCTGGTAGAACTCTTGCGTTCTCCAGCTGTATCTCCCAGATGCAGACTGTATTAACTCCTCTCCCCATTCCCATACTGATCTTCTGATCTATTACCAGAGGAAGGCCACACTGGAAGACAATCTGGAAGAACAGCACCTCATATTCTGCTTGAACATCTTACAATCCAACGACAAGAACATGGAAATCTCCAATGTCAAGTAATGGCCTCCATCCCCTCTCCTACCCAGGGTGCACATTCATCTCTCCCTCCATTTCCCACCAGCCCAGTCACTCCACTCCTCACCCTCCCCAAAGTACCATATTTTCTTTCATCCCTTCTTGCCCCATTCCACGGTCACTTCCACCCATATCATTCCTTCTGGCTTTACAATTCACTCTTCCTTTTCTTATTTGACTACCTTTTATCGCCTTTTCACCTCGAGCCACCATCTCCACCCATCTGCCTATCAACCTCCCTCCCTCACTGGTATCCATCTGAAAACTGGCCAGACTTTGCCCCAACTATCTCTCTTTCCCAGCTTTATCCCCCCCCCCCTTTCCATCAGTCTGAAGAAGGATCCCTGATCCGAAACATTGTCTGCCCATTCCTTCCACAGATGCTGCTTGATCCGCTGAGTTCCTTCAGTACTTTGTGTTTTCATGAAGATTCCAGCATCTGCAGTTTCTGTGTCTACCAGAACTACAGTACCATGACAACACTTCCAAACCATTTATTCCATGATGAAACTCTGCTACTTCCTTGGGTTGCAAAAAGTGCTTTACAAATACAAATCTGCACTTTCTTTGAATGTAAGATATGAAACAGAAAGGATATGAGCAATACAACTCCAAAGAAGTTGCCCGGATTTATTTTTGAAATTCCTCTCATTCACCATATTATTTATTCTTCAGAAATGAAACTTACTTGTTATAAGATAAAGAGCTGAAATTTATAATTTTGGGCAAGTGAATTTATTTACTTAAACCTCTTGTCTGGTAGGCATCAGAAGTGCTCTAACAATGTGTTCAGTGGGAGGATTGATCATTAAGAAGATCAGTTAACCTTTTGAGAATTCTCAATCCATAATTTTTTGGGCAACAATCAGTTTATTCGCATTAACTATATTACAGTATATCAAGCACACAAGTCTAATTATCCATTTGCGATGAATAACATAACATCATTGCTGCATATGGTTGGGGAACAAACAGTTCCCAGTTATATATTCTATAAAATACTTTGATCATTACGTTCACTATAAACCACCATAATGTGTGACAAAAGAAAAATAAATATTCTACACTAAATGAGATTCAGGGAACCTTTTGGGCCCTATCATAAACGTCAAAGTTCCAAAGGTCTAATTGGAGGAAACCCTCAAGTTATGTATCCTGTTGCTGGCATGTGATAACATTTGCACAACACTTTTGTTCAATACTGTATTCTCAAATTATAATTTGAGTACCGAATTTCATCAATTACAGAAGTAGCGAGCTAAAATAAAAAAAAATTATTGCATATAATAATAGTAAATATTTGTAAAACACAACTACTCTGTTCAAATATGTGTTGTTTTAAAATGTTTTGTCGCAAATCCATGATCAATAAAGAGACATTGGCTTGAACCTTGTGATATAACAGAACTGATTAGCTGGCTCTAAAACTCCAGTGTACTGAACTGTGGGAGGGAGGCACAATATTCTGTAAATAATTAGACACATTGGATTTTTCACTGCAGAAACATCTACAGATTTATTTTCTTGTATCACTGTAATGTATTTAATATTCTAATTAGTTAGTTGCCCTTTATACACTTTGCAGTAGAATTGGATTGTTTAGAATAAGTGAGGAAGATAGAAATAGGAATAGGTTACTGATCTACCGAGTGGATTCTGTCATTGAAAAAGATCACGGCTGACCTATGAACCAAATTCACATATCTGGCTTTAATATGAGTGTAACATAAGTATCAGGAATAGTAGTAGGTCAACTGGCTCTATCGGCCTTCTGGACGTGGCAGCACAGGTGGATAGGTGGTGAAGGTGGTTTTTGGCATGCTGATCTTTATCAGTCCAGGAATTAAATATAGAAGTTGAGACATTATGTTACAGTTGCACAAGATGTTGGTGAGGCCACACTTGGGGTATTATTTTCAATTTTGGTCACTCTGCACAGAACAGAGGGTGGTAGGAGTATGAAATGAGCTGCCAGCATAAATAATTGAGAAAGGAACAATATCAACATTTAAAGTCATTTGGTTAGATACATGGCTAGGAAAGATTTACAAGGATATGGGCCAATCTGAGACAAATGGGACTAACTTAGATAGGGCATCTTGTTCAGCATGGACGAGTTGGGTCAAAGTGATACAGCTTCCAAGCTGTATCACTCTATGACATAGCTCCCATTCATGATGATAATGACTGATTTCTACCACAGTCATTTTCCCGCACTATCCCCATAACTTTATTTTCTTTCAATATCTAGATATTTAACCGTCTGTTTTGAATGAACGTAATGAGGGAGTTTCAACAACCCTGCTGGGTTAGAGAATTCCAGAGACTCACCACACACAGCATAAAGGACTTTCTCCTCCTTTCAGTCTGAAATAGTCTACCCATTATTTTCAAAGTCAGCGTCCTGGTTCCAAACTCCTCAGCGACAGGAAACATCCTTCCTCATCCACTCTGTCAATTCCCTCTCATTCTTCTAAATCGAAGCATAAAGGCCAAACCCTCCTCGAACAGGAAACTCTGGAGCAAGTCACTGGAATCTGGTTTCATGGATTCGTTGGTTGGTTGGTTGGCCTCGGTACACGTGACAATAAACTAAACTGAAATCTTCGCTGCACTCACTCTATAACACTATAGTCCAGGTGCAGTCTCACTAAAACAATGTATAACTGCAGTAAGATGTCCTGTACTGAAATTCATTTGTAACAAACATCCTCTACCTTTCATCACCAAAAATCCATCAAAATCCAATGTCCAAAACAGACTTTTGCACAGACTTTCTTTTAAGTTCAACATGAGTAACTCCATCCTTGCCTTTGTTGAAACCCATTTGCCAAATTTATTGTTATTTTATAAGTTAACATTTCTGTCCCTACTGTTTAAAATGCTCAATGCTCTTTGACCCATCGGTGATTTGAAAATAAAACTTTTTATCATATTATCCGTGTCATTTATGGATATAGTGAATAGTTGCATTCCCAACACAGATCCTTGCGAGATACTACCAGTTAAAGCCAAATACATCATTTCAGTTTCCGAGTGCAGGAAAAAGTGTCGTCAAATGTCTGAAGAAGGGTTTCAGCCCAAAACATTGCCTATTTCCTTCGCTCCATAGATGCTGAATTTCTCCAGTATTTTTGTCTATCTTCAAGTCAACTTCCCCTGACCTACAGCAGTTAAGCATCAATTTTACCAAGCCACCGATGACAGAAAATTATCTTTCTTACTAGCTATTCTCTACTGACAAAAATGCTTCTCCAGCTAACTGATCCAGTTTAGTTGAAACTATTGGAGTTGTTTTACTGATATTTTATTCATCCTTGAAGTTGGAACTTATTCAATAATGAAACATCTAAATTATTTGGCAGATCATGCATTTAACATGGATTTAGCTGTGATTATTATATCAACTAGTTTCATGCCACTGCTGATGGGGTAAGGTTAATGGGATAAATTGCAGATTATTCAAGAACCGCACTAACTACTACTATCTGTAAGAAGGGACCCGACTCGAAACGTCACCTGTCCATTCCCTCCACAGATGCTGCTTTGTGTTTTGCTCAGGATTCTAGCATCTGCAGTTCCTTGTGTCTCCAGTACCACATTTTAAGTAGTTGAGCATTAGTGTTAAATGGTTCTTTAAAAGTACATGCAGCAAATTGTTCAAAACTTCATTATGGTAATTTTATTCTCTCTCATGCAGAATTGAAACAAAGATTTTAATGCATTAATTCATGCAATTTGATTCTGATGGTATTAATACAGCCATTCAAAGCGCAAAATTAATTATATCATTGGATCAAAATGTTATGTATTTGTTGGTGTCTTCATAAAAGTGTTTCCTGTTCTTTGAAGCTAAAGCACGGCCAATTCTATAAACACAGACAAATGAACGGTACAAAATATGCCAATTTTTATAGTACCTTTGCCATGGAGGAGATAGCTGGGGCCCTGTTGAGATTTTAACATCATTGTAGCTATAATGTGAGATGTTATAAGATTGGAGGATAGTTAATGTTGGTCCTTTATTTAAGAGGACTAGCAATGATACTACAGGCTAGTGAGTCTCGTGTCAGTCATAGAAAAATACTGGAAACAATTCTAAGGGATAAGATACATGTACTTTTCAAAAGGCAGGCATTCAAGGGGGATAGACAGCATGGTTATGTAGAGGGGACATCCTGTCTGTGAATTTGAGCCCGTTTTTTGAGAAGGTAAGTAAGAAGATTAATGGAGGTAGGTTAGCAGACATTGTCTACATGGACTTCAGTAAGGCATTTGACAAAGTTTCACATGGTAGGTTGGTCCAAAAGGTTAAGGCAGATGGAATCCAAAAAGCTAATTGGTTGATTGGATTCAAAATCGGCTTGGTGATAGGAGGCAGAGGACAATGGTGGAAGGATCCTTTTGTGATTATAAATCTGTGGTCAGTGTGCACTTCAGGAATAGGTGCGGGAATCCTAGTTTGTGATATGCACTAAGACTTGGATGTAAATGTAGGAGGTATGATTAGTAATTTTGCAGATGACACAAATATTGGTGTTGTTGTGGATAGTGAAGGATACATAGATACATAGATACATAGAAAATAGGTGCAGGAGTAGGCCATTCGGCCCTTCGAGCCTGCACCGCCATTCAATACGATCATGGCTGATCATCCAACTCAGTATCCCGTACCTGCCTTCTCTCCATACCCCCTGATCCCTTTAGCTACAAGGGCCACATCTAATTCCCTCTTAAATATAGCCAATGAACTGGCCTCAACTACCCTCTGTGGCAGAGAGTTCCAGAGATTCACCACTCTCTGTGTGAAAAAGTTTTTCCTCATCTCGGTCTTAAAGGATTTCCCCCTTATCCTTAAGCTGTGACCCCTTGTCCTGGACTTCCCCAACATCGGGAACAATCTTCCTGCATCTAGCCTGTCCAACCCCATAAGAATTTTGTACGTTTCTATAAGATCCCCTCTCAATCTCCTAAATTCTAGCGAGTATAAGCCAAGTCTACCCAGTCTTTCTTCATATGAAAGTCCTGACATCCCAGGAATCAGTCTGGTGAACCTTCTCTGCACTCCCTCTATGGCTATAATGTCCTTCCTCAGATTTGGAGACCAAAACTGTACGCAATACTCCAGGTGTTGTCTCACCAAGACCCTGTACAACTGCAGTAGAACCTCCCTGCTCCTATACTCAAATCCTCTTGCTATGAAGGCCAACATACCATTCGCTTTCTTCACTGCCTGCTGCACCTGCATGCCTACTTTCAATGACTGGTGTACCATGACACCCAGGTCTCGCTGCATCTCCCCATTTCCTAATCGGCCACCATTTAGATAATAGTCTGCCTTCCCGTTTTTGCTACCAAAGTGGATAACCTCACATTTATCCACATTATACTGCATCTGCCAAACATTTGCCCACTCACCCAGCCTATCCAAGTCACCTTGCAGTCTCCTAGCATCCTCCTCACAGCTAACACTGCCCCCCAGCTTAGTGTCATCCGCAAACTTGGAGATGTTGCTTTCAATTCCCTCGTCCAGATCATTAATATAAATTGTAAATAGCTGGGGTCCCAGCACTGAGCCTTGCGGTACCCCACTAGTCACTGCCTGCCATTGTGAAAAGGACCCGTTTACTCCTACTCTTTGCTTCCTGTTTGCCAGCCAGTTCTCTATCCACATCAATACTGAACCCCCAATACCGTGTGATTTAAGTTTGTATCCTAATCTCTTATGTGGTACCTTGTCGAAAGCCTTCTGAAAGTCCAGATACAACACATCCACTGGTTCTCCCCTATCCACTCTACTAGTTACATCCTCGAAAAATTCTATAAGATTCGTCAGACAAGATTTACCTTTCGTAAATCCATGCTGACTTTGTCCAATGATTTCACCATTTTCCAAATGTGCTGCTATCCCATCTTTAATAACTGACTCTAGCAGTTTCCCCACTACCGATGTTAGACTAACTGGTCTGTAATTCCCCGTTTTCTCTCTCCCTCCCTTCTTAAAAAGTGGGGTTACGTTTGCTACCCTCCAATCCTCAGGAACTACTCCAGAATCTAAAGAGTTTTGAAAAATTATCACTAAGCTTTAGCAGGATGTCTAAGCTTTAGCAGGATATAGACAAGTCAAGTAGGAAGTTAAGTCAGAATAGGACAAATAGTAAATAGTAGGACACCAAGGAATATTGATGAGCAGAGGGTCCTTGGTCTGAATGTTTGTCTGGGACTTGAACAAAAAGCCCCCAGACTGGGAGGAAACCTGATAGAAATTATGTCATGGCTTACATTCCTGAAAATAAGTCAGAATTCTGAGTTTAAAAGGATGAAAATAACTATTTGAATTATCAGATTTATTTCGGTCAAATAAGTTAAGATTTGCTCGAGGGACGGACCGTTGGCATTAAAATCAATATGTGTGACTGTTGTGCACAACTAATCTTTGTTCTGAATAACAATTGCAGTGTGCAGCTGCCACGTATGATAAACGTGCACAGATCCTCTTATCGATGGAAAGCAGATACAGTGCAAGAATGGACTGCATTCGTTGCCTGGAAATTAAAAACTTACTGAGAATGGGTATCTTTGCATGGAGATTAATTTACATTGAATAATGAGAGATATGGTTGAGGTCAAAGGCCATGATTCTTTCGCACATATTCTTTCTACGCTTTGCAAACTGTCCTTGCTGCTTTTAGAAACTCATTTATAAAATTGGAAATCTTGTGGGAAGGAGTATAACCCGAATGTGAAAGAGTATAACCTCAAAGTGAAAGATGAGATGGCAGTACATAATTATCTGGGACACACCGGAACAGAAAAGGAAACAGACCTTTAATGACTCTGCGAATGACTTGCAGGCAGTAGTCAGGTCAAGATATTTATTAGCTCTGTAACACTCTTCCTGCTTTCTATCACAGACTCAAAAGTTTACAGAAATACCTTTGATAAGATTAATCTCTCACTCTCATTCTTTCCAGTTACCTGCACATATATTTACAGAGCTGAAGTGTTTAAGTCATTCTGGTTTAGTACTAGGAAAGGTTCAAACGTCACACTGATCCAAAGTCTCAGTCGGCAGTCAACATTTCCAGGTGGAGGGGCATGATTGCCAAAGTTTCACTGCGTAGGTTTTCACTTGAAGAAATATATTCTTTCAGCTAACTCAGACATTCTGGTACAAGATCAAGCTAATAATCAGAAAGAGAAATTGCACCTTTAATTTATACGTACCTTTCACGTACTGCCCACATGACTATGGTACAAAAGTATTTTGGATGTTTTTAGAACGTGAAAGTCATTAGACAAATGCAAGTTCCTTTCTTAAGCACATCCTATTGAGCTTTATAACCAATTGATTATTTTTCTAAAATGCAGCAGTCAGTTTATCCATGAAGGACTAGACTGTATTCAATTTCCTGATATCAACCGCTGTCATGTTTGGGATTCCTTGACAGGCTTCAATAGACTTGAACCAAGTGAGGGGCAAAATAAAATCAGTTAAAATTTCACTTTCTAGACTATGGGCATTGCTACTTTCTGAAAAGATAGGATCAGTTTTGACATTCTTCTACATCTTCGAGCCAGCGCCACCATTCAATGTGATCATGGCTGATCATCCCCAATCAGTACCCCGTTCCTGCCTTCTCCCCATATCCCCCGACTCCGCTATTTTTAAGAGCCCTATCTAGCTCTCTCTTGAAAGCATCCAGAGAACCTGCCTCCACCGCCCTCTGAGGCAGAGAATTCCACAGACTCACCACTCTCTGTGAGAAAAAGTGTTTCCTCGTCTCCGTTCTCAATGGATTACTCCTTATTCTTAAACTGTGGCCCCTGGTTCTGGACTCCCCCAACATTGGGAACATGTTTCCTGCCTCTAGCGTGTCCAAACCCTTAACAATCTTATATGTTTCAATGAGATCCCCTCTCATCCTTCTAAACTCCAGAGTGTACAAGCCCAGCTGCTCTATTCTCTCAGCATATGACAGTCCCGCCATCCCGAGAATTAACCTTGTAAACCTACGCTGCACTCCCTCAATAGCAAGAATGTCCTTCCTCAAATTAGGGGACCAAAACTGCACACAATACTCCAGGTGTGGTCTCACTAGGGCTCTGTACAACTGCAGAAGGAACTCTTTGCTCCTATATTCGATTCCTCTTGTTATAAAGGCCAACATGCCATTCACTGTTATAAAGGCCAACATGCCATTCGCTGTTTATAAAGGCCAACATGCCATTCGCAGTGTTAACAGTTTCATTTTACTTTTATTTTGATAGATGAGTTTGATGGATTCTTTGTTTTGGTTAATGAAGCCAATGATTAAACAAATTACCGTAAATTAATTTTGATGTACTGATGTTCCAAATTACATAAAGTCATTGGGGTGTTTTCTGAAATTTATCTGAAATGTAATCTACTGATGGCCAGTTATGAAAACACTGCTTATATTTTAATTTATTTTATTGTGGATAACAGATCTTACCAGTAAATGCAATGCTTCTTCTGGCAAAGATGAGCAAAAAATGTGACACGGGTTCTAAATAATTATATCAGCATTGCACTGGAGTATTGGTAGCATGATTGTTCACAAGATCATAAGCCTTTTGCAAAATCCAAATTTGATCAAATTTGATTAATTAAAGCAAAACTGAGCCCTGTGGAACACACATGATATAATACACTTGCAATGTCACAAGAGGAAATAAAATGAATATTTGGCAGTTAATATGTGAAATTCTGACAACGTTACATTCCCAGATTTCATGATCTCCATAGATCATCATCTGCAGTCCCAATGGTGTCATGAAAAAGGCATGCTGGTGCTATATGAGATGGAATTACAAATCACTCAATTCAAATGTGGACATTATGATCGTGGATTTGTAAGTTCTTTCTTGATGAAAGAGCCAAGATGTGACAAGTGGCCCATCTAGCTTCTGGTAATCTGGTCCAGTCTTTCAATCACCCTGCTTTTCCTCAACTACACTATATATCTCATGAACTCATCCATCATTACCTTACTGTGAGAAAGTTCTCAAATTATACCCGCACAACCTTGGGTCAGCAAACCTATAATAACTTTTCTTACAACAATGATTACATTTTATAAGAATGTACACAACATTTAGTTAATAGTGATAAATTAAAAAATATATATTTTTTGCTGACTGGTATTTCATCCAGGTACTGTTTTATTAAGGTTATTTTATGAATCTATTTTGTTCATTGCAGAAAAGTAGTATATTATTTTCCTTGTGAAACAGAAATGCTTTGAGGATAGAATTTAGTCTAAATGGAACCTGCCACTCACTCTAAAATGCTGATCACCAAATATGCTAAAAGAATTATTCTTGACCATTATGGTTGTGCACTCGAGACAGGTAATAACAATAATAGCTTCACAAACTGTAATATACAGTTAATCAATCCAAAGTGCCACTAATTGTATCATTTTTAGAGTTCATGTTGGCCACCAATGGAGCTATTTAGTGTCAGGTCAATGCCCTTTGTACACCATATTCCCACACATAATATTATCATTATTTTTCATACATCCGTAAAGCTAAAAATCTGGACAGCAATAGAACATAAATAACTCGGTAACATAACGATATTGGTCAAAATTGAATTAAATTATTGGTCACAAGATTCAGTCCACATCCCATTCATAATTCAACCCATTATTGTTTCAGACTTCGCGATCCGACAGTAGATTTTACCTCAACAGGTAAGTACGTCCTACACTGTACTGGAGACCAAAGGCAGAACAGTTCTGAGACAGCCCAATAAACCAGCTTTCCAAACTCTTCTGAGAATCATAGTGTCATACAGCATGGAAACAGGTCCTTCGGCCTAACTCGTCCATGCCTTACACCACCATCATCACCAACATGAATGAAAACCAAGCGAATAATTTTCCCCATTTGAGATAATGCTCAGTTTGATATCCCAGGCTAAAACTCCTCTTTGCCTGCCCTTGTCCTATCACTGATATCACAAATTTGGGTCTGCCTTCCCAAACCCCATGAACATCACTTGTCAATATTTTTTCCCATCCTTCGCACAATGTGATATTCAAATCTTTCCAAAATCAGAGACAGCATTAAAACAGATCTAAACAGAGTTAGACAACAAATTATTTGAGATTATGCAGTGCTTAACTTCTCCTCTTCCTTCTCAGCTTCAGCAACCATTGACATGATCAACTTCCATGATCCAGTTCAATGGACACTTGCTTGTTTCTGTCATAATCTTTCTAATCATTGCAATAGGAGCTCAGGTATGATTTTTATTCTCCCCTGAACTGTTAACTATAGTTCCACTCTGGGTCCTATCCCTTCTGGATCTGAGATGTTGTCCAGTTAGTAAAAGGTAGGGGGAAAAGGATAGATTGCCGTGTTTTGGAGATGGCCAGCCCAATTTTCCTCAATTATAACGGCCAATATTTATTTGCCAACTTCACCTCTTTTCACCTCTGCCTTGACACATGTACTGTTTATACACTCAAACTTAAATCGGTAGCTCCAGATATGACAGCTTCCCTGTTCTCCAGCTGGGCTCTTTCCTTCATGAACTTCAGTCCTTTAAGTATTGCTGCCTCAATCCTAACCCGACACCAACTTACTCAGCGTGTGCATTTCACTAGATTATACTCACTGTACACCCCCAATGCTTCAAATTCTTATTTTGTGTTTGAAACTTTTCATGCCCTTCCCTTTTTATTTATGTAACAGAGATCAATAGAGCAAGGCAAACCATTGCTGCTATAACTAAATCATATTTTAGTTTTCTAATTTGTTTCTCTAAACAGCAGCATATCAAATTAATTTCAAGATTAATACATGACTAGCTGTTCTTCAATGTCAATGGAATTTAGAAGTTACATACAAATTTCATAAATTTAGATCAAACAATATTTACTTTTAGAAGTCATAGCAGATGCCATTACTAATGTAGGGTTAGTTTTTAATGTTGCATAAAAACACCAACATTACATAGCCAAGTGGGCTGCTTAATGATGTTTAAAGCAGTGCTGGGTAGCAGAAGAGTCTAAATCATATTCTCTCCTGTGATAGAACAGTCTAAATTATTCTCTCTGCTGTAATATAATTTATTTTACCACATAGTTTCATTTAGTAAGGAAAATTCTCCAAATGAAATTCTGCACTTTGTAGAAATAGTGCCCATTTATTATTATTTTAGGAATGTCATCATTTTAATGCAGATAATCCAATGTTTCTTTCAGAGGTTTTAGGATAAACGCGATTGAAATGATAACAGCCAAATTCAAATGTCTGAATTCACATTCTTATCGGAGACATTAGTTTAAATTATGAGGAGCTGAGAAAGAATAAACAGAGGGACTTATTCTGCTGAGAAAAGGGTCAAAGACCAGAAGTCACAGACACCACATTGAAGAATTAGGGAAAACACAAGGAAAATAATTTCACCTGGACAGCAGATAGTGTCTGGAGTTCACTGCATGACAGGGTGGCAGAAACCTTCATCTCTTTTTAAAATTACCTGGATGTGTATTTGAAGAGCTGAGACCTACTTCATTGGATGTGATTGATCAATTTTTGGCTGCAGCTATCAAGTTCAGAAAGGAGAAAGCCGACCATCATCAGAAGAGCAGGATTGACAATCATTACAGTGACAGCCCATGCTCAAAACTCATGGGATGACAGTAATGGACCGAGATGGTCATTTGAATAATCAGGGTGATCAGCTGGATTAAGTTTACTTTCAAGACATTCAGTTTCAAATATATGGTCCAATCTATTTACTGCAAAATCCTCTTGAGAATGTTGTAACAATTTTTGTTTCAATTATATAGTCATATTTAATAAGATTTCTATATTACAATTCACTGGTGTAGGTACTATTCACTGGTGTAGGAAAATGTTTCTAGTTGTCAGTTAATTGCAGCTTGACTGTTATGTGTTGCATTAATGGCTATTTTCAATAAAATCACGTTGGAAAGCTTCCCAGGTTATGATTAAGTGATTCATTCATTTCAGGACAAGGCTAGTATCAACAGCTGGAAAACAAGAAAGAGTATTTCTGAAGTTTAACAGTGGATGTTAGGATTAAAGGAAGCTTTCTCATGAACTTTATCTAAGGCAGTGCATGAAAATGCTCCCAAGGTAAAAGATCATCCGTGATCTTACTGAACAATGGAGCAAGCATGAGCTGTAAAATGACCTAATCCTGATTATATTTGTAATGTTCTTATTAGTTATAGAAGTAGTTTCATTTTAGTATATTTAAATTTAGCAATGCAATATTTACATTAAATTGGCTAGACAAAGTCCTTCATCTGCACATTATGTGGGAGCTTGACAATTATTGAGTTGCATTTCCCTGTGCTTCACAAGCATTAGAGCATTAGATTGTGACCTTTGGCTTGTTTTATTTTCCCTAACAACTTATAGCTTAATTGAAAATATTATAATGCATGGCTACATAATTATTAACAGCGTGGCTCACACAAAAAACACTTAATAGCAAAATTAATCCTGACATGAATTATAAATAGGTGGTGTGGGATATACTTAAAAGGATAAAAACTACCGGTTCCTCATTGTCGCAGTGGAACTAATAGTACTGTGAAGAATAAAGATAGAGATTTAAAAACTTTTCAAAGGTGAAAGTTAAACTTGCCTTTGGACATCAGCAAACAAAATGCAAATGAACAGCGATCAGTTGTCAGTGGGCCTGATCAGCTCACTTTTATCCTGTCCTTTTAATGCACTGAAGATAGACACAAAATGCTGGAGTAACCCTGCGGGCCAGGCAGCATCTCTGGAGAGAAGGAATGGGTGACCATTTCAGGTCTTCCTTTCGTTTGCCTCTAGGAAATTAGGGGATAGGATCTTTCTGAATTGGCTCTTCAGAGAAGCCAAAAAGAGTTGTTCCCCAAATAGAAGTGTGGATTTCATCCATTCAGAAGAACACCAAGAAAAATGCAAATAGCAGCACCAGCCACTAAACGTAGTCCGTTTTTTACCTCACTAAAGTCTTTGACTCCATTGGTCAGATGTGACTGGAGAGCACCCCTCCTCAAATGTAGCTATCCATAGAACCTTGACAACATTTTATGTTTGCTTCAAGCAGGATATAAACCATAATCCTAATCATAAGGTCTATAACAGAGACAATCTCACTGAATGTTAGAGTCAAGCACAACAGTTATTGTCCCAACACTTTTCTTAATCTTCAAGTCAATAGACAATAGGTGCAGGAGTAGGCCATTCGGCCCTTCGAGCCAGCACCGCCATTCAATGTGATCATTGCTGATCATCCCCAATCAGTACCCGTTCCTGCCTTCTCCCCATATCCCCTGACTCCGCTATCTTTAAGAACCCTATCAAGCTCTCTCTTGAAATTCTCCAGAGAACTGAGGCAGAGAATTCTGCAGACTCACAACTCTCTGTGTGAAAAAATGTTTCCTCATCTCTGTTTTAAATGCCTTACCCCTTATTCTTAAACTGTGGCCCCTGGTTGTGGACTCCCCCAACATTGGGAACATGTTTCCTGCCTCTAGCGTGTCCAAACCCTTAATAATCTTATATGTTTCAATAAGATCCCCTCTCATCCTTCTAAATACCAGAGTATACAAGCCCAGCCACTCCATTCTCTCAGCATTTGACAGTCCCGCCATTCCAGGAAATAACCATGTGAACCTACGCTGCACTCCCTCAATAGCAAGAAAGTCCTTCCTCAAATTAGGGGACCAAAACTGCACACAATTCTCCAAGTGTGGTCTCACTTGGGCCCTGTACAACTGCAGAAGGACCTCTTTGCTTCTATACTCAACTCCTCTTGTTATAAAGGCCAACATGCCATTTGCTTTCTTCACTGCCTGCTGTACCTGCATGCTTACTTTCATTGACTGATGAACAAGGACCCCCAGATGCCGTTGTACTTCCCCTTTTCCCAATTTGACACAATTTAGATAATAATCTGCCTTCCTGTTTTTGTTACCAAAGTGGATAACCTCACATTTATTCACATTAAACTGCATCTGCCATGCATCTGCCCACTCACCCAACCTCTCCAAGTCACCCTGCATTCTCATGGCATCCTCCTCACAGTTCACAATGCCACCCAGCTTTGTCATCTGCAAATTTGCTAATGTTACTTTGAAATCCTTCAACTAAATCATTGATGTATATTGTAAATAGCTACGGTCCCAGCACCGAACCTTGCGGTACCCCACTAGTCACTGCCTGCCATTCTGAAAGGGACCTGTTAATCCCTACTCTTTGTTTCCTCTGCCAACCAATTTTCTATCCACGTCAGCACTCTACTCCCAATACCATGTGCCCTAATTTTGCCCACTAATTTCCTATGTGGGACCTTATCAAATGCTTTCTGAAAGTCCAGGTACACTACATCCACTGGCTCTCCCTTGTCCATTTTCCTAGTTGCATCCTCAATAAATTCCAGCAGATTAGTCAAGCATGATTTCCCCTTTGTAAATCCATGCTGACTCGGACCGATCCTGTTACTGCTATCCAAATGTGCCGCTATTTCATCTTTTATGATTGACTCCAGCATCTTCCCCACCACCGATGTCAGGCTAACTGGTCTATAATTCCCTGTTTTCTCTCTCCCGCCTTTCTTAAAAAGTGGGATAACATTAACCACCCTCCAATCCACAGGAACTGACCCTGAATCTATAGAACATTGGATAATGAACACCAATGCATCCATGATATCTAGAGCCACTTCCTCAAGTACCCTGGGATGCAGACCATCAGGCCCTGGGGATTTATCAGCCTTCAGTCCCATCAGTCTATCCAACACCATTTCCTGCCTAATCTGGATTTCCTTCAGTTCCTCCATCACCCCAGATCCTCTGGCCACTAGTATAGTTTGTGTCCTCCTTAGTGAAGACTGATCCAAAGTAACTGTTCAACTCATCTGCCATTTCCTTGTTCCCCATAATAAATTCACCTTTTTCAGTCTTCAAGGGTCCAACATTGGTCTTAACTATTTTTGTCCTCTTCACATACCTAAAGAAGCTTTTGCTATCCTCCTTTATATTCTAGGCTAGCTTATCTTCGTACCTCATCTTTTCTCCCCATATAGCCTTTTTAGTTGTATTCTGATGCTCTTTAAACATTACCCAATCCTCTTGCTTCCCGCTCATCTTTGCTATGTTGTACTTCTCTTTTATTTTTATACTGCCCCTGACTTCCCTTGTCAGCCACGGTCACCCCTTATTCCCCTTGGAATCTTTTTTCCTCTTTGGAATGAACTGGTCAAGTCACTTATATTGTCAGCCACACAAGGACATTGAGTGATGTATAGGTGCAGAGCACAATCAGTAAGATAATTCCATGGTAGTGCAAGATATGGTGTTCTGTTGCAAAGGTGGGATTAGGGTTATGACCACTGCAGGAAAGAGCAATTATTGGAGAATGGGATGGATGGGTCAAATAGGGACACAGTTTCTTCTGAGAACACAGGCCTAACAAAATTATTTTAAAATTGTGTGACATTGCATTGATAAAGAAAACCTTCCATCTGGAGATTGATTATGAATTGGAAATAGACCCTCCCCTATATTTGTAGTGGTGTGTTTACACGGCGTTAACAATTGGATTATTTGTGTAATCTGATTATTGAACGCGATATACTTTCTACAAACTTTTATACAACCCAAAAATAAGATTTGCAGACTAAAGAAAAGGTATCTTTAATTATAAATAAAAGGTAGTCGGGAAGACAATGCTAGCATTTATTTCAAGAAAGCTTGTATACAAAAACATGGATGTAATGCTAAGGCTCTAGAAGGCGCTGGTAAGGCCGCATTTGGAATATTGTGAGCAATTTTGGGCACCATATCTGAGGAAGGATGTGCTGGCTCTGGAGAGGGTCCAGAGGAGGTTTACAAGAATGATCCCAGGAATGAGTAGTTTAACCTATGATGAGCATTTGTTGGCACTGGGCCTGTACTCGCTGGAGTTTAGATGATGGGGGACCTCATTGAAACATACAGAATAGTGAAAGGCTTGGATAGTGTGGATGTGGAGAGGATGTTTCCACTAGTGGGAGAGTCCAAGACTAAAGGTCATAACCTCAGAATTAAAGGAGGTTCTTTTAGGATGGAGATGAGGAGAAATTTCTTTAGTCAGAGGGTGGTGAATGTGTGGAATTCTTTGCCACAGAAGGCTGTGGAGGCAAGTCAATGGATATTTTTAAGGCAGAGATAGATAGATTCTTGATTAGTGCAAGTGTCAGAGGTTATGGTGAGAAGGCAGGAGAATGGGGTTAGGAGGGAGAGATAGATCTGCCATGATTGAACGGCGGATTATTGATAGGCCGCATGGCCTAAATCTACTCCTATCACATGACAAAAGTCACAAATATTGTTGGGCCTGCAAGGCATTGGCAGAACGAGATTAAACATTAAATTATGCCTAGATAGGCAACTTTTCACTGGGGTGCAAGTCTATTAATATACTGAACTTGTTTTTTATGCTTATAAGGTTGTATTGATGGCAACGGATCAGGAGTCCTGACAAAAAGTGGATTTCAGTGCCATTTCACAGAGTGCTATTAATTACGTGGGATGACTGGGATCTGCACATTAGGAGTCAGCAGCACTACATTAATGTAAGAGTGCCTCCATTTGGAATAAGCAACACATTTCAGAAGAACTGTTACCCTGTTTCAAACTTCTAACTTCTCAAGTGTCAAAATCAACACTTCTGTTAAATCCTGTAGAGAATGCAAGATACTCAAAAATATTTTGTGCATACAAGCGATTAGCAAAAAAATATTTGTTATAATGCATAACCTGAGGGGTGGGACCTCAAATCTATCATATAAATCAATATAATGGAATAAAATCAAGGGGTTTGCCATGAAAGAATCAGCTTCTCAATTGGCTGGATCTGAGAATGAATTGTCAATTTATCTTATGTAATAGTGCCTTGCATGTATTAGTGTGATTTCATGAATTTAATGTGTATTAGTGTGATTTCATGAATTGAATGTAAAACTTTTAAACAATATTAATACAAGATTCATCCACATAAAAATACAGATCAGATTTTTTACATGTAAAACATTACCAAAATATTCATCCCAAAAATATTGAGACACATAGCTCTGTCAAATCTGATGAAACATAAGGGATATATGATAAATAAAAACCAATTTATTGTCATCAAGTAGAAAATGTTCCCACTCAGTTTTAACATCTGTCTCTTGTACCTGCAAAAATTACCTGTCACACAAGATATTGGTAGCATATATTAACTTGAAACAGAGGATGCATAGAACCAGTGGGAAATTCTCTTATGAGTAGAATTCAAAGAAAAATTTTCTTCTTTCTTTATTTTGATGTTAACATTTGTTATCAAAGTGTTGTTTTAAAGTGACAGTGGCGCATATATTAACATTTAACAATCTGTTAGTGTCCTCATATCTTCTGATAGCCAAATACATACAGCAGGCTTCAAAAACAGAAATAATTATTAAAAAAGGAGAGAAATAGATTAACATTTTTCTGCATGTAAGATCAACAAATCTTTGTGCTATCAAATCCTTAATTTCTTTTAAATTTAAGATTGATGATTGAGAATCGCATTTGAGTTGAATCAAAACATAACAAGAAACATGGAATCAATTAATTAATTCGAATTGTGTCCCATCAATGGTTGCAGATTATAATGCACACCAGACTACATAATTTCCATTTTTCTTTTATCTGATGCTTTGCGATCTTTCATTTGTGGGCGAGCTCACCTGATCATTCAAATGTAGTTCAATGGAGTTACTTTATCAGTTGTCCTGATTGCAATTATTTACAATTCCCATCCCAATTTACATACCCATTATGTCTTTATACAAAATATACATATTCATAAATATAAATACAATTCAGAAAGCCTTCGCATCCAACACATCATACTCTGATATTTCCGTCACTTTCAACATGATCCAACCACATCACATCTTCTCATCCCTTTCTGCCTTGTACAGAGATTGCTCCCTCCGAAACACCCCTCCTGCCCAAACCACCCCCTCTCCAGGTAATTTCCCCTGCAACCGCAGAAGACACAACATCTGTCCCTATACTTCCTCCCACTCATTCATCCAGGAACTCCATCTGTCCTTCCAGGTAAGACAGACGTTCACATACTCTAACCTCATCTACTGCATTCGATGTTCCCAATGTGACCTCTTTTACATTGACACGAATGTTTCGCCGAACATTTGCGCTTGGTTCACCAAGGGCTGCTGAATCTCTTGGTTGCTAACATTTTAACACCCCTTCTGTCCTGGGCCTCCTCAATTGATAGAGTGAAGCCACCAGAGGACATCCCCCCATATTCCACCGGGGTATCTTCCAACCCAAAAGTATGAACATTGAATTCTCCAATTTTAGATAACTAACCTATAAACATCCTTTTTTTCCCCTTCCTCTCTTCCCCCCTTGCCGGACTCACACCCATATCCCCAGGTCTCCCCCCCCCCCCCCCCTCCACCTACATTCCTTCCTTTGGCTTCACAATTCACACCTCGTCTATCATCTCACACCTACCATCTTCTCTGGCATTTATCCAACTATCTGTCTATCAAAAATCACGCCTCACCTGTATTCACCTATTACTTAGTTTTAGATTTAATAACATTTTTTAAAACGTTCTAATTTGTTAAAGTGGCCATGAATCCTGACAGGAATTCTCATGTGGTCATGTAATTCCACCTGTCCTGTGCTTTTTTTTTTAACCTAAATTATGGCTTTCAGGTTGGTAATTATTTATCATTGCAATGAAAAGATAAAACACAAGTGCCTTCTTTCCTAGACATAAATACAGAAAGTTGTTTTAAATAAAGCAGATTGGTGGAATATTTCATTCATAATTAAAACAAAGCTCAAGGACTCTTTGATACATGCCTTAATGGGGACTTTGAGAAAAAGGATTGAATAATAACTTTCTGTACGGGGGCCCTCAGAAGGCGTGACCACTCACCACAATATAATAGAATTTAAACGTTGCTTTAAAGTGATGTAGTTGAACCTTGATTTTCAAGTAAACAAAAGAATCTCTGAAGAAAGCTGGGTTGTGGTTGACTGGGAAACGATATTAAAGGGATTGCAATGGGCAGGTAGTAGCTAACATGTAAAGAAATAACACATGATTTACAACAAAAATATATATTCTTTAAAGGCATTAAAAAAACAATGATATTAATTGCTGTGATTAACAACAATATTAAGTCTATGTGAAAAGCTTATAAAGTTAAAATAGAAAGTAGTGCACCTGATGGTTTGGGAGAGGCACTTTAGAATTCAAAGGATGATGCAAGACATAATCTAATTCAATTTAAAATTTTACATAGATTATATTATTCAAAAACAAGATTAAATAAATTCTATCCAAATATATCCCCCATTTGCAATAAATGTTTAACCCAAAACGCAACTATAACACACTCTTTTGTTTCCTGCATAAAACTTTATAGATTCTGGAGTGATATTTTCAAAATATTTACAAAATTATTGAAGATAAAAATGGAACCTAATAATGAATTGATTATATTTGGGATAATGGAAGATGGGAATAAATTGAATTCATCTCAAAATTTATTTTTTAATTATTGTTTAATAATAGCAAAAAAATAAATACTTAAATTTTGGAAAAATACACCAATACCAACGCTCAAAATATGGATTGCAAGCATGTTGGACACCGCACATCTTGAGGAAATGCGATTCCTCCTAATAGATAAATCTGACCAATTCATAACGAGTTGGTCTCCATTTGTCGTCTTTTTGGAATCATATGGTGCAACACAATTGTAGAAGCTAACTGTCTCGGGACTGGGCGAGGGATGGTCAAGATTATAAATAAGATCTCCTTACTTCTTTTTTCTTTTTTTTCCTTTTTTTGTATTCTCTTTTTCCTATTTTCTACTCTTTAACTTTCTTCTTTCATTCTCTATTCTTCTTCTCCACACACTATATATCTCACGTTTTTCTATACTTTATTATCTAATTTCTTTTTCTTCTTTACTATAATAAAAAAATAAGAAGCTGTACATAAAATGAATTATGAAAATATGATTGTATACAATTGTACTTATTTCTAATAAAATAAAAATATTTAAAAAAATAAAAATAAAAAAAAAGAATTCAAAGGATGACCAAGAAATTGAAGAAGAAAAGGCAAATAGAGAGTAAATTAACAAATACAAACAGATTGCCAGAGCTTCCATTGGTACATAAATGTAAAAGACAAGTAATGACTAATATGGGTCTCCTACAGGCAGAGAATTACAATTTTTTAACAGGGTATAAGGAAATGGGCATGGGAAAAAATAAATCAAATACTTTTGCTCTGTCTTCATAAGAGACACAAAAACATCTTCCAGAAATTCTGAGGAGCAGGACAGTGCAAATAAGGAAATAAAGACTAGAGAAATTAATGACCCTGAAAGCTGACAAATCACACTCTATCCCAGACTCTCACCGAGTCCCTCACTATCAATATCCTTGGTTTACTATTGACTGGAAACTAAACAGGAGCAGCCAAAAAAAACCATATAGCTACAAAAGCAGATCAGAAGCTGGGAATCCTGTAGCAAGTAACTAATCTCCCAATTCAACAACACTTATGGAGCTGAACACCATAAGCACATAGCAGCCTGCTTGACAGGCATCCCATCAACAACCATTTGCTTACTCCACCATGGATATGCTGTAGCACTAGTTTGGAACATCTACAGGATGCACTGCAGCATCTCCTTATGCCCCTGTCCCACTTAGGAAACCTGAATGGAAACCTCTGGAGACCTTGCGCCCCACCCAAGGTTTCCATGAGGTTCCCGGAGGTTTCCGTGAGGTTCCCGGAGGTTTTGGTCACTCTCCCTAATGGTCGAAAGTGGTTTCCGCGTAGTCGAGGCTTTTTCTATGTTCCTGCGATTATTTCAACAAAACCAAAGCCGGCCTCGCCTAAAAATAGGTTGCCGTTTGTTCGAAGCCAGTGGAGTGGGGTTGCTATTTACTTACAGGCAGTCGAAGGCAATCTCATTCGCTGACCGGCCATTTTGATTGGCTCATTGGAGTTTTCAGCAAAGATCCTGTAGGATCTTTGGTTTTCAGGACCTAGAAGATCCGCCGGAAGGTAAAATGCCCGCTAACTTTATTAAACTTCTTAAAATTGTCTCCACGCCTTCTCCCCCCCCCCTTCTCTCCCTCATTCTAAAGGACTTACCGTGCTCTGTGGCAGCCGTTTACCTTCCTCTTCATCGCGTGTGTGCGTGTGCGTGTGCGTGCGCGTGTGTGTGTGTGGTCGGTAGCAAAGATCCTGTAGGATCTTTGGTCAGTAGATGCAGCTCATGCTTCCATCGAGGCTTTCCAACCAAGTGACCAAAACCCCTGGCGACTCATGGAAACCTTGGGTGGGCGCAAGGTCTCCAGAGGTTTCCGTTCAGGTTTCCTAAGTGGGACACGGGCATTAGATAGCACCTTCCAAACCTTAGACCTCTAATAGCAAAAGACACAAGAGCAGTAAAAGCATGAGAACACCACCATCTGGAAGTTGTCATCCAAGCCACACACCAATCTGATTTGGAAATATATTGCTGTTCCTTCACTGGGTTAAAATCCTGGAAACCCCTCCAGTCAAGAATCACGAGTCATAAGTATTTATTTGTCGCATACGCAGGATACGCATTAGAACAATTAAATGCAGCAACAACAAAAGAAAAATAATAAATTATTAATTATTTTCAGCAAACTGGACCGTTAGTGCAAAACCGCTCACTCAAAGCATTGCAGGCATAGCCACACCTCAAGCACTCCGGTGGTTCAAGAAAGCAGTTCACTGCAACTTCTCAAAGGCAATTAAAGATGGACAATTAAATGTTCAGCTGTGAAGCCACATCTCTTGAATGAATCACAAAACGTTTGACTAATAGGTCTAAGGTGAAGGGGAAAAGATTTAATAGGAATCTGAGAGGTAACTTGTTCACACAAAAAAGGGTGGTGGACGTATGGAACAAGCTGCCAGAGGAGGTAGTTGAGGCATTGACTATCCCAACATTTAAGAAGCAGTTAGACAGATGCATGGATAGGACAGGTTTGGAGAGAAATGGACCAAATGCTGGCAGGTGAGACCAAGTGTAGCTCGGACACGTTGGCCAGTGTGGGCAAGTGGGGCCGAAGGGCCTGTTTCCACACTGCACCACTCTATGACTCTATCTGGTCGATGTGCTGCATCTGGAGTTGCAGAAGGCTTTTGACAAGGTCCTACAGAGGAGCTTGGTGAGTATGAATAGAACACATGGAATTGGTAGTAGTAAACTAGCATGGGTTAAGAGGATGACAGGAAACAAAATAGGAATAAATGGGTCCTTCTAAGATTGGCAGGCAATGTCTTGCGGGGTACTGCAGGATTCAGAAACTGAGCTTCAACTATTCATAAGAAAGATTTCGTTGAACGAATCAAATCTGAGATTCACTGATGACTTGAAACTAAACTGAGAATAGCGGCGAGAAGTGAAAGAAGCTTCAGGAGGGTATAGACAATCTAGGTGAGTGAGCAACAATACCGTTTGTGTGGTCCAATGTGGAAAATACGGGGTTACAGTACTTACTTTGGCAGGGAAGAGGAAATATTGTGTATTTTGTAAATGGTGAGATTGGAAAATGTCAATGCTTTACGGGACCAGTGTGTCATTGTACTCAAATTACCGAAAGCTGACATGTAGCTGTAGCAGCCAAGCAGGAAGGCAAGTGAATTGAAAGAGAATTTGAGTACAAGAATAAAGATGTCTTACAATAGTTATATATAGTGTTATTATATTTATATAGGGTTTGGTGAGGCCATACCTGGAGAGTTACGTACTATTTTGATCTCCTTTCCTATGTAATGAGTAAGGCAAAACTTTATGAGACTGATTCCTGGCCTCTATTCTCTAGGGATAACAAGAATGAGAGGTGCCCTTACACAAAATACTTAAGAGTGTTTGATTCGGTGGATACAGGAAAGATTGATTAACGAATCTGGAACAAAGGATCACAGTCCCAAAATAATATCCAAGCTATCGGGTTTCAGAAATTAATCATACAGAATTTAGGAATAGTTACCCAAAATGTTGAAATCTGGAATAAAATTTTACCTCAGGGAATTTGTGGGGGAAAAAAAGTAATTAATTCAAGAAATTAAAGCTTAGTTTATTTTCAATTCGTATTTTTTGACAAGTGCACAGATGGCCATTGTAGAGCATAAAGAGGTACACAAGACCTGCGATAGCTGACACACGGGCAAAGCTCAAAATACCAGCTTGGGTAGGGCGAGTTGGAGAGGAAGGAAATTAGCATGCTTCACTCAAGGGGATTGCTGGGCACGGATGTAAGGAAGTAGAACAAGGTATTTGAGTTGCTGTTCGTAAGGAAGAAGTAATGGCTACCGAGAACGCCAAGATATACACAGAAATACAATGAGCAAAATAGATTCAAGTCTGAAACAGTACAAAGGAGTACTGAAGGGATGGAATTTGGATTTGAGGCACGAGCATACCTGAGAGAGTAGTCTACAGTATTTTCTGGATAATCAGTGACTACTTCAGTGCCAATTCGAAACGTACACAATGCAAGGGGGAGGGGTGGTGAGGACCAGAGGAAAATGTTGACAAATGACACTAATTACATTTAGCCAAAGATATATAATAAATTATGGATGGAGAAAGTTCAATGAACAATTTCCTTGTTATACATTTGTATTTTGAAGGATTTGGCAATCTCAGGAAATTATAAAAAGTATGTTTTACTGCAGTCCAGATGTTTATGCTTTCCTATGCTTTCCATATTAAAAAGCAGAGCACATTACAAATAATTAAAAAATAATAATTTTGTAGCTGATCAACATAGGACAAGCTCAAGAGATTAAACCAACCACATGTTTAGGATCTTTTTTCCATTCCTTTTTATGGAAGTAATAGATTCATACAAATCTGTCATTCTGCACTGCACTGTTGGTAACACACAAACAAATGCAATAATTGAGCATTGAGCTGTGACTAATATTAGATGCAAATGTCTGTGACTTTTCTGGAATCAATATACACAGTTCTAAACATGGTGCTCAAATAGGCATATTTGAAGTGCACACTTAATTAAAACGGGGCTGTCATCTTTGATTGATTCAAATGCAGGAATAAATTGCAGTTCCCAGGTGCATTTGCTCTCTATCTTCAACCTGACTGGCTTATATAGTTACCATATAATTACTGAAATACAAATGTCACAACTAAATTTAATCATCTATGAAATGGGAGTCATTTTACATTGTACATGAATGTACATTCATTCATTTTCTGAAAATTATGAAGACACCAAAGAAAATTAGTGGGTTGAAGAACATTTGGAAAGTGGGATTTTATTTTCAACCATATATCAAAAAGCTGCAACAACCATGATGCTTTCATGCAGTCTGGAAACAGGAATCCCGCGTCACTGCTGTATCATGCAGAGAAACCACATGCCAGATTATTTCAACTGATACAGTCGTATGGGCTTTATGCTTATTTTTTACAAATGAAATAACTTCATTTGCATTCTTTGAAATGGGGGACAAACAACTTTACATTTAATTTAGTAATTTCAGCCCATGGATAGTAGATACATAGCTGCGGGAATTAATTTGGATGCATGAGGGCAATATTCCCGGGGCCATGTGTTTTCAATCATATTAACTATAAAAATACCCACTACAAATGAACAATTTGCTGATTTTCTTTTAAGAAAGCACATGCCTCGAGCCTGTATGTTTCCATTCATTAATTTATCTTTTCATGCTGGCTTTATGAGTTAATTTGATTTCATACTTTTAAGTTGTTATGCACTTAGTTGCTCATCCTATGGTTCGACTGGAATTGCTATCCTTCAACCCTTCGCTACTAATATTTTATTGAGATGGGAAGCAGGGTTTAAGTGATTTCATCTCAACGCACTTGATCAATGTAATGGCTCTTTGTACGTGATAATGGACATCTTTCATTACTGCTACGTGAAGAAGAAATCTTTTTTTTTGTCAGTATTTGAGCACAATAAAGCAAGAAAGAATTCAGTTACAATATTTTCAAAGTAATTATCAAAAACAAAAGATTAAGATTGTTGCAATCTTTATATTTTTAAAGAAAATAAATTAATATTCTATTCTACCATTACTGATTTGAGCATTAATCTTTACAACAGGTTTCTTTTTATAAGTTTAAAAACAAATTATTCTCCCCATCGTACCTTCTGCAGACTCCCCTGTCATGTACCCTTTTCAAGAAAAAGCCACGCCACAGAAAGAATGATTCACTCGCCAATCCAACCCCTTCCCCCCCATCATCATTAGAACATTTTCCATCTTCACTGTGCCATTTTAAAGATCAATAGCTCCATGTGAGCCGAGGTTCCGCACTTGATGATTGTACTTCTGCCACAGGCATGGTTAATTTAAAATCCATTTACATAATTTATATTTATGAAGCAAATATGAAAATATGTAAGATTTATGCTTGGAACTATAAATATCAAATGAATGCTTCTCAGATCCATGTTATTCTTTCTCAATAACTGATCAAGAAAATGCAGATTATGAATCGCTCAACAAACAGAGCCAATGTCTCTGGCCAATAGATACCTGGAGTCAGAATGGTGTCTTTTCCTTGACATACAGACAGCAGAGTCTGGTGACAATGTCAAATGAAGAAGTCTGTGATCTAGTAGAAGATTTGTTTTACCTTCAAATCAACAGTCTTAAATTATGGTTATGGAGTTACTGGGCAATGTTGAATAGACTATGACATTCCTGCTTTATTTTACTTCCTCTGAAGGTATGACTTGCTTACAGAGCTCAAGGAATCTGGCGTCAAATATTCCAAACTCCTTAATATTAAAAGGTGACTCGAATAAAGAATATCAGAGCAACTTAGTGTTCTTTGACAAACTAAAGAATGCAAAGGTTTAATGGGACAATGCCTGCATTTGTGACTGTCCCACAATATCAAAGTGTAGTGCGATTGGGGGAGTTGGGAGAAAGACATCCCAAAGCATGATGCAGCAATGAAATACTTTTGAAATTTAATCTGTTGAATTACAGAAAGTTCAATAAAATTTTTAAAGCAACGATATTTAAGTGACTAGATAAGCTCAGGGCTAATGGAATCAAGGCATATGGGGAACAAGCAGGAACGGGGTACTGATTTTGGAAGATCAGCCATGATCATATTGAATGGCAGTGCTGGCTCGAAGGGCCGAATGGCCTACTCCTGCACCTGTTTTCTATGTTTTATTTTGGAGATATCAATTGAAAGAATGGCCAGGTTAGTTGTAATAATGTAATTTGCCCCACTGAAATATCGATATGTGATTATTTTGTGTTTTTTCTGAAGGAGCATCTGTGTAGAGATTTCATGTTCTTCCTGTGTTTTTCAGTTTCTTGCATATCCCCAAAGATAGGAGTTAATTGGGCACTCTAAATTGCGCCCAGTGCATCATAGGTATGTGGTAGGATATTGAGGTAATTAAAGGAAATCTGACAAGAATTGGTTAAAGGGAAAATTAGTATGGGAATACAATTGCCATGTGAGCTATCACAGACTCAATGGGTGATTAGCCTTTTATGCTGTATGGTCAACTGAAATACGGAAAAAACAGGTATACAGGACCCCAGTTTCATTTCTCATCCATTGGATCACACCTCTGACAATGGAGCGGTCACTCAGATCTGTAAATGATTCACAGGCTAGATTTCTGCATTACCGATTTTTAACGAAGTTGAACATACAAACTACTGGGCCAACTTTGTCAAGGCCAAAAATACAATTGCTTGTTCTTTATTTAAGCTTAAGTGCCCCTTCATGCAAAAGAAATGAACAAGTAGTCTCTCACTCTATGGGCACTATTGTGCTGGTTAAGAATAATTGATGTTGGATTGCAACTACATCTATAGCACGCACACTACTTTCAATAGGTTGTAGTTTTATTTTAACACACTCAACCATTTATGCACATTTTAATTAAACTCCAGCATTTGTCAAAAAAAAGTGTTAAAGTTCCAGGGGCTATAAGACTTACCAAGACCAATTGAACTAGGACCATTGACCCTCTGTGGAGCGCTCATGCTTGTTGATGTGTAGAGACCAGTCACGAGTAAGCCATCAAAGTATGTGCTTGTGGAAATAGTCACTGAAAAACATACAGGAAATCACGTATGAACAATGAGGGATTGGGAGACCAAACAGCAAATACAGCACAAAATACTCAGGCACCTTTTGGAATATGCATGTGTCCATGTTGAATAAGGCATGCACATTGAAAGTTAGCAGCATTTTTAACTCCACAAAATGACTAAACACAATTATAATAGCTTGCAACATTACTTCGGATTTACTCATGTGTATGGAAATGCTGTTTACCAGATTAACAGCAGAGGATCAGATTCTGATGGCGAGTCAGAAAATATGGCACTTAGTTTCGAGGTGCAACGTGGAAATAGGCCCTTCGGCTCACCGAGTACGCGCCAACCCACGATCACTCGTACACTAGTTCTATCCTATTCACTGGGGACAATATACGGAAGCCAGTTGGTCTACAAACCTGCACATTTCTGGAATGTGGGAGGAAACCAGAGCACCTGGAGAAAACCCATGTGGTCACAGGAAAAACGTGCAAACTCTGTACAGACAGCACCCATAGTCAGGATCAAATCCAGATCTCTGATGCTGTATTGCAGTAACTCTACCTCTGCACCACTGTGCTGCCCTTCCAAGCACGTGTAGCCCTTAATGCACCATTTGGAAGGCCTATGGCAGTAGACATCATATCTGTTAAAGAGCACCATTTCTGGCCACATTCCCTAAGTGGCCATTATAAATCTTGCAGAGATTCCCCAGGCCCCAATCTCTGATGCTAACTTAGTGAGATCTGGTGCAGTACAAAAGAACCCAAGATTGCAATGGCAAATGTTGGTCTGCAGAGAAGTGAAAGAGAAAGCAAGTACACTTCATATTTTAAAAAATATGGTTTGGTTTAAAGCTTTCAATTTTTATAACATAGCTAATTTTGTTAAATGCTTAAGAAAGAACTGCAGATGCAGAAGAAGGGTCTCGAACCGAAACGTCACCTATTCCTTCGCTCCATAGATGCTGCCTCACCTGCTGAGTTTCTCCAGCATTTTTGTCTACCTCCTTATTTAAAAAAAAACATTTTTAAAAGTAATTTCATTTTTAATAAGTATTTTGTTTTTAATAGCATGTTTCTGATATTCTGCCCCTCACTGTTTTAACAAACAGCAATACTGGAGTTGGAGGCCTTGTCACCGGTCAAAGACATTTATGAGGATTTCAGAAACATGGCTTCTATGGAGCAACATTGGGAGGACCACGCATCACTCAGGCCACACTGCTGGAGTCTGCTGACATTGCTATATATTTATTCAAAGGGTACGTATCTGAAATGCCAATGATTTTCTTTCCACATTAACTAGTGCATTGTTGACCGTTTATTGAGTTCATTGTAAAAAAGACAAAGTACTGGAGTAACTCAGCGGGTCAGGCAGCACATCTGGAGAACATGGATAGGTGAGTTGGAAGCCTTCTTCAGACTGATTGTGGCGATAGGGAGGGAAGAAAGCTGGATGATAAGTGGAGACAGGACAGAGTCTGGCAGGTGATAGGTGGATACCGGTGAGGCGTATACTGTTTTTGTTTCAGACTGCTACTAATTGTAATAATGTTTTACAATTTTTGAGCATATGATCAAACAGAAAGCAGCAGTTTTCTGGGGCTGTGGAGATCAGTGATCATTATGCTAAATGTGGCAGACAATGCAATGTCCTCATGATTGCACAATGGAGTTCATGAGGGATCAAATTAGGCAGATTGGATTTCTGCAATTTATTAATTTTCTATAGAAAGGAATCATCCCTCCCTTTGACTTTAACCTTTTCCAAAACGATCTCTCCTTTTCCCAAACATACATGCTTGGACTTCAGCATCACATACACGTTCATCCCTTCATCCAATTTTTAACTATGCATTAGCATTCCTTCCTAAAATCATCCTGGAAAATGCATCTTTACAAAACAGATTTTAAAGTAGCACAATAATTGGGCAAACAAGTACACATCAAACTGAAGTTGGAAACCAAATAAATCAAAGGCTTTGAAAAGTGAAACGTTTGAAGTTTTTTTATAAGATGCAAACAATACAAAGGCATGGAGCCAATTAGCTCAAGAATAACTGAACTTTACACTCAACACTTCACCGCATCCACAACAGCCCCCATCTCATCCCATGAAATATCTCATCCCCGTGTTGAATTTGTTTGTAATTCACCCCTCTAAGATTTAACCTCGATTAGCTAGATTTCATGCTCTCATCTTTCCAAATGATGTGCTTCTTTCAACCATGAGAGTACTTGTCATCGCCTCATACAAACATAACAGCAATGAGTTAAGCTGCTTCGGGTTGAAGAAGGGTCCCGAGCTGAAACGTCACCTATCCATGTTCTCAGAGATGCTGCCCACCCGCTGAGTTACTTCAACACTTTGTGTCCTTTTAGGTTAGAATTTTCTTCTTACATGCTGACCTGCTACAACTATTTTAGTTTGAAATCTACATCAAACTCACCATCTCCTCAAAAATTACTCAGAACCCATTTTGACCCTGCCTCTATAAAGTGCTCCAAGATGCTTTTATTCCATGTTTATGGTGTTTTGTATGTGTCATTACCACGGGTGGCGCTGTGATGGCAGCCTCACCAACAGTTTGTCTGTCCTTTCATTTTTTTGTTGTTATTTTTAGTGTGTTTTAAAAGTTTGTGTAAATGTTCTCCGGTTTGTTTTATGTGGGAGGGGGGTAAACTTTTTTTCAATCTCTTACCTTGCCGGAGATGCGATTGTTTTCCGGGTCGTATCTCCGGTCGCTCTGCGGCCAAACATCGTGGAGCTGGAGGCCTTGCTCGGGACTGACTTTGAGCCCCACCGCGGGCTTACCATCGGAGCCGATTCCTTGCCTGGGATCGACGCTCCAACCGCATCCTGCAAACTTTAACATCAAGGGCTTGCAGCCTCGGGAGAGACCGAGTCTGGAGCTCCAAAACCGCACGACGTTCAATAAGCCCCGACCCGGGGTCCGATCACCCGGCGCAGGGAGCTGATAACCCCCGATGCAGGAGCTTGATCGCCCCAACGAGGAGGCCCGCTGCCAGCTATGGGAGTAAGATCATCCCATCAACGGAAGGCTCGAGGACCCCGACCGCAGGAGAACAATGAAGGGAAGAGATTGAACTTTTTTCGTCTTCCATCAAAGTGAGGAATGTGGAGGAGTCACTGTGGTGGATGCTTATGTTAAAATATATTTTGTGTGTTCTGTTGCTTTTTATTAGTATGACTGTATGGCAAATTAAATTCCTCGTATGTTGCAAAAGATGGCTAATAAAGTATGATTTTGATGATTAATGGTTGTCAGGAACAAATGTCAAAACTTGCTTCAAGAGATGGCTGGACACCAAATGGGTGAATAAAACAAGTCAATTTCCCATTGAGAAATTTCACAAAGAAGTTCATATCAGGTGTAGTACATTGAACAAAAAATATTGCCAAACTAAATGTCTGCGTGGACTTTGTGCTTGGAGCTTTGTCAAAATGCTTTTACAGGATGGATTGTAGAAATGATCAAGGGAACATACACTATTGACATTCTATTAGATCATTTTAACAATATAAAAAATGGCCAGAGAAACTATTGACATCCTTAATCTGGCCTACATGTCGACGGCAAACTGATCGATGCAATTGACTTATTAACTGCCCTGAAGTGGCCAAGGAAGCGATCAGAAGTTGATGGTAAATGCTCCGTTATGTATCTACACCTTTGGCTGTAATTATTATAGTGGATATACTTAAATATTAGTGGGCACAAGGAAATGGAATATAAAAATTAATATGAGAAATTAGGTCCCATTTTTCCACTGAAGATGTGAAGGTTATGGAATTTGTTGAATTTCTAAGGGTTAAGAGAAATAGCATATGGCAACACAAGCTAAATTGCAAAATAATGAAAAGCTAGTAGACACTTATTGACACGCGGGGACAGAAACAGTCCTTTCAGCCCAGCACTTCCACAGTTCCGGTTGGACCCAGCCATAGTAATCCCATTTGTCATGGCAATTCAAATATTTGTCTAGATGTTTCTTAAATGTTGAGAGTGTCTTGCTCATGCATCTCTGCCATATTCTTCCTATTGTGTAGCAACCAAACTAATGCTTTATAAAGTGTGGTGTCAGGAAGCGATGTCAGATTCGGCAGTGACTACACCAAAACTAGCAGTAGGGTGAACTCACGTGATATATTTTATTTATAGTGGTAAGAAAGTCCAGGAGCTCCCGGGGGTGCTGTTCCTCACCGTCAGGGCACATGTGTGATGACGCTGGTGATCTTGGGCTTGTCCCAGCAGTCTAGTCCTGGTCTTCGAAGGAGGTGGTGTGGTGATCTTGGGCTTCTTCCTGCAGTTCACCCTGGCCTCGAGAGGAGGTGCTGAAGATTTAATCTTGAGGATGCGGCACTGGTGGTTTCTGATTTATCCTGGCAGCCAGTCATTGCCTCTGTGTGTGTGCTGTCAGTGGAAAGGAAGAGATTCTGGCATCTCAGGGTTGCCCCAGCCCCAGGTAGAGGCGCTGCTTGTCTCGTGCTTCTTTCCTGGTAAACCAGTCTTGACCACACAGCGACGCTGGTCTCGGGCTTGTCCGAGTAGTTCAGTCTTCCTCGAACCAGCGACGGGGAAACACAGCTAGCAGGGAGGCGCTCCACATTGTCCCCCTTCCTCGTATTCTTCTTGCTCTATTTTATTCTTTCCTCTTTCTCTCCTGCACTTCTCTCATCTTCTTCCCTCTGGTCAGAATGCCTGGGTTTGAGAGGTGGTTTTAATGGGAGTTAGCTGACATGGTTCAAGTGGCCAACCAATATCAGTTAATTTGACCCAGCTGTTACCAATGATTGGCCTCTCCTGGCTTGTCAGCCAGTTAAAGGGATCAGAGCGGCATCCAAGGGAGAGGATGCTTTCATAAAGGTTATACGATAATTTCCCAGTTTGTATTGTGTGTCACAGGTAATGACGGCCTACCAATGCTGTCCTTTTAGGGATTTATGGATGTACCCCAAGGTCCTTCCATTCCTCAACACTCCCTTGGGGCTTACATTTATTGTGTACGGCCTGCCCTTTCTACCCACCTAAAATGAATCACTTCAGGTTAAATTCCATCTGTCAATGCTCTGCCCACCTTTCCGGCACATCTTTAACATACTGTAAACCAAGATAACTCCTCATACCATTTGCAAAACCACAAATTTTATATCATCGGTATATTTAATAACCATATCTCCTACATGGAGAATAGAACAGCACAGCAGAGGAACGGCCCCTTCCAGCCACAATACAGTGTCCTCCATAATGTTTGGGACAAAGACCCATCATTTATTTATTTGCTTCTGCACTCCATAATTTGAGATTCGTAAAAGAAAAAAATCACATGTGGTTAAAGTGCACATTGTCAGATTTTATTCAAGGGTATTTTTATACATTTTGGTTTCACCATGTAGACATTACAGCTGTGTTTATACATAGTCCCCCCATTTCGGGGTACCATCATGTTTGGGACACATGGCTTCACAGGCTTTTGTAATTGCTCAGGTGTGTTTAATTGTTTCCTTAATGCAGGTACAAGAGAGTTCTCAGCACCTGGTCTTTCCTCCAATCTTTCCAGCACCTTTGGAAACTTTTATTGTTGTTTATGTTTATCAACATGAGGACCAAAGTTGTGTCAATGAATGTCAAAGAAGCCATTATGTGACTGAGAAACAAGAATATCACCGTTAGAAACATCAGCCAAACCTTAGGCTTCCCAAAATCAACTGTTTGGAACATCATTAAGAAGAAAGAGAGCATTGGTGAGCTTACTAATCGCAAAGGGACTGGCAGGCCAAGGAAGACCTCCACAGCTGATGACAGAAGAATTCTCTCTATAATAAAGAAAAAACAAACAATCACATGCCCGACAGATCAGAAACACTCTTCAGGAGTCAGGTGTGGATTTGTCAATGACCACTGTCTGCAGAAGACTTCATGAACAGAAATACAGAGGCTACACTGCAAGATGCACACCACTGGTTAGCCGCAAAACTAGGATGGCCGGGTTACAGTTTGCCAAGAAGTACTTAAAAGAGCAACCACAGTTCTGGAAAAAGGTCTTGGGAACAGATGAGACGATTAACTTATATATCAAAGTGATGACAAGAGCAAAGTATGGAGGATAGAAAGAACAGCCCAAGATCCAAAGCATACCACCTCATCTGTGAAACACGGTGGTGGGGGTGTTATGGCCTGTGCATGTATGGCTGCTGAAGGTACTTCATTGATGATACAACTGCTGATGGTAGCAGCATAATGAATTCTGAAGTGTATATACACATCCTATCTGCTCAAGTTGAAACAAATGCCTCAAAACTCATTGGCCGGCAGTTCATTCTACAGCAAGACAATGATCCCAAACATACTGCTAAAGCAACAAAGCTAAAAAATGGTCAATTCTTGAGTGGCCAAGTCAATCACCCGATCTGAACCCAATTGAGCATGCCTTCTATATGCTGTAGAGAAAACTGAAGGGGACTAGCCCCCAAAACAAGCATAAGCTAAAGATGGCTGCAATACAGGCCTGGCAGAGCATCACCAGAGAAGACACCCAGCAACTGGTGATGTCCATGAATTCAAGCAGTCATTGAATGCAAAGGATATGCAACAAAATACTAAACATGATTATTTTCATTTACATGACATTGCTGTGTCCCAAACATTATGGTGCCCTGAAATGGGGGGGGGAGGGTATGTATTAATACTGCTGTAATTTGCACATGGTAAAACTAAAATGTATAAAATTAGCCTTTATTAAAATCTGACAATGTGCACTTTAACCACATGTGATTTTTTTCTATTACAAATCTCAAATTGTGGTGTAGAGGCAAATTAGAGATTAGAGATTCCTTTATTTGTCATTCAGACCTTTCGGTCTGAACGAAATTGCGTTGCCTGCAGTCATACATATAATAATAAATAACAAAACACACAATAAATAAACATTATGGAGGGCACTGTATGTGTACTGAAGAGATGAAGTTAAAGTGATCGCATCTGCCTGTACATGATCCATATCAAGAGCCAAGAGTGTTTTATTGTCATATGTACCGAAAAACAATGAAATTCTTACTTGCAGCAGCAAAACAGATATGCAAACATAGCATTCTGTAAACACCATAATAATCATGGACATTACAGTTTTCAGGATCCTATACCTTCTTCCTGATGGGTCTCTGATGATCATGTTGTCTTTTTGAGGCAGAGACTCCTGTAAATCCCTTCAATGGTGGGGAGGTCAGTACCCGTGATGGACTGGGCAGTGTTCACCACTATTTGCAATCTTCTTCGCTCCTCGGCATTCGAAGTTGCCGACTGAAGCCGTGATGCAAACAGTCAATATGCTCTCTACTGTGCACCTGCAGAAGTTCAAGAGAGTATTTGTTAAAATACCAAATCTCCTCAGTCTTCTGAGGAAGTAGATGCGTTGATGGGCTTTCTTAATGATTGCATCAATGTTCTGGTTCCAGGACAGATCTTCAAAGACTTGCACGCCCAGGAATTTGAAGGTTATGACTCTCTCCACCACTGTTCCGTCAATGAAGACACGTTTGTGGATCCTTGGCTTTTTTCTTCCAGTCAACCTTGGCTTTATTGATGTTAAGAGCAAGGTTGTTGTTCCGGCACCATTTGGTCAGTCGATCAATCTTCCTCCTATACTCTAACTCGTCGCCATTTGTAATTCGTCCAATGGTGGTGTCGTCAGCGAATTTGAAGGTGGAGTTGGAACTGTGTTTGGCCACACAGTCATGGGCATAGAATGAGTAGAGCATGGTTCTGAGCACACAGCCTTGAGGCACTCCTGTGCTGATGGTTATTGAGGAGAAAGTGTTGCTGCCAATTCGTACTGATTGTGGTCTGTTGATGAAAAAGTTGAGTATCCAGTTGCAGAGAGATGCGCAGAGACCTACATCCCATGAGCTTGGAAACTAGTTTGGAGGGGATGATGGTGTTGAACGCTGAGCTGCAGTCTATAAACAACAACTTGAAGTATGTGTTTTTATCGCCCAAGGGGTCCAGTGCATAGAAACATAGAAAATAGGTGCAGGAGTAGGCCATTCGGCCCTTCGAGCCTGCACCGCCATTCAATATGATCATGGCTGATCATCCAACTCAGTATCCTGTACCTACCTTCTCTCCATACCCCCTGATCCCTTTAGCCACAAGGGCCACATCTAACTCCCTCTTAAATATAGCCAATGAACTGGCCTCAACTACCTTCTGTGGCAGAGAATTCCAGAGATTCACCACTCTCTGTGTGAAAAATGTTTTTCTCATCTCGGTCCTAAAAGATTTCCCCCTTATCCTTAAACTGTGATCTGTGCAGAGTGGAGAACCAGCAAGATTGCATCCTCCCATTGCCATGTTGTGGCGGTAGGCAAATTGTAGTGGGTCCTGGTTCTTGTTGACCATAATCAACCTCTCAAAGCACTTCATCACCATGTACTTTAGTTGGTAGTCATTGAGGCATGTTATCTTACTCTTCTTAGGCATCGGTATTATTGTTAACTTCTTAAAGCAGGTGAGCACCTTAGACCTTAGAGGATTGGAGGGTAGCAAACGTAGACCTTAGAGGATTGGAGGGTAGCAAACATAACCCCACTTTTTAAGAAGGGAGGGAGAGAGAAAACGGGGAATTACAGACCAGTTAGTCTAACATCAGTAGTGGGGAAACTGCTAGAGTCAGTTATTAAAGATGGGATAGCAGCACATTTGGAAAGTGGTGAAATCATTGGACAAAGTCAGCATGGATTTACGAAAGGTAAATCGTGTCTGACGAATCTTATAGAATTTTTCGAGGATGTAACTAGTAGAGTGGATAGGGGAGAACCAGTGGATGTGTTGTATCTGGACTTTCAGAAGGCTTTCGACAAGGTACCACATAAGAGATTAGGATACAAACTTAAATCACACGGTATTGGGGGTTCAGTATTGATGTGGATAGAGAACTGGCTGGCAAACAGGAAGCAAAGAGTAGGAGTAAACGGGTCCTTTTCACAATGGCAGCCAGTGACTAGTGGGGTACCGCAAGGCTCAGTGCTGGGACCCCAGCTATTTACAATTTATATTAATGATCTGGACGAGGGAATTGAAAGCAACATCTCCAAGTTTGCCGATGACACTAAGCTGGGGGGCAGTGTTAGCTGTGAGGAGGATGCTAGGAGACTGCAAGGTGACTTGGATAGGTTGGGTGAGTGGGCAAATGTTTGGCAGATGCAGTATAATGTGGATAAATGTGAGGTTATCCACTTTGGTAGCAAAAACGGGAAGGCAGACTATTATCTAAATGGTGGCCGATTAGGAAATGGGGAGATGCAGCGAGACCTGGGTGTCATGGTACACCAGTCATTGAAAGTAGGCATGCAGGTGCAGCAGGCAGTGAAGAAAGCGAATGGTATGTTGGCCTTCATAGTAAGAGGATTTGAGTATAGGAGCAGGGAGGTTCTACTGCAGTTGTACAGGGTCTTGGTGAGACCACACCTGGAGTATTGCGTACAGTTTTGGTCTCCAAATCTGAGGAAGGACATTATAGCCATAGAGGGAGTGCAGAGAAGGTTCACCAGACTGATTCCTGGGATGTCAGGACTTTCATATGAAGAAAGACTGGATAGACTTGGCTTATACTCGCTAGAATTTAGGAGATTGAGAGGGGATCTTATAGAAACGTACAAAATTCTTATGGGGTTGGACAGGCTAGATGCAGGAAGATTGTTCCCGATGTTGGGGAAGTCCAGGACAAGGGGTCACAGCTTAAGGATAAGGGGGAAATCCTTTAAGACCGAGATGAGGAAAAACTTTTTCACACAGAGAGTGGTGAATCTCTGGAACTCTCTGCCACAGAGGGTAGTTGAGGCCAGTTCATTGGCTATATTTAAGAGGGAATTAGATGTGGCCCTTGTGGCTAAAGGCGTCAGGGGGTATGGAGAGAAGGCAGGTACGGGATACTGAGTTGGATGATCAGCCATGATCGTATTGAATGGCGGTGCAGGCTCGAAGGGCCGAATGGCCTACTCCTGCACCTATTTTCTATGTATCTATGTATCTATGTACCTCCGTATGGAGAGGTTGTAGATGTCCGCAAAAACTCCAGCCAGTTGGTCTGTACAGGTTTTCGGAGCACGACCAAGTATGCCATCATATCCAGACCCTTTCCGAGGGTTCACCCTCCTGAATGATCTTCTGATACCGGCCTCTGTGACTGAGATTGTTAAACCATGGGGGCCTAGGAAAGCACATCAGTGTTCTCACTATCAAAGCCTGCGTAGAACGCATTGAGCTCACCTGGGAGTGTTGCTTTGCTGTCACTCGAGGTTTCTCCTGGTTTCACCTTGCGGTAAGTGATGGCAAGAAAACCCTGCCACAGCTGCCGAATGTCCACCTCAACCTCCAGTTTAAAACAAAAGTTCCCTTTAGCCTTTTTAATGGCCTTATCAAGGTCATATCTGGACTTCTTGTGTGAATCTGCATCACATGAATGCTCGAGATCTGATCTTTAGAAGATTGTAGACCTGGTACATCCAAGGCTTCTGGTTGGGGTATACTCAGATGGTTTTCGTGGGAACACGCTTCTCCACACATTTCCTTATGAAGTCTGTAACAACTGGCATATTAATTCAGGTTCGTTACCGAGTCCTTGAACATTGACCAGTCTACCGACTCCAGGCAATCCTGGAGTCGTTGCTCTGCCTCCCCTGCCCAGCTTTGTGCAGCCCTCACCAGTGGGGGCATGCTCTTCATTCGCTGCCTGTTTGCAAGAATGAGCACAGCCAAGTGGTCGGATTTCCCAAGGTGACGGCAAGGGATGGTGTGATAGGCATCTCTGATGATGGTATAGCAGTGATCAAGGGCGTTTGCTCCTCTGTTGCTGCAGGATATGTGCTGGCTTTGATGGGAAAGGCGTCAGGGTTTGCTGACTGGTGCTTGTTGACCATGGCGTGCAGCTCCTCCAGTGGTAAATGAACATCTACCACACGTCTGGTGTGGTATTTAGACCGCAGTCATGATGATGGAAGTGAATTCCCTCACGAGGTAGAAGAGGCAGCACTTTACCTCCAGGTGTTCCAGGTTCTGAGAATAGGAGTTGGCCAGGACTGCCACGTCAGAGCACAACAAAGAATTTAACACGAGGCAGACTCCACCGCCCCTCCCTTTTCCCGTTGCCTCCGTTCTGTCCATGCGTTGGATGGGGAAACCTTCAGGCTGGATGGCTGAGTATGGGGAGCTGTGAAACAGAGCACGTTGCTCACCCCAAGAGAACCAGAGAACAGATATGACTCTATTCTCTGTACTTCCATGATGCTAACTAAAAACTTCTTAAATGCCATTATTGTACCTGCCTCCACCACCATCCCTAGAAATGCGTTCCAAGTCCGCACTACTCTCCGTGTAAAATAAATTTGCCCGCACATCTTCATTAAACTTTCCCCCTCTCATCTTATAGCTATGCCTTCCAGTGTTGGACATTTCCAACTTGCGAGAAAGGTTCTGACTATCTACCTTGACTATGAAAAAACTATGCCTCTCATAATTTTATATACCTTTATCAAGTCTCCCCTCAACCTTCTATATTCAATATCCAAGTCATTATTGTATATTATAGCATCAACATGCCCAGCAGCAATCTTTGGAGTACACCATTAGTTACAGATTTTCAAAGCAACCCTCTGCCATCTTATTATGAAGCCAATTTAGGATCCACTCTGCCCAACTGCCCGACACCACACGGGCTCTAATCTATGTTCTTAAATCAAAATACAGAAATGTGTTTTATAAATTATCCTTGGAACAGAGCTGAAACTATTACAGTTCAGCAGCCTAATTAAAAGGTACAGGAAAGGAACAGATTAGGATTGGACTGGCTGAACAGTATGGTAAAACTTCAGCACTACTCTGATCAATCAGCTTTTGCCATGTTTTGCTTTTCCAAACGGTAAATCAAAATTGGCATGATCCAGTTCACTGGAGAATCAGGAGAGATGCTGAGTTGCTATCACTTGCTTTATGCTATTATGCAAAAATTAAGATATTTTCAGTTTATCTGTAAACAGCAACGATGTCACTGCTTAAAGCCATTTAATAACAACCATGGGTAGTGCAAATATAAAGTGAAGTGTTATTAATATTCCTGGCAGGGTGAGAAAGTGATACTTCAGAAGTGTAAGCAACAAGATTTTAAATCCTACGAATCTGCTATTCTTCATTAACCATTTGCCTTTGGTTGAAATATAGAATATTTCACAGGAACGTATATTGCTTTCAACAGCATGAGGCAGAAGGAAACCAGCATAAACAACACTGTTCTAACCCCCTAAATTGCTAAATTAAAGTTACCAATTTAATCAGAATTAAACTTTTGCTGACAACTGAGCTGATGATTCAGACAAAATAGAAATCAATAAAGACAAAATAGAAAAATAAAAAATGATCCATGTGTAATCAATTTGATAACGGCAAACTTTCCTTAAAATAGGTACATTTAAATTCCAGAATGAGATCTTAATAGAGGCAATGGAAATATCCCATTCTACCATCAAGCAAAGTTGTGCAATGACTGTACTTCTTGTATTTTAGATATCCATTCTGCTCCCATTTTTCATTTTTGTGTGTTTTTGACCTCTTTCCCAATCAAAAAATTCCCTTGCTGGTGCTATTCTTGATTCATTGGTAATCATCTTTCTTAGTTTGTTTTGGCAAATCCTTATGCCATTCCAGAAAGACAAGCATCTGAAAACAGCAACAATTCATCAAAATAAAAGGTCACCTTGTATGTTACCTTCCCAAGAAACAAGCAGGATACATTTAAATATAACCAGTGGGATGCTGGCACTAAATGAGGAAAAAAAGCAGCCAGCTTGCCAGTTGGAGGGAGTGGGAAATTTGCTGATTTCTCTACGAAGCTGTGTCAATCACGGTAAATAAAGGTTTGAGGAGATAAATGGCCATGCAGGCTTGATGGGAAGCTTTATCCAAAGGCTCATCAAAGTGAATACTGGCTAAGCTACTATTGACCAATTATTGAGAGGCACGTGGTAGAACAACTGCATCTACTTCTACTGCAACTAAAAATCTTTGTTTGCAGACTTTCTGACATCATAGAACTCCAATTTCGAGAAACTAGCTAATAATATACTGCCCAGCAGTCATCTTGGTTGTCTCTTTCAGGACCAGTACCAAAATGGCACAGGTTGGAGCAGCATTAGGAACAATGTTACTTATTGATTTGGTAAAATCATTTTGCCATATTTTTCCAATGTTTCTATCTTTGCATGTAGTTAACTTGCCACAACTTTAAATAATTTTCCTTTACTGACGTTTACTTTTTTTTTCCAAATTTTTAAAAAAACTAGCACATCTAGCATATACTAGTTCAAGTATATTTACGGCTTTGGCTTTGTAATTCTTAGGAATGCATTACACCAAAAGGTGCAGCATTTAGTGTCACTGCAGAATATTTTTGTTATTTTAGGGTATTTGATGGGCGTGGAGTTTAATATTACGAACGGAGATGAACATGGAGTTCAATATTGAAGGGAATGGAATACTTTATTGTCACATGTGACAAGGCACAGTGAAATTCCATGAAATATTAAACTGGTGACAGAAAGTACAAGTTAATTCCTTCAATAGTTTTCTGTATTTCTATGAAATGGTCAACAGATATCTTGGTATGTATTTATTCTCCACTGCAGCCCTGCAGAGTAAGACACAGACAGCACTTTGCATTTGTGACTAGAAATTGGCACATGCTCTGAAACATATAAAGTACAACTAGATTGCTCAGGCTACAATTCAACAAGTATTTTCAGAAATATTAAAATTTCTGCACCTTTCCACCAATACTGAAGAAAACATATAACTCCATTTAGTCATCATATGAATTAGTCACAACCAACACTAATAGGACTAAAACAAACCAAATAGGAATAATGGAGAATGGGTTAAACTTGGTATTTTTAACTTGAGAAAAATAAAGTGCAAATAAAATTGCTAATGGCACAGGCATTTAACAGATCTACAGCCTTCACAAAGCCCAAATTTCATACTGATTTTATTCACATTTCTGGGCAAGGGAAAGAATAAAGGTAGTCTGATAAATTCTTCTTCTCTTTCTTCTAGCTTTTAATTTTGGTCCATCATAACATTTTCTCTTCATATGTGAAAGGAAAGCATGCTTGCTACACTCGCAATCCACCTCTTTATTGCTCACTATTAAGTCTTATACGAGTTACTCCAGCAGTTCTGTCTTCTTGCATTTCATGACTTTTGTCTTCACCTCTTCCAGAGGTTGCAAGCATTTACAATCCAAATCACCTAACAACTACTTGGTGGTTTAGGTGATCTTTCTTCTATATGTTAAACCAACCCAGGTAGGGTCTGCAGCATAGGCCCTGGTATTTCCTTTGGTTTCTCTCAATAGATATTTATATAACAAAATATAGAATCCAAAATAACACTGTTAAACTGAAGGTTTTAAAAAAAAGTAGATTTGAAAAATGCAAAGCTCTAAAATCTTTCCTTTCATTCCAAGATTGAAGTTGCACATCGTTAATGTTTAATTTTGTCTCTATTGAAAAAAATGTTTCAGCCCTCAATTCATGTCTAAGTCTGGGCAATGAGCCATATTAACTTGACTTACCATCACCCGGCGGGGTCACAACATCAGAAGCCTGGATCGCTTCAGCGCAGAGGAAGAACAAAGCGGGAAGAGACAGAGACTTTAAGACTTTTGCCTCCATCACAGTGAGGAGGTGCCTGGTGAACTCACTGTGGTGGATGTTAATTTGTGTTTATTGTGTGTTTTGTTATTTATTATTATATGTATGACTGCAGGCAACGAAATTTCGTTCAGACCGAAAGGTCTGAATGACAAATAAAGGAATCTCTAATCTCTAATATTAGAATAGTCAAAATAATATTTGCCCCTCAAAGGAAGAGATTGGGATGATTATTGAATTATGGAAAAGAATACAATGGAATATCAAGAATAAAATCTCAACGTTGCTACAAGGTTGAGATCGACCGATTGACCAAATTGTGCCAGCACAACCTGGCTCTCAACACCAGCAAAACCAAGGAACTGATTGTGGACTTTGGAAGGGGTAGGATATGGACCCACAATCCCGCTTATATATACGGGACGATGGTGGAAACGGTCAAAAACTTTAAAAATTCCTGGGCGTGTATATTTCCGAAGATCTTTCCTGGTCCCAGCACACTGATGCAATTATAAAGAAGGCACATCAGCGCTTCTACTTCCTGAGAAGATTATGGAGAGTAGGTATGTCAAGGAGGACTTTCTCGAACTTCTAAAGGTGCACAGTAGAGAGCATACTGAATGGCGGCATCGTGGCTTGGTTCGGCAACTTGAACGTCCAGGAGCTAAAAAAAATGCAGAAAGTTGTGACCACTGCCACTCCATCATCGGCTCTCACCTCCCCACCATCGAAGGGATCTATCGCAGTCGCTGCCTCAAAAAGGCTGCCAACATCATCAAAGACCCACACTATCCTGGCCACACACTCATTTCTCTGTTGCCATCAGGAAGAAGGTGCAGGAGCTTGAAATCTGGAACATCCAGGTTCAGGAACAGCTACTTCCCCACAGCCATCAGGCTATTAAGTACAACATCAAACAAGCTCTGAACAATAACAGTCTATTATTACTATTGCACTCTATCTGTTTATTTATTGTGTATATATGTGGTCTATGGTATATAGACTCACTGAACTTTTATCTCCTGTTCTGTATTACATTTACATATCCTGTTGTGCTGCAGCAAGCAAGAATTTCATTGTCCTATCTGGGACTCATGACAATAAAACTCTCTTGACTCTTGATCAAAAACTCAGTATTATATTCTTGAGATTTGCATGTTTTTTCTGCAATTGCTTCAAATTTTGAATTGTAACATTTTTTCTCTTAAAGGAACAAATTATGTGTACGAAATAGTTCATGGGAACCAGATTCAGTCTTGACCTCATCTGCCGATACTACACATTCTCACCATGACTATGTGTGTTCAAGAGATTCAAGAGAGTATTCATCAAAATTCCAAATCTCGTTTGATGGTCCTTTTTTATGATTGCATCAATTATCTGGGCCCAGAACAGATCTTCAGAGATATGCACGGCCAGGAACCTGAAGCTCTTGACCCCTTCTACTGCCAACCCGTCGATAAAACAGGTTTGTGGATCCTTCGTTTCCCTCTTTGAAAATCAACAATCAGCTCATTGATCTTACTAATGTTGAGAACAAGATAGTTGTTCTGGCACTATTCAATCGGATTTTCAATTTATTTCCTATACTTGAACACGTCATTACCTGCTATTCGTCCAACAATTGTGGTATCGTTGGCAAATGTAAAGACAGCGTTGGAAATGTATCTGGCTATACAGTCATGGGTATAGCGCAGGGGGTCTGACCAAACAGCCCTGAGGCGTTCCTGTGCTGATGGTATAAATTCATAAGTGAAAGGAGCAGAATTCGTCCATTCGGCCCATCAAATCTACTCCGCCATTCAATCACGGCTGATCTATCTTTCCCTCTCAACCCCATTCTCCTGCCTTCTCCCCATAACCCCTGACACCCGTATTAATCAAGAAAGGGAAATATCAGAGGGCAAAGCACTGTTGGATTGTCAAGAGCAATAAAAATCATAAAAACCGCGCATGCGCAGATAGCTGTCAGTCGCTGCCACGCAGATTGGTCTCCTCTCCCGTCTCTCAGGACGGGGCGTCGCCAGGATGGCATCATCGCCGCACTGATTGCCCACGTCTGGTGTCAATCGGCTGGAGGTCACCATGGTGAAGTAGTGGCGCCGCTGCCCGAGGAGCTGCGGCCATGCAGTACCTGGTGGGGAGGGTGGTGCCGTGGGCCGAGCCTGGGGACTGGGCCTGGGCTGGAACCAAGGACGAGCCTGGGTCCAGGGTCAGGGACGAGCCCGGAGATGGTCGGGGCCTGGACCAGAGCCCAGGAGGCGGCCGAGCTGAGGGCTGGAGTCGTGCCCGAGCCCGGGTCAAGGTGTACCAGCGCCTCGGGGGCCGCCCGGCCTCCGACATCCTGCAGCACAGCCTCCGCTTCCTGCTCTGTGGGTAACTCTGGCTCGGCCGCCCGCCACCTTCATCCCGCCCCCGGCACAGCGAGCCCAGCTCCGTCAAGGCCCAGGTCCGCGAGTGCTTCGGCCGCCTACAGCCAGGTGGAATATTGTGTTGGGGAACGGGTTGTGTTGGGGGACCAGGCCTCCCGTGTGACAGGGATCCGACGGGTCCCACTTAGTCTAGTCAGCATTTAAATTAAAATGTTAAACCCCTTTTCTTAAAGGGAAAAATTCAGCCACTTTTCACATTACATCCTAAATTCTTTGGACATAACAAAACAATATTAATTAGTAAAAACAGACTTTAGAGAATCAACCTAGATTTTACAGCCTGGGACATTGGGACATCCATCAACGTCCCTCACGTAGCATTGTTACAAAATTTTGAGATTTTAAAAATCGTCTGCAATTTATCCCATCAGATAAAGCATAAAAAGACGTTTAATGTGACACCTAATTCACTTTCATATCTTCAGTATTAAAAAAGTTATGGCCATTTTCATACTCGGAAATTAGCATCTTGTTCCCTATTGCTTTTCCATTGACTTAACACAAAAGCTGTGATCAAGGACAGTCAAAAGCCCATAACTTTCTTAAAAATTAAGAGAACTGAAATAAATTTTCAGTTATTATAGATTGAAGCATTCTGAAACAAATATGAAACAATCTTACTTAGATGACATGAAATTAAAGCATATAATTAGTTAGTTACCTAATTGTAGCTAATTACAAAATTCAATTACTAGATCTAAACATCTATCAATTTCTTAAGAATAAATTAACATTTTTAAATAGCCTAAGTGTCCAAATAACATTCACACAAGAATTCACAATATAACATAATTTTTAAATCTCATTGTCATGGATTTATAGGCCAAATGGAAGGAATTTAATGTTTAATACCTGTAAATTAATAGCCATTTAAATCATCTTGCGAGTGGGTTTTTCTGGAACGCGATCATTTGGAACGTTGCGGTTGCGGTGAATTTAAACCCGTATCGGCATGAAAAATACTGCCGGTTCGTTCGGGGAAAAAAATCAGTTTCGCAACTTAAAATGTGAATTAAAGGCATCTTAAGGAGCACTTTTATACATAAAATAAACGTCTTTCGTTTACCTGTCCCGTGCGTGAAATCCGTCCCCGTTGTCGGCATTGACTGCTTTAGAAGCTGATTTTAAAATTGCTCCAGCGCTGAAACTGTCGGGCGAATAATAAAAAAAAATACACAGAACGCCCGTCGGAACGATTCTTCAGCAAAAGCTTGTACTCCAACGAAATATAATCCAGGACAAGGTAGGAGAAACCCGCATTTTAACCCCGCCCCCCCCTCAAAGGCGCCAAAATCGCGCACACGGCCAGTGGCAGAATTGCAGCGCCGTTGAAGGTAAGTATTGTAACATACCTACCTCACGCTTCTTAATAAACAGCATGATTGAATACTAACAAAGCCACATTTTTCATAAAGTCGCAGTATTATTTACATAATATTTACCCTGTGATATCTAAACTTTAGGCATATTTCCGAAATGGAATGGAGTACATTCCTAAATAAAAGGCAATTTATTTATGGAAGCTAAAAACTATGAAGATGGAAAGTGTTCTTTGTCACAGCTAAAAGGTTCTAATGCACTTCCGGATTAAGACAATAAAGCTGCAGTCATATGAACTTGAAAACGAATCTTTATGAGAGTCCAGTAACAGTATGATATTTCTTGTCAGAACTACCGATTGTAAACTGCTTGTAAAATATATATAGTGAAAGGATTGGATCGTGGGGGAAGCAGCAGACGGAAATTTGGCTGCAAGGCCAAGATATGCACGCGTGTCTGTGTATATCACACACTGAACTCTTTTTTCTCATTTATTCTATTGTTTACAGTGTACTATGGTTACATATTCTGTTGTGCTGCTGCAAGTAAGAATTTCATTGTCCTCTTGACTCATGGAAGAAAAGCTCCGGCACACACTTCTGTGCTGTAACCTTCTCTGATTTTAAGTTTCTATATGACAGAAGTTCCTTATCTTACAGACGTCTTGAGCTTCCAGCTGCAGAGACCCCTTAAAATGCTAGCATTTTTTGGGTAATGGGACCCCCTTGCCAGATTTAAAAGACCAGACTTCTCTTCGTTGTTCTTGTTGTTCTACGCGGCTACCTCAATGCAAGCTCCCAGATGATCAGTAGGCAACTCAGCAGCTGGATAGCTTCGCTCCCAGATGAACTTCTTCATCTCCTGAGAAAGCATCCATTCTCTGTGCTCCTCCTCTAACTACATTATTTTTTGTTAAAAAAGCCTCTAGCTCTATAGTTAATTGGTTGCAAGTCTCAAATGAAATTTTTATAGTTACTTAATTTTTCATCTGTCAGGCATACCGTAAACCTGAAGTATCTAATAAGAATATCACAATTACTCATTTCAGTCTGTGCTGTCTACTGGATCCGTTAGTGAATCCACTGAGAGTCCTTTACTGTTCACCAAAAGATTTTTAAAAAGGCTGTCAGCTGTCCCACCAATTGTCACAATTGCCAGCAAGTCAAACACTTGTACAAACCTATCTCCATCCACTCTCTGATTAAAGTCTAATGAACTAGATTGCCTCTGCAGTCATTTAAGTTCAAGTTCAAGTTACATTTATTGTCACATGCACCAATTGGTACAGTGAGATTTGAGTTACCATACAGCCATACGAATAAAAAGAACACAATACACAATAGAATTTAACAAATAGAATCAACGTTTCCCACTGTGAGGGAAGGCAATAAAGTTCAGTCATCTTCCTCTTTGTTCACCCGTGGTCGGGGCCTTTGAGCCCTCCGCAGTCGCAGCTACGGCGGCCCGATGTTCAGGCCCTCTCGCCGGGATGATCGGAGCTCCGGCGTCGGAACGGAAGAAGTACATTCAGCGGCTTGGAGTTTCCGAATCGGCCACTTCTTACCGGAGACCGCGGCTCCCGAAGTCCACAGGCCGAGCTGGGCGGAGATTCAACACTGGCGACCCTGGCGACCCTTGGTAAAAGATCCCAGGACTCCATGATGTTAAAATCTGCGCCGCCCGCGGTGTCCAAGTCAGCAGGCCTAACACTCCAGAGCTCCAACACGGCGATCCCCGGTAATGCATCGTCCTGCTCCGCGATGGAACTCTGCGCCGCTGCTGAAGCTCGGGCAGGTCTAGGGCAGGACAGGCCGCGGCAACTCAGATGGTAGGCCGCGAGGGGGGGGGGCGAAGATGCGACTCGGAGAAAAGTCGCACCTCCGACGGTCGGTGGGGGCGCTGCGAGACGACTGTCCTGCCAGCAGCGTGTTCGTTATTTCGATTTTTTTTTGTGTGTCCAAATGTTTGTTTTAGTGTCTCTCGGTGTGTCTTGTGTGGGGGATGGTGAGGGGGGAACCGCTTTCGGTCGCCTCCTCGACGGAGAGGCTACTTTTTTTCAAGTCGCCTCCCTCACGGCCTAACAGCATGGATTGGAGCGGCCTTTCCCAGAGTTTCAGCAGCGGGCGCAGCGTGGACTTTTCATCGCGGGGGTCACCAGAAGGGAGTGCTCCGATCGCTGGCCGATCCGATTCGGGATCTCCAAGCCGCGGAGTGTGTTCGACCGTCCCGACGAGAGGGCCTGTACATCCGGCCGTCCATAGCGGCGACTGCGGTGGGGTTTATGGTCCCGACCATGGGTGAACAAGGAGGAGGACTGGCTGAACTTTGTGCCTTCCACCACAGTGAAGAATGCTGTGGTGGATGTTTGTGTAAATCTTATTGTGTATTGTGTGTTCTTTTTTAATTGTACCGCTGCTGGCAAATTCATTTCACTGCACCTTCGGGTGTATGTGACGAATAAAATTGACTATTGACCAGGAAGTGACTGCGAAACGGTTTCCCCCAATCCCCCCGCCCCCATAAAAAAGACTAGGAAACTTTTAAAAACATACTTTTAGGCACACTAAAAATAACAAAAAGGGTGAAAGGCCGGACAGCTGCTGGGGAGGCTACCACACTCAATGGCGCCACCCGATTACCACTTTCCTGTTGATGTTCTTTCCTTTGCAGTTGAGTGCGACTTATCTTAATTGCCTCAAATGGAGACACAAGGGACTGCAGATGCTGAAAGAACTTAGTGTTTCGAGCAGCATCTGTGGAGGGAAGTGGACAGGCGACATCTTGGGTCGGGACCTTTCTTCAGACTTCTATTGTTCAGAAGTGTTCTGACCCCAAGCATTGTCTGTCCATTTCCCGCCAAAGATGCTGCTTGATTCACCGAGTCTCTCCAGCAGTTTCATTAATTGCCCCAAAATTTGTGTTAGCCTCTGTTTTATCTACTCAAATTTGTATTTTCCCTGCCATCATATTTTGCTCTGCAATCTCCAATTAGACCACATCTAACCAGGTAGATCTTTTGCTACTTTTAACTGCCTTTCAGCCACATTTTCTGAATCGAGCTTTTTTGTCAAATTCAGTGCTTCTTAAACTGGTGAATAGTTCACCCAAGGGTGAATGAAATTATTTTGGGGAGAATGAAACCAGAGGGATGAATGAAGGGTGAATGACTTAATTTATTCCGATATTTATATATTGTTTTCTATACTTTAAAAAAGGCATTGCCATTAAAATGGTTAGTAAGCTCTTATTGGTTTTAATGGCAGTAGAGCTGAAAATTTGATATGTTTTTTTTCTCTCTACCTATGATGTTCTAATTTCAAAGTTGCAGGATATTTTCCAAATTCACTGTAATATTACCTTTTAGGGAAGACCATGGTTTTTTGAGCTAGTTTTCCAAGAAAAAAACTACAGTAATCAAAGCCCGAAGGTAGGATGGGGCTGTAGCCCAGTGTTTAGACGGTGGACTGTTTTTTTAATCATTCTAATCAAATGCTTTTCCAACTCCAGTGGTAATTAAACTTTTTTTGTTCACTCCTAGTTTTCTTCACATATTTTTAGGATGTTCAAAAAGTTGAATAAAATAAACACTTAAGAAATTAGTTAATTTATGTTTTTTGCTCATGTGACAAAATAAATTATATATAAAATTATACACAAGGGAGAATAAGACTAAAATTACCAAAAACGTAAGAAATTTAGTTGAGGGTGAATGAAATTTTGTGATAAAGACTCAAGGGTGAATGACTGAAATAGTTTAAGAAGCACCGTGTTAGATGTTCAATTCTAGTATTATTTTTTACAAAACCAATCGTGCAACTTTTCATCAATTTAGCAGTCACAAACTTGAAATATTGAATTATTTTTCTCTCCTCTTGCTACAATGTTCAAGTATTTTCAGATTTTATTTCAAATATCCAGAATCCATGTTTTTGTACCATTCATTACTGTTCAGCACTTTAAATTAAAACATACGAGTAGCCATTTGGATCTCCACGATGTTCACGCTCTATGCACCAGCATATCCATTAACCCTCCACATCATGTTTCATCATCCAGTTCCAAACAAGATATTAGACACAATAAGCTGGAGTAACTCAGCGGGGCAGGCAGCATCTCTGGAGAGAAGGAATGGGTGACGTTTCGGGTCGAGACCTCATCTGCTCCATACAAGATCCTTGTGTGTTCTGGAAACAGTGAGATTTTGCCTGTGCAATATTGTGATAACGGACCAGCACTCAGCAGTTAAATAGAGAATCTGTGAAACTGTATCATACAATATTTTCTAGTCCTCTGATATCTTCCCTTTATTCAAGGATTATTGAAATGTCGTGACAATTTTCACCCATTCCCTCTTTGCAAATACGGATGCATCCCATCCGGATAGTAGCCAAATTTTCTAATAGTATTTTAATTTTCACCCCAATTACAATCAGAATATAGCAGCAGCAAACTTCATTGACCAATTCCTTTAAGACAATTCAGACACAAGAAAGAGCCTAAAGTTACATACTCTCTGTAAATGTCTAGCTTTGTTACAGAAAAGCAGCATTTCCAGATATTTCTGATGCTATTGCCAAAAAAAACCTTGATTGTCCAAAACTACCAATTCACTGAATGGATCAGGCAGTTTCAAACATCCAGTCGGAATATTATAACCAGGTTTCAGGATTCTCATTCAAGGCATGCATGATTCAAATTTAGCTCCCTCGTTTTACACTGGCAGTTAAACAGCGACTGGTTCTACCTTCTTCCAAATTGAGAATTAATTTTCAAAACTATGTGAAATGTACTTGAAAAATTAACGTAAAATACTGCATGGATTTTAAAGCACAGAAATAATTTAAAAGAAGCTAAACATTGTCTGTGTAGGAAGGAACGGCAGATGCTAGTTTAAATCTCTGGGTCAGAGATGCTGCCTGTCCCGCTGAGTTACTCTAGGATTTTGTGTACACATTGTCAATGCCTTCTTTGTGCACTATTTGCTTTACCTGATCATTCAGATTTATTTCCTACCTAACCCTGCCTTTATATCCCAAACGAAACAATTATACTCAGAAACTCGAGTATAACAGTAGAGCTGACTTGTTCATGGTGCTGCGGCAGCATTTCTAACATTCCTGTGTATGTTTTGACATCAATTTACAAAAGGCTTACACTGGAATCACTCCACTCTCCTGGAAGTTGTTATGCATTTATTTGGCAAATCTACAGTCATTGTTGTTGATGAAAAACAACAGGACACTGAATATTTAAAACTAATAAAGAGGACATCAGTTTGGTTCAGAGAGGCTTCTGGGTTTATTTTCAATAAAACATTAACATGAACTGACAAGGTTTGTAAATTGTTAAAGATATAAACATTGATTGAGTTGACAGACACTGTGCATGTCAGTACTGCAAAATAAAAGAGTTAATATTGCTCCAGGGGTTACCAATCTATTGTTTAGGACAAACGAGAATAGTGTAATTGGCACCAAAAATAAGCTTCCATCAGAGCAGTGGTGGAAAGTTAAGAGTTATACAGGATAGAAACAGGTCCTTCAGCCAACCATTTCAATGCTATCTAGTTTACACTAATCCCATTTTCCAGCGTGCAACCTCCAATGCTCATCGATTTTAAGTCATTTTCTAGATATTTTAGACACAAGAGTCTCTGCCTCCACCACTCCCTCTGGTAGAGTGTTCCAGATTGCAAACTCGAGGTGAAAAAAAATCTCTCTCAGATCCCTTCTAAACCTCTTGCCTCAAACCTTCATCCTCTTGTTTTTGACACGTCTGCTATGGGAAAATATTTCTTACTATCAACCGTATCAATGCCCCTCCATAATATTCCGTACAATCAGGGACTAATCCCCCCTCTCTCATGCTCCAAGGAAATCGAAGCGTTCAATCTCTCCTGTGACCGAAACCCCAAACAACATCCGAGTGAATCTCTTCTGCACCCTCACCAATATAATCTAAAGCACAGCAACTAACATTGCACACAGCAATTGTGGCCTACTAATTGTTTTAAATCAGGTTGCCAATAGTGTCATCGCTCTGATATTCTATATCCCAGGCAAGTATCCCATATGTCTTCTCAACCACTGTATCTGCCTGTGCTATCACCTTTAAAAAAAACTTGGATTTGTGTACTAAGATCCCTCTCTTCCTCAATGCTCCCTAGGGCCTTCACCATTCACTGTATGTGTCCTTGCATCATTGGTCCTCTGAAAATAAATCACCTCATACACTGTGGTCATGATTAAATCTCATCTACCATTGCTCTGTCCCCTTTACCAACTCTCCTGTAGACAAAGGCTACCCTACTCCACAATACCAATCTTTGTGTCATATGCAATTTAATACCTTCTACATTTATATTCAAATCATTTTTTTCCCCCACAAGCTTAAGAGGTTTATCACCAATCCCTGTGGTACACCACTGGTCACAGGTTTCCAATCATAAAAGTAATCCCTACCATCACCCTCTGCCACCTATTACGCAGTCAATTTTGTAACCATTTGCCAACTTGCCCTACATCCCCTAGGCTCTAACCTTTTGGATCAGAATTCCATGTGGGACCTTGTCAAAGGCTTATTGAAATCAAAGTCGATTACATCAACTGCACTGCCATAATCAATGCACTTTGTAACCTTTAAGAAAAATTAAATCAAATTGGTCACTCAGGACCTATGTTAACAAAGCAATGCAGAGTCATACAGCATAGAAACGGCCCTGAGGCCCAACTTGCCCATGACGACCAAGATGCCCCATCCAAGCTGGTCCCATTCACCCCCCTTTGGCTCATATATACCTCTCAACCTTTCCTATTCGTGTACATGTCTGTGCAAGTTTTAAATGCTGTTATGGTACCTCAACTACCTCCTTTGGCAGCTTGTTCCAGATACCCACAACCCTGAGTGAATTTTTTTGGGATAAATTACTTAATTAGACATAGTGTAATAAGCAATAAAAAGTTTCAACTTTACAATGTCTTTATTAAAAAAGGATGGAGATGGAAAAGTGCTGGAGCAAGAAGTTGCAGAATTATCTTGATAATATGATGAAGTGGTAGGTTTGAAATAACTGACAATATTGTGTTTAAAGAAAAGATTTGCCATCAGTCATGCAGTATTATTTTTGGAATGTAAGGCACGAAAGGTCAACATGCCTACTTCTTCCACAGACCATGCACATTTACTATAGTAGTAGTCCCGCCTTATCCAATTTCCGGTGCAATGATTCTACAAAACCTTTCTCTGATCCTCAAAATGGGAAATGAACCAAACTTCCATAATATTGACATTCTTACTTCCTCTGTCCCAGTGGTTCCAGAACCATGGATTTATTTACTCACTAATTACAACACAGAAGGTGGCCATTCAGTCCATCAAATCCTTGAGTGCATCAAATGCTCGAGTCTACGCCAGCTCCCAGCAGCGCAATCTTATCAATGCTTTTCCCTTTGTTCTTATTTCCCAGAAGCCCAAAAATTTATTTTCTCTTACATGCCCATCAATTCTCCTTAAAGCAGAGACTGATAGGTTCTTGATTGGTAAGGGTGTCAAAGGTTACGGGGAAAAGGCAGGAGAATGTGGCTGAGGGAAAAATACATCAGCCATGATCAAATGGAAGAGCAGACTCGGTGGGCCGAATGGCCTAATTCTGCTCCTATATTCTATGGTGTTTGGTTACTTTTATTTATGTACATTAAAGGATAATTTATTGCAGCCAATTAACCTACCAGCATTTCATAGGGATTCGGGATCAAACTGGCACACCCTGCAGAAACCATGCAGTCACAGGGAGAATGTGAAAACTCCGCAAGGAACAGGAGTAGCTCTGCATCACAGTACTGCTCAAAATATTTTGTACGTTCTATCTTCTATGCTCCAAATACATGTTTTACATATTTTTATTACATGTGTACTCAATTTCCCTCTGCTTTAATTATTTGATCAAAACTGATGCAGCTGGTCAACACGGCTGATGCCAAAATCGTGGTGATCTTTTTTGTGACTTTCGATCTTCAGTTTAAAAGTAACTGAGATATTAATACATAACTGGCTTGTAGATAGGAAACAGGGAGCATATTGGTACGAGGATGATATCATGGCATTTAATGATATAATTCAATGAAGAAATTGAGTGTAAAGAGCACATTTAAAATTAGCATTTTATATGTAGGATTTGGAATTGTAATAAATGGTGAAAGAACAATGATAGGGAGAAGAGAGGGTTTCCAAGACAAGTTTGTGTCAGATGGAATTTATTGCAGTGAAGTGGGGAGTGATACATTTTGAGCAAATAGAGGCAATGCAATCGAAAGGCTGCAAATCTAAGGTCAAAAACATAATTGTTTGTAATACCTGCATTCATTTTATTTAAATTAGTGTTTGTATTGCAGAAATTGATTGAAAATATAGTCACACGAGTTGGGATTTGTTCCAAAAAAGTAGTCAAACTTTTAGCATAGTTCAGCAATGGAAAGGGAAAGATCTCAGATGCTCACCCTGACGTGTTAATGCCAAACGCTACTCAAATCTCATGACATAGGTCGTATAATTCTTCAGAAATTTTTGTGTAATTCATTGAAAATAATTGCTTTTCATCAGATTGTCTTCCCTGCACAAAGATAGCTCATTAGACGGGGAAATTACTTCTAGGAGTTTGCTGTTTTTACTGAAAAATAGATTCTCACTTAGGATCATTTAATGTGCCTTGTCCTTTTCTAATAAAAGCACTTAATCTCTAGAAATGAGTTGACAGGTGCAATGGAGTGAAAGTGAAAATGTCTTTGTGTATACACAGCTTATTGCTGCTGGAAGCAAATTGTTTCACATGAGTGTCTACCAAGCAGATAATATTGCTTTAAATCACAAATGTTGTTCTTTTAGAATTAAGGGATCCAGTTTTATTCATTTAAATTGTGTATAGAAATATATATTAAAATAATAAATATGAGCTAACCAGATGCTTGTAAAGAGATATTTATTCATTAAATATCATTTTGAAACTTGTATATGGTAATTGCTCATTAATGTTGAATCAGGAGCATATATTTATAAACCTAAAAGCAGTTATGCATTTTGAATCAACTGTTAGTGCTACAGCTTATAAATCTTAAATTTACTTTTTAAAGAACAAGCCAGGCAAAACTACTGACCAACTTTGACATGTTGCTAAGCGCTGCCCTGATTTAGCCAGTGTTAAAATATTAAATGTTCTGATTTAGCATTTCAAAGCTCTTATGAATCAAACAGTTAAAAAATACTTTCAAAAATCAAGAAAAATATCTATAACCTAAATAATTCAAGCAATCTAAAAATAATAACAACATCCGTGTTAACTGTTCTTCATGGAAAATAATTCCATTTCATAATTCTACTACTCGACTCCATGAATTGTTTTGAAAAATGTGAATAGTGATCAAATTTGAGATATCCATATTTGCTGGCATGCATCAAACTGATGGCACAAAATTTTGCCTTTTGAAAGTAAAGTGTATTCTGTATGTAAAATACTTTTCTCATTTGTGCTTGGAGGAACAAATTCATAAATGCTGACATGAGCACACAATGTTATTATTAACATTAAAAATCAGTTTTAAAATTCTTTGGAGCTGCTTTCTTCAATTTACTAAGAAAAGCAATATTTTTGCAATGGGATATTGATTTGGCGAATCCAATTTTAATCCTAATTCAGATTACATCCCCTATTACTGGTGTAACTTTTGGGAATTCTTGGCTTTTATCTCTCCAGTACTCGTGTTCATTAGTTATCCTTCTATCCTCAAGTAAAGTAGCAAATTCCAGTGGAATTCCAAATGCTTGAAATTATAAATTGATTGAAGTTTAAACTCATCAATCTTGTTATATCCAAGATTGTTCCCTGAAGTAATCGTAAATCCACCAATACAAAATACCTCTGAATTAAAATTGTGAGGAGAGAAGAAAATAAATATTCCTTGCATCTTAACCAAAAAGAAAAACTTGGTTAATCAATTATTATTCCATAAACCTGGAAATAGCCTTGCAAAGTATTTTCATGAATTCTCATTTGATAATTGTCTGACCTAATCAAGCGTATACAAAGCTTTGCATCAACAATACTGCACAGTTTTTACTTATCACCCAAAATGTAGCGAAGCAGACAAGAACAAATGCTATCCAATATTTGTGAGTAATTTAGTGAAATCAATTGAAAGCATGATGAAGGAATTTGGTTTTGAACCGGTATTTCTAAATATGCAGAAAGTAATTAAGTTAGAAGAGGTTTAGAAGAATTCCAAGGTAAAGGGAAAAAAATGGCTGAAGGCGTTGTCAGTAAATTTAGAGGTAGGATATATTGAAAGTTTTTTTTCATATATTTTGAATTGCTGACTGCATTACACACAAATAACAGTTATTTTAAAAGTCATTCCTTGAGATGGAAATTATCTACAAAATTTGTTATGATGCCTGTAAAAATATTGGCTGAAAATTACTCAGTGTAACTGACAGATTCCTGGGAGCTACATTACTAGAGGCTGTGAATTCATCCAAGTTTAAATCATAATCATTATCATTCATGGTACAGTTTAGAAAGCTGCAAGGTAACCTCTTCCTTAGCTGTCTACCTTGTTCATCAAAATCTAGCTCGCCCTTTGTTAGCTCTCGTTATGGTATATTCTGTGTCATCTGTCTGTTCCAGGTCTCCTCTGATGAGCCTCTTCCCATGACTGCAAGTTTTGCTTCAGCTGTTATAATGGAACATAATTTTATTATTTAAAGGAGGAAAATGGGTGAGGGATTAAAAAGTTGGTCTGAATGTTGTTGGTTAGTATTAGAGGGAAATCTGCGTGCTACAGCAGACATGGTTCAAGGCTGGTTACACATTTGTTGACTACTTTTATTGAAAAAAGCCCTTCATTTTCAGTGTAATTCTACAATATAAGCGCAGGTATTTATAATCAATGATGCTTTAACATTTGTGAGCTTTAAATAAAAGCTGGAATACCGTATTGTACAGAAACATAAATGGCACAAGGTGCTTTTCCTATTGCCAATAAAATTACCTATCGCATTCACTAAACAAAATATTCAGCATTTTACTGTTAAATGACTTAAATCCTCATGGATTTGCAAGAAAGATCAGAAAATTAGTATGGTTTGTACGTTACAAATACATATTTATTTAGTTATATACATAAAAAAACATTTATGCTCAGTTATTATGACTTAAATATTATGGATTTCTGCAGAGCAAAAACAGCAACAATCAGCCAATGACTTTAAAGCTACTATCACATTACATTAAAGCATAATAGTTTTTCAAGTGCTTCTATGATCACATTGAAATTAAAATATTTTGATATTCAAGCCCAGAGAAAAGAGTTAAGTTCAAGGAAGTTGTCATGTTTTGGTTTATTTAGAGTGGGAGAATGCCTGATCCCGTGTGGACTGTGGTACAGAATATATAGCGATTGAAAGCAAGGCTGTTTGTTCATCGACTACAACTTGGCGTTCAATACCATCTTCTCTTCCAAACTCATTGTCAAGGGATCTGTGACCATTTTGAGTTGGCATCAAGAATCAGAGTAAACTGCAGGAAGAACAAGGCCATGCTCTTCCGCATCGTCCATCCCCTTTACTGTCAGGTTTGACTCACTGAAGGTGCTGGGGATCTGGTTCACAGGGGCCGAGGTGTGCAACAAAAATTGACTGGAGCAGATAGCCAAAGTCAAACAAAAATTGGGACTGTGAAAGCAGCATTGCTTCTCAATAACTGGTTAAAAGATTGGTCATCGGGTGTGAGCTGCTCTCAGGGCTGCTGTACTTGGCGCAGGTGCAGCTCGTCTCCCGCTCCTCTGCCTTGATGAACACCTGGGCCATCTTTCAATGTATCTGGGGAAGAAAGTTGGATCTGGTTCAAATACTAAAGGCATACCTTGAAAGCAAGAGAGGCAAAGTTTAAAGGAGATGTGTGGGGCAAGTTGTTGATTTAAACACACAGAGGGTGATGAGTGCCTAGATCACGCTGCCTGATGTGGTAGTTGAAGCAGATAATTAAGTGGCATTTAAGACACTTTTGTATAGGCATGTGGATATGCAGCAAATGGAGGGATATGGGTTTCGTGCAGGTAGGTAAGTGACAGTCTTGGCATCATGTTCAGTACAGACATTGTGAGTTAAAGGCCCTGAACTTGTGCTGTTCTGTTCTATGCTCTATTGTCCGATGGGACCATAGAGCATAGAATGCACATTCACAGACAAAGTGGGCAAAGTGGTTAGCACAGAACATCCTGCAGGCTCTGCAGGACAAGGACTCGACAGATTTGATGCGGAGGTTTCCTGAGTAGACTGCCCAGTTTGTCTAGCAAAATGCCTCATCACCAGAACTCACCAACAACCAAGATATTGCTTGGCTGGTAGTGAGAAGAGCCCTCCCAGTTAGAGTATTACTAACTATGCACACTACCCTTGGGATGGTTGCTATGGAGAAGAGATGATCTCCCACCTCTTCGCAGAGTGTGGATTTGTGAAGTGATTATGGAGAAGGACGTGCAAGGGTCCTTGTCACGGTTCATTCCAGAGGACTCTCTGATTTATGGGCTGTTCCCAGCCAATACTTGGAGATGGACATCAGGTGCTGCTAGAAGACCATCAATTCAGTGAAAGACGCTCTTTGGTCTGTGCAAAACTTGTTGGCCTTCCAGCACAGCGAGATGTTTGTCAAGGAATGTTGCTGGCTAACCAATTCTAGACTACAGAAATACGTGCTGAAAGAAGCATTGATGTTTGGTGTAGCCAACACAAAGGCTCTGCGCGGGAGAACCACAATCTCAGATCCTTTAGCTGCCAGATATTGAGAGGGAGAGAGTGTTGGGGGAACCTCTCAAATAAGAAATGGGATATCTGCTCAGAGGGCTAAGAGTGGCAAGAGTGTTTTCTTTAAAGATAGGTGCGAACATTACTGAGTATGACACTGAGAATATATGAAGAGGTTTTTTTTGCAGCTTTTTTGTGCGGCATATTTTTTATTCTGAATTTTTTTTAATTAAAAAAATCTCATTGTCAAGGAAACTGCATCTCTGCTCCCAATGCAACTGGTTTCTTGACTTTTGCATTGGCAGATATCAATTAGTACTGTTTGGCAAAAACACCACTTACTCGCTAACCATCAGTACAGGAGCACCTCAAGGCTGTTTGCTCCGTCCCCTGCTCTACTCTCTCTATACTCAGAACTGTGCAGCTTAAATATGAGACCAACATCATTTTTAAATTCGCTGACAATCCCACCATTGTTGGACAGATTTCGATGAGTCAAGCACAGGAGGGAGATCGATAATCTAGTTGAGTGGTACCATAACAACGATCTTGCTCTTAACATTAGCAAGACCACGGTGCTGATTGTCGACTTCAGGAAGGGAAAGCCGAGACACAATGCAGCTATCTTCATGGGCAGACGGCAGTGGAAAGAATCAAAAGTTAGGTTCTTGGGCGTACACATCCCTGATGATCTGTCTTAGGCCCAGCACATCAATTAAATCACAAAGGGAGCTCACTAAAACCTCTACTTCCTCAGATGTTTAAGTAGATTCTGCATGTCACCAAACATAATCCAATTTCTGCAAATGTACAGTATACTAACTTGCTGAATCACAACCTGGTTTGGAAACTTGAATGCTCAAGAACAAAGGAGGCTGTAGAAAGTAGTGGGCATTGCCCGATCGATCACGGGTACTGACCTCCCACCCATTGGAACGGTGAGAAGGTCAGCACCACTTAAGATTGCAGCTGATATCATCAAAGACCCACACCACATTGGCAACTCTCCCTCTTCTCGCTGGAACAATCAGGAAGAAGATACAAGAGTCTGAGAACCACGGCCTTGAGGTTCAAGAATAGCTTCTCCCCATCAACCATCAGGTTCTTGAACCACCTTACACAGTCCAGACAACAACATTACCTCAGCACGGAACAACTACTGACTTTGCACAACTATGATTGCTTTTTATACTTTGATTTCTTCACCATCATGGTCTAATCTACTTAGAATAATTGATAATTTATTGCACGTTTATTGTTGTTGCGTCTAATGTATCAAAGTTGCAGCAAGGTAGAATTTCATTGTTCTGGTTCATATCCAGTGCATTTGACAAATAAACAAGGGCGTACTTGTTTCTTTTACTCTTTTTTTCCCCCTTCAGTGTCCAAACATATCACCTGTGGATGAAATACAGAGCTGGCAGTACTCCAAGAGCATCTAATATCCAATCTCTCTCCACAAAGCAACAGTGTCCATTCACACTGTACTATGACAAGGTACGGATTCAAATCAGCACTCAAAGATGCTGATATCACAACAAGACTACTTGAAAAGGATAATGTTTCCGGTAAAATAAGAGAATAAGAAAAAGACTGATTTCAATCCTTTCCATAACACATGCTCTGGGCACACAATTTCTATGCAACCCTTCCCATTGTGATAACTCATCTCTCCCCTGCTCCTCATTTTCTGAGTGGCTAAATGTTAGGATATATCCAATGCAAGGAAAGTAAATCTCTGCAAAGAAAATGTCACCCAATTTATTTTTTTAATGTAATTGGTTTAGTGTCAGAATTAAAAAAACAAATCAAATAAATGCTTCAATGTCAACATGACTCCTTAATCACAGAGTACAGTAATGACTTGCAGGCAGCAACCTTTTGAATCTATTTACTGTATTGAATTTGTCTTAATGGATTGAGAATACTAGTCCCCACTATTTGCAAATAAGTTATCGTACTTATTTTACATTTAGGCGATATATTGATACAGTGCTTCTTGCTAATGCAAATTTATAGATTGGTTTGTCCCCATCACTATATAAATGGTAGGTAGACAAAAATGCTGGAGAAACTCAGCGGGTGAGGCAGCATCTATGGAGCGAAGGAAATAGGCAACGTTTCGTGTCGAGACCCTTCTTCAGACTGAAGAAGGGTCTCGACCCGAAACATTGCCTATTTTCTTCGCTCCATAGATGCCGCCTCACCCGCTGAGTTTCTCCAGCATTTTTGTCTACCTTCGATTTTCCAGCATCTGCAGTTCCTTCTAAAACACTATATAAATGGTGGTATTTAATTCTGATTTGAAGTATAAAACCAAATGTACGAGTTAGCTCAATGCTGACAATACCTGGCACACCTGCCTCAATGAACAATTAAGTAATTTAAATGAATCAGCACTTCAATTGGAAGTTTTCACAAAAGCAAATTCTCAACTTTTTGACAGCAAATATATTAGAGGCTAACAAACTAAATTTGAATTAATCTGCCGACAAGCAGAATCGTTAATATTTAGTTACAGGTTGTCTATTTTGTAAAATAAGATGTACAATTATTAACAATTCCCAAAATAAAGGGGAATCCAGACATTATGGTTATTTTAGATATCTGAAGAAGGGTTTCGACCCGAAGCGTCACCCATTCCTTCTCTCCAGAGATGCTGCCTGTCCCGCTGAGTTACTCCAGCTTTTTGCATCTATCTTCGGTTTAAGCCAGCATCTGCAGTTCCTTCTTACACATTATGGTTATTTTGTTAGTTAGCGAATTGCATTGAGGCTTTTACAATAATCTGTAGTGTTCCCTATGGTTTTCTGCATTCTATCCATAATTTACTAACACTGAAATACTAATTAAACAAAAAACTGAACAGTTGCATTTTTAATATTTTCATATCTACAGAAAAAGTGCAGTATATTCAACATACTGCTGTTTCCCACTAATTAATCCCAATGGATGAATTGCCAGTACTTGAAATGAACGGGTTAAAATCATGTTTAAATATAAAATACATCATCTGATTTCATCGAACTAGGGTATCCAGTGTGGAATAAAAGAGATTTTATTGTTTTCAGGACTACATTTCAAAACTTTAACCACTGTACTTTCGACTTTTATATCAACATGTTTAATATTTTTGCTTCCTGTCGAATTATTTTCCTCTGGAGTTTGCCAGAATCTCCGTTATGGATATAAGATAGGCGTTTTTGCTTCCAACTGCTCAAGTCAAGCTGCTTTTCCATGTTAATTCAACCCCATGCTCAGATGACCTGAACTCTCACTTTTGGTTTACAGGGAACAGTCTGCTGTAGTTCACACATGTACATAGGAGATACTGTGCTGGGCATTCCATTATTATCTGACTCGCTGTGAACGCAGTCCAGAGGATAGAAATGAGCCAGGAGTGCACTCTATGCTCTCTCATCAGAAATATATCTACTTTTAAAACACAGATCGGTCTGGGACTGACAGCTGTCTCAGCAAAAAGGTTTTTACACTTGAGTTGAGCCCACACACAAAGCCTACTCAGGCCTGCCGGCTTAGTTTAATACACCCAATCTCTAGTACAGACTCTTTGAAGGACAGAGATTTAGGAACAGAAAGGGAATGGTTCACAACAAAGGAGGAAATCCCAAAGGATTCATTTGTCTCTATAACTCATATCAGCAAGAAAGCTGATGTTCAAATATATCATCTTAATATGGTATTTTTTTTTTTAAACCTTGCTCTTCTTAATGTAAACATCAAAATATTAAATATTCGTGACTCAGAAAACAAAGAAATTATTATTTAAAATATGCAGACTTCAACCAGATGCTTATCAGTTTTGATGGATGTATGCATTTCATACATCATACCATGGAAAAGAATCATATTTTGAGTCCGCCTGAAACTAATCCTTGTACCATTATTTTAAACTAGACAAAAAGAGAGAACAATATACCTTTAAATACAGAAAGTGACCTACCATGATATTCTTGACCAGGCACATAATATCCTGGGTTTCCCGCAATATGAAGTGACATCAACACCTCTCCCTGGTCGCCATCACCCTCCAGCTCTCCATGGTGGGTACAGAGGAAAAAGAATGGGGCAAACCTTGGGTAAAACCCCACAGAGCCACGGACAAGATCTGACGAGAATATTCCAACCAGAAAGAACAAAGTCCAAGTGTTAAAGCATCGTTTTTTATCCATATCTTTATCCTCTTCGTACGCTGTTCTGCTAGAAACCCGGTTCTTGTGAGTGAGGGTTTTCTTTTGCTGTGGGAAAAAGATTACAAGTTTAATGTTAGAGAGCTTCTGTTGGGAAAGTCATAAGCCAGAAACTGTAGGAACTGCCAGCTGTCAGCTGTTTCTACTGCATTCTAATACACCAGCTTCATAAGCTGCAATACAGCTTTCACACACGTCTTTCTCAGAGCATATTCCATTCCACTTTCCAGCTCCCTCCCACGTGCCTCAAGGCGTGTCTTTTATTGTTAACTTTGTTTTAAGGCGACAAACGTCTTCCCTCCAGTCAGAACACCGACTAAAACTGGGAACTGATCAGGCATAAAATGCAGTGACTAGAAATAATTTATTTCCCCTGCTGTTTTTACTGGAGTGCTGAAAAACTCCACCTTCTCAGATTAGCATCAGACAGAACCATTCCTCACTCATTCTTGCTGTCCAAAACTGCAATCTCTCATTTAAGCCTTGTCTTGTTATTAATCAAATAACGAAATCTACACATCGAACATTGTGTTCATTCTATGGCATACACGGCAAGGTAATTTAAATGCTGTTTCAGTTCTGAAGTGCTCACCACAAAAGACCTTACTCAACATAATTAATGGTTTAATTTTACCTTTGGAAAAAAAAATCTGCAGTGACATATATCTGCTTTTGTCAAAAACCTCAATTGCCTAGACGTTACACTGGTTTTGCAGTGCTTAATCTGTGGTACTAATTCTGGACATTTAATCAATATTGCTAACTTCCTTTTTTATTAGGACCACCAGGCCCCTTACATTAAACATTAAAATGGTAAAAATAATATAATGAAAATATTAATTTTAACTTCCTTCCTGAACCATTATTATTTAAGATTCTAGTCATTCCAGTTGTTTCATTACCTATAGAGATCTTGGATGAAAGTTGTTTCTTCTGTCCCAGCATCAGTTAATCAAAGCGACTCGTGAACAGATATTAGAAGTGGCATTCTCTGTTGATTTAATATCTATCTTTGAATAACAAGATCATTCACGAAATATCCATGCTGACTTTTCCACTGGATCACAATATGAATTTTTTAAATCACTGGCGAGTTCTTGATACTAATATCAAATATTCAAACTGAGTTTAGCACAAATACATAGAAATGAAAGTTTAGATTTTCATAATTGGCGTGGCTACAATCAGTTGACAAATGGATTTTAGTTTCAGCTACCGGAATATATTGCATATATTTGTGAGGGTTGTGGAAAAGTAACTGGTGTCAATTATTAATAACATGTCAACAGAACTTTAACCTGAGAGCAAATAAGTCTGTCCAAGTACCAGTGGACATGTCAGTCAATTTTTGACCAAAGCAGAATTACGCATATTAAAAAATATCTGAGAGCTTGGATATTAAGTTCAAAACTAGATTATGCTCGACGGATAGTTGCTGCATGCAAGGTCACAAATTGTGTTTTTTCCCCTGTGGGATTAAAGTGCCTAGAATTTTTGAAATCACATTTTTTTTTTAAAAGAGCAACCAACAAACAAAAATGTTATTTGTGCATTCTCCAGTGCAAATCATTACAGGAGGGCTCTGCTTTGTTAAATATTTGTATCTGATTGGATCTAATTAGAGATGTCATTAGATTAATGGATACTTTGTGCAAAAACACTTGCACATTCAAATGCCTAATAAAATTGTTAATTTATGTTTGCTTCTGTTATTGTGTTTAAAGTATGAATTCTAGGGCTACATTTTGCATATCTGTAGAAGTTGAAATTCTTGTAAACACAGCACAAAGTCTAAATCCACTTGCAACTTTAACTCAACTACTGGGAAACAAAAAAAATTCAACTAACCTGTAATGTTTGCTGGAGGACTGCCTGAAATGAAAATTGGACTTGCAAGAAACTTCTTGCAAGTATTGTTCTCAATGAGGGCGACCAAATGTATAAAGATTTTGATTCCACAGAAATAATTTTACAAGCAGAACACCAAGAATAACAAAAGAGTCCGTCTATAAACCAGGCTTTGTTCAGGTATAACATAGGCAAAGATTTAATAGTTCTAAAAAAAACAGCAAAAAAATATTAGAGACTACTGAAGATTAACAGTTGTCATGTAATAGTTATGATTTAGCATATGAAAACTAAACAGTTCACAACATATGCTTTCCGAAGTTCAAGTGACAGACAGCTTCGTCAAAAAAACTCAAGACAAATAGAAAATTTGCCATTTGACCTGAAGAAAACTGATACCTCTGACTCGGTCAAATATGGGATTTTAAAAAGTGCTTTCAAAATGTTGTAGATTATAGAAATGTAATTTTTTTTTTGATATTGCTAGGTCAAGTTGATGCAGATATCTTAAATATTTTGTAGTATAGTTATTAGCGCACAGTTTCAAAATAACTATAGCAGTTTAAATACAAGGAAAATTGTAAATATTATGTACATTCCTTGGGAAATTTTCCAACACATTTGATAATTGAATCTTTCACTTTGCAAATAGCCAAAAACTCAAGTAAAATAGAAACATCTTACATTTCTTGCTCTTCTTTGGGGTAACTTAATATACATAATTAGGAAATGCATTATCCTTCATCTTAAACCAAGTATTTAGTTTAATTAAAACTAGATTTAATAGATGTCAATAACTCGCTACATTTGAAATCCAGAACTCTGCAGCACTTACTGTAGAACTGTCCAGTTGGAAATTTGCTTGTACTTTATATGGACCAACATTTATAGGTCGCACAAACAACAAAGGTCAATTCACCTCCTAGTAGCACTAATTGACTTACAGCTGGATATGCATATGGACTCTTTTAGTGTTTAATTCACAAATACAACTTTAACAATTTTCGTTTCTGCATTCGCCAGTGTCAATAACTTATTTTTGCCTCCTCCTCCGAGGAAGGTACTTTCCAAAGCGAATACATGACCTCTCCAGTTTACGGATGGTCAACTTATCTAGAGCCGTACATATGAAGGAGTGTTTAGGAGACCAGCAGGGTGGATTTACCAGCTGTTGCTGGGATGAAGGCAACTTTTGCCTGGTGAGAAAGCGGTACGTGGCCGCATTTCCCACTTGTGAACTGTTCAGGTTACGAACAGTTCTCGGGAACAGAATCCTGCTGTTACCTTGGAAGGACCTGGAGAAGAATGAAGAAAGTGAAATAAAACATTATATATATTTTTTCTTTTCCTCTTATTGTCCAATTTAACTTTTTTTGCCCAACTCTAGTCATCTGACACAACTACGAGACTATGTGATCTGGTGAACTCACTGTGGTGGATGTTAAATTTGTGTTTATTGTGTGTTTTGTTATTTTATTATATGTATGACTGCAAGGCAACGAAATTTCGTTCAGACCGAAAGGTCTGAATGACAATAAAGTTTCCATGATCCATGATGATCCATGATGTGGTGATCAAGTCAATCATGTTTTCATAAGGCCAAAATCATAAACTAAACACATCAGGTTAAATGATACTTCTTCCTCTCCAAAGTAAGGAGAGTTTACCTCCACTGTTGTGACTGCAGCCTATATTCCTCCTGATGCTAATGCCAAGCTTGCAATGAAAGATCTGCATTCTGCCATTAGCAAACAACAGACTCACAACCCCGAGGCAGCCTTCATTGTTGCGGGTGACTTCAATCACTCCAACCTGAAGACTGTACTCCCCAAATTCCACCAACATGTCTCCTTCGCCACCAGAGAAGGCAAGACACTGGACAAAGTCTACACCAACATGGCTGAAGCTTACAAAGCCGTCCCCCTCCCCCACCTTGGACAGTCTGATCACCTCTCATTGTTCCTGCTCCCAAAGTACTCCCCACTCATCAGACGGGTTAAACCCACTGTGAGGACAGTTAAAGTCTGGTCAGAGGATGCGGACTCCACACTTCAGCAGTGTTTTGGAAACACTGACTGGAAGGCGTTTGCAGCCCAGGCCACCCTTGACTCCCACACGGACATTGACTCCTATACATTATCTGTTCTGGACTTTATAAACTCCACCATCAACAGTGTCACCTCCCTCAAACAGGTGACCATATTCCCGAATCAGAAGCCATGGATGAACAGCGAGGTCAGGCTACTGCTGAAAGCACGGGACACCGCTTTCAGGTCAGGCGATGCCCGAGCCTATAGTTCATCCAGGGCTAACCTGAAGAAGGGCATAAAGAAGGCCAAGCACTGCCATAAACTCAGGATTGAGGAGCACTTCAACAACAACTCCGACCCCCGACGCATGTGGCAAGGCATCCACGCCATCACGGACTTTAGACCCACCAACACCACCCCCACATCCAGTAACGCCTCCTTCCTTGAGGAGCTCAACCACTTCTATGGCCGTTTCGATAGGGACAATCGGCAGTTGGCCATCAAGGCGGTGCTCCCTGCCGATCACCAGCCCCTCTCACTCACCCCCTTCGACATGTACGTGGCACTGAGTAGGACTAATGCACGTAAGGCTGCTGGCCCCGACGGCATCCCCGGGCGCGTCCTCAGGGCCTGTGCTGCGCAGCTGACAGACGTCTGGACTGACATCTTCAACCTGTCACTTGCCCAAGCAGTTGTGCCCACGTGCCTTAAATCCACCTCCATCGTGCCGGTGCCAAAACACTCCACTGCGGCAAGCCTCAACGACTTCCGCCCAGTTGCACTTACTCCCATCATCGCCAAGTGCTTCGAGAGGCTGGTCCTGGCACACCTCAAAGGCTGCCTACCCCCCACGTTGGATCCCTATCAGTTTGCCTACCGCAAGAACAGGAGTACGGAGGATGCCATCTCAACGGCACTTCACTCCGCCCTCTCCCACCTCGACAACAGAGACACTTACGTAAGAATGCTGTTCATCGATTACAGCTCAGCATTCAACACCATCATACCCTCTAAACTGATCACCAAACTCGGTGACCTGGGCATCGACCCCTCCCTCTGCAACTGGATACTGGACTTTCTAACCAACAGACCCCAGTCTGTTAGGTTAGACAAGCACACCTCTTCAACCCTCACCCTGAACACCGGCGTTCCACAGGGCTGTGTGCTGAGCCCCCTCCTCTACTCCCTCTTCACCTACGACTGCACACCTGTACATGGTACTAACACCATCATCAAGTATGCAGATGATACAACGGTGATTGGCCTCATCAGCAACAACGATGAGTCGGCCTATAGGGAGGAGGTCCAGCTCCTAGCAGCATGGTGCGCTGACAACAACCTGGCCCTTAACTCCAAGAAGACCAAGGAGCTCATTGTAGACTTCAGGAAGTCTAGGGGCGGCATGCACACCCCCATCCACATTAACGGGAGGGAGGTGGAACGCGTTTCCAGCTTCAGGTTCCTGGGGGTCAACATCTCCGATGACCTCTCTTGGACCAACAATACCTCAACTCTGGTCAAGAAGGCTCACCAGCGTCTCTTCTTCCTGAGGAGACTAAAGAAGGTCCATCTGTCTCCTCGGATTCTGGTGAACTTCTACCGTTGCACCATCGAGAGCATCCTTACCAACTGCATCACAGTATGGTATGGCAACTGCTCTGTCTCCGACCGGAAAGCACTGCAGAGGGTGGTGAAAATTGCCCAACGCATCACCGGTTCCTCACTCCCCACCATTGAGTCTGTCCAAAGCAAGCGTTGTCTGCGAAGGGCGCTCAGCATCGCCAAGGACTGCTCTCACCCCAACCACAGACTGTTTACCCTCCTACCATCCGGGAGGCGCTACAGGTCTCTCCGTTGCCGGACCAGCAGGTCCAGGAACAGCTTCTTCCCTGCGGCGGTTACACTACTCAACACTGTACCTCGGTGACTGCCAATCACACCCCCACCCCCCCCCCCGGACACTCTTCCCACTAGGATTTATTAGATTTATTTATTTACTGCTCATATTTATGTCGCTCTTCTAGGGAGATGCTAACTGCATTTCGTTGTCTCTGTACTGTACACTGCACAATGACAATAAAGTTGAATCTGAATCTGAATCTGAATATCAATAAACCTTTTCCAACAATTTGACAGCTTCCAGGTTGCTTATATTTTCATTGATACTAACTTTTATTTCCAGATTTTATTACTTATCATTCACAGTACATCTCCAAATGGTAATTCATACCTAAACTATTCCCGATCAAGTAACAATACCAAAAATATGGAAAGATTCATGGTACAATTAGAAATTGTGGTTCAAAAATTATACATTTCTGGGAAAAATAGGGATTAAATTCTATATTATTTGTACTGTATTTGTCACAGCAACAAAGACATTTAAAGAGAAAAGGTGGCGTTTTTTCAACAAGTTTCCAAACAAGACACCTCGGGTCACTTATTTGTTTGCATTTCCTTGCATTCTCATTTGCCAAATGTATGAGACAAAAAAGGGAAATAAATGTAGAGAATTAAATGTAGAATTAAATGCACTTTTGTTTATGCATTGCATAAAGCACAATAGTTATGGCTGGAAAAAAATCCCATGTTGAACAATACACCAATGAATGGTATAAATTATGTTAGTAGCAGGATATAGGTTGATATCATAGTTACTTTGGATGAAATATGTTAACATAAGAAAATGAAGTAGAATTCCAGCATGGGGAGCATTACAGCGTCTGTCAGGACACACTGCAGTTAAATTCCTGCACGCTGATAAATGCTTGCCTGTTGCATTCGCAATCAATATGGCACAAACTGTTCTGTTGATAGCCAGAACACAGGGAAACCTCAGCCAACAGAGATGAAATGTCTGTTGTTATTAGTTTGGTGAAACTAAACTATGGTGCTTCATGATGGGTGTTCACCATGATCACCCCTGCTAGCATGCATCTAGTTTCAAATTCCTTGTCAGCAGTAGTACCAGCTGCAATGCATGAATTGGCTTAAAAAACAAGTTATTGCCTTGGAGGCCATTCAAGATGTTTAATGTAATAGCAGGAATATCCTATCATGTACAGTATAATATTTCAAGCTGCTGCAAATTATGATATATTTGCATCTATATATTAACTATGACACAAAATATGGTCAGTCATCTTCACAAAATAAATTGTTTTACTTTTTACCATCAAGATGAATGCAAATTAATCAGCAGCAACTGACTAGGCCAATAAGAGAATTCCCATAGGATATTCAACATGTATTTGAATGAGCGAAATACTAACTTACTGTATCAATGACGAAAAAACATTTGGTTATGTTAACGCTTCAAACAATTAACAAAATGAATATCTAGAGGACACAATTATGAAAGTAATATTTATTTATTTTTGTCAAGAAAATAGAAGTAATTTGCTCTCAGCATGAACAACAATGACAAACTCTCCCAGGAGCAGGGTGTGTATAATTTACAGGAGACAACTAAAAATGAAAGATTAGCCACAAATAAATGTGTACAAGATTCCAAGGAAAGAACAACATGGAGGAAAAATAATTGCAAGTAAATACATTTCTGACAGCTTTTGTGCTAAAATGATGTTATTAGATTGGAACAGATTGTATTGAGTTCCTGCTGTCAATAATTAACACATAGCTCCAAAACACTGAAGAGTTCGTGGTAAATAGTTCAATCTAAATATCCATTCTGACCAATCAAGATATTTTCATCAGATCTCAAACTGTGCCAGCACCTGCTTGGACAAATCCAATGGAGCCAAAATGCCTCTGCCACTTATCAGTGGAGTAGATAGATCAGTATGAATTGGTGCAAAAGCATTGATCATTGCTCACAGTATCCATATGGTCGTGCATCTGGTCTCATAAGAAATCATATAAGTACCTGACTATATCAAAATTTACAGTCCTAGAAAGAAAAAAAAGAAATGATTATTAAATTCATAATTTCACGATTTATCTTGTAAATTCTGCACTGATTACAATAATTAAAACATGCCCACATTAAAAATCTCAAATTGTGCATAATTATTACTTATAGTTGATCCATGTTTTAGCTATACGGTCATCTTCATCCGTAGTCTTCATGTAATACCAGAATGTTATTTATTCAAATGATCAATTCAGAACAATACCCTTAAATCAAAGCACCTCAGTAATATTCCGCAGCTCCTGCACAGAAGGAGCTTCAGAAATTGATGCTTGCTGACATTCCGGCTAAGCATGGGATCAGTGTTCCGAGGGGAGGGATCAGCCAAAAGGAATAATGTTGGGGGAGAGGGCTAGAGAGAAATTGCATTGAAGGAAGAGGCAGCAAATGTCCTTGTAGGGAGTCCTGAGATGAATGCAAAGTATAAGCTGCCCTAGGCAACACTGCTTCACAACTTGAATATTCTGATAAACCGCATGACTACGTTAAATATGGTTAGAACTCACTTCAATGCCTATGCCAATTATGTCTTCCTCTGCCTGACCACAAAGTTTTAAAAATTTGATTCAAGAATATCTGTAAAAGATACTTAACATTTAGCTCTGATTCTCCACCAATAAAACAGCAAGATTTTAAACACCTGGAATTTCGGGACCCCCCACCCCCCGACTATGGGAGGACAACAGAGGGGGATGACTGAATGTTGGAGCCTTCCCTCACAGTGGGAAACTTTGATCCCGCTGTGTGGGGATGTCTGTGTTTAAAAACTATAGTGTTCTGTGTTCTTTATTATTCGTATGGCTGTATGGCGACCACACATTTCACTGTACAAATTGGTACATGTGACAAATAAATGTATCTTGATCTTGAATTGATTTCCAGGGTGCTGCATCCAGAACGTCCAACTACTCAGTGAAAGGTATTTTCACATTTGTCCATTTAGCAAATACTCAAGATACTGATAATATAGTCTTCTGCCTTGAACATCTCTTAAAGTAGATGATGACAGTCATTTCAAAGTAGTTTTCAAAATTTGTGTTTCTGTACACATTCCATTCATCACAACCCTTTTCTTTCAACTTCCAATTGAGAAAATGCTCACCCACTTTCTGATGACGAATCAAAGTATAGGAATAATATTTATAAACATTTTTTCCTATGTTATTGGTCTAATAAAGAACAATCGTGGAATAGTACAAAAAGTTGGCCAAACATTGAAATTACCATTATTGAGTATTATTCAAATGAGATTAAATAAATGTTTGTAACAATTGATTATATTACTTTAAAATAAAATGTAAATGTATGTTTCTGCTTCACACAAAGGGTTAATATCAACCAAAACATACGTTGGAAATTCTATTACAAGGGTAAAATGAACCATATTTCTCTTTTCTAATATGATACAACATGAAATTTAGCTTCACCCTTCAAGCCATGACCACCTATTTAGACTTAGTATTAATAACATTACAGGAAATGTGAAAAAGTCCATAATTGGGCATTATGTAAATACAATTTACATTCCATCAATTTGCAAGATAAGTCCAAGCAAATATTTATATGTTCTCTCGAGGCAGGTTTGTACCAGGTATCAGTCAACAGCTTCTGACATTAGCACTTGAAATCTTTCACAGCCATGGAAGCATTAGGTATGCCAATGTTAATGGAACAGACTGAACAATCAATTGTCACTGAAAGCGATCAGCCGTTTGTTGTCTTGGCCCACAGACTTTCTATGGACTCTACTCTGAAGCCTGTGGTGATCATATGTGGCATGAACACTTCTACAGGGGTTCTGGGACATGCGAGAACAGAGCGATAACTGCCTTGCTATCAGACTGGAAAATCTATTACTGAGCAATTCAGATTATGAACCAGGAAGTGACGCAAACTGCTGGAGTAACTCAACGGGTCAGGCAGCATCTCTGGTGAACATGGATAGATGACGTTTCAGGTCAGGTCCCTTCTTCAGCACGAGTAATATTTCAATGGATAGAATTTCAAGTGCTAATGTCAGAATTCAGTAACAGATGTATATAGGTGAGTGGGGTTTTGAGAGGCAGATGGTTGGACAAAAACGAGAAATGAAAAGACAGAAAGTGTGGGACAAAAGGATTGAAGAGTTGCAAATTGTGAAGCTAGAGGAAGGACTGCAAGTGGGAAGGGAGAAATATAACCATGTCTAGGTGGGACATGGGGAGATGGGGAGGCGGAGAAAGAAGAGGAAGGAATTTGTTAGTTACCCTAAATTGGAGAATTCAATGTTCATACTGAAGATAGATACAAACTGCTGGAATAACTCAGCGGGACAGGCAGAATCTTTGGAGAGAAGGAATGGGTGATGTTTTGGATCGAGAACCTTCTTCTTCAACATTCGTACCATAGTGTTGTAAGCTACACCCAAGTGGAATACGAGACGCTGTTCCTCCAGTTTGCATGTGGCCTCCCTCTGGCAAAGGAGGCGGCCCAGGAGAGAAGGTCAGTATGGGAATGGGAAGGGGAGTTGAATGGTTAACAAATGGAGATCCAGGAAGTGTTCGGCATAACTGTCACCCAGTCTATGCTTAGTCTCGCTAATGTACAGGATGTCACATCAAGAACACCAGATACAGTAATTGAGGTTAGAGGAGGTGCACATGAACCTTCGTCTCACCCAGAAGCACTGCTGGGCAAGAGAGGTATAGAGATAGATGTTACATCTGCTGCGGTTGCAGTGGAAAGTACCTGGGGAAGGGGTGGTTTGGGTGGGAATGAATGAGTGAACAAAGGTGTTGTGAAGGGAATGGTCTTTGAAGAAGGTGGAAAGAGATGGTGATGGGAAGATGTGACTCATTAAGAGTCTAGTTAATGTCACATTAGAGGCGATTGAAATGTCGGAGAATGATATGTTGGAAGAGGCTGATGTGGTGAAAGGCAAGCACCAGGGGAACTCTATCCATGTTCCATTTTGGAGGGAAGGAGAGCTCGAAACATACCCGCCTACATATTGCATATAATGCTGACAGAAGGGATATCTGAAATGACTTCAAAACAGTAGACACAAGGTATCAAAGTATAGCATCCCCTCCTACTTTAGCATGCAATGTGCTCTGCATAAATAGAACCCTTACTGGGAGCATCAAATATATATTTTTAATATGTTCCAAAATGCCACGTGTAGTTTTTGTTATGTATTTATTACAAAATCGTTTGCAAGTTTAAGTCAAACAGCTACATGAGTACAATCTTTAAACCCAATATTCATGCATGCCCCAAAACTCCCACACCTCTCTTGATCATACCTCCTCCCCTCCCTGAATCCTGTGGGGACTCATACCCAAGATATCTTCTTCTTTCCTTTACTATGGCTTTTGCTCCAAAGTTGGCATGGCTCCCAATTACATCTGCTTCATTTTCAACTTACGCCCACGGACCTTCCCCTTCCATGAGGAAGGATAAGGGTTCCCTGATCCTTGCCTTCCAATTCACCAGCTTTTACATTCAACAGATCATTCCCTGAAATTTAATTAACCAAGATGCCACAAGACGCTTCTTCCCCTCCTAGCACTTCAACGAAGCAATCACTCCATGATCCACTGATTCCCTCTTCCATCTCCACCAACAGCCAGCACTCATCACAACAGCATCTTTCCATACATCAGCGAAATATGTAACACATGATCTTTTTCCCTTTCCTTTTTCATCATCCAGGGACCCAACACATTACTTCCAAGTGACACAATAATTTACATGTACATCTTCCAATTCAGTGACTACATTTAGAGCTTACAATGCGGTGTCCTCTACACTGGAGAAACCAAAAGCAGATTGTGTGACTATTTTGCTGAACACCTTTATTCCACGTGCAGGCGTGATCTAGTTTCCAGTTGCCCATCACTTTAATTCTCCAAACCATTTCTGCTCTGATCTCTCACACTGTTCCTACGAAGTCCAAAGTAATCTCAAGAAACAGCCGTTCTTCTTGTGTCAGTTTTCCAGGCTGACTTGATTTCATTCTAATTTTGTGGGATCCAAAGTAATTGATGAGGCCAAAGTGTGAACCACAAACTCTTTGTCAGATGGAGCAGCAGGTGCCTGATGGGGTGGGTGGGCGTACAGCTGGTCTCTTCATGCAGCTGTATGTTCTTGATAATCAGTCTTGAGATTCTCCCTATCACCCAATATCACAGATATTCACTTTGTTCTCTACATTTCTCGCTCTTCTCTACAACTAGGTTTCTAACTTATCTTTTTCCTCATGAAAAGGAATTGGCCTGAAATATTAGCTATTCTCCTCTCCACAGATGTTATCTAACCCGATTAGTATCTCCAGCATTCTATGCATTTAAAGCCGTTATACACTATTGTACCTTGTCTACACATGATCCATAGCTTTCTTTTAAATCTTTATGCTTCAGCAATGGAAAACAACATTGCATACCTGGCAATTGCTCTGATGAAATCAAGACTTGCTGTGCATTTATACTTGGGCCCATCCAGCTGATCATCATGGCCAACTTGAGTCAATAGTTGAAGTGCCACCAGGGTAGTGATCTGAAGGTGCAAACAAAAATGTGGACAACATTTTAATTACATTCAACATTATTGCACAACTTGAAGCAAGTTAAAATACAAAATGAAGCACTCAAATGCTTACATTATGCAATTAACATAATTCGTAATAATTCACAACAATTACTACCATCAAATTAGGGCTCTCAATTGACTAAGTAATTGTAGTGCCAATCTAGAAAACGGTATTTGTCAACTAATCATAAGCAAATTCCATTCTGTCAATTATGGATTGACAAACAATGATGCATTACCAGACAGCATGCACTCCTCCATTGTTCGTCCTCTGTTTACTTTGATTCTCTGAGTTTGTTGCAATTCATCTACACCTCATTGCTCAAGTTCTCAAATAGTCATTTATTTCTAAAAATGAGTCATAATTGATTCACTTTACATAGTAAGAAATGAAATTAAAGATCTCTGTAGCAAAGAGTCATTTTTAAGGGGTAGAAAATAAAACTTACTACCACCAATACAATATGCCATCAGCACTGTACAGACATGTGAATGTGGATTATGTGGTCATGGCACTAAAGTCATAACATAAACCATTAGCATTCTGATTCAATAGTGAGACTGCTGTGTTTTGAGACATAGCTGCTATCCATGTGGTACATATCTCAAATCAATCCTCCAGCACTGCAATTGCCAATTTTATTTTATTTTCTTTATTTGTGCATGAAAAAACATCCACAATTAGGCAATTAATGACACCAGGGGAAAAAAAAAGTCTTCTTACAAGTATATTTGAAATGAGCAGCTGTTCTTCAATTGGGACTTTACAGTCTTCTATTACCCATAAATGTTTTTTTCCACTGCCATTTCTTTCCATTCACCATTTGCAACTCAGTTCCGTTCATTTAAGTTTTTGGCCATAACAAGCTCATGTACAGTGGAAACATGGGAAGCATAGGGGCGAGGAAAGAATTAATTTGTACTTATGGCTATTTGATCAGAAACATGAACCAAGTCAAGCCTATCGTAAATTGAACCAGTACTGGATAACGTGGATCATCTGCTGGCAGAAAAAGCATTGGCGATGATCCAAACACCACTACATACATGCTGCTATAAAACCCAAATTGCAGGCAATTGTAGCAAAAAGAGAAGTTTCAGTGCTTCATTTAAATTTGCTCATCTAAAGTATTATCCATTTCAACAAACACTAAACTTAGAACTCTGAATTAATAAAAGATATTGCATCTTACTACATTCAGAGTGGTAATAAATGTTGCAAACTATTATAGATCTGCTAGACCAAGTGGGACTCGTTGGGCCCCGTTCCCCCAACGCAATATTCCACCACTCACCCATAGCCCACAACTGCGCAGGCGCGACTGACGGGTTCCCTTTGTGACGCCAGAGATCCCCGTTGTGACGCGAGTCACAGCAACCCTCCCCAGCTTGCCATCCTTCTTCCTACCCCATCCTCCTCCATTTCCTCTCATCCCCAGCACTCCTTCCCCTCTCCTCCTTCCCTCCCCCACTCCTTCCCTCACCTCTCCCTACCTCTCCTTTCCCCTACCCTCAGTCACTCCCTCCCTCCATAACCCCTCCCCTCCCTACCCCCTCCTCTCCCTCTATCCCCATCCTCCCTACGTCCTCCTCTCCCTCTATCCCCCTCGTCCCCACCCCCTCCTCTCCCTCTATCCCCCTCCTCCCCACCCCCTAACTGCTCCCCCAACGCACCCGTTCCCTACCCGTAGCCTCCACGGAGGCGTGGTCCTCCAACTCAAGCCGTTCCCGAACATAAGATTCCAGCACTCCCCTGCCTCCCTGAGCAGTGAACTTAAAAAAAAAATCCAGTTGCACTTCCCCTGCGTGTTGCAATAGCAATTCGCCCTTCCCCTCCTGTGAGGTGAAAAGTTCAGAGTGTTCCTGTGTCGTCACTGCTAGCCGAGCAATTGTGACGTCATCAGTTGAAGCTGGTCATTTTAATTTCAAAGTCTTTTGATTTAAAAAAAAACTTTAATCAGTAATAAGTCAAGAAATAAAGCATAAAATGTTCAGTGAAGGTGTTCTCTGCCTAGAGGGGAAAAATGTGAATCAGAATATGTAAAAAATCTTGTTAAAGTTGGCATTTTTAAAACCTGAATCGCGAATAGCGTCAAATATAGGATGACATCTTCAGTGAAGCTGATCACTGCTAGCCGAGCCATTGTGAAGTCATCAGATGGTCTCTGCCTCAAGGGGAAAAATGTCAATCAGAATATGTAAAAATGTAATCGTTACCACGTAGTGTTTTTGCGAAGATGTAAAGACAACCACATATACACACACATATACACACACGTACAAGATTAGAGTTTTAATAAGTATATGATAGATAGATATTACGTTGCTCAACTCAAAAGGCAACTTAAAAAATGTCTTCCTTACTTCGGAAAAGTGGAAAATTACTTGAATTCGAAAAACTATAGGCACACTATTCGCTCACTGGACAATGACATGCACTGCAGATCAATCCACAGTATATCTGTTTTACAAGTTATCTTACCAAGACTATATTTTTAGAAAATGGTGTAGTATTTAGCAATAACCTGTTATTTCAGATTATACCACAGTATTTGTTAATTTATTCTCATTTAAATGCTACATTTTATATTCTATAAATTGCAAACGTTTAATATAAACTGCCTTTTATTCATCTCCAGCTTGGAAACAATTACCAGACCCAGCTCCAAATGTTTAGGATAGTAAGTTGCAAATTTCCACCACATTTGGGGAAAGTGTTCATCCCAATTGGAGAGTCCAACTCCAATTTTAATACTGGGGCAAACCCCCCTGCAATGTTGCTAATTCTCTAATTCTCTTCATCCATCCTAGTAAATATCTTTTTGTGGCTTTCAATAGTCCCATGATTTTCAAAATTCTAAGGTTGCAAAAAAACCCAAAGACCAAAAAAAACAACTCACTTCCCCAAAAGACAGTGGTCACCTGAATTTCAGGTGTGGAACTTGATGTGTTTTCCATTGATGAGCACATTGTGGATCAAATGTATATAAATGGAAGTGCAGGTTCTTCATGGTCTAATTGAAGTGTGGAACAAGTAAAGGACTGAATAGTTGTCGATTAGGCACATTAAAAGGCCCTTCAATACTGAAACACTTCAAGTTATATCCTTAAACCACTGGTGACTATTTTAACAGATATTTCAATTTATACTTCCAAGAAACAAGTAAAGAATTATACTAGACAAGAATGCTGAAGTAAATAAGGTAATTAAATCACTTTCTTTCACAGAAAACGTTTGGAATTTCCTACTTTATCATGAAATGCATAACATCTAAAAAACATCTTTAGCATCTTATTAAATTAAATGGAGGTCGGCTCTTCTCTTCCCACTGCAGACCCTAAATCCTGACCCATGTGTTACATTAATATCACATTAGGTTTTTAAATCTGAATAGGCTGTGGGCAGAGGAGCTTTTTTGTTCAAGTTCGTGACCCAACTCACGGAACTACCTGAATTTTTAACATATTGTATTATGTTAAAATATAATATTAAAATATTATATAAATCATACCTGAAACTCATCAAGACCAAAACCTGCACATTTTGATTAAATATGAGAAAAACGTCCAATTTTCCGAGTAATAATTGTCCAATCCATGCACGTTTGACATTGAGGTCGGACGCAAATTGACCAATCCCACGCTTTGTTTTACGGTCGCTAGGCAGCGAGGACCCTGGAATCATGGCTGCCTCCTCATTACATCAAAACAATAACAGGGTTTCCAAGGAATAAAGGTAATGCTAACCTTGCTGATCATTTTGTTTTTCAATTGATTTATCTTTATAAAGTTATGATGTGAACTGTTAAATAAAAATGATAAATAACAAATGTAGAGCCAGGGTTAGGGTTAAGGTCAGACCAAGTCGGTCGGTCGGGCTTGTCAGTAGGCCGATGGATGCTGTGGAGGATCGGTCGGGCTGTCGGGCCATCGGGCTGCCGGTGGGTGGTGAGAGTGGCCGGGCCGCCGGTAGATGGTGAGAGTGGTCAACTGCGCCGGGCCGCCGGTTAGTTGTGAGAGTGGCCGGGCCGCCGGTGGATGGTGAGTGGCCGGGCCGCCGGTGGGTGCTGTGAGGGTTCGGTTGGGCTGTCGGTAGGCCGGTGTTGCAGCGAGCGAGCGGGCGGACTGACGGAGCCGGTGCTATGGGGGTGCTGAAGGCGGCCCGGGTGGCGTGCAGGGCAGTGCTGCTCCCCACCTTCATCACCAAGATGATCGAGAAAGCCATGCTGGCCGAGGTGGACGCACTTCGGGGCCACACGTACGGAGCCCGCAGCCGCTCCAGCTCCAGCTGTGGGCAGCTCTGGAAGGGGAGCGAGTTAGGGTTAGGCATTTTCCTGTCAGTGGAAGATGCCTTAGCCTGGCACTGTCCCAGTCCCACCATGGCCGTGACCCGCACACTGGCAGTCAGTGGGGTTCAGTAAAGGGGGAACGCACAGGATCTGCCCTCACCCATTAATTAGGTGGGTTCAGGAGCCGGACCTCTGCGGCAGTCTCATTCAAAAAACACACTCACAATTATATTATTTTTATAATATAATTATACATAATTATATATGATTAGTCATATTCATGTCATATATATATGGGTAGATATGGGAAATAGGCTCCCTATGGTGTAATATGGGCATTGGACACTCGATGGCGCTTACTTTTTCGATCTCTTTTTATAATTAGTTTAATTAATTAATGTGCAACTTTTGGCACTGACGAGTTATGACTTCCTTCTCAATTATATTTTATCTAAATCTGTGCAAAATTTCATGTAGTTCCGAGACATGGGTCACGAAAGTTGATTTCTAGACACATTTTTGATGCTCGGCCCACAGCCTAGAAGTTACAACAGTGCATTTAACCAAATTCCACATTAATGCTTTTCACTGTTGCCAACTCGTGAAAATATTTAATAACTGCCAAACAGATGCAACTCCTTTGCACTGAAAAACTGTTTACTTTCAGTATAAGGAACTCATAATTTTCAATGCTTGTGACAAATACGCCCATCTGGTCAGCCACCTGTGCTGTTTTCCACTCTTGCCCTCGCCCCCTTGTATAAGTCTGTCATCATCGCCTTTCACAAATCACTTCTTCTTTGTGAACAATTGTCCCATTTGCAATATCCCAGAGTGCTTCGACATGCCGTCACCCAAGTTATTTCCCAATACACCCATCATTCCTCTCTAATCAGGCTTCTGTCTCTGCCCAGAAATGAAATGGCCACTATCACAAATGATATTTCATGTGACTGTGACCAAGAATAAATATCTTTCCTTGATCTAGTTGACCAGAACCAACTTCATCAGACATCACTTCTAAAATATCCAGCTGAGTAGAATTACCATGGCCAATTCCATTGTTATGTCTAATTGAAGCCAGTTATCCACAAGGGCATTGACTTCTGTGTATCTTGGCAAAGCTCAGCTTTATCATTCCTGCTTCTTTTTTGTCTTCCACATGTAGGTTCTTGACAACACTAGTCCAATGACCAGCATTTAAAAGATTTCCTCATTTGGAAAGACAGAAGCTGATTGCCTGTCTCCCTGGAGTGCATGTCCTGTTTCATGACGCAAGGGCCTGTCCCACTTGGGCGTCATTTGCGTGTCATTTACGCGACAGGCCGGTAGTGACTGTTGCGCAAAAATCGTCTAGCAGTACGACAGTTGTGAGCCAAGTGCTCTTGAGGGCCCTGCTTCTTTTGGGAGCCATTTGCGATGTCGTTCGTACTTAGTCCGATCTCTGTGGCAAGGATTTTCTCAGTGAAAATCAAAGATACTATGGTGAAAATTGTTCAAGACTACGCGCGCTTTATACCCGGGTGGTCACGTGGTGCGGCGCTCAAATGACGCACAAATGGCACGCCGACGGCGTACAGGCGGCGCATGGTTACGGACGTTGACGCACAGTGACGCATAATAAATTAGCATAGGCAATGTTCATACGTCACCATGCGTAACTATGCGTAACCACGCGCTACACGTACACTGTCAGTACGTCAGCGTACGCCATCAGTACGTCAGCGTGTGCAAGGGATACGTCACGCAGGTGGCGCGCGAGGATTTTGAGCACTGCAAATTCCTGGGGCGCCGCGCGTTACTGCATACGCCACCACGCCTCACCACGGGCCATACACACGTCACGACGCGCCAACCAGTTTTCAGGATGTCGTGTAAACGATGCCCAAGTGGGACAGGCCCTTTAGTCTCTCTCCTAAGCAATTGTCTTAAGCTGAGCCTGACGATTTGCAACCTTGTTACCACAGATAACTGTTCCACCCAACTCTACCAAAGCTAACTGTTAATACAACCATTGCCCACATTTCTACTTCTAGAATTAATTATTTACTTGGCACCCGTATTTTCTGCTTCACATAAACATTTGCTCATTTAATGCTGTTGTGTAAATATGCATCAAATCCTGCTCACCCCTCATCCTTATGCGTGTGACTTACATGGCCTCCTGGTTCATCGTGTCCAATTCTAAAATTTTGCACCCGTTTTCTAATCCTTTAACAACATCACGTCATCCATCTAGTAATCTTTACCATTCCTACAAACTTTGAACATCTCCGAGGTCCTCCATACTTGTCATCTCCTGTATCCATTTAGTTACTGTAGCATTAATGATCATGTGTTCATCTACTTTATTCCTAAGCCATAGGTCTGAAGAAGGGTCTCGACCCGAAACATCACACATTCCTTCTATCCAGAGATGCAGCCTGTCCCTCTGAGTTACTCCAACATTTTGTGTCTATCCTAGAATTTCCTACTGATATAACATCCTTTAAGATAATCATCAAAGCCTTACTTTGATGGTCAAAGATTGTGACCATTTCAAAAGCTACATGCTGGACTCGGTATCAATTTTTAACTGACCCTGGTCACTAACTGACCATGGTCACTAATTGTCAAAGGTGCAATGCAAATACAAGGAGGATAATTAGCAAATAGAAAACCTGATTAGATCGCTTTCCCTCCCTTATGATCTACATTTTAAATGAGAAGTTTGGTACTCTGAGCATTCTTTGAAATGCTCTTTGAAAACATTACATGTTACTTTGAAAACATTTGACATGATGTTGAAAGAGGAATGTTTTGTCATAAAATTATGTAAAATGTGCTGCTTGAGTTTCAGTGTCATCCAGGCAAGGATTATCTACTCTGCTCCGATCTGCATTTGATCATAGTTCACAAACATAATGTGCTTCAATATGACACAGCGCCCCAATGATCAGGATATTAAAGAGCTGTTGAAAAGTTAATCAACAGATTATGCTGAATTTAAATCCATGCCAATCCAGTTTGATGAGGATTTGGAGGAGGAAAGCAAAGAAGCCAATATTTGGAATTTGTATCTTTGAAGGATGACATTTAATTTTTAATTTTAATTAAAATGAAATTCCCTTTACACTGAATCTTGCTCATTGCGACAGCAGCGAGAATTCCACATCACTATTAGAGAAAAAAAAATATGGAATGAGCTAACACTATAAAGAAATTAGCATCATTTTTTTTTAAAAAGATGAAGAGCATGGAACAGTATTAATTAGAATAAGTGAATAAATGTTTTGTTAAGCAATTCTGATTTATTGATGACAAATTACAGGAACTGCAAACAACAAAACATGCTTGAGCTTTAGAGGTCACAAATACTGTAATGTAAAAAAATGGATTGTATCATGGGATATCATCAACCGAAAGGATAGAAGTAACAAAAACTGTAGGCAGCTAGCAAAATTCTAGTTTTGGAATTATATTTTTTGTTAGCCGCACTGTAGATTTCACGACTACACAGACCCTTATTTGTAGGCATTAAATTATTGGCAGATGCCATGAAGTGAAAAAAAGGAAATAACTTAAAGCTGGTCTCTAACTTAAGTCAGTTATCTTAGTAGATCTCTCTACAGGACATTACTACTTAAAAAGTTGCTGCCTGCACAGTAACGTAGCCCCATTTTCTGTATCTCAAATATTAAAATAACTACTTGGAAAAAATACAAATATTGACCAGATTTTTTCAAACAAATTACAAAACATTTAGATAATATCATAAATCATTGCAAAAACATAATTCATTGCACAAACAACTTTGTTAGGACTAAAGACAAAATTACAGGAACAAATGTTATTTCTGGAATATCACAAATGCAGCATCATGAAATGTGGTAGATATTAGAATAGATGGGTGATCCTGATTATACCCAGAGGGTGAAGTTGGTTTACCTCCATTGTGTGAAATGTGCTGTAGGAGTTTACTGAGAAGGACACAAAAGTGCTGGAGCTACTCAGCGGATCAGGTAGCATCTCTGGAGAACATGGATAGAATTGGGGGGATACCGACCAAAAACGTCACCTATGCACGTTCTCCAGAGATGCTGCCTGACCCGCTGAGTTACTCCAGCACTGTGTCTTTTTGTGTAAACCAGCATCTCCTGTTCCTTGTTTCTACTTCTTAATTTACTGAGATATTCTCAAATGCATTGCTGACCATCCTTGTAATTTTAAGTAGGTTATCTACATGTTTTGATTTTAATATTAAGCATTATATTAAGTAATTTATCTATTCCATAAAATCTTTAAATACATGCATCAATGTAATGTAAAGAGCCCACTTGTGTCTTTTACAGTGACCCAATTGTCAACTAAAACAGGGCGCGCAGGTAGGGCTCTTTATAAGCAAATAACAATCCCTTTCATTGTTCTCTATTATTGGTGTTTTAAACATTGTACTGCTAATGTATTGTCTGATCAGGACATTATTTTTTACATATAAAGCCTCAAATTGTCTTAAGTGTCTCCAAAAACAGACATCAGAATTTTCTGGTAAATATCCCACAATAAATATGGCTTGCTAAATCAAATACTGTCAGCCTCACCCCGACACCCTCCCTCAGTCTCCAGACATACAACTCCTCAAAATGTTTCCAATATTAAAATAATTTAATTCATGTACAAAACTTAATTCAATGAGTTTCGTACACTTTAGCTACTATTTTAATACAAACTCATTACCCTTGACATTTCAGATTTACTGAATTTCAATATTGCTCCATCCTGTTTTCATTCTACTTTTCACACCCTCCTCTAGACAGTATAGTTGCATTATCTAGCCTTTGTCACCCTCTCTCTATCAACACCAATCTGCTTCTCCCTTTTCTCTTGGTCTCCACTCTATTAGAAGCATCCCTTTTTTTCCTCTTCAAATCATCCCTCTTCTCTGCAATTCAACAAACTATTTTTCCACCTTTTGCTGATTGTAATGAAACATCATCACCACGAAACATTAACTATGTTTGTCTCTCCACACATGTTGCTATGCCTGCTGAATATTTTGAGCACTTTCTTTTTTTAGTTTATATTTCCAGCACCCGCTTTTGCCTGTTTGACAAGGTGCTGGGTAATGAAGCTGAGCAAGCAAATGTCATAAAAAGAAAACACTTTGTAAAACTGTGAAGGTAATCATGTTCATTTCCACTTTAGATAAAAGCCATGTGGTAACAAAATGATAAAACGTGCAACCCAAACAAAATGCAAGATTAGATAGCGGATAGAATAAATAAATATTGGTGCAGAGTAAATCATAGGGTTTAGCATAGCTGATTCCACTAAGGAAACAGTCTGTGTTTCCTTAGATAAATGGGAAGAAATAAAATGAGAACACAACATTTTATTCTTACAGGGTATAAATGAAAGTCAGAAATTTATTAAAGAAATGTCCTTATTTCTGAGATCATCTCCAAATCACAAATATTCTTCACTTGCGAACAGTATTTTGGGAGGAACTTCACTGTACAAAAGATTGTAATTGTACAAGACGATCCACCACCATGATTTCAGGGGAATCAGGGTTGGGCATTAAATACTAGCCTGTGCACTTCAAGGTTGTGTGCTCAGTTCCCTGCTCTACTCACTCTGTATCCATGACTACGTAGCTGGACAGTTCCAACTCCATCTTTAAATTCGCCGACAACACCAGAGTAGGTCGAATTATATGCAATGATGAGTCAGAGTATAGCAGGGAGATCGATCACCTGATTGAATGGAGCCAAAACAACAACCTTGCTCTCAATGTCAAATAAGACTAAGCTGTAGGTTCACAGTCCACAAACTTGTTTTCATTGATGGGTGGAGGGTCAACAGCCTCAAGTTCCTGGGTTTGCATATCTCCGAAGATCTGTCCTGTGGCAGCACATTGAAGCAATCATAAAGAAAACCATCAACACCTTTACTTCCTTAGCAGATTGAGGAGAATCGGTATGTCGATGAATACACTCAAACTTCCACATGTGTACGGTAGAGAGCATAATGACTGGTTGCATCACAGCATGATTCCACAATGCAAATATCCAGGAATAAAGGATATTACAAAGTGGTGAGCATTGACCAGTCCATCATAGGTACTGGCCTCCACACCATGAAAGACATCTATAGGAAGTGCTGCCTCAAAAAGGCAACCAGTATCATCATCCTGGCCACACTCTCATTTCACTCCTACCATCTTGACTCTCGACTCTCTTTCAATCGTAGAGTGGCGCTGCCGTTCCTGGAGACAGACCCGGCGCTTCAACCGTGGGCGCAGCACGAACTTACCGTTGTGGAGCTTGCGATCCCTTTGCCGGGGATCGACTGTGGAGAGCTCCAACTGCGGGCCTGTGGACTTTTAACACCGTGGAGCCCGTGTTCACTGGTTAGAGACCGATTCGGGAGTTCAAAGCCGCGGAGAGTTTCAATCGTCCCAATGAGGGAGTTTCGATCACCCCAACGCGAGGGCTTCGGATTGCCGGCTGCAGGAGCTTTGATGGCCCCGACTGCGGATGGTTCGACAGCCCTGACCGCAGTAGAATAAAGAGGGAGAAGATTGGACTTTATTACCTTCCATCACAGTGAGGAATGTGGGGCGCCGCTGTAGTGGATGTTTATGTTAACTTTTATTTTATGTGGCTGTGTGTCTTGTTGCTTTTCACTTAGTATGGCTGTATGGTGACTCAAAATTTCACTGTACCTTAATTGGTACATGTGACATTAAACTGACCTTGAAATCGATCAGTATGGATAAGAGAATCAAAGTAGGGATATGGTCACTATGAGATAAAGATGATAAACTCCTGCTGAAATGTGATGAAATGCCAAAGAAACTGAACAATAAATGTCCTTCCATTTTTAACAGTGGACACAGATTTTAGAAACCTTGACCCACTGTAAAAGCTGACATGGTGATAAATAGTTACAATTATGTCACTTTTATAATCATTGTAAATACCAATGTCATTGCCTTTTAAAGTCCCATTAATCACTAACCATTATAGCTGGAATGTCTCTGAAAAAAACACTTATGGGGAGGGGGTGGGGGGGGGGAAAGAGGACGAAACTCAAAATCTTTGCAATAATCATGAATACCTTTCTTGGCCAATTAACCACAGATTTATTTTAATAAGAGATTAATAAGAGATTACCGCGGGACACAAAGATTTCAATTCCATATAATCAAATTGACAAAGGAAATTGTTCTATAAAATAGAAATACAAGTGCTAATTTGAACCATTCCTCAAACCAGATACATATAAATGAAGCATATAAAACTATTGTTTAAGTTTTATAAATTTTAATTCAAGTTAATGCAAGTCAGATATACAGCTTGCGGCTTATTCAGAACTGAGCTAGATTAATATACCATGAAGATTGAGCCTACAAGCCAAAGTTTATTTCTGCTATCAAAAATCCATGTTTAATAAAGCAGAGATGTGGACAAATTCATACCTATAGCTTCCCTTGCTTGGTATAAATCATATGTCAAAGGCGGTTTGGATGATTTAAGAACCAAATCTCACCACCTAAACATACTTTTACTTATAATGCATAATCCATTAAAAGGATAACATAAGAGTAATGTTGTCAAATAAACATATTTGATCACTTCACTCCCAATTATTGCCCCATATAGAGCCCCCTGCCTTATGGCTATTTAGATTACAGAAATTAGCCCTTACCAATCAATAACCAGGAATTTGAAATACAGAATTTGTGTGATTTTTTTTTTTTAAATCAACATAATTTTTTTCATCTCGTTTCCTAATGCTTGCACAGAGAAAATGGCTTGGTGCTGTAGAAAACTGCGATATGGCCCCTTTTCTAGGAACACAATTTTCCCACAATGTGGCAGCGACCTGTATTTAAACAGCCTCCTTATTAACTACCATGCACAAACATGACTTTTCACTTCACAATTGCCTTGGTCATATTCTGCAAAGACTGAGTAACAGGAACCAACGTTATCCTTCCAGGCACGTTTCTCTCCAATGTACTGCTTCACTTCAATTTCAGTCACTCGTCCCAACATTGTTAATACATCTTACCAAAAATCTCTTTTGTGAGCATGGACATTGTCAAGACACTACAAATCCAAAAGCATCATAAATCTACTTCTTCACCCGATCCAAGACATCCATTAACAGCAATTGTCAAAGATAGATTAACATCAACCAATAAAGAAAGGAAATAGACTAACATAAATATTTAAGTAAAGCTGTAAAGGTATGCCTAACACCTGGATGTTGGTTAATTTCAGAGAATGTAGTTATTCAAAAAATAGGTTTCATTCTTTTCAACTGCTTTCGATTTTGAGCTGAATAAACTCAATGTTAAGCTAAGAGAAACTCTCATGCATATGAACTCATCTGATTCACCCAAGCATCCTCAGGAAGATATTTGAGAAGTACCAAACCTCACTGCGCAGTGGTCTGCCTATAGCAAGAGTATACTCTCCCTTCAATGCCAAACACTGTGTCTGGAGTCTGTAAAATATTATCAGTGGAAATGCATTACCATTATCAAGAAAACAGATTAAGTCTAAAGCAGTATAAACATCAGCTGGAGTAACTGTACCTACTTTGTCAAACTTTGTTGAAAAAAAGACATTTACTGATAAATGTACCAGCAGTAGAAGTTTGGAGGTCCGATGCACCTTTGCCCCAGAGAACTTGAAGCAGATGGCCCGCTGCTCCACAGATCACTGGCCATGAATAAGCAACACCAAATCCACTGGGATACAAACACTGAGCTTCAAGTTGATTATGTCCTGTCAGCCAAGTATTGAGAGACAATGCATTAAAGTGATGATAGGAAGGGTGCTCAGGAAAACTAATATATTTATCTTCCGGGTACCAGAGAAGGCATATCAAATAAACATATATTCATTTGGACTATAGCAAAGGCTTCAAACGGCAGAGATTGAGAATAAAGAGAAAACAACATTTTTATTATGGAAGATTGAGAGGCTGGGGGTGCATTGCTGGAACTAACTCACGATTAAAAGCGTGACCACAGCAACATAAATTTGGAATGATAGTTTATTCCAATAGTTAAAAGGAACATAAATTTTGGGAACACAAGGTTGACAATCATATTGGCTGGTTCAAAGATTTTTTTAAGTTACAACTTCAATTCAAGTATTTTTAGCTCTGCAATGTTGCTGATTATGAATTTTAATTTTGGAGTACTGTAAAACATAAAAGTTTAACAAATTTCAGATCAGCATTTAACTGAGTTATAAGACAATATGTACATTTGTACCAAATCTGCTTGATTATACCGGAGATATTTTGAATAAATTATTCCAGAAGATGGATTATTTGTCACCAGCAAGTTGATTCTATGCAGTGAAGAGAAATCATCTGCAGGTCACTGCTCATTTTAGCAAATAAATGAAGCAATTGTTAATGTAGTTTTATTAAACCAGACAAATCCAAATGGAAACACACTCCTGAATCTGATGATCTTGGGGTGCAAAAATCAAACAAGCCTTTGCTAACAACTTTTACAAAGTAAAACAGGTACACCTGTGAGATGTCTTGGTCACAGTCAAATTCTGGAATTGACTGATTTTCAAAACTGCCTGTGAAGTCGTCCTCTCTGATTAAAGAGCCCAGAATATAGTGGCACATGCCAACAAGGACCAATAAACTGGTGCACAAGGAACTGCAGATGCAGAAATCTTGAGCAGAAACCAAAGTGCTGGAGGTACTCAGCAGGTTAGGTGGCAGCTGTGGAGGGAATGGACAGACAACGTTTCAGATCGGGACCCTTTTAAGACTGAGGAATTATTTCAGAGTAGGCATACTTTGAGGAGATTTTCCAGTGGAGCAATAAAGTGAGAACACAAGAAACTGCAGATGCTTAAACAAAAATTATAGTGCTGGAGAAATTCAGCCGGTCAGGCATCTCTGGAGGAAATGAACAGATGACGTTTCCGTCTAGGACACTTCTTCAGAGAGAAAACTGGTGCCTATTGTTATTTAAAGGAGATATGTTGCGGTGAAATCCTCGACCTTTGATTCCATTGTGTCTGCAGTAGTTCAACAGCACTGAAGACCAGTTTATACCTTGTATTGGCCATAGATGACTGAAATGGAGACGAAACATAAAGATAAACTTTTTTTACAGTTGGGTTTTTGTTCTCATTTAAATTGGTGCCTGTGTCACCTGTGTCAGTCACCTGAGAATATGTGACATTTTGACAACAATAATTGCAAGTTTGAGAATTAACCAACTGATAATTTTAAACTCAAGACAGCAACATTGTTTTAAAAATAAAACTGGGCCAGACAGAAAATTGTGATTTAAAACCCGAGTGATACAAGTTTATTTTCAGAATGATGTTTATGAAATAATTCTTATTAGTTTCCAAGAATGTAGGAAAGAGAGATACATTTCTGCTTTGTGCACTTGGTCCATTACTACGTTCTTGATAGGCTTTTGAAAGAGAATACATTGCAGGGCCACAAGGGAAAAGGGATGGGGGAAATAGGATGGATTAAATTGCTTTGCTGAGAAGCTACAAAGACCCGATGGGTTACTCGGTTTTCATCTGTACTGTAAATTTGAAAATTCACACTGATAACTAGTGCTAGAGTGAAAACTACAATGCAATAGTTATTATGCAAACCACAGCATTATAGTATTAGAAATGACAAAATCAGGGATGCAATGAGATATAAAGCCAGCATTTCAAAATATTATATAAAAATCCAGAGCCTTTGACTTCAAACTCTAATATTGATATTTTACCTTTCATAAGAAAATGTGATGGACTGTGACACCTAGTGGAGTGATTACCAAATAGAAAAGATTAAATTTGAATCCAAGCCTGCATTGTGATTTGTGTTCAATAAAATAAAGAAAGGGATGATCTCAACCATGATTTCATGCAGAACACATCAATAAATTGTAAATCTAGTCCACATTCACACCTCTTTCTTCTAAAGCCTAATATTCTTAACCAACAACCACATTTCCATTCAAGTAGCACAGCATCTATCACAATGCAACAGCCACAAACGTGTCAGAAAGCTGATGGCCCGAGAACAAATCTACAGAGGTTCAACTCTCAACCTTCAATACAATCTCAGGCTCGGAAGCTCCTTCTCCCCAATATATTTATTCCCACCCCCTTACAAATTGCAGAAAAGTTATCATTCAACCCCAATTCCTAGCCCACTTATTTTCAGTCCTTTCTTAATCTGATTCTGTTTTCCACGCTCTTTCCATACACTTGGCTCAAACCATATCTTATTACAACACTGGCCCATTCCAGCCTGCAGTAACAACTCGTCACCTTGGTGGGCTTCTCCAAATTTCCGGTTTGCTCTTACTTCTAAAAAGCATTAAAGGCACGCTATTTAGCAACAATTGCAATGATTGTTTTGAAATGCATGATTTAAAATATTCCGTTTGTCAACTGAATAACTTAATATAATTTCAGACATTATATACATACTTTTAAACAACTGGATCAATCAGGAAAAAGGTAGCTACATCAAATATGAAGTGCTTTCGGAGTATAATATACTTTAAATATGTGGTGCTTTCTGAGTATAATATACTTTAAATATTGGGATGCATAAAAGCAATACATCCAGGATTTCAGTATTTAAAAAAGCCAATTTTGAGGGGGCCATATTTATGGTCAACAGAGATACACATGATGAAACTATGTGGAGATTGTAACGTGATCTCCGAAAACATTTAAAAAAGAGTTGAACCCTAGACTAGCTATTAAACGTCTAACTCGGGGAATTTTTAGTGAAGTGATGTGCGCACAATGATAAAAATAAAGGAAAGGAACCAATGGTAGCACTGACCTGGGTACCTCATCTTGACTGCAGGTATTTATATAGCAGGTGCTCTAAATGGCAAACTGCTGTCATTTGATTTTGGAAAATTGACCGAGGTCAGTGACACAGCTTTGCAGTGAACACATTCTCAAATTAAATATCTAAATTACTCCCAAACAATATTCCTTTCCAATAGCTGACAATATTTAACTGAGCAAATCTTAGCACAATGCTGCCACCCAGTGCAATAACTGAGTATACACATAAGTTAATGAAAAATGAAAAGCCTCATATAACAACTAAAATAATAAGACCGTTTTACCTAAATGTCATATGGATGTGAAAACTGGACATCACATATGAACAAGAGGACGATTCATTGGAAATGTAAAGGGCCTGTCCCACTTAGGCGATTTTTTAGGTGACTGCCGGCGACTGTCATAGTCGTAGCAGGTCGCCGAAAAACTGCCGACTGGACCTGCCCTACGACAATGTCTACGACAAGCTACAACAACCTACTACCTAGTCGACATCAAGCTACGGCAAGCTACCGGCGACCCATTAGGATGTCCAGCTACGACCACATCTACGACAACCTACGACCACAAGACCTACGACAACTAAAGTCAACCTTCGTCCACCCGCGACAAGCTACGACCCTGTCGGAGACAAGTGAAGACAATTCAGTCACCAGTACCTGTCGCCGGTTGACGTTTTGAACATGTTAAAAATCCTGCGGCAACCAGAAAGCCGCTACGACTCTTTGGGCGATTAAGACTACTACTCACGACCATACAGGCGACAGCCTAGTTACCAACAAAAATAGCATGCGGGACAGGCCCTTAATGCTTAAGAAGATTGTTCTTGAGAATCTGCCACTTGAGACATATTGCTGACACAGAAACACAACTTGGGGTTCAGTGATGTAAATAAACAATGGAGTACAAAAAGTGATTATGCTGTGTGAAGTGGAAGGAAAGCGAAGAAGAAAAAAAAACAATAAACAAAAAAGTTGATGAATAGGTTCAAAAGAAACCAAAATATAGATTTGGGACAACTTCAGGGTGTAATTCTTGATAGGTTATTTTGGAAGCAGGCTAATCCATTGAGTCACCAGGAGTTAGTACTGGCTCAATGTCTGATAAAACTAAATTGGATGATGGGATGGAAGTGTTGCGGCAAGTATGAACTACATTTACATACAAACCAAGAGCAGGAAAAATCCACTTGGCCCTCATGCCATTCACCATTCAATAACATCATGGTTCTTCTGAAAATAACTTCAACTCCACATTCCCTCAAAGTATTGGAAATCTTTTGACTCTTACTTGTGTAGAATTTCTCCTTTTTAAGAATTTTTAAAGGTTTTGCTTGTGTCATAATTTGAAGATTTCCAAAGAACTGTGACTCTCAGAAAAAAAATCTTAATGCAAACTTATTTTTGAACAGTGATTTGTAGTTTTAGATTTGCCCCCAAAAGAAAATATTGTCTCCACATCCACTGTCAAGACCACTCGAGGTCCTAAGTTAAATCAAGGTGTCCCTCACTCCCAACAGATGCAAGCCTAGCCTTGCAGGTCCAATCTTTCCTTAGAAGACAACCCACCCACTCCAGCTATTAGCCTTGCAAAGCTAATGCAAACTGCTTTCAAAAAAGAAATGAGCACTATACATTAAACTTCAGACATAACCTCACCAATGCCCTATGCAAAACTTAAGTGCAAATTTCTTGGTTTTGTATTCATTTCCTCTTGCAATAAACAGTGACATTCTATTAGCTTCCTATTTACCCGTATTTCCCGGCAATGAAGACGCAATTTTTTACCCATAAATAAGGCACAAAAATTTACCTGCGTCTTGGAGGCCGAAGGTTAGGTTGTTAGGTTGTTAGCCAAGAAAGATGGACTTGGCTATCCCTCAGTACAGCAACATCAAGAACAATGTTGCTGTACTGAAGGATAGCGAAGTCTATCCCTCATTGCTGGCAGCTGATGGGAAGCGGCTGTAAAGTGGGAAGTGGCTGTAAAAGGACAGCGCCGCTGGGGGGGGGGGAAAGTTCCTTTCACAGCGTGTGGGGAGTCTGCCCCGGGTCAGCACGGGCAGGAGCGTTGAGGAGGGGTTCGGGGATCATGCCAGCAACTCACTCACCGCTGTCATGGCGCTCCGGGCGCGGAGCCACCGCATTTTGGCCGGGGAGGGAAGTAGCTCAGGTAGCTGCGAGCGGCCGCCATTCCTTAAATTCCAACTTCTGCTGGGAGCAGGACATGGCCTCACTTGCTGCACTGGGTGACACAGCATGGCATTCACTGCCCAGTCCGTGTCTTTCAATGTGAGGGGACAAGCTCAAGATCAAAGATCATTGAGCGGAGCAGCGGGCGATGGATAACTGAACAGCGGGCGGTGGAGCTTACTCCTGTGTCAGCACGATCAAGGGACCAATTGAGGTTACTCGTGCTGACACAGGAGTAAGCTCCACCGCCCACTGTCCTGTTATCCATCACCCGTTGAACCTGCTCCGCTCTAGTGAGGCCATGTCCTGCTCCTGGCGGCAGTCGGAATTTAAGGAACGGTGGCCACCCGAGCTACTTCCCTCCCCAGCCACAATGCGGTGGCTCCGCGCCCGGAGCGCGCGGCAGCGGTGAGTGAGTTGCTGGTATGATCCCCGACCCCCTCCTTCTCAACGCTCCTGCCCGTGCTGACCCGGGCTAGACTCCCCGCACGCTGTGAAAGGAACTCTTCCCCCAATTGGTCCCTTGAACTAGTATTGTCAATCAATAAGATCACAACTGATTCAACTTGTCCCGATGTGCTCCTGTTTTTCCCACCATCTCTCCACCTGCCGTCACCCTCCATCCCCCACCCATTCAGGCATTCAGAATGGAGGAGATCTGAAAGCCTTGGGCAAATTGAATTGTTACTTTCTTTATTTTTATTTTTTTGAGCGATAGAAATTCTATGTCCTGCCAGCCTTTTTTCAAAATGTAGCAACTCAAAATGGGGGTGCGTCTTCGACGCAGTTGCGTCTTCATTGCCGGGAAATACGGTACTTGCTCTATTATATACTTTGCCCACCATGCACCAAGACAACCAGTACCTTCGGCATGTAAGTGTCTGCATAATGTTCCTTAAAAAAATTATTCCTAACAAAATGAATAACCATATTTTCCCACATCGTATGCCATTTGCCCACTAATTTAATTAGTTGTATCCCTTTGTCACCTTTTAAATTCACAATATACTTTCCTCCCCTTTTCACCACAGACAGGATCCTCATTTTACAAAGCAGGCTATTTCTGACAGGAAAGAAGGTTGGTGTGGGAAGACAATGGACCAGGAAACTGGCTTTTCCACAGAGGAATCCATTTAGGAAATATATTGTTTATGATACTAACATGGTTCTGTTTTTGTTCAAGCTCCAAGCAATTGTCTTTGCTGGGAGGGCTTTCAATTAATAGGCGTCATCTTAATTATCATAGGTTAATAGTGAGAAAAGGTTGCAATCAGTGCTTGATCTGCTCTTTAAAACACTTCAGAACTGTCATTCATAATGGTAAGTTATTGAAGCATCTCTGTTCGAAGAAATTATGAAAAAAGACACCAACAAATCAGACAGCTAAATTCCAGAATAGATCTGCAAATATTGTGGAAGTTTGCTGTCGCACCTTTCCACTAAACCAGAAGCCAAATGTTTGAAGTTGGTGCTTCTATTACACGTTCTAATACAGTCTTTTATCACCAGTGCTTACATAAGGCTGAGACTAAGAAAGGTAAATTACAATGATATATACACATAGATATTTTGAGAAAGTTCACTGAAAAAAACCCACAACAAAATTAATTTTATTTGTGAATAATAAGGTCATAAGGGATAGTAGAATTGGGCCATTCAGCCCATCAAGTCTATAGACAATAGACAATAGGTGCAGGAGTAGGCCATTTGGCCCTTCGAGCCAGTGGTTCTGGAAGTCTACTCCATCATTAAATCATGGATGATCCATCTCTCCTTCCTAACCCCATTTTCCTGCCTTCTCCCCCTAACCTCCAACACCTGTACTAATCAAGAATCTATCTCTGCCTTAAAATATCCACTGACTTGGCCTCCATAGTCTTCCGTGGCAAAGAATTACACAGATTCACCACCCTCTGACTAAAGACATTTCTCATCTCCTTCCTAAAAGAACATCCTTTAATTCTGAGGCCATAACCTCTAGTCCTAGACTCTCCCACTAGTGGAAACATCCTCTCCACATCCATTATTCAAGCCTTTCTCTGTTCTGTATGCTTCAAGGTCCCCCCCTCCTCATTCCTGGGATAATTCTTGTAAACCTCCTCTGGACCCTATCCAGAGCCAGCACATCCTTATGGTGCCCAAAATTGCTCACAATATTTCAAATGTGGCCTTACATCCCTGTTTTTAAATATACAAGTCCTCTTGAAATAAATGCTTGCATTGAGTTTGGTTTCTTTACTACAGATTCAGCTTTTTGGGACTCCTTTGCACCTCTGATTTCTGGATTCTCACCCCATTTAGAAAATATTCTACGCCTTTATTCCTACTACCAAAATGCACAACTCCACACTTTGCTGCACTCTATTTCATCTGCCACTTCTCTGCCCACTCTCCCAACCTGTCTAAGTCCTTCTGCAGAGTCCCTGCTTTCTCAACCTGCCCCACCATCTATTTTTGTATCATTCGCAAACTTTGCCACAAAGCCTTCAATCCCCTCAAGCAAATCATTAATATACAACGTGAAGAGTAACGGCCCCAGCACCAACCCTTGCGGAATTCCACTAGTCACTGGCAGCCAACCAGTAAAAGCTCCCTTTATTGCCACACTTTGTCTTCTGCCATCTAGCCAACCTGTTATCCAATCTCGTAATTGCCCTTTGATACCATGGGTTCTCATCTTCCTTAGCAGGCTAACATGTGGCACGTTAACAAAGACTTTCTGAAAATCAAAGTAAACAACATCTACCGACTCTTGGTCTCTGCCTACTGACTCTCCTTTGCCTGTCCCAATAATAATTTGATTATTAAAATAGTAGAAAACATGATATGATATTTCTAAAATAGTGTGAATGCAATCCTAACGTCTCAGTACTATTTTAGTACTGCATAATCAGATTGTCACTTTAATGTTAATATTTTAGCTGATAATCTTAAAACAAAATCTGGCATTGATGAGCAATTCCTTTTCCCTGGAGTTGCTGGCAGCATAAGAGTTAGTGTCATGCATTACAAGTTAATTGCATCAGTTATGGTAATTTTACATTTACCATTTTGTTGCAAAAACCTCCATAGGAACAAATGTTCCAGGAAAAGCGCGCAGTTTCTTTTTAAACCAAGACCTTTGTCCCCTACTTGTTAGGTACATATTTTCCTAATTAGCCTTAAATGAAATATTAATAAAGCACTACATATTCAATGCCATAAGCCAATAAGCTGGATGGATCTAGTATATCAGTGAATTGGGAGTACTCAGATAAACATGTCACGTTTCATCACAAATGTATAAATGCGGATTGTGTGAAATTAATAAAGCTGCATGCTTTCATTTGATATAATGAAGCAAGGAAGGGACTTTTGTCAATAAACATGGCCTTTTCTGGCCTTGGAAAAAACATTTTACTCCACCAATCAAGAGAGACAGTGTGGCACAGAGTAATGGAGTGTAAGCAAATCATCCTGATGGACAGACTTAAAAGCAGAAGGCGACTGTCCCAAGTACATCTGCATTATTGTGAAATTTTCAACAAATAATTATTTCATCAATATTCACCCAAGCATATTAAAAGTGCAGCCGTCCACTGTTTTTGCTTTATAATGCTGCAGACTTCAAGGGTAATTACTGTTTTCAGAGAAGGAGCATTCAATGTACGCCTCGTCTGTGGATTCCATAAATGTGGAGTATGTAAATAGCAGACCCAAGGTTTCATTGTCAGATAATTAATCTTTGTATCGCAATCGTTTCCATATCAGGATTACAACCTTTTAATTTAACTTTTGATGTATTTTCACATCATTACAATTAGTTTCAGTTGCCAACAGCCCAATCTTTTCAATACCAAAACTCAAAACATTCTGGTGCAAGATCTTTGCCTTGAAATGTTAACTCTGTATTTCTCTATTCACAGATGTCTGCTGAGTACCAGCATTTTCTATTTTTATTTCAAAGCTTAAGATTTCCTAATGGAACTTGTTCACACTCGCATACTCCATACTCACCTGAGAAAATACGTTAGCACTGGGAGTTACTCTGCTGTCCACAATGCTGTAGAAAATTGCCAACAAACGATCCAATGGGAATGGTTTAGGGCCAAGGAGGTGATTGCTGGTCTATAGGAAACAAGACATATTAAAATGTTGAGTTATGCTACATCTAAGGACATTATGTGCTTCCAAGTCGATTAAGTGAATAGCTCCCCATAAAAGTACTTCCCTTTAAGCTGCAATGCGGCATGTTTTCAAAGAAATTTGCCATTAGAAAGTTTGAATAATGCCATTATAGTGGCTAAAACCTATATATTGTGCATTGGAGACTGATATGGATCTTCCCACTAGAGTAAAATTAATACCCTTGCAAGGCAGTGAAATAATAGCTGTTCTTCACATTTTGGTTTTATAAAACACCTAAAAAGTTTAATAAAAACAAATCAGTGAATGTGATGAAATTTTTTTCCTGTATTCACCAGACAGAATTTACCTTCTCAATTATAATATGATATCCAAGGATTTGAATATCTAAGTCTGTCTCCAGTTTCACATCAGTCCATGACACACTAGTCAACCTGAGGAGTAACTGGTTCCACCAAAATATTTGACACTAGTTCAACCTGGCTGTGCTTGGTCTATGGATAGGACAGGTTTGGAGGGATATAGACCAAGCACAGGCAGATGGGAATGGTGCAGCTGGGACATGTTGGCCGGTGTGGGCAAGTTGGGCCGAAGGGCCTGTTTCCATACTGTATCACTCTATGACTCTAGTAGGGAGTCCTAAACTGCAGTCGAAATTTGGCAATTTTAATCCTGCCTATTGAAAAGGAGCACTCCCAAAGGAGGAGATTCATCATTTACTCTGCACATGTATCAGTTAAAGGAGAAAAGGAATTTCTCCTGACACTGTAGAGAATAAAAGTCACAAAGGAGGTGGTTAAGAATGAAGGTTGTACAGGTGATCTCCAAATACACCTGAAGGAAAGTCAGCATCATGTCATAAATACCTCTTTATCAAAGCCTCCCCAGAGGTGTGGAACGAAGCAGCTTGAAAGGAACAAGTTTTCTACACATTACCAAACTCTGGCACCTGTCCAGAGGATTTTAGGGACATTCAGCTGAGGCAGTTAACATGTTGCATGGCTGGATGTCATAAAAAGACCTCTGGAGACAGCAAGTGCTGGCAGGCCTGATGCACTCTTTCAAGGGAACAAATGTTGTGATCATGCAAATATGGCAATTCGCAAATCTGAAAGGTGGATAGGTGCAAAGATGGAATTTACCAAATGTTCAAATGGAATTATGACAAAAGTCATATATTTCTTATCCCTACGTCTATGTCTGCATGTACCTAGACCTGAACAAAATTCAGGCATTGGTTGTTGAAAGGAAAGCTACAACAGTAACAAGTAAGCTGCCCGGAAATAGACACTATACCATAGGAGGAGATTATCAAGTGGAGAGAGAAACAGATTAGACTTCAAAACTTCCGTGAAAAATACAACAACTCCAATGACACCTTGGAATCCATAAACCATAGTGCTAGGAGGGAGAAGGAGCACTTGGGATAACACTAAAAATAACATCAAAGCGTTAAGAGCGTACAAAAGCCCAGTGTAAATGGTGGAAGGAGCGCACCACCTCACATATTATTCACCCACCCATCATGTCAAGTACTTCCTGCCCCACTCGTGGCAAAATCTGCAGGCCTCGCTTGATAAGTCACTTCAAAACCCACAATTATAGGATTGGAAGCAAATCATCCTCAGGTTCAAAAGGGTACCAAAGGAAGCAAGAAAAAAGTAGACATTGGTACCATCTGGAATAAGAAAGTTCAAGTATTTCCCATTTAATTTATTGTTAAATTTCCTACATTCAAGAAAACACCAACACCACAAAGAGTAACTGAAATGGACTAAATATTGAGACGACTAATTCAGAGAGTGGGTATCATGTTGCAATTGAGACCTTTCTTACCAAGTAACTAGTGGGTAGTTTAGTGGCTAGACCTGATCTCTACATTTTTCTTGGAGTTATGGAGATGAAAATTATTCCATTGTGCCTTCAGATCACTGGGTAAATGTTCAGTGACATAATGTTCAGGGACTGTCTCTTAACCACTTAATGCATTGGAGGACCAGGCCTCCCGTGTGACAGTTTTAGTGTAAAATAAAACTAGCAAAACTGGTAAAAGTTCTGAATTAACCAAGCATACCATGAAAGCCTATTATTTTTGTTTGGCTCAAATTATAATAATGTTGGTGGCTCTAGCTATTTAAATGATCAGAATGCAATGCAAAAAAAAAAATCTTGTTCAATAAAATGGAAACTACATCACGGCACCCGTGGAGTTAATCCAGTTGTGTTCTTTTTGGCAGTATTTTCAAGCTTCATCCTCATCATTCTAATTAACAACTGTAGATTGAAAGATCAGCATCATTCACAGGCCCAGTGATCTCTGCCATGTCAATATCAGTTCATTAGCTGTTCCAACTGCCATTGCTGCATGCAGCTCTGAATTTCCTACTAGAACATTTTCTTTCTGATGGTAGTGGTGAGTATTATTTAGTAACAGATTTGAATTTACAGATTGCAAAATATTTACTTTTGGTTGCACCCCCATGTATGAACATGGGTGTAAACTAGATAACAATATGATATAACTTTATTTATCCTAAGAGGGAAATTGATCCGCCAACAATCATAAAACACAAGATACATGAAACATGAAATTAATGTGACGAGTGGAAAAGATTGGGGATGTGAAAAGATTGGTGTGGGGGTGGGGGGAGTCAGTCTATTCCACAATAGAAGGGGGAGGAGCTGTACAGTTTGATAGCCACAGGGAAGAAAGAGCTCCTGTGGCCTTCTGTCACTGCATTTTGGTGGAACCAGTTACTCCTCAGGTTGACTAGTGTGTCATGGAGGAGGCAAGCTGTATTGTCCAATACCTTCTTCCATGAATCCAACTCCGCCCCCAGGACAAAACCAGCCTTCCTGATGAGTTTGTTCATCCTGAGAACATCCACAGCCTTCGCCCAGCCCACGACAGCAAAGAAGATGGCACTGGCTACCATCAATTGGTAGAACATATGCAGCATCTTGCTGCAGACGTTGAAGGAGCGGAGCCTTCTCAAAAAGTACAGCCGGCTCTGTCCCTTCTTGAACAGGGCCTCAACGTTACTGGACCAGATCAGTTTACTGTCCAGGTACACTGCAAGGTATTTGTACTCCTTAGTAAACTGCACATCCACACCATTGATGGAGACAGGGGACAGGGGTGTTCCTCTCCTCCTAAAGTCCACCACTAACTCAGTCTTGTCGGTGTTGAGCTGACCAAATGATTCTATATGGTCACTTATTTCACCAGTGGCAAACAATATCTAATCCATCATACTACACTCATCATCCTGCTTTGAGGTTTTCATTAATCCTGATTCCATCAGTGATGCATTGGGTAATAGAAACTGGTTTGATGGGTGTCACAGTAAACATGGCTATAATGAGCAACTGGCCTCAATAACATCAATGTCTAACATGCAGACAGTGATCTGAGGCTGCTGGTCATAAAAATTCCTTTTAATTTGTTCAGGTAATAACATGTTCTTTAAATTTGTAGCTCCTAAGCTCAACATGAAATCAATGCAGTTTCTTGTCCTAGGCAATGTTATTAGATTGTGTTTGACTGTAACTATCAAGATGGGACTGAGCAGGTAGGAAATGTTTTGAGACTGAGCAGGTCAAGAGTTTCTTTTATTTCTCAAATACATTTTTAAAAATAAAGTAGAATACTTTACTGTTAAAGAGATGGTAGGGAAGCATGTGTCTTTGGGTGCAAATCCCAAGAGAGCATTCAGAGTGTTAGTCAAACAAGCAAACATAACAGTGAATATCAACTCACTTTTTCATGCTTCTTCAAAAATGAACTTTTCTTAATTTTCCCATGATGCTGGAAAATATAACCAGGTAAAAGTTTAAGTATTAGATTGATCTGTAAAGTACTCAAAGAGATTAGATATCTAAAATGAAAGCTAAAACTGTATTTTCACTGTTTTTCCAAATTCGACATCAATTTTATTTGATCATTAATTTGTGATCACGGCTGCTTTGCAGTAATTCCAAAATGATTCTTAATTTAACATCTACTTGAAAGCTGGATGTGATTGTAAAGTAGGTGTAAAGTAGGAAATTTCACTTCTCTAAATTATAACTAACCATCAATACAATGGTACCCAGTAAAATTAAGTAAAATAACCATAGCATGCATATTTTGGCTGCTGTGTTTCCTCATATCATTAGTGTCCCAGGTTATTTCTTGAACTACAATACAATATTCCCTTGTATCTGATATTTTTGATTTTATGAACAGGTTTGTTTGATTTTGTTTTAGCAAAATAAACATTTTTATAATTCTGCATTAAAAAAATGTTCTGAAATGAACACCCTTTCAAATAATAGGGACAATAATCTGAATAAGCTATTAACAATACATGTGTTTTATAGAAAAGACATACAAAGTAATAATTCTGCATGATATATTCCCCAGCTGGAACATAAATTACACATTCCTAACGGAGGATGCAGAATTAAGATCAAAATCTAGGCTCTTCAAGGCTGGAATGACTCGACCTACTTTGTTGAAGAGTTTATTAAAACGCAAGCTTTAACAGGGAATGCTTTACTGGCATTTCCCAAGGGCAACTGTAAATGTATGCAAATTACAAAGTAAGCATTCAATGCACCAACCAATTTCAATATCCTTTCTTGCATAGTACACCAGATAACCAGTACAGTGAACCCAATAAAATTAACTGATTGGCAGATTAAGATTAGGCTAGCAATGGGACTCAGACTTCCTCCTTTGTTTGAGAGTTTCAAATATCTGCAGATAATGACAAGCAGTTTGAAACAGTTCTACTGGATTTTAAAGTGGAAGATATGAGCTCGACATGCATCAGCACAATCCTGAAATGGGAAGTAAATTACTTTCAAAATTAGCCTTTCATTTTATGCCTGAAATTTCACTCCCCTGGAAATAACTTCCAAATAATTCCTCATACTTTGGTTTAATTCCATCAGCCGTCTATTCAAAGTGAATAAATTGGGTACATCACAATTTCTATTCACAAATATTAGAAAGCTGAGAAACATATTCTAAATGTGAAGGAAAGTACTGCAGATGCTGGTTTAAATCAAAGGTAGACACAAAACGCTGGAATAACTCAGAGGGACAGGTAGCATCTGTGGAGAGAAGGAATGGGTGACATTTTTCGGTCGAGACCCTTCTTCAGACTGCTCAAATATAGCCTTAAAATATGCCAATGATTTTTTTAATATATAAAGGATTCAAGCAATTTTTCAGAGTATTTTTTGTAGGGATTTCACATCAAACAAAAAAAACCTAACAAGACTGGCACAAACCGCTGAAGTATAATGTACTTTAACATAAAATAGATATAATTATCGTTTAATAATGTCAGGTAACAGAGCAAATCTCCAATCCCATGGCAACACTGTTTGGCCCAATATTATTTACAATTTATTTTAGATCTCATAAACAGCACAATTTGATGAAACAGTAAAATCATGTGCACTCGAAATGTCACACCAATTAGAAAATGGTACATTAAATTCAGACATTTAACATATATTTATGCAGGAAATATATAATTAAAATAATAACTGCAGACATCTGCTAACCAACTGATAGAAATTTGTGATGGAATATGAATGTGCCCAGAAACGATTTCCTTTCAAAGTATACCTTGATTTTGTCAGCCTATTCATGCTTGACGTACGTGGACAAGAAATCTTTCATCTGAAATTTGTCAAATTTTTAAAAAGCATAACTCCCAAAGTTGCCCACATCTTTTGAAGCACTGCCATTAACAATTAATAATAATTTGGCCCCTTATGCCGAGACCAATTTAAATAACACTATAGCTGACTTTCTAGCTCAGTGCCGCCTTTCTGCACTAACTCCATAACTCACTGAAAAATAAAAATCTTTCAAAATAATTCAATCATATTTCTCTCGTAAAACCCGTGAATTACACCATCAAAATCTGTACATTCTATTGTCCACTGCTTGAAGTATATTTTCCGACCATGCGATTTAATTAAAATTCGGGATTAAAAAATTTTAAATAATAAATTACCTTCATGAAAAATCTTTTGTCTGTTCTGGCAGGATTGTAGGAGGAGAGATAAGCAGCAATCAACAGGAACTTGGAGTAATATGGAAGCTCAACATGAGCATGAGCAGAGAGTCCTAAGCATTAAAAAAAAAATAAAGACAATGAGTTCTACAGACTCTGAAACAGAAATATTTTGTGGACCAAGTATTACATTTGCATTAGCTGGTATGTAATAAACACAATCATTTGAAATATATCAAAAATGAATTTTGTTTGCAGTTTTGAAAAGATTAATTATGCTCCACTTTGAATATGCTTGTTCCAGGTAATAAATTACAACACCGCTCTTAATAAGGTGTTGAATGTGAAAACATTTCTGGACATTAAAACAAATAAAATCTAATAACCAAGAGTTAATTATCAACTTCTAATTCCGTGGCATTAAGATCTTGAATGACCTATGCTGGGACAGTGCCTCAACTTTCTTAGAAGTTTAAAGTTACTCGGCATATCATCAAACACTAACAAACGTTTACAGATGCACAGAAGACTGGTAAGTGGCATCATGGCTTGATATGGCAATTCACACACAGGAATGCAAGAGGATTGTAGATTCAGCCCATTCCATCATGGGCACTACCTTCACCACCATAGGAAGTTACTACATGAGACACTATCTCAAGAATGCAGTGTATATACTCCAGGACCCCTATCATCTGGATAACGTGTTTTGAAGTCATTTTCTTTCTATCTTGTAGAATTTGTGTAATTTATGCTTATGTGTGTTGTCTGAGTCTTTGAGCCTTTGTTGCTGCTGCAAGCAAGATTTTCATAAAATCATTTTACCTGCACCTTACTATACTTGTGCATATGACAATAAACTTAACTCGACTTGATATTATTTTATGCCCCCAATTGCCTTTTCCTCAATAATAAATTCAAGCTTTTTCCCCAACTATGGATATCAGTCTAACTGGTGTCCAGCTCCCACCTTTTACTCTCCGTCCTATCTTAGTTTGGTTACATTTGCTGCCTTCCAATCTGTGGGAACCATAATCTTTTCATTCCCACTAAATAATCCAATACCCTTTTATAAACATATTAATTTTTTGAAGATAGATCTAAACCTGTAATTTGCCATTATGCCCAGGTGATTTTCTACAACCCCTCATTAATTTTTCTGCCATTTTATTTCTCAATATAATTTTACTTCTGTCAGTCTAATTGATTTCATTTATTTTTATTTTTACATGTTAATAGAATCTCCTACAATCTGAATTAATATGTTTTTTACTACTCTAGTCTTATAAGCCACCAACACATTCTTTATCAATGCATTGGTCTTTTGTCAAGCTCTGATATTTTCCCAATCTTCAGGCTTATTGCTTTATTTGTCCATATTGCTTTTTTCCCTCCTTTGATCCAAAGTTACTTTAAATCCTCCTGGTAGCTGTAGATGGATAAACTTTTCTGCTCCTTTGTCCAGAAAAAAGTCATGTACATTATTTGTAAACTCTAAATTGATAATCTATATATTTTATGGCATTGCATGTTTTAGCACTTCTTGGCAGTCAAGGGAGCAGGTGGATGAGAGAACATATGCAATAAGTCACCAGATAAGAAAACCTGGAGTGCTGGAGAGCAACCCTGCAGAAAGGCTGTAGAAGTGGTTATAGAGTGTCAATATTACTGCTAACAACAATAGATTAATCTGTACGGGAGTGGATTTAAAAAAAATCACTGTAATCCTAAATGAGACAGATTAATATTTGTAATTGTCAAGCAAGACTTTCTTTGCAATTCATACATTACTAAAATTGATCTGATCAGCAGCAACAGAAGGAAAATATTTCTCTGGTCAATTAAATAAGATTGTACTACCTTTCAAGTGTCCACTATCTTCATCTTCCTGCTGCAGCCTCTCCCACTGAGAACTGAAGCATGAGATAATATTTCATTTTATTAACTTTATCTGTATTAGCAGTTAACAGAATGAAAGTTGAACATTCTACTTTGAACAATTTGAGCAAATAAGCATTTTGATCTGGTGCAAATGAGCTTGAAATAACACTGCTTATTTATTTTTTTATTTTACTGGCAAGTTATGGAGCAGATTATTTTTTTGTCTTGAATTAATCAGCAATCCAAGACAACTTTAGCTGGTGAAAAGAAAACGAACATGTCTATAATTAAAGTTTAAACTTTAGAATACATCAATATATCAATGATCAATACACCAATCTATGGGAACAATTTTACACATTTCTGCTTACAGAATACTATGTTGTGCTGCTGCAAGTAAGAATTTCATTGTTCCGTTTCGGAAAATGACAATAAAACTTTCTTGACTATGTCAGATATGTCAAGTTACCAATTAAACATTACTATTGTATTCAGATCCCAGATAACTTTAGTTGTGGCACAGAAGATCCATACTCTTTACTAAAGTTCTGCATAAGCTTTGTTCAGATGGTAACAGTTCCGCTTCCAGTTCAGAAAACATCACATTCAAACCACATACTTGCAAGCCTTGGTGCTGCCACCTTGCACCAAGTATCGCAAAATTTGTTTTATTCATAAGATTATTACCTTGATATTTCTCGCAGATAAACAGTTTGCATTGCTTTTTTAAGGTGTGGTTCAATATTTCTCCACAGCCGACGAGTATCCTCTTCACTGGCTAGGGAAAAAAAGAGGATTTGCAAACATTGTATCTGCATTTTCTTTCCCCCCCCCCTCTATACCTTGATAGAAGCTCTCCAATATATGTAACCGTCCCCTCTAAAATGGCAAGAACATTTTCTGATGGTATCTTTTCGACTTGCAAAAAATATTCTTATGCACCAGGAAAGTGCTCTGACCCAAATTCATTTTATTTTCCTCACAAAACACAGCAGAGATTTACTGTATTTTCCCCTCAGTGCAGGTTCACACGGATTTTCTGGCAACTGGTGGTCCACCACAACCACCACCCAGCCCCCCACCTCCCGATCCTTTAATCCGGACAAAGCCCCCTTCACCGGAAGTTCCCCTGAAAATGTGGCGCCAAGGCTGGGTGAGGTGGCCGATCTCAACCTCATCAGGACCTCTGCGGCCGATCAGCGGGTCGAATTTGCTGCTTACAGCTGGGGCTCTGGAACTCCGACGGCAAAATGGATAAGCCAGAAAGGCTCTGGAACCAAACTGTTGGAAAATTGATGGTGGACCTGTACTCACAAAACTCTGAGAAAAACCAAAAAATAAGTTCAGCTCGAATCTCACATCTGCATTAGTTTAATCCACACTTCTAGAAAACTGCATTTTCATGAACTATTAAAAATAGTTATTAAACTTCAATACAATGTTCATTCATTCATCATCGTTGAAAACATTTAGCGATGCAGTGGTGCTGGTGTCCGACGGGCATGGTGATGGACGCACCACACATCTCTGTCCTCCACGCAGCTGGCAAGTTCCTGTTTTGTCTCTACACATGTGTCTTCTATCAACGTCTTCAGCATCGTCTTGATTGGCCCCAGGTCACGTCTTCCATAGGTGGGTTCCCACAGCACAACCCTCTTTGCTGGCATTTCTGGGTGGCGGTGGCAGTGACCAACGAGCCTCATCCTTCTCGACCTGATCTTCTCGGTCAGAGGTGGATTCTCCCCATAGAGCAGGGGGTTGGTGATGTGGTCCCTCCAACTGACATTTTGAACTTTTCTGAGCATGCAGATGGTCTCGGGTTTGTCCGTGGCTCAGACTTCCTCAAACTTGTGACAGAGGAACACAGCTAACTGGGAGGCGCTCCGCTTTTTTCTTTCTTCTACTCTCATTCTGTTTATCTCTCAGTTTATAGGGAATAGCCTAACAAGGTTCAAGTGGCCACCCAATACCAGCTAATTAGACCAAGTTGTTACCAATAATAGAGGATTGGCCTCTCGTGGCCTGTCAGCCAGTTAAAGGGATCAACGCGACAGCCATGGGAGAGCGTGCTGTCACAATACCAAGTTACAAATCAGGACACAAGAAGACATTAAATTCATTGAGAGCCTGTAAAGATTAAGAAATCAACTGGTGGGAAAGATTAGAAAAGCTTCAAAGTTTAATCTCGATCACAAGTAGTGTGATAATTCTCAAAATAAAAAATTAAGATGGAGAGATCATAATTAAAATACACTTGCAAGTACAGAGTACAATAAAACATACTAGCACAGGAATCATGGAGTCATTTAAAAAGCAAACAATTGCTGAGTTTTCAATCTGGTAAGGCCCGGGAGTAGGGACTTTACTTGGTAGGTTATATTCTGCGAAATTCAGCCATCCCATTTTGTTTGTAATTTTAAATTCAATTTTTGTGTTGGAAAATTTGGCATAGATGAAACGGCTATAGTATGAACAAGTTGGTGCATTAATCAAACTGTACTTTTGTCGGCTAATCACGGATAAAAAATAAAAGTTAACTATTTGGAATCTGACATGCCCTCGTAATCATGAAGAAGTTGCATTTTCTGGAGGTCATTTAACAATGAATACTTCTGTGGGAGCCATTTATGTTTAGGCTAATTACTGCTGGCATATTATATTATTTTGTCTAGATATTTCTAGCAGTATTATTTTGGACACTTGGGGGCAGTCATTTGATGCATAGAGGAGCGTAACATATGGGCTTGGGGGACAGGGAGTGATTCAGACCAAGCACAGGAAGTGGAGAGTACAGAGTTCTCACCAGATCAGGGAGAACAGAAAGTTACAACTTGTATGAGAATAAGGAGAACCTGGTATGTTCATCTCTTTGTTTGTACAACTACTTCAATAAAGAATCAATTAAAATGGAAATAACAACTGGAAGATCTGTTCTATTTGCTCCGCGTAAGATCACTCCTACTTACCTGTGTAGTAATGGCAATGGAAAGTTGGACATTGGAAAAGATAGAAATTGACATTACAACTTATTTTAAAAAGTAAACCATTTCAAGAGATTCTAAGTTACTTTCAGTTTCTCACTGCATCTGTTTAAAAACTAACATCTTCTCTGTGGCTTACCATCCCCTTTTTGAACAGGTTCACAGAACTTAGGAAAATTTATTGCAGCCTGAAATAAAACACACAAACAGGCACATCAGTTGAAGGTATATTGATTTCATTAATTTCACTACTAAAAATTCATCTGAATATTTCATTAGCAGCCTCTGACATCTTTCTCAATGATTCCTGCATAACACTGCAATGTTCTAATTTATGCGCATGCTCAGATGTCCAAAAATTATGAACTGTTTAGTCGTTTGCCCACCTTACCGACACTGGACTCATCACTAAGTTTTACGTGATAAAGCAATGGCAATTTCCTCTAGTTATGAAGATACAACCGCGTTAATACAAGTCAAGTCAAGTTTATTCGTCACATACACATACGAGATGTGCAGTGAAATGAAAAGTGGCAATACTCGCGGACTTTGTGCAAAAAAAAAAAAAAAACAAACAAACAAACTACAAACAGAATGGAACAGAATCACATATTCTTTTACATATTAAATATTGTGGGCGGAAGGAAAACCCCCCAGCAATTTTTTAAAAATCAGTAGAGTGGTACAGTAAAGTTAGTCCCTGGTGTGATAGGAGTTTACAGTCCTAATGGCCTTTGGGAAGAAACTCCTTCTCAACCTCTCCGTTCTCACAGCATGGCAACGGAGGCCTTATATAGATTGGACTGACAGCACAGACAACTTCCTCAATCATTTCAATGGAAGGGCTGCCATGGGACTAAATTAATTTTGATTCTTTTTAAAAATCTTTGACATTATTTTTTAAATTAGAATTCAGATGTTTTAATAACGTTTTCCCACAGTTTAAATAGATTATAATACACTTTGCATGCTTCTAAATGTTTTTGGATGTCAGAAGCAGAATTTGTGACAGCTCCGATAACTGACTACATTTGGGCCGTGACTGTCATAGACTTCAACTACATGTTGGGCAAGTTTTCTGGCTTCCCAAAGTATAGTTTAGTTTAGAGATACATCGCGGACACAGGCCCTTCAGCCCACCGAGTCCGTGCCGACCAGCGATCCCCGCACATTAACACTATCCTGCACACATTAGGGACAATTTACACAAACACCAAGTCAATTAACCTACATACCTGTACGTCTTTGGAGTGTGGGAGGAAACCCATGCGGTCAAGGGGAGAACGTACAAACTCCGTACAGACAGCACCCGTGGTCGGGATCGAACCCGTGTCTCTGGCGCTGCAAGCGCTGTAAGGCAGCAACTCTACCGCTGCGCCACGGTGCCGTCCTACTGATACTATTTATTTCACAGGAGCTCATTACCGCCACATATGGAGTTAGCCTCTCTCCATAAGCTCCTACTTGGCAGAAGCAAGCAAGTATGGTGCAATTCTTCAGTTTCCAACAAATGCGTATGGCTCACCAATGACTAAATTCTGGACCATTAAATCAACTCTCTCATTCTCAGCATGATGCAAGAAAAAAAATGATAAACTACCCTCAAGCAGAATTCTCTCAGTATATTAAACATAGAACTGTACAGCAGCAGAATAGGCCCTACAGCCCACAATGACCCTATTGAATATAATGCCAATCTTTCTAATTTCCCAATCGCTAACAACAACATTTGTATTGATCAAGACAATTGATGAGTAATTTAGACACAAGGAACTGCAGATGCTGACTTTAGACTTTAGAGATACAGCGCAGGAACAGGCCCTTAGGCCCACTGAGTCTGCGCCGACCAGCGATCACCCCGTACACTTACGCTATCCTACACACTAGGGATAATTTTACTGAAGCTAATTAACCTACAAACCTGTACGTCTTGAGTGTGGGAGGAAACTGGAGTACCCAGAGTAAACACACGCAGTCACAGGGAGAGAGTACAAACTCTGCACAGACAGCACCCATAATCAGGATCGAACCAGAGTCTCTGACAACCCTACCACTACACCATTGTGCCGCCCTGTTGCTTTACAAAAAAACACAAAGTACTGGAGTATCAGCGGATCAGGCAGCATCTCTGGAAAATATGTCCTCCGGAGATGCAGCCTGACCCACTAAGTTAATCCAGCATTGTGTCATTTTTTTTGTGTGATATTGGAATATTTAGAATCTTTTCTATATGTGATGCCTTTAGGATAATCGTCCAAAATGGGAATTAGAAACACTGCTGAAAATTGGGAGCTACCATCTAGCAAGCAAGTGAGGTGCCCAAATACCACACAGGGAGGTAGCATTCTAGTCCTCAGAGTTAATAGCAGTCAGCTTCAATGAATTCAAAACATCTTAAAATAAATGGACTAATATCAGTACTGACCCAGTAGGAACTTTCTATCGGGCAACCCAAAGACATTTTCAGAACACATAAAAGATTAATTAATTCACATTTCAACAATAATTGAACTTTATTTTAAAATCACAATTTATTTCAATAAAACCCTCTAAACAGTATAAATGTTGCACTGTGAAATTTAAATAATGACCAATTAAGCTCAATTTCCATCATTTTTGACTACTGGTTTTTAGATGTTACCTGCATGTGTTCCAATACACTGATCTGACTATTCTCAGGAGAGATTCACCTGTTACTCTCTCTGTGGAGGCTGCCTGACCTACTACTTTCCAGCATTTCCTCTTTTGTTTCAGTTTTCCATTTCCAATATTTTGCTCTCGTTGAAGAAGAAAATATATCATACCATTTCATTTTTTGTACATCCCAAACATTTTTACAGCATCTACTTTGTGGTAATACTGAAAATAAAAATACCCAATTGTAAATAAATATGACTTCCCCGCAATTATATAAAAATCTCTGGATTGGAGAAAATTAAACTTGGACAAGACTGTCACTGACTACAATTACTTGTCTTCAACAACTAGAAAAATAAATTGTTGCAGCATAACGTTGAATATGCATTTAGCCGCATTGCTTTCCAACACACTGACAGTGGTGATGGTAAACATGACAAGACATAGCCTATTAATACCAAATATTTCTTGACTTTTGATGTCATTAAAAAAAAAAATTCTGGCACTATTTTTTATTTCCACCAAAGTTAATTTCAATGATAACTAGAGGTTTCTGCAACTCTGCAGAACAGCTTTTAAATGGTCATACTTATTTGAAATATTAAAAGCTCAAAATTTTAACCTGCCAACTAATCACAACTCACTGTTCTAAATTGGTCGACTGATTTCTCAGTCTACGAATCAGAATTTTCTTATATCCACGTACTTCAAATCTACAAAGTCTGTTTTATTGCACATGCCAATTTTGCCTATGTGAAATTTCTTTATCTATATTTGTACAAGGTCTTACACCTTTGGCAAGATGCAGTTTCCACACTTCATACCTCTGTGACTGTGAAAAGCAGTGTGAATGTACTGGCCACCAAATCCAACAGCAGTCAGAGATACTGAGCAGGGGATGTGCAGTAATGGAAGAAGAAAACAAAATACTTTCTCAATAGATTCTTCAACCAGTAAAAAAAAACATACCAAATGTCTCAGCTCCTTCAAATCCCGACAGACAGTATAGAATACTCCAAGCAGTATGTTAATGTAAGACATGTAAAAATCTGCAGAAAATTCCGGAGGATAATCGCATGAAAGAATTTTCAGGATGTCATCTGTTAAGAATACGAAGATTAATTAATAGTAAATGCCACAATACATTTAAATTTGTGTATCAATCTGCAGAGGAGTTTAGAGCAATAAACAATATCAAATTGTAAGAAGGGAAGTTACAAATAAGCAAGAGCAGAACGTCACTAATTCACCATCCTATTTTATTCTATGCTGGAGGTAGATTACAATTCTCAAGTACTTCAACAGAAACCAATTTATATTAAGTAATAAACAATGAAATATATTTGGATGATATTAATATGGGAGAAAATGAATGACTTTGCAAAGTCATAGTTGCAGTTGCAGCTGATAGAATTAATAGCAAATTATTGATCTATGTTAAATTATTTTGAGAATGGAATCTGTTACCTATTTGGTGGGGCTCTTTAAAAAAAAAAAATCCAACCTGTGCACTTTCCATTTAGAATTCATAACATGCAAGCCTAAGACTCGAAGAAACTGGGGTGGAGAAGCTTAACTGGGCTGAGCAGCAAATTTACTTTGGAAAAAGTAAAGTAAGCATGCAGGTACAGCAGGCAGTGAAGAAAGCAAATGGCATGTTGGCCTTCATAGCAAGAGGATTTGAGTATAGGAGCAAAGAGGTCCTACTGCAGTTGTACAGGGCCCTGGTGAGACCACATCTGGAGTATTGTGTGCAGTTTTGGTCTCCTAATTTGAGGAAAGACATTCTTGCTATTGAGGGAGTGCAGCATACGTTCACCAGGTTAATTCCCGGGATGTCGGGACTGACATATGATGAAAGAATTGATCGACTGAGCTTGTATTCACTGGAATTTAGAAGGATGAGAGGATATCTTATAGAAACATATAAAATTCTTAAGGGATTGGACAGGTTAGATGCAGGAAAAATGTTCCTGATGATAGGGGAAGTCCAGAACCAAGGGTCACAGTTTAAGAATAAGGGGTAGGCCATTTAGGACTGAGATGAGGAAATACTTTTTCACCCAAAAAGTTGTGAATCTGTGGAATTCTCTGCCACAGAAGGCAATGGAGGCCAATTCACTGGATGTTTTCACAAAAGAGTTAGATGTTTTCACGAAAGAGTTAGGGCTAACGGAATCAAGGGATATGGGGAGAAAGCAGGAACAGGGTACTGATTTTGGATGATCAGCCATGATCATATTGAATGGCGGTGCTGGCTCGAAAGGCCGAATGGCCTACTCCTGCACCTATTTGCTATGTTTCTAAACATAATAGTATGGAATTTCAATTCATAAAGTCTAATGATTAAAATGATACATGATTGAAACATGATTTTTTTTAAAGAAAAGTGAGACTACAAGCTATCAAAAAATAAAAACTGTATAGAGGCAGTTTACCTATGCTGTAGTCCGGAAAATACAAAGTTAAAGGCTCAAAGCAGCCAGTATTTGGCCGAAATTTTTCCCAGACAATTTCACTGATGAAAATAACAGTGACATTTGTTTCAGCCTGTGAACAAGACAATTGTTGACAACTTTAATAAATTACAATTACAATTGTTGACAATGTTGATAAATGTATGATATTCCATACTTACTTTAAAAAACGATGTGATCATTGTTCACATTAATTCTAATTATTTGCATTGTATTAATTTTTGTCCTGTTACACCTTGTTGTTTTTAAATACAAGGTCCAGCACCGATTTACAGGCAACTGGTGGTCCGGCACCTCCTTCAATCCTGACAAAATTACGAGAGCGCACTTGAAATTTCCCCCACCCCCCCAGAAGCACCCCTGAAAATTTGCACCTAGGCCGGGTGAGGCTGATCTCGATTTCATCGGGACTTCCGCAGCCGATCGGCGGGTCGAATATGCCCCTTGCAGCTGGGGCTCTGGAATGGCCCAGACGGATCCGGCAGATCCGTTTCCATAGCTGAATTCCGATGCCGACTTTGCGAGCCGATATTTCAGCTCTTTGACTGCCTTGGTGGACTGTTCTGGTATAGTGGACTCCTCTCAGAGACCGTCACCTCTGTTGGTCCGGCAAAAAACGTATTATCTGGAAAGGCTCTGAAACCAAGGGTGGCGGAAAATCGGTGATGGATCTGTATTGATTTTAATTCCAATCTATTGATTGAGCAGCACACACTCAGTGAAATTGCTTTAGATAGTTATACTAGATAGATGCTCAAGAGCATCTTTATGTCAGAAATTAAAAACTGTGCGAGACACCTCTCTGCCAGAGAAAAGATTCTTACTATGTACCCTATTGATGCATCTCCTAATTTTGTAGATTTATTAGGTTCCTCCATAGCCGCAAGGAAAGGAATCCCAGCCTACCCAGTCTCTCCTTATAACGAAAACATCCTATCCCAAGCAATGTGCAATAGCCTAACCAATGTTTTATAAATTAAATCCCCGATTTTATAATCCGTCACAATTATTGAAGGCAAGAATACCATTTGCTGCCTACTTTACCATATCCACCAGTACTGCTACTTTCAAGAATCTTTGTTTGAACACCAAGTTCCCTTTGTTCCTCAATACTTCCCAAGCCCTCACGTTTATGGTGTATATCCTATCCTAACTAGACCTGCTAAAACACGTAACCTTGAACTTATTAGGAGTAATTTTGTCTGCCATCTCCCTGCCCAGTTTATCAGCTGATCAGTACAATTCTGAGTATCTTCTTCACTATCCACCCGATCATGGATCCTGCCTCAACAATTTCTTTGATGAAACCAATCTATCCCTCAAAGGCGTGTTAACCAGTCAGCTGAAAGACAATACATAATTACAATCGAGCCATTGCAGTGTATAGATAAATTACCGTTACTTAATGAGTTACATACCAATTCTTGGAACCTCAAAAATCCTGGCAACAGGTTTGCATCCATTTCTCTTAGCTGTTCTGCATTGTCCAACACCTTAAATGGTACATGCAAATAATGAATGAAATAATTAAATAATAAATATTTCCCTCCCGTCCATACTAATCTAATCATTTACATGCAGTTTCTAACTTTGCGATTTTATCCATAAGCAAACAATTTTAGAAATCTATTTTACTAACAAAATAGCATTTTGTCTATTGTATTTGTAATAAATTAACTAAAGGGGAACAGTTATTGTCTTGATATCAAAGATTCATTAATGAGAGATCATTACAGAAGCAAAGTAGCTTTGTTCTATCTCCTGGTTATTTAATAATGGACTTGACTAAAAATAATCAGAAAAGTGCACCTGGACAGTAGAAATAATCGGTGGGCATCCAGATGGAGCATGTGAAAGAGAGTGATGAAAAAAAAGTGGTGGGGGTGGGGTATTGTTGGTTCTCCTAAAATTAGAGAATTCAATATTCGTACTTTTGGTTGTAAGATACCCAGGCGGAATACAAGATGCTGTTCCTCCAGTTTGTATGTGGCCTAACTCTGGTAATGGAGGTGTTCCAGCAAGCCTTGAGCGCATGTTCGGCAAAACGGTTGCCTAGTCTACACTCCGGACTCGCCCAGGTAAAAGAGGTTTGAGGAGGTGCATGTAAATCTCTGTCTAACCTGAAAGGACTGCTGGGGTTCCTGGATGGAGGTGAGGGAGGAGATGTTCGTGACAGTGTTACATCTCCTGCGATAACCCTAGCTAAAAGTTTTAAAAATCCAGTGTAATTTCAAAATCACTTACAATGTAGACAGTTTGATTGAGCAGATTCTGTTCACGGACCACTTGCTTAAATAGTAGAACAAATTCATTAAGAGTATTACACCGCAAATATGATATGCATTCATTCTCAGAGGAGAGCCAATTACCCTGCAGTTGGTTAAGTATTTGTTCAAAAAGCATTCTTGAGGAAAAGCACTCCACACAGTTCACAATTATGTGGGGAAACTGCAATAAAACAAAAAAAAATCATAATAGCCACAAAGCTAACAGAAAGCAGAAAGCCACAATTACTGTAAATATAATTTTCACAATAAGGCAGAAAACACTACACTTCAACAAAGTTCAACCCCTACAGCGGGACTTTTCTTTTCTTTAGTGGATTAAGTACAGATACAGAGGCTGCAGTACCAAGTTTCCTGGGAGCATGAAGAAATCAAAATCCAGCATGTAAGCCATTCATATAAAGGTTGAAGGTAATATCTACTAGAATCTGTTGGTAGACAAAAATGCCAGAGAAACTCAGTGGGTGAGGCAGCATCTATGGAGCGAAGGAAATAGGCAAAGTTTTGGGCCAAAACCCTTCTTCAGACTGTTGTGAGGATGGGGGGGACACACAGGAAGAAGAAAGGAAGAGGAGGAGCCAGTGGGCTGAGGGAGAGCTGTGAGAAGGGGAGGAGAAAGTAAGGACTACCTGAAATTAGAGAAGTCAATGTTCATACCGCTGGGGTGCAAACTGCCCAAGCGAAATATGAGGTGCTGCTCCTCCAATTTACGATGGTCCTCACTCTGGCCATGGAGGAGGCCGAGGACAGAAAGGTCGGATTCGGAATGGGAGGGGGAGTTGAAGTGCTGAGCTACCGGGAGACTGAGCTGATTGCGAACCGAGCTGAGGTGTTCGGCGAAGCGATCGCCAAGCCTACGCTTGGTCTCACCGATGTAGAGCAGCTGACATCTAGAGCAGCGGATGCAATAGATGAGGTTGGAGGAGGTGCAGGTGAACCTCTGCCGCACCTGGAAAGACTGCTTGGGTCCTTGAATGGAGTCAAGGGGGGAGGTAAAGCGACAAGTGTAGCATTTCTTGCGGGTGCAAGGGAAAGTGACCGGAGAGGAGGTGGTCCTCTGTTTACAACATTTAATTCTACTGCCACCTGAATTCCTAAATTTACACATCAAAAAATAATCTGTAAAGTGTTAAAAAAAAAAGATACCAACTAGCCTTGCTATTCAATTGCTACTTGCAATTTTCCTTCCACACTCCAAAGATATACAGGTTTGTTGGTTAATTGGCTTCAGTAAAATTGTCCCTAGTGTGTAGGATACTGCTAGTATAGGGGGTGATCACTGGTCAGTGCAAACTCAGTGGACCGAAGCTGTTTACGTGCTGTATCTCTTTAGTCTAAAGTAAAATCTAAAGCAGGCTTTTGTTGAAATCCATTTGATTGATGTTATACAACAATCTTTTGGAACTAATCACATTTCCCATTACGACTCAAAATTTGTTTTTATTTACCTTGCATGTCTCCAACAATGTTTGTATCACATAGGTTTTTCCTGTTGCAGTGTGCCCATATACGAAAAAGGAAGGGTAGCTATAATGTTGAGGCTGGAATAATAAACAAAATATTTATAGATTTGAAATATTTAATTTGTGCCTTTATTTCAATATCAAAAAATGAGCTGTTTTTGCATTATCCTGATATTTGTGACAAATTTTACAAAAAAATTATGGCTAAAGAAAGTAAATGGAATGTCTGCCAGAAACATGGAATATTAAGTTAAAGAAATAGAAATTAAATGAAAATATGAAGGGTTTTTTTAAATCGCATTTCAGGTGACCCGTAAGCAATTAGCAGTGAACCTAGTACTTTTCCAACAAGCAATCACTGTTGCAGGGAAATATAACAACATTTTGTTGTCTTTTACTAATGAAATCCTTTGTTACTTCAGATTATAGTTGAGGAATAAAACATTGGCTACAATACCAAGAGTTAGAAAAATACAATGAAAAGTTTTAAAAGGTAAAGAAGTAGTGTTCACATCCTCAAGAACTAATGTATGAAGTCAATTAACTGGGGTTGACACCTATTGTATCATTTTGACCTTCAGACTGCAGATCTCATCTGAGACTGCATTTTTCGATGGATTCCCATCCTTCCAAAACAAACAGCAACTTTACAGTAATATGTTTTACCAATGAAACAATACTTCCAAAACAAGCAGTAACTTTACAGTAATATGTTTTACCAATGGAACAATACTTCCAAAACAAGCAGTAACTTTACAGTAATATGTTTTACCAATGGAACAATACTTAAAAATAACAAAAATAAAGATAACATGAAGACAAAAATAAAGGAACTAGAAGCACTGTAAAATTATCTTCACTTACATTTTTGATAAACTGATAATGTAAAATATGATAGAATAATATACAAACACGTTCCTTCATTTCATACTAATTCATTTAAATAAAAATTACCTCTCCTAACAGTGAGAGCAGAGTAACAATCTGAGCGTCCCGGCAAATTAGTTTCTCTTTCAGCAAAATGATTTTGTCTTTGGGATATTCAGCATAATCAATCTCAGACATCTCTAAATATCCAATAAAATCCTTCTGTAAAGACCACAATGTAAAAACAATTAGCAAATGTCAAAGTTAAATATCTTCAAAAAAATGTTTTATCTTAAACTTGTAGATAATATTTCATTTGCCTGAATAACTGATATTATTAATTATGATACAAATGAACAAGGAGACTGACCCATCGACCACATTCAACGAGGATAGGCGATAAAACATCCTCCACAATAATTCTCAACACCGATGCCTCACAATGATGGCTTCTCAGCCCCTTACACTTCCTATACACTCACGATTGTAGTCAAATTCTGCTCTAACTCCATTTACAAGTTTGCAAATGCAATGGGCTGGATTTCAAACAATGACAAGACGGAATACAGGAAGGAGAAAGAGCTTTGTAACATGGAGTCAAGGTAATAACTTCTCCCTGAATGTCAACAAGTCAAAGGAGGAAAGAAGGTGGAGCACACACCAAAGTCTGCATCCTTGGTACCAGATGGAGATGGTCAAGAGCTTCACGATCCTGGGTGTAAATATCATCAACAATTTCTCCTGGACGATGGACACTGAAACTATAGCCTAGAACGCACCAAGGAACTTTGGCAATCAATCTTACCGACTTGTACAGATGCACTGTAAAACATTCTATCAGGATGTGTCATATATGAGACCACCACGGGCGCCGCACGATTGGCAGCCCCGCCAACAGTCTGTCTGTTTTTTCATTTTATATTTATTTTTAGTGTGTGTTAAAATTCTGTGTAAATTTTCTCTGGTTTGTTTTATGTGGGGGGAGGGGGAGGGGGCCGGGATTTTTTTTTCAGTTTCTTACCTTGCCGGAGATGCGATTAATATTGGGGTTGCATCTCAGGTCGCTCTGCGGCCTACCAGCTGGAGGCCTCCTAAGACTGACTTTGTGCCCCACCGCGGGGCGTGGACTTAACATCGGAGCCGATCCCTTGCCTGGGATCTCTCCAACCGCGGCCTGCAGGCTTACCATCATGGGCTCGCAGTCTCAGGAGAGGTTAGTCAGGAGCTCCAGCGACGCAGAGGCTCGACCAGCCCCGATGAGGGGTCCGATCTCCCAACGCAGGGGAGCTGACATCCTTCTGATGCTGGAGCTGATCGCCCATATGTGGCGGGCCCGACCTCCGGCTACGGGAGTCAAGATCGACCCGTCATCGGAAGGCTCGAGGCCCCCCACCACAGGAGCATAGAAGGGAAGAGATTTGAACTTTTTTTCGCCTTCCATCACAGTGAGGAATGTGGAGGAGTCACTGTGGTGGATGTTTATGTTAAAATATATTTTGTGTGTTCCGTTGCTTTTTATTTGTATGACTGACTTGGCAAATGAAATTCCTCGTATGTTGCAAAACATACTTGGCTAATAAAGTATTATTGTGATTGCGATGTTTGTTGCCAAGTACACTGCGCAAGGCTGCAAAAATATTGCAGAGAGTTGTGGATGCAGCCCAGTTCATCACACAAACCAGCCACTGCCCCATCGATTCCATCTCCACCAGGTTGCCTCAGAAAAGCAGCCAACATAATCAAGGACCATTTACACCCCAGTCAATTCCTCTTCCCCCCTTGGGCTGAAGATAAAAAGAACCACATGCAACCAGATTCGCAAATAGGGTTTTCCCTGCTGTTGTCAAACAAATGAACAGGCCACCCACAAGATTAATATATGATACGATCTCCCCATCTATGCATTTGGCCCTTGTTGCTTTAAAAAAAAAATCTATTCTTGTATCACTAAAACTGAAGCACACTGAAGATGACAGCACAAGTAGAAAGGGGGGGGGGGGGGGGGGTTAGGAAGGCATATGCCATACTTGCTTCATTGCTAGGGGCATTGAATATTGAATTGAATACTTTATTGTCATATGTGACAAGTCACAGCAAAATTCTTAGTTTGCATATCTTGCCATGGTATGCAAATAGTCGCCCGTCAAGGATCCTCTACAAAGTCATAAATCTACAAAGTCAAAGCCCCCCCCCCCCCTCGCCAGTTCCTCCTTTGTTCTTCTCACCCCCCCCCCTTCCCCCTCCCTCACAGCAGTCCCCCCACGCTGGGTCCTCCATTGTCCTTCCCCCTCCCGCATGGCAGTCCCCCCCACGCCGGGTCCCCGTTGCTCTTGCCCCTCCCTCACGGCCGTCCCCCCACGCGGGGTCCTCCATTATTCCTTCCCTCAGTCAGG
>CM075985.1:13689847-13760047 GCA_038087875.1 Malacoraja senta | reverse complement strand
GGAACATTGAAGTCAATGGGTTAAACACATCCCCTCCTGAAGTCAACAATCAGCTTCTTGGTGTTACTGACGTTGAGGGCAAGATTGTTGTTCTGAAACCATTCAATCAGAATTTCAATCTTCCTCCTGTAAAATGTCAGTGAATTGAAAGATGGCATTGGAGCTGTGTCTGGCGATAGAGTGGAGCAGAGGACTGATCACATAGCCATGAGGCTTCAGTGAAGATTGTACATGGATGTAATCTTTTTTAGACATTTAAACAGTTGTGCATGTATACTCTAACAAACCTCTACAGAACATACTGTGAAAACTACCATGGACAGGTCTTGTTCATAAAGATGTTGCTACAGAATCATAAGCAAAATACTACTTTTACTCTTTTTAAAAAATCTGGCAGAATTTTCAGCTGCACACTCCTTTGTGGGGAATATCCTGAATGTAAATTGGCTGCATTTTAAGTAAAACAGTAGCTCTCTTAAATATAGTGGATAAATCTTACTTGCCAAGCCATTTATTGGGCAACGTATTTACATAGAAGAGCAGTTGACACTGAGAAGGTACACAAAAATGCTGGAGAAACTCAACGGGTGCAGCAGCATCTATGGAGCGAAGGAGATAGGCAACGTTTCGGGCCGAAACCTTTCTTCAGACTGGGTTTCTGAAGAAGGGTCTCGACCCGAAACGTCAACTCATTCCTTCTCTCCAGAGAGGCTGCCTGTCCTGCGGAGTTACTGCAGCTTTTTGTGTCCATCTTCGGTTTAAACCAGCATCTGCAGTTCCTTCTTACACAAACTAGTAAGGGACCTAACTCACTCCCTCCCTCCCCCCTTCTCACCTACCCAACTCCCTTCTCGTCAACCAAATTCTACCTTCTTCCCCCACCCCAAACACCAGCTCACATCTTCCACGCCAGTGTCACCAACTTTTCAGTTTAATCTCCCCACGGTGCAACCCGCCGTCACTCGCAGCCCCGCTCTCTGCTCCTCGCTCCCTCCTCATGCACTCTCACTCCCCAAATCACCCACACTGTTCCCCCCCCCCCCCTCACTGTCCCTTCGCCACACACCTCTTCACGGCCCTTGCCTTTCTTCTTTTCTTTTCTCCTCTCCTCTACGTCCAGTTTTTACCTGATTTTCTCGCTTTCGCCGCTCGCGCGCCAGTTTTTTTCCTCGCCGGTGACCTTCCACCCCAGCCTTCTGCGCATGCGCCGGCCGGTGTCGGCGACTCGGCGTTAACCAAAGATTATATGGTACACAAAAATGCTGGAGAAACTCAGCGGGTGCAGCAGCATCTATGGAGCGAAGGAAATAGGTAACGTTTCGGGCCGAAACCCTTCTTCAGACTGATAGGGGGTGGGGAGAAGAAAGGAAAAAAGGAAAAGGAGGAGGAGGAGCCCGAGGGTTGGGGGAGGGGAGGAGACAACCAGATGGCTGATGAAGGGGAGGGGACAGCCAGGGCTAGCAGAATTGGGAGAATTCAACGTTCAGGCCACCAGGGTGTAGACTGCCCAAGCGGAATATGAGGTGCATTTCCTCCAATTTACGGTGTTGCTCGCTGTGGCCATGGAGGAGACCCAGGACAGAGAGGTCAGATACGGAATGGGAGGGGGAGTTGAAGTGCTGAGCCACCGGGAGTTCAGGTTGGTTATTGCGGACCGACCGGAGGTGTTCGGTGAAACGATCGCCAAGCCTCCGCTTGGTCTCACCGATGTAGATCAGCTGGCATCTAGAGCAGCGAATGCAATAGATGAGGTTGGAGGAGATGCAGGTGAACCTCTGTCGCACCTGGAACGACTGCTTGGGTCCTGGAATGGAGTGGAGGGGGGAAGTGAAGGGACAAGTGTTGCATCTCTTGCGGTTGCAAGGGAAAGTACCAGGGGAGGGGGTGGTATGGGAGGGAAGGGAAGAATTGACAAGGGAGTTACGGAGGGAGCGGTCTTTGCGGAAGGCAGACATAGGGGGAGATGGGAAGATGTGGCGAGTGGTGGGGTCACGTTGGAGGTGGCGAAACTGACGGAGGATCACTTGTTGGTCGGTCCGCAATAACCAACCTGAACTCCCGGTGGCTCAGCACTTCAACTCCCCCTCCCATTCCGTATCTGACCTCTCTGTCCTGGGTCTCCTCCATGGCCACAGCGAGCAACACCGTAAATTGGAGGAAATGCACCTCATATTCCGCTTGGGCAGTCTACACCCTGGTGGCCTGAACGTTGAATTCTCCCAATTCTGCTAGCCCTGGCTGTCCCCTCCCCTTCATCAGCCATCTGGTTGTCTCCTCCCCTCCCCCAACCCTCGGGCTCCTCCTCCTCCTTTTCCTTTTTTCCTTTCTTCTCCCCACCCCCTATCAGTCTGAAGAAGGGTTTCGGCCCGAAACGTTACCTATTTCCTTCGCTCCATAGATGCTGCTGCACCCGCTGAGTTTCTCCAGCATTTTTGTGTACCTTCGATTTTCCAGCATCTGCAGTTCCTTCTTTAAAACCAAAGATTATATAGCGGCTACTCTAGTATCTTTGGCGTTAACCGTTGTCCGTCTCTGGGAGCAAAGATCATATTCCGCTCGATGATCTCTACGATCTTTGTCTGGGAGTGCGAATTTTTAACTGTTTCAATGGCACGGTCGCGATGCGCACCTTTGTCACAACCTGCACGAAGATTGTTTCGGAATGTTTTAAATGATAATCTGATTCTAGAACTATTCAGCTGAGCAGGTCTTTGGATGCTATTTGCATCCAGTGCTTTCCGTGTGGTCTTCGCTACATTGATGATACCATGTGCAGCCCAGTAGCTGCTTCGCCAAACACCTGCGCTCTGTCCGCCACAGTCAGTTGAACTAAGCAACTGGTTGCAAACCGCAACAAATCCCAATCCTATACCAACCTATCCTATACCAACCTCTTCCATTGCCAGTGTGAGGCCACACATAAAATAGAAGAACAGCACCTAATATACATTATGGGTAGCCTCCCATCCATCGGCATGAATTTGAATTCTCTAATTTCAGATAACTCCCTCACCTCTCTTATTATCCACCCGCACACCTTTCCAATCCTATTCCCATCTCCCCGTCTGCTCATCGTCCACCACTACCCCCCTCTGGGTCCCTTATTACATACCCCTGCCTATCTACCCAACATTGCTACCTCTAGTTCTACATTTCACTCATCACTTTCCTTTCTTCTTAGATTCCACCTGCAGCACTTTTCACCTCTCAGTTTTGACTATCACAGGAGAAAAACAGGAAATGGAAAATACAGGAACAACTACACAGGTCAGGCAACATTTGTGCAAAGAAGAACAGTTAATGTTTCATGTAAGAAGGAACTGTAGATGCTGGTTTAAACTGAATAATGTTTTGGGTGAGAAACCCTTCATCAAACTACAAGCAGATGCTTATTGGAACACTGTAGCAGGAATGAGTGATATGTCATTAATGTATATTGCATGTCATTATATTGCATGTCATTGAATGCCTTATTTTTTTATTATATATTTTTTTTAATTTAAATTTTTAATTAGAGGTATCTGCATATCATAGTCCAACCCATTACAAACTTTGTATAACGATTACATATTAAATACCCAGGGTTCCGGGTACCCAGTTACCAAAGCAGCTGGGGTCCTCCTTTATCGGTTACATATTAACGTTGCCTCTAATTATTTATTTATATTTACAAATAATAAAAATAAAGAAAATAAAGAAATAAAGAAATAAAAAGAAGAAATTAAAAAAGTATGATAAACTATCAATAATACAACTTAGGAGAAAAGTCCATAGGTCAGAAAACGTAACTATTCATCCAGTCCTGGGTTCAGGTTTCAGTCAGGCCTCCGCGCCGGCCCAGTCTACCCCTTCAGATAATCTATAAATGGAGACCATATTTTAGTAAATAATTCTGGTTTGTCAATTAAGACGTATCTAATTGTTTCCAAATATAAGGTCTCTGACATCTCCATAATCCACATCTTAATTGTGGGGGTTGCAGGATTTTTCCAAAATTTTAATATTAATTTTTTCCCAATTATTATGCTGTAGTCAAGGACATTTCTTTGGTTTGTTGTAAGTTTTAGGTATTGTTCTGACATGCCCAATATTATTAATTTAGGATCGGGATCCAGTTGAATATTAACAACTACAGAGATTATTTTAAAATTATCCATCCAATAATTTTTAATTTTTATACAATTTACAAAAGTATGGGTTAAATTAGCCGATGAGTGTTGGCATTTATCACAAATAGGGGAGATATTAGGAAAGATTCTATTTAATTTTGTTTTTGAATAATGCAATCTATGTAGTACTTTAAATTGTATTAAAGAGTGTCTGGTATTTAATGAACATTGATGTATATGTTGTGAACTTTCATCCCAAATATCTTTTCCCATGCTAATCTATATAATTCTGTCAACGGAGTCTCACTATCTAAAAGAATATTATAAATATAAGATGTTAATTTATCTGTATTAGGGTGTTTATTCAAACATTCATCTAGAATCTCTGGTTCTCTAGTTCTGTATTCTTGTGTATGTGATTTAACATAATCTTTAAGTATCTAAAAAAATTATTTGAATGTAATCCATAATTCAGTTGTAGTTCCTGAAATGAAAGAAAAATACCGTTTCTATAAAGATGTCCCATCTTTTTAATTCCATGATTTTTCCATTGTACAAAACCTTTATCCAACACTGAGGGTTTAAATGAAGGATTATTTGCAATGGGGAGAGAAAATGATAAATTATCCAATTTTAATCTTTTTTAATTGTTTCCAAATTCGAATTACACTCTATATTATAGGGTTTTCATTATAGATTTTTTTATTCAGTTTTGTAGGAGCTAACAGGATCGGACCAATTTCAAAAGGTAAACAATCTTCCTTTTCCATCTTTAACCAGTCTGGTTGTTGATCCATATCTTCCAACCAAAAATTCATGTTTTTGACATTGACTGCCCAAAAATAAAATAAAAAGTTTGGTAAAACTAATCCTCCTTTGGTCTTGGGTTTACATAGGTGTTTTTTGCTTATTCTGTGATTCTTATAGTCCCAAATAAAACTTGTCACAATAGAATCTACTTTTTTAAAGACATTTTTTGGGAGATATATCGGTATTGATTGAAAGAGGTATAGCAATTGCGGAAGGAAAATCATTTTTATAGCATTAATTCTACCGAGCATTGAAATGAGAAGTGTTTTCCAGTATTGAATATTCTTATGCCATTTATTAAGTAAAGGCATGAAATTTGATTTAAATAGAGAGTTATATTTCTTTGTCACATAAATTCCAAGATATTTAAATTTTTCATTAACTATTCTAAAAGGTGAATGTTGCAATATATATGAATTAGATTCCGTTATTGGCATAACCTCACTTTTGTTCCAATTAATTCTATATCCTGAAAATAAACCAAATTGAGTTATAAGATTTAACAAGTTTGGAATGCTGATTTCTGGGTTTGTAATATATAATAATACATCGTCTGCGTATAGAGAGATTTTATTAACTGTATTTTTAGTATTATACCCATATATTTCTGGATGTGCTCTAACTCTTTCTGCTAGTGGTCGATAGCAAGGGCAAATAATAACGGTGATAACAGGCATCCTTGTCTGCAACCTTTAGATAAATCAAATTTTGTTGATAGCATTTGATTTGTCATTATTCTAGCTGTTGGGTTAGTGTATAAAAGCTTAACCCATGTGCAAAATTTCTCACCCAATTGAAATTTTTCCATCACCGAAAATAAATAGGGCCATTCCACTTGATCGAATGCTTTCTCAGCATTTAACGAGATGACTGCTAAATCTACATTAGCTATTCTGTTTGAGTATATAATATTAAATAATCGTCTCAAATTATAATATGAGTAGCGTTTTGGAATAAAGCCAGTTTGGTCAGGGTGTATTAATTTATGAATCACTAAACTTAATCTATGGGCTAAAATTTTAGTTAATATTTTCTGATCGGTGTTTAAGAGAGCGATTGCTCTATATGAACCTGGATCTTCAAGGTCCTTATCCATTTTGGGTATAAGTATTATTGTTGATTCGTTTAAAGTTTCTGGTAGTTTCTGTTGCATGAAGGCATAAGTATATAGTGTCTTTAAGTGTGTGGAGATCAGGTCATGACATTTTTTATAAAATTCGCTATTTAAACCATCCGGGCCATTGAATGCCTTATTAAGGACCATTGTATAGTCACCACATAATCTAACCATTGTGTAGTCTTGGGCACTACACATTTTCTTTCACTTTGAGTTGGTTCCATTCAGATTCCGTTCTTCTTCAGCTTGTAAAAAATTTCCTCGACATGATGTTTTAAGCAGCATGGCCCCAACAAAGGTTTACAATGTACTGGTTTGGCAATACTTTAGATGCAAATGTGTGAGAGTATTACCATATAAATAACCAAAAATTCTTATTGTTTAACAGCTTTTCCAAGTGTTACTTTACAATATCTACATACGGACATCATATGCATTTCCAATCAATTAGGAAATCTTTGCCTATTAATGTCAGTCACTCTGGATTTGAGCTATTCTATTGTCAATTCTAATTGTTGACCATTATAACATGAAGCGCATTTTATTTGACCAATACCTTAAGTCAGTGGAGTATGTCTTAAAACCTAGTGTACTTTTTGACATAGGTAGTGGATGTAATTCCTTCTGCAGCTATTTCTATCCATGATAAAACAATCCACTGTTTTTTCTACATTCATTTCCACTGGCTGGTCATTTATCTTTACTTTAATCTTGAAATCTTGTTCTTCCTGTCATTTCAACAAGTAGCATAGATGCTATACACCTCTACAAGTTAACATCAATGTTATTATAGGTCCTTTCTATATTTTCCTGTTTGAATAAATCTCTGTAAAAGTGTGACATTGCTCACATAGTACTAGTTATCAAACATAGAAAATAGGTGCACGAGTAAGCCATTCAATATGATCATGGCTGATCATCCAAAGTCAGTACCCCATTCCTGTTTTCTCCCCATATCACTTGATTCCGTTAGCCCTTTCTTGAAAATCAAACTCTTTCTTGAAAACATCCAGTGAATTGGCCTCCACTGGTAGACAAAAGTGCTGGAGAAACTCAGCGGGTGCAGCAGCATCTATGGAGCGAAGGAAATAGGCAACGTTTCGGGCCGAAACCCTTCTTCGGGCCTCCACTGCCTTCTGTGGCAGAGAATTCCACAGATTCACAACTCTCTGAGTGAAAATGTTTTTCCTCATCTCAGTCCTAAATGGCCTACCCCTTATTCTTGAACTGTGACACCTAGTTCTGGACTACCCCAACATGGGGAACATTTTTCCTGCATCTAGCCTGTGACAAGTAAAATAGATGAAGGAGAGACAGTGGATGTAGTGTATCTGGACTTCCAGACAGCCTTTGATAAGGTCCCACACAGGAGATTAGTAGGCAAAATTATAGCACATGGTATTGGGGGTAGGGTATTGACCTGGATAGAGCATTGGTTGGCAGACAGGAAACAAAGAGTAGGAATAAACGAGTCCCTGTCAGAATGGCAAGGAGTGCCGCAAGGCTCGGTGCTGGGGCCGCAACTATTTACAATATATATTAATGATTTAGATGATGGGATTAAAAGTAACACAAGCAAATTTGCAGATTACACAAAACTGGGTGACAGTGTGAATTGCAAAGAGGATGCTAGGAGGTTGCAGGGTGACTTGGACAGGTTGCGCGAGTGGGTAGATATATGGCAGATGCAGTATAATGTAGATAAATGTGAGGTTATCCACTTTGATGGCAAAAACAAGGGGGGAGATTATTATCTCACTGGCGTCAGATTAGGAAAAAGGGAAGTGCAATGAGACCTGGGTGTCCTTGTACACCAGTCACTGAAAGTAAACATGCATGTGCATCAGGCATTGAAGAAAGCTAATGGCATTTTTGATTTGAGTATAGGAGTAAAGAGGTCTTTCTGCAGTTGTACAGGGCCCTGGTGAGACAACATCTGGAGTATTGTGTGCAATTTTGGTCTCCTAATTTGAGGAAGGACATCCTTGCTATCGAGGGAGTGCAGCGTAGGTTCACGAGGTTAATGCCCGGGATGGCGGGATTGTCATATGAGGAAAGATTGGAAATGGCTTGTATTCACTGAAGGCCGTGGAGGCCAATTCACTGGATGAATTTAAAAGAGAGTTAGATGGAGCTCTTGAGGCTTGCGGAATCAAGGGGTATGGGAGAAGGCAGGCACGGGTTACTGATTGTGGATGATCAGCCATGATCACAATGAATGGCGGAGCTGGCTCGAAAGGCCGAATGGCCTCCTCCTATACCTATTTTTTATGTCTATGTCTATGCCTAATCCCTTAAGAATTTTATATGTTTCTATAAGATCCCCTCTTTTTCCGTCTAAATTCCTGTGAATATAAGCCCAGTCGATCCTTTCTTTCATCATATGTCAGTCCCACCATCACAGGAATTAACCTGGTAAACTTACGCTGCACACCCTCAATAGCAAGAATGTCCTTCCTCAAATTAGGAGACCAAAACTGCACAATACTCCAGGTCTGGTCTCACTAGGGCCGTGTACAACAACAGTAAGATTTCCTTGCTCCTATACTCAAATCCTCTCGCTATGAAGGCCAACATGCCATTTGCTTTGTACACAGCCTGCTGTACCTGCATGCGTACTTTCAGTGACTGATTTACAAGGACACCCAGTTCTCGTTGCACTCCCCCTTTTCTTAATCTGACACCATTCAGATAATAATCTGCCACCTTGTTCTTGCCACCAAAGTAGATAACCTCACATGTATCCACATTATACTGCATCTGCCTTGCATCTGCCCACTCATCCAACCTATCCAAGTCACCCATCCTCCTCACAGCTCACACTGCCACCTTGCCTTGTGTCATCCGCAAACTTGGAGATGTTACATTTAATTCCTTTGTCTAAAGCTTTAATATATATTGTAAATGACTGGGGTCCCAGCACTGAGCTTTGCGGCATCTCACTAGTCACTGCCTGCCATTCTGAAAAGGACCTGTTAATTCCTACTCTTTGCTTCCTGTCTGCCAACCTATTCTCTATCCATGTCAACACCCTACCCCCAATACCATTTGCTCTTATTTTGCACACTAATCTCTTGTGTGGGACCATGTCAAAAGCTTTTTGAAAGTCCATATATTCCACATCCATTGGCTCTCCCTTATCCATTCTACTTGGTACATCCTCAAAAAAATTCCAGAAGATTAGTCAAGCATGATTTCCCCTTCATAAACCCATGCTGACTTTGACCGATCGGATCCGATCCTACACTGCTTTCCAAATGCGCTGCAATTACATCTTTAATAATCGTCTCAAACATCTTCCCCACTACCTATGTCAGGCTAACTGGTCTATAATTCTCTGTTTTCTCTCTACCTCCTTTCTTAAAATGTGGGATTACATTAGCTCCCCTCCAGTCCACAGGAACTGATCCAGAGTCTATAGAACATTGGAAAATGATCACCAATGCATCTGCGATTTCTAGGACCACCTCCTTGAGTACTCTGGGATGCAGACCATCAGGCCCTAGGGATTAATCTGCCTTCAGTCCCAAAACTTACCTAATACCATTTCCTGATAATGTGGATTTCCTTCAGTTCCTCCCTCCCACTAGATCCACGGTCCGCTAGTATTTCTGGGAGATTGTTTGTGACTTCTTTAGTGAAGACAGAACCAAAGTACTTGTTTTAACTGGTCAGCCATTTCCTTGTTTCCCATTATAAATTCACTTATTTCTGACTGTAAGGGACCTACATTTGTCCACTAATCTTTTCCACTTCACATATCTATAGAAGCTTTTACAGCCAGTTTTTATATTCCCCACAAGCTTTCTTTCATGTTCTTTTTTCCCCCTCTTATGGGCCTGTCCCACTTAAGGGCCTGTCCCACGGGCATGCGACTCCATGCGGCAAGCGCGACCAAACCGCAAGCGGGGGCCGTGCGGAGGTCGAGTGATCCCCGTACAGGGCCGGTCCCACCAGCATGCGGCTGCATGCGGCAAGCGCTACCAAATCGGAAGCAGGGGGCCGCGCGGAGGTCGAGTGACGTCAAGACGGTGCGTACGGCGGTGAGGCGGTGTGCACAGCCTCGATGCGGCTGCGTCCGGCTTCGAGGCGGCTGCGTCCGGCGTCGAGGCGGTGCACATGGGCGCCGATGCGGCACGCACGGCCTCGATGCGGCTGCGGGGCGGCAGGCCGTTGCCGCACGGAATTTTTGAACAGTGTCAGTTTTTCGGAGCCCCGCGCGATGTCGGGACCAGCTCCGCACAACTCCATAAGGCTCCGGCGATCGAAGTGGGACCGGCCCCGCGACCTCCGCCAGGCCCCCACACGGCCCCCGCTTGCGGTTAGGTCGCGCTTGCCGCATGGAGTTGCATGCCCGTGGGACAGGCCCTTTAGGCGATTTTTCAGGCGACTGCCGCGATGAACAGGAAGGTTGGTGCTGTAATTAAGACGGTGAAAGCACAGTGTACGAGAAGGGTCACATAAGTCCTTTAAAAGTGGGGGGGGGAGAAGGAGTGGAGACAACTTTTAAGAAACCAGAGATACATAGCTGTGAAGCACGGCGGACATTAACAGTACCGGTCAGTTATCCTTGGTTCTGAAAACTACTGCTTACGTTTTTTTTTCCTAATGAGCCAATGAAATTCACCAGTCAGCACCGACTACAACCTACGATAACTTACAACAACATTTGACCTCATGGCAACCCACTACCACTGCACCTACGGCGCAGGAATTCTCGCTACTCTCCATGGTGGCTTCATTCTTGTCGCCGCTAATTTTTCAAAATGTTGAAATATTCGCGGCGACCATAATGAGGCCACGACTAGTTCTCAGAATGCGGGAACTCACGACCATGAAGGCGACTACCCGGCAACCACCCACCAGCATGTGGCGACCGCATAGTCTCCTGCAGTCATCTGAACAGTCAGCTCCATTAATTAACACCTTTGTCCTCCCCTGGAATTCTAAATTTTCCCCAGTCCTCTGGTTTGCTGCTTCTGGCCAATTTACATGCTTCTTCCTTGGATTTAACACTATCCCTAATTTACCTTGTTTGCCACGGTTGAGCAGCCTTCCCTGTTTTATTTTTACGCCAGATAGGGATGAACAATTGTTGTAATTCATCCATGCGATTACACATTACAAATCTTTGCCATTGCATATCCAACGTCAACCCTTTAAGAATAATTTGTCAGTCTATCCTAGCCAAATTCCCATCTCATTCCATCAAAGTTACCTTTCTTTTTCAGGACCCATGTCTCTGAATTAATCGTGTCACTCTCCATCTTAATGCAGAATTCTACTATATTATGGTCACTGTTGCCCAAGGGGCTTTACACAACAAGATTGCTAACTAATCCTTTCTCATTACACAATACCCAGTCTCGGATGGCCTGGTATACACTCCAGGAAATCTTCCTCAGTGTTGTTACCAATTTGGTTAGCCCAATCTATATGTAGACTAAAGTCACCCATGATACTGCTGTACCTTTGCTGCAGGCATCACTAATTTCCTGTTTGATGCTATCCCCAACCTCACTATTGCTGTTTGGTGGTCTGTACACAACTCCAACAAGCGTTTTCTGCCCTTGGCTATTTCGCAGTTCTACCCATACTGATTCTATATCTTCCAAGCTAATGTCTCTCATTAGGAGATTATTGCATTAGCCTCCTCTTTAACCAGCAATGCCACCCTACCTCCTCTTCTTTTCTGTCTATCCTTCCTGAGCACCCCTGCATTTTGAGCTCCCAGCCTTGGTCACCCTGGAGTCATGTCTCCGTAATCCCAACTATATCATATCTGTTAACAACTAAATGTCATTAATATGTAACCCATCAAGATGCATAAAACTTAATTGACTTGAAGGAACTGATTTTACTGAGTAGCTGCCAATGCATATATCTATCTATCTATACACACATCTATATAATTAAAAGTTTCATCTTGACCACTTCCTGTTTGTGCTGTTGTTTGATTTTAGAAAAAACGCTACCATATATGGCTGTGATGTTTTGGCCATCTTACTCAGAATCCTCCTCCGATGATCAGGCCCTGAGGAATTTTCTCATCAATGAAAAATAAAAGAGATTTAGTGTTAAAAAAATCTTGAGATTCTCTCTCCTGTCAATCACCGCGATGAAGGCCACGCCCCTTCCGGGGGGAAGGACTATAAAACCCGGAAGTCTTGGCATGGCTCGGTCGCTGCAAGATGGTGAGGGAGAGTCCACGACTCTCCGTCTCAGCTGGGAATCTACACAACACTGTGTCTACTGAACTGTGAGTGCCCTTTATCTGCTCTTATGTGCTCTTATGTGGTTTTATGTGGTCTGGAAACCAGTCCCTTTGGCCCACAACACCCACTCTAGTGCTCCAGAAAGCCCCCCCCCCCCCACTGGCCAGCAATATTGGAATTGGTGGAGAGGTGGAATATTGCGTTGGGGGACCAGCCCTCCCGTGTGAAGCTGGGACCCAACGGGTCCCACTTAGTCTAGTACATAACTAAAACTCTCATCTTGTTATCTACCGGGTTTTTTTTTTTTACATTTGCGCAAAAATGGTATACGATAACGCTACGGCACCTTACTCATCATTCTCCTGTGCTGCAAGTGCAACAAGTTTTGTTCCGATCGGTGGTATATTTTAAAAGTTATTAAGGTTTCAAAATCTTAAAAACTGTACATGCGCAGATTGGTCTCCTCTCCTGTCAGTCACCGCTGGGATGGCGACGCCCCTTCCTGCACCATCGCCGCACTGATTGGCCACGTCCGCTGTCATCACCGACACCCGCCTGCCTCTGCCGGTGCCCACCTCTGCCTGCGCCGCCCGCCTCGGCCGGCGGCCATAGCTGCTTTGGCTCCAGGGCTGCGCCAAGGATCTGAGGCCTGGTTCTGTGGGTGCCGACGGCTGACACTCTTCCGGGGCATGGAAGAAGGGAGAGGAGCGGCAACCTCGAGATCCTGGGGGAGGTGATGAGGGAGATGTGGGGGGATTGAGGGAGAGGGGAGAAAGTGGGGGAGGTGAGGAGGGAGTTGGGATTGAGGGAGAGGAGGAGGGAGCGAAAGGGAGGGGAAAGTGGGGGAGGTGAGAAGGGAGAGTGGGGGAGGAGGGGGGATAGAGGGAGAGGAGGGGGTAGGGAGGGGAGAGGAGTTATGGAGGGAGGGAGTGACTGAGTAGGGGAAAGGAGAGGTGAGGTAGGGACTGGGGGTGGGTAGGAGGAGAGGGAAAGGAAGAGGGGGAGGTGAGGAGGGAGAGTTGGGGAGGAGGGGGAATAGACGGAGAGCAGGGGAAATGGAGGGAGAGCAGGGGGAATAGACGGAGAGCAGGGGGAATAGACGGAGAGCAGGGGAGTGGGGGAGGTAGGAAGTGGGGAATAGAGGGCGAGGAGGGAGGTGGGGGAAGAAGGGGGATAGAGGGATAGTGGGGGGGGATATGGGGGTGAGATGTGGGGTATATTAGGGGGGTAGGGAGTGGAGAGGAGTTATGGAGGGAGGGAATGACTGAGGGTAGGGGAAAGGAGAGGGAGGGATTGGGGGAGGGGAAGAGGATAGGGGAAAGAAGAGGGACGGTGAAGAGGAGGGAAGAGAGTGCTGGGGATGAGGGGAAATGCACAGTTGGGGGTTATGGGTGAGTGGTGGAATATTGCGTTGGGGGAATGGATTGCGTTGGGGGACCAGGTGTTTCTAAACACCTGTTTTCACTTTTTTATAATGGGGTATTGTGTGTAGATTGATGATGAAAAAAATGAATTTAATCCATTTTAGAATAAGGCTGTGGAAAATGTGGAAAACGTGAAGGGGTCTGAATACTTTCTGAATGCACTGTATATATACACACACTGAACTTTTTTCTCTCTCGTTTAGTATATTGCTTACAATGTACTATGTTTACATATTCTGTTGTGCTGCTGCAAGTAATAATTTCATTGCTCTATCTGGGACATATGACAATGAAACACTCTTGACTCGACATCACAAACAACAGAAGTTGATGTAGAAATCCTTGTGCAACACCCTTGGTTACAGACCTACAAGCAGAACCACGACTCACCTGTCTTCTGTGGATAAACCCGTTCTGAATCCAAACTATAAAGTTGCTGTGGATCCCATGCATTTTAATCTTCTGGATAAGCCTACCAGGAGGGATCTTGTCAAATGTCTTAATAAAGTCCATGTAGACACCCCCTGACCTTGCCTGATCAATCACTTTTATCACCATCTTAAAAAAATTGTTTGTAAGAATGACCTGCCCAACACAAAATCATACTGACTGTTGCTAAATAAATCTTATCCCTAAGAATCCTCTCTAATTGTTTCTCTACTAATGATATGAGGCTCACCATCCCATAATTTCCTGGATTATCCCTATTTCCCTTCTTAAATAAAGAAACAACATCGGCTACTCTTCAATCCTCCAGGAGCCCATCATATATAAAGAAGATACAAAGATCTTCATCAAGATGCAATCTTCATCAAGATGCAATTCCCTCTTGCCTCACTCAAACATCTGGGGGCATATCCACCTTAATGCTCTTCAAAAGGCATAGCACCACCTCCTTCTTGACCTCAAAATCTCAGCATAGCAGTATAGCCCACTTTGATTTCACTATCTTCCATGTCCGTCTCCTTGATGAATATCTGTGCAAAATACCTGTTTAGTTCCTTGCCTACATAGAGGATGAATTCCAAACATAAACTCATTTTTATCCTTGAGTGGTTCTACCTTCTCCCAAGTTAATCATATTCATAACCATACTTTATTAGCCAAGTATGTTTTGCAACATTCGAGAAATTTGATTTGCCATGCAGTCATACCATTACAAAGCAACAAAACACACCAAAATACATTTAAACATGAACATCCACCACAGTGACTCCTCCATATTCCCCACTGTGGTGGAAGGCGAAAAAAAGTTCAAAGGACCTCGAGCCTTCCGTTGACGGGACGATATTGGCACCCATAGCCGGTGGCGTTCGGGCCCTCCGCGTCGAGGCGATCAAGCTCCCGCATCGGGGAGGAATCTCAGCTCCCCCGCGCCGGGCGATTGACCCCGGGTCAGGGCTGGTCGAACCTTCTGCGTCGTTTGGAGCTTCCCGATATCAGTCTCTACCCGAGATAGCGAGCTCCTCGCTGGTGAAATCCACAGGCCGCGGTTGGAGCGTCGATCCCAGGCAAGGGATCGGCTCCGATGGTAAGTCCACATCCCCGCGGTGGGGCTCAAAGTCAGTCCCGAGCAAGGCCTCTAGTTCCATGATGTTAGGCCGCAGAGCGACCGGAGATACGATCTGGAAAACAATCACATCTTCGGCAAGGTAAGAGTTTGAAAAAATGTTTCCCCCGACCCCTTTCCTCACCCACCACATCCCACATAAATCAAACCAGAGAACATTAACACAAACTTTTAAAACACTAAAAATAACAAAAAAAGATGGAAAGACAGACAGACTGTTGGCGAGGCTGCCATCGTGCAGCACCCCCTGGTGGTGTAAAAAAAAACCTCTTGTTTTCATGTCTGTCTAAAAAGCCATGGGATTCTCCTTAATCAGTTAAAAGTGAGAAATACCCAGTAGTCATGCAGTGTTAGTGGAAGAAATAAGCATAACAGATGGACAACCAACAGCAGAATTCGCTCATTCCAATCCCAGGTATACCTACTATCCAGATGGTGTCTTTAATAGCTTATCACTATGGCAACATAAGCCTCCCCCATTCTCTCTGCCACTTAAAACAAACTTATTACAAACTCCAATAGCCTAGATAATACCTAAAGAACCCTAAATATGTCAGCTTCCCACAATTGTACAAATAAAGTACATCAATGCAAATTCACTAAGTGCTGGAGCTAATAGGCACAAGGTCCAGTTTGATGGATGAAAACCAATATTGCATTGATTTTACAACAAAAAATACTGGACACATTCAACAATTCTGGCAGCATCTCTGGAAAGAATATTCCATCTGGGCAGCTATACTGGTTCCCTATTGATTGTTACCTCTGGTCTCATTATACAGCTTCTGGCAGGTGCAAAGATCATCAAAATTGGTGATACCCCCAAAGATGTAGCTCTCTAATCGAGTACAAAAACCAGCATTTTGACAAACTGGTTAGAGGTCCTTGGTAATGGTAAACCTTTTGAACAACTTTGAACTTGAATCATACAAAATGACTTCGGAAACATGGCAACTTATGTACATATGACAATAAAGTACCATTGAAGGTTATAACTTTTTGATAGTGTTATGCTGATGGCTTTGTCAAATTCTTCACCTCCCGGACCATCAGTACAACAATAACAGAAAGCATGTGACTATTTTTTTTCAGAGAGAGTACATTAGACGTGTCTGTAGAAACACTATTTTCTTTGTTGTATACTTTCTTTTCTATATATACTATATTTTCTTTGTTCTGTAGTACTCAAACCCAACTGGTGGAAAAAGTGCCTTTTCCTAATAGGATATAAAGTATTGAGTAAGTTTGTTCGATGTTTAGAGTGTATGTCGATCATTTGTTGATGAGATATATATGTTGGTAACACCAAGATAAAGGACCTCAGGACTTCCCAAGTGCTTTGCGGTCTAAATGCTTTTGATGTGTTTTCATCATTGTAGTATTAAAAAACATGGTATCCAGTACATGAACAGCAAACTCCAACAAGGCGGTATAGGATAACTGAACTGAACACACTTCTTGGCATCTTCATTGTAGGTTGGTTTCCCAGTTGAGGGCATTTCAGCAAGTGTTCCATTGTTTGTGGTTCAATACCACATTTGCAGGTGATGAAGACTTAAGAGAATGCTGATGCTGTAATCTTGAGCTGCTGGAGGAACTCAGAGGGTCCAACAGCGTCTAGTGGGGGAGAGGGATTGTTGACATTTGAGTCAGCAGGACTCCTGATGAGAGAATGCAGTGCCCTCCATAATGGTTGGGACAAAGACCCATCATTTATTTATTTGCCTCTGTACTCCACAATTTGAGATTTACAATAGAAAAAAATCACATGTGGTTGAAGTGCACATTGTCTGATTTTATTAAAGGGTATTTTTTAATACATTTTGGTTTCACCATGTAGAAATTACAACTGTGTTTATACGTAGTCCCCCCATTTCAGGGCACCATAATATTTGTGACATATGGCTTCACAGGTATTTGTAATTGCTCGGGTGTGTTTAAATCAGAAACACTCTTCAGGAGCCAGGTGTAAATTTGTCAATGACCACTGTCCGCAGAAGACTTCATGAACAGAAATACAGAGGCTACACTGCAAGATGCAAACCACTGGTTAGCTGCAAAAATAGGATGGCCAGGTTACAGTTTGCCAAGAAGTTCTTAAAAGAGCAACCACAGTTCTGGAAAAAGTTGTGGACAGATGAGACAAAGATTAACTTATATCCGAGTGATGGCAAGAGCAAAGTATGGAGGAGAGAAGGAACTGCCCAAGATTCAAAGCATACCACGGTGGTGGGGGTGTTATGGCCTGGGCATGTATGGCTGCTGAAGGTACTGGTTCACTTATCTTCATTGATGATACAACTGCTGATGGTAGTAGCATAATGAATTCTGAAGTGTATAGACACATCCTATCTGCTCAAGTTTAAACAAGTGCCTCAAAACCCATTGGCTGGCGGTTCATTCTACAGCATGACAATGATCCCAAACATACTGCTGAAGCAACAAAGGAGTATTTCAAAGCTTAAAAAATTGTCCATTCTTGAGTGGCCGTCAATCACCCGATCTGAACCCAATTGAACATGCCTTTTATATGCCAAAGAGAAAACTGAAGGGGACTAGCCCCCAAAACAAGCATAAGCTAAAGATGGCTGCAATACAGGCCTGGCAGAGCATCACCAGAGAAGACACCCAGCAACTGGTGATGTCCATGAATCGCAGACTTCAAGCAGTCATTGCATGCAAAGGATATGCAACAAAATACTAAACATGACTACTTTCATTTACATGACATTGCTGTGTCCCAAACATTATGGTGCCCTGAAATTGGGGGGGGGGGGGGGGGGGGGACTGTGTATAAACACTGCTGTAATTTCTACATGGTGAAACCAAAATGAATAAAAATGGCCTTTATTAAAATCTGACAATATGCACTTTAACCACGTGTGATTTTTTTCTATTACAAATCTCAAATTATTGAGTACAGAGGCAAATAAATAAATGATGGGTCTTTGTCCCAAACATTATGGAGGGCACTATACATTAGGTGTCTTTGTCAACCGAAAACGTTGACAATCCCCCCCCCCCCCCCCCCCTCCTACAGGTGCTGCTCGACTCGCTGCGTTCTCCTCCAGAAGTTTGTCTTTTGCTCTTTGTGGAAACGTGGGTGTTTATACTCTGATCTACTATTTTCATTTGCTGTTTTCTTTTTTTTTACCTCCAGTGAAGTGCTTTGGTGTGTCCTTGAGGCAAATGATTCATAGTCTGTTTCATTTTCAGATCATAGGACACTCAGACATGGCATTGGAAGAACATTGGTATGGATGTAATAAGGTAGGAATAGTCACATATACCAAATACTGTTAATGAACATAAGAGCTAGATTGGATCACGGTGTAGAACTGGATTGGATAGGAGAACCTTGATTGATGATGCTGCAGCGTAAGCTCATTGGCAACTGCTTGATGTTGTAATATGTTGCTAGAAATGTATTTGTAATTATTATTGCAATGTCTTACAATGGTCGGTGATCATTCTATTTTCTTTTTTTTTAGCAAGAACTACATGTCCCAACATACAGCGCGCTTGGTAATTCGTGCTTGTGGGATGTGGTGTTCGGGTAACCGTTTCATACCGTCCTTGGTGTCAGGGGCTTTTGCAGCTCGCAAGCTAAAGACTGTTCTCCATGCTCCAATAATTCTTCAGCACCGGAGTATGAACTGAGTCGCGACCAGGGTGAGGTATGCGTCGCTGATCCACGCACTCTGCATCTCCACTCTATGAGCGGTGGGAAGGAAAGATAATCAGTCTGACAAAAAGAAGATCGGAATGAGAGGTTAAAATCACAGCCTGGAATCGTAACTCCAGAATAATGTCAGATTCAAGACAATATCAGACGACATATTCTGCATCGGAAGGTATTTTTTTCTGCGAAGATTGAAGATCATCTTTGCCGAGTTGGGGTGGCGATATCGAATAGCAGAATGTTGCCAGCTCAGGAGGCAGCTAAAATTTATCACACTAATTATGTGAGGAACTCAAGAGCGATCGGTGTACTGTGGGCTATTTTCACCATTTGTTTTGCAATAGTGAATGTGGTGTGCTTCATCCAGCCTTATTGGATCGGGGATGGCGTGGACACCCCCAAGCCGGTTACTTCGGACTCTTTCATTACTGCATCGGGAACGGGCTCTCTCGGGAGTTGACCTGTCGCGGTAGCTTCACTGACTTTTCCACCATTGCGTCCGGGGCTTTCAAAGCCGCCTCTTTCTTCATCGCCACGTCCATGGCGCTCATCATGGGCTGCATCGCATGCTTCGTTCTCTTCTTCTTCTGTAATACGGCCACCGTCTACAAAATCTGCGGATGGGTGCAACTTACATCTGGTGAGTGAACACGCAGAGCATTCAGCACTGAATTGCCCAGACCCTCAGTCAGGCGTATTGGACATTGCAAAGATTTTTTTAAGGTCAATTCCTGGCATAAATTGCAAATCTCCGCAGCGGCAGTTTCCTTTCGAAATATAATCATTTCTTATCCCAGCCAGGTATTTTGTCTGTATTCAAAACTTTAACACACATACAGTAACCGATAAAAGGAAAGATAGCTGGGAAAGTGATCGAGTAAATAGATGGTGAATCTTAAAACAGATGAAGACATTTAAGATGTTGATGTTTTAAGCAACGGTCTCATCTTGGTGTATCACAATACATTTTATTTTTTTATTGTTACAATCATATATATTTGGGCGACTGCAGAGGACATTTCCTCCTTATTTCCAGTTCTGGGTCTTCATCAACATATAGAAGCGCTCTTTTTTGCTCTCTTCATGTGAGTTTCAATACATTTCAAATTAAAATAATAGCATTGCTGTCATCGTTTTTAATAATCGATTATAATGTACATTTTGATCAATTTCATATTTTAAAATTCCGATGCCTCGAATGACATTTGACTATTGGGTAATCCGTGGATAACACGTTTCAATTTCAAGCTTACCTATCTGTAGCTATAGGCTGCATTAAAAACAAGGATACTTTGTACTGACAAGGGGAACTTTAGCGACTGAGTTTATTATGTATTACGAGTTAGGAGACCCTGGAAACAAATTTTCTAACAATTTAACTTGCTAACGCATTAATTTGTTCGATCTTTTCAAGTTTATAACATGTTGCATCTATAGTAAACATGATTTGTACCTAAGATTTTTATGTGTTGTGAAATATTCATTTGGTGCAACTGCTTTGATCTAAATAGTTGGTATATGATTTTTAAACGTTTATTTGATAATTTATTACTTTTTTATTGCAACATTATATTTTTGAGTCAAGTGTAAAGATAGTCATATGCCGATCAATTAGCGTGTTCTATAATGAGAAGGCAATGTGGTTCATGAAACCAGGTGATCTGTTGTACCTGACATGAACTGAAACATTGACTTTTGTGCACTGATTCGTGTATGATAAGGAATTTACAATGTCAGTGGAATATATGTAGAAAGGTAGTAGTTCTGAATCCACAAACAACACGTTTGAAAAGTGCCCCATTTAATACGATGAGGAATGGAGAGGATTGTTATTTTTCTGCGATGCTTTGTAAGTAAAGATTCAGCGATTTAACAGTTACTTAGTTTTGAAGATTTCATTATGAAATTATGGTTGGTTCCCAGCAGTAGTCACTATGTTTAAAAGTTTAAAAAGTGAAAATTAAACAACTGGAAAAAATGCGTGAATTGCAAATAATGTAATGGACTTTCCACTAACCTGGGATAGAGCACTGATCTAATCATAAATCCACCATATTTATATACTGCTATACTGTTTTAATAAAACAGATTTATAGTGTCCCACATGTGTCTGAAATAGCTTTGTATTCTGCTAGTATTCCAGCATATTTAACAAATGAAACTTCTTTCCTTATGTAAGATCGTTGGTATTCTCACAATATTACAAATGTTGTTTACAGGTGAAAGATTATTGTGCTAAATATTCAACAAGTTTGAGATCTGCAACTGGATTAGATCATTTTTTTTAAATAATGCAATCACTTTAGCAGCATCCAGTAATTAAAAGCAAAATCTTTCTGTTCAATATCTTGCTGAAATGAAAGTTAAGTACTGTTTGGAATATAGAGCAGGATAAGGCAAGGTTAGATTACCTAGTTATTTGGTCATTATAATTTGGTACAGGCATATAATTTTAATATAAAATTATTTTTACACAGACATTTAGATAAATGATATATTTAAGAAATAATGAAATGCATTATGCTTGGCATCCAGGATTTTTAGAACAAACAAGTGCTTGGGACTTTACAAGCTATCTTGTGTATGTTACTTTTAATGATGCTGAAGGCAAATTATCTTCATTTAACTTTAGATAAATGTTGAATATGAAATATAATTCCTGTGAAGGTATATGAATGTACATACATATACATAAGGCCATTGGGACTAAAGATGCAGATTTACTATCTTGGGTCTCCTTAATAACGAGGCTGGATAATCATTCATCTGTAGTCCCCTTGACTATCATGAAGCTGCCTGACTCTGACACCAGATTATCAAAGCTATCATTGAGAATTCAGTGAGTCCTAACCTGTAAATATTCAGGAGTGGACATCTATTTTGGTACATTGCAGAGAACTGAACAATTTACAATACGTTTTGGATCTGGTTTGAATCACATTGCTCGAGTAGGAAATGGTTAAGTAGATGAGGTTCCTCATGATATCATTCGGCTAGAGTTCTGTGACTAATTATGTTACTATACTAACCTACACTGATTAATTGTTTCAATAATTATCTTCTATGGGTGGGCAGCTGTTTGTTATAGCTGCAAGATGAAATGCCTGATCATAAGAGGTGGCGACAGTTGGGCCACTTTTGGGAGTCTATGGTGTGGACAGTGTCAAGAATTGAGATCTTTACCTTGCCATCAAGGCATATCTGTGTTAAGCTTTGATTCTGCATGATTTTTATATTGTCATACTTGCATAAGATGAGCAAGTAACTACAAAAATAATTTGTAAGATTTTCAGCATGAAGAAAGTGCCTTGAATTTCTGCATATATTATATGATTCATTATATTATAATTCTGCAATATACCGACTTCTAGCAGTGTAATGGTTGCATTTGGTATGGCCCCTCTGACACTTGGTGGAAAGTGTGAAACTTGTTGCAGTAATATTTTTCAAGTGTTTAGTGAATCATTCTTGGTTATCAGGTTTCCATTTGTCAATCTAGATGCATACTGGAGTAACTCCGCGGATCAGACAGCATCTCTGGAGAAAAGGAATAGGTGATGTTTCAGGTCGAGACCCTTCGTGGATTCAAAATTTGCCTTTAGAATTCACAGCTGAATTTCCTAAATTGGAATTCCTACAAAGCAGTAGAGTGTAATTGCAGTAAGGCCTGTTCACCATTATATTTATTGGGGACAATGCCTTTGAATTGTAGATGTAAAAATCTGATTCACTTCTGTCGAGGCGATGCTCTTCATTCCAGGATTCATAATCCAGTCCATTAGCACCAGCAGTTGTATTTTGCCATCCAATAAAATGTGAGTTTGAAGAGGCCAGGGGGACAAAGGACCTGCAGCAAAAGAATAACAAAACTAAACATAAAAGGTACTGATGTACAGGAGATACATGTCAACATTGAGAATGGAGGGCTATTTCAAATAACTGTTATCTGGTGCCATTGAACAAATACAATAACTCTGAAAAACATGCCTATAGATCCTCTCCAGAAAATTAAATTTCCTAAGGAATACGGTCTGCTTTCTAGAGGAATAAAAACATAAGAAAATTATATTAAATTCAATAAAATTGTCATTTTTCTTCTACTATGTGCTTTGTATTAATGACAAAAAATTGTGGTGGTGGATTGGTACTGGTCATGCTACTATGGATGATGATGGCCTTGAACTTCTACATGCATTGTTATGTTATTAGCCTGCAAAATAACAACTTCCAGCAGTGCATTTGTTGCTTTTGTCTGGTCGTTCTGATATTTTTCAATCAATTGAAATGTCTGGATGGATTGGGTAGATATGATAATATACTGAGGGAACTTATCTTACCTTGCCATAGCACAGCTACTGAAATCAGGAGTTTCACCTTGACTAAACTACATTAGATTTTTGCTGCCGCAAAATTCAGTAAATAGAATGACGTACAAGTATCAGTGCAGTTACACCCTGCCTCAACCTGAGAGCTCCATCCAACTCCACATCTCCAATCGTTCTAATGAGGTCTTGCATACGCTTTGGAAATACATTTCATCTTCCTTCTGGACATGTTGTATGTAGCCTTTGGACTCAATTTTGAATTCACCAATTTCATTAAATTTCCTCATTCTGCTAATGTCAAATTTGGCAGTTCTGCTGTAAGTTTATCCATGTAAGGTAATATTATTAAATGTTTTATCTCTTCACAGACAGCGTCCGATCTGTTGACTATTCAAACATTCTCCATTTGGTTTCAGCAATAGCTCCAGCGTGCATATCACAGCAATTACAAGTATTTTTGTTTTCTTTTTCTTTAACTTGTATAAATTAATCAATCAACTAGATAGCTCCCTAAACAGTGGAATCACCTAGCTCTATCTATCAGAGATATTCTCTGTCCTATTTTCTCCTCGCCAGCCTCTCTGCAGCTTAAAGCCAACTTGTTTCCTTAACATCTTATTTCTGATGAAATAAATATTTCAGGTTATATTTCTTTAACCTGAAACATTAACTCTTTTTATCTTTCCACAGATGCTGCATGACTTGCTGGGTGTTTCCATCTTTTATTGAAGTGGTTAGAACACTTGCCTCTATGGGTTGCGATAGAGAATGTGAGTGCAGAGTGATCATGGTAGAACTATGGAATTCTTTGTCACAGAAGGTTGTGGATATTTTTAACGTAGAGATAGATAGATTCTTGATCAGTATGGGTGTCAGGGGTTATGGGGAGAAGGCAGGAAATGGGTTTAGGAGGGAGAGATAGATCAGTCATGATTGAATAGCGGAGCAGACTTGATGGGCCGAATAGCCTAATTCTGCTCCTATCACTTATGACATGATAACTGTATGGAGTTTGGTCACCACATCATAGGATAGTTGTAATGGTGAAAATACAGAGGGGATTTACAAGATATTGCCAGATGAAAAATGGTATTTATGGAGTCTGGAGTTATTTTCTTTGAAATTCAGGTGGCACGGGAAATTTAATCAAGGGTAAAATTATATGAGGCTCCACATGAAGAACAAAGGGAGGTTTATTTCCTTTGGCAGACTGGTCTATGCCCAGGGTATATAAAATTAAAGTAGATAATAGAAAAATTAAAGAGGAATTAAGACAAATATTTACACCAAAAAAGTGGTGCGGTCCTGAACTCATTGCCTAAAATATTAGTGGGGGCAGAAGCATGTCACATTTTTAGAGTCCATTATAAAGGATGAGGTTTATGAGTACTTAAAGGCTCATGAAAATATATTCCAAAGTCAGCATGGTTTGTGAAAGGGAGATCTTGCCTGAAGAACCTGTTGGAATTCTTTGAGGAAGTAAATAGCAGGATAGACAAAGGAAAGTCAGTGGATGTGTATGATTTCCAAAAAGTTAATTTGCAAGTCGAATCGGTATTAAGGAAAGCAATTGCAATGCTAGCATTTATTTCGAGAGGACTAGAATATAAAAACAGGGATGTAATGCTGAGGCGTTATAAGGCACTGGTCAGACCGCATTTGGAGTAATGTGAGCAGTTCTGGGCCCCATATCTGAGGAAGGATGTGCTGGCATTGGAGAGGGTCTAGAGGAAGTTTACAAGAATGATCCCAGGGATGATTAGGTTAACATATGATGAGCGTTTGATGGCTGGAATTTAGAAGGATGAGGTGGGACCTCATAGAAACTTACCAAATAATGAGAGGATTGGATAGAGCAGATGTGGAGAGGATGTTCCCACTAGTGGGAGAGTCTAGGACCAGAGGCCAAAGCCTCAGAATAAAAGGACGTACCTTTAGAAAGGAAACAAGGAGGAATTTCTTTAGTCAGAGTATGGTGAATCTGTGGAATTTATTGCTACAGAAGGTTAATTGGACTTTGCAAATTGACCCGTGTGAAGGAAGTGGGTGAGAAAGGTAAGATAACATACCACTAGTGTGAATGGGTGATTGATGGTCAGCATGGACTCAGTGGGTCGAAAGACCTGTTTCCATCTTGTATCTCTAAAACTAGAACTAAACTAAAATGTAAAGTTCTATAATTTGAAGTGACAAATAGAAAATTAACATGGTAGCCTGCTTCTCTACTGTCCTGCAATCTTAAGGAACTTGGCACTGAATTTTCTATGTTTTGCTGTAGGCTGCAGGTAATTCAAGTCTTGTGTCACGAACATGCCAATCCAATTTTTAAACTGTCCTCAAAACGATGTTCGGTAATGGTGTCTGAGCTGATGGGTCTGAGTGTGAAATTTGGTGAAACAATTTTCATTGTCACTGTCTTGATATTCCTCCACTATGTGGTTAAGTTATTTTTTAGTACCTAAAATGAAAAAAAAGGGAACCAGGGTAACATAATTGTTCAGGGAGGGAGATGAAAGAGATTGATGCTAATATTGGCTGCAGCTTGTAAATCACAAGAAAGTTTGGGTTGAAGAAAAATGGGACGTGAGAAAAAGGTTTGGATATAACACTCTCAGCTTTGGTGGTTTTATCCATGCTGTGGCATGGGCTCAACTGCAAGTGCTTCAGTAATGGCTATTTCTGGAGGCTGTCAAATTCAGCCTGCAAGATCTTTGAACCAATCAGCCTTATTGATCAATGAAAATGTTATGTCTCTGAAATACAAATATAAAAGTAACAAAAATGATTAAAAAGATATACTGTAAATAAACAGTGTAAGCCTCATAAGAACCCTTCTGCCAAACCGTTCCTAATAAAGCTGTATTTCAGATAGTGGTTAATCTATGTATTTCTAACAGTTTTTGATTTTATTTCAGTCTTCCAGCATTTACCAGGAGTTGGCCATATTTTCTGTTTTATTTATGACAAGAACAAAAGCTGATTTAAATATGTCTTTCCTCCTAAGCCGCGCTAAATATGTACATTTCCATTGGTCTACTCCCAGGTATGATGAAGTGCCTTGCCAATTCAAGTGTCAGCAATATTTTCTACAACATAAATAATCAAGCTATCTAAAATATATATTGCAATTTAATTTCTCAGATCTTTTGTCAGACGCAAGGTATGTTGGAAAAGATTTTCTTAAAGAATAGAACGATGGCCTGGAAATTATATTGTGCCTGAAAAGATATGTAAGCAAAACTGGATATGTGGCTCACATCAGTTATGTACAAAAATCAGAAGTAAATCTATAGCTGCTGAAAATCTAAAATAAACCCAGAATCTGCAGGAAGTACTCGGCCGATCAGACAGCATCTATGGAAAGATAAACAGATATTATGTTTCAAGTCCTAGACCCTTCGTCCTAACCGGGAAAGAGAGAAAACAAGGTAGTTTTTAGTAGCCAAGAAGGAGCAAGTTACCTAAAGTTGGAAAATTTGATATTAAGTATGAAAGCTGCAGTGTGCCCGGATGGAATGTAAAGCGTTGTTCTTCAAGCTTGTGCTGTTGGCCTTGTGCTCTCGTCCCCTCACCTGCACCAGATGAGGGGACGAGAGCAGATGTATGGGAAACAGATAAGATGCAGTCAAAGGCTCTGTCCACCATGGGAAAAAGGAAGCCACGGTTCCTGAAGGCATTTTGAAGGCAACTTGGAGGAATGTCTCATCATCAAAGTGAATGCAATGAGACAAAGGAACTGGGAGATTGTAATGGAATCCTTTTAGGAAGCAACATGGGCGGAAGTACAGTCACGGTAGGTGTAGGAAAACACAATAATCTGTGGCTTGTAATGGATATTTGCAATGTCAATCCCCTGAGATAGACATAGAATGATTCAGAAAGAAAAAGGAAAAGTCAGAGATCGATGATGAGAAGGTGAAAGCAGGGTGGAAATTGGCAGCAGTTCTCCTCTGCTATGAAGACTAAAGTACCAGTTCAGAAGTCTACCATATCATGAGTTTAATTTGCAGCATTAACCATCTCTGTTTAGAAACATCAAACATTTTCTTCAAACATAATTGAGAATACTTTTCATGTTAATCTTGATGCTAACTTTCTATGTATATTACTCATTCTACTTCTCACTACGGTTTCTTTATTTTTCTTTACAGTTCTTTCAGAATCAACATGGACTAAACTATTCTTTACAAATTTCAGTCCAGTCATTTGTGGTTTCCATGCTCTTTTGTTAATCATGACTGCTTTAATTACTAAATTGAACTCTTTCCACTTCCAAGTGTGCAGCAGGTGTCTGTTTGACAATTCTATTTTGTACACCACACTGTTTAGGATATTTCACAGAAAAAAAAATGTCCCCAATTTATTGCCATAAATCATGCACTCGTGCATTAAAATTGTTTTACAAACATGTAGAATCTTAATAATAACTGTTACATTTTTACTTTACGAAGCTAACAATGAATTAGAGTCCATAATAAAATCTGTCAGGTTATTATCAACGTCTGGAGACGAAAGAGTTTGAAGATGCTGGAACCTGAGGGAAAAAAAGTGCTGGAAGAACAGCGGGGCAGGCAACATCTGTAGAGGGAATGACAGATGATGTTTCAGTTGGGACCCTTCTTCAGACATAGACTAGATGCGAAAAAAACTGGGGGGGGAAAAAGTAAGGCTAGAGCAGAATCTAGCAAGTCAGTCTTATCATGCTCTGCCCCTGCCCTACCTCTTTCCAGCTTTTCCCCCTGCTTCATAACTCTGAAGAAGGGTCCCAACCTCAACGTCATCTATTCATTTCCTTCCACAAATGCAATAGACCTGCTGTGTTGCTCCAGCACTTTGTTTCCTGCTTTATATAATTAAACTCCACCATATTACTCATTACCTGCTCTTTTCTTGGGTCTAGAAAAATATTTCTGTAGACAACAATATTAAATACATTGATAACATTGTTATTCTCTGGCTTGAGCAATTCTGCTTTTCCCAATCTATTTCATATTCATAATCATCATAATCTTACTTTATTAGCCAAGTATGTTTTGCAACATACGAGGAATTTGATTTGCCATGCAGTAATACCAACAAAAAGCAACAAGACACACAAAATACATTTTAACATAAGCATCCACCACAGTGACTCCTATACATTCCTCACTGTGATGGAAGGCGAAAAAAAAGTTCAATCTCTTCCTTTCTTTGTTCTCCTGCGGTTGGGGGCCTCGAGTCTTCCGTTGATGGGACGATCTTGGCTACCGTATCCAGTGGTCGGGCCCTCTGCGTTGGGGCGATCAAGCTCCGGAATTGGGGGGATCTCGGCTCCTGGCACCAGGCGATCGGACTCCGGGTCGGGACTGGTCGAACCTCTTGCGACTTTGGAGCTTCCGGCCATCAGTCTCTACCCGAGACTGCGAGCTCCTCAATGTTGAAATCCGCAGACCGCGGTTGGAGTATCGATCCCAGGCAAGGGATTGCAGGCTCTGATGGTAAGTCCGTGGCCCCGCGATGGGCTCAAAGTCTGTCTCGAGCAAGGCTGCCAGCTCCATGATGTTCGGCCGCAGAGCAATCGGAGATACGATCTGGAAAACAATCGCATCTCCGGCAAGGTAAGAGATTGGGAAAAAAGTTTCCCCTAACCCCCTCCCCCAGCCCCCACATAAAACAAACCAGAGAACATTAACACATACTTTTAAAATACACTAAAAATAACAAAAGAAGAAAAGACAGACAGACCTTTGGCAATTCTCCTGCGGAACTGGGGGTCAGGGTCTTACTGTAAGGAGTAAGCCATTGAGGACTGAGAAACAAAGGGATTTTTTTATTTCCAAGTGATTAATCTTTGGAATTCTCTATCCCAGGGGGCTGTGAATGCTCAGTTATTAAGTTAATTCACATCAGTGATCAAGAGTCGAGAGTGTTTTATTGCCATATGTCCAGGACAGGACAATGAAATTTGTACTTGCTGCAGCACAAAGAATATGTAAACATTGTATATAATGCGGAAAAAAAAGAAAAAGTTCAATAAATAACAAATCATAATATAGTCTCTTGCAGCTCAGAGCTCATAGCTTATTCGTTGTGTTTAATATCCTGATGGCTGTGGGGAAGGAGCTGTTCCTGAACCTGGACGTTGCAGTCTTCAGGCTCCTGTACCTTCTTCCTGATGGCAGTGGTGAGATAAGTGTGTGGCCAGGATGGTGTGGGTCCTGGTGTGGGATTTTGGCTGCCCTTTTGAGGCAGCGAACATGATAGATCCCTTCGGTGGTGGGGAGGTCAAAGCCAGTGATGGACTGGGGAGTGGTCACAACTTTTTGTAGTCTTTTTCGCTCCTGGACGTTCAAGTTGCCGAACCAGGCCACGATGCAACCAGTCAGAATGCTCTCTACCGTGCACCTGTAGAAGTTTAGGAGAATCCTATTCGACATGTCGAATCTCCGTAATCTTCTCAGGAAGTAGAGTCGCTGATGTGCCTTCTTTACAATTGCATCGGTGTGCTGGGTCCAGGAAAGATCTTCTGATATGTGCACGCCCACGAATTTGAAGTTATTGACCCTCTCCACCATTGTCCCGTTGATATAAACAGGGTTGTTGGTCCTCATCTTTCCCCTACTAAAGACCACAATCAGTTCCTTGGTCTTACTGATGTTGAGAGCCAGGTTGTTGTGCTGGCACCATTTGGTCAGTTGGTCGATCTCACTTCTATACTCTGACTTGTCCCCATCTGTGATTCATCCAACCATGATGGATAGATATCTGGATATTAAGGAAATTAAAGGAAGCGAGGCAGAATTTCTTAGGTGTATGCAAGAAGGTTTCCTGAAACAGTATGTGGATAGTCCAACGATAAGAGGAACCCATATTGGAATTTGTATTGGGAAACAAGCCTGGCCAGCTAACTGAAGGCATTTCAGTGGAAGAGCATTTTAGGAACAGTGTTGACAACTCCGTAAGTTTCAAAATAGTTTTATGTGTACGGATGAGTATGTACCTTAGGGGAGAAAGTACAAAATTGGGGATGGGGAAATTACAGTCTTACTAGACAGGAGCTGGGAAGGGTAAATTGCAGGCAACTGAATCATCCTACCACAACCAGAGAGCAGTGCTGAACTACTATCTACCTCATTGGTGACCCTCGAACTATCCTAGATCGGACTTTGCTGGCTTAACCTTGCACTAAATGTTATTCCCTTATCATGTATCTCTACTCTGTAATGGCTCGATTGTAATCATGTATTGTCTTTCTGCTGATGGGATAGCACACAACAAAAGGTTTTCACTGTACCTCGGTACACGTGACAATAAACTAAACTAAACTGAAAGCAGCTGTCATTGGGTGAGTACACATCTGACAGGTGGAAGTTATTTAAAGACCAGCTAATCAGAGTTCAGGACAGGCATGTTCTAGTATGGAGATAGAACAAGGAATGCAAGGTATGGAAATCTTGGATGATGAGAGAGGTTATAAATGTGGTCAAAGAGAAAAAGGAAGCATATGTAATGTTTAAGAAAATGAAATCAGATAGGCTCTTTGAGGAATATAAAGAATGCAGGAAAAACCCAAACAGGAAATTGGGAAGGCCAGAAAGGGCCATGAAATGTCATTGGGTTAAAGAGGTTCCCAAGGCTTTTTATACATACAATAAAAACAAGAGGGTAACTAGGGAGATGGTAGAACCACTCAAGGATAGATGTCATTTATGTTTGGAATGAAATAATGAAGTTGAGGTACTACACAAGTACTTTGGATCTGTTTTCACCAAGGAGAAGAACATGAAGGATAGCGAGGTAGACACACAAAGCTGGAGTAACTCAGCGGCATAGGCAGCATCTCTGGAGAGAAGGAATGGGTGACGTTTCTGAAGAAGGGTCTTGACCCGAAACGCCACCCGTTCCTTCTCTCCAGAGATGCTGCCTATCCTGCTGAGTTACTCCAGCTTTTTGTGTCTATCTTTGGTTTAAACCAGCATCTGCAGTTCACTCCCTACACATGAAGGATAGTGAGATCAGTATGGGGTACACTAATATGCTGGGTCATTTTGAGATCAACAAGGAGATAATGCTGTCTAAAGTGGATAAAGTTATCCTCAATCCTCTTGTCCATTCCTTTCCCAATCACACCTGGGACAGCTCATATGCCCTCCATCAATTTAATAACTTCCATTTCCCTGGTCCCAACCAACTCATCTTCACTATTTTGTCATTCTGCAGTATCTGTCCACTTCATCCCCCATCAGGAAAGCCCTAGTCCTCAGGCCCTCGGTTTCTTCCTGGAACAAAGAAACAAACAGTTCCCCTCCACCAACACTCCCATCAGCTTGGCAGGACTTCTCTTTGCTCTCAGCAAACTCTCTGTCAATTCCTCCCAAAGGATGGATGCAAATGCTGCCCTGAAACCACTTTGATCATGAGCAGGGAAGTAATATCCAATGGTCTGGTCGACAGTTTTGTCCTCTATCAAAATCAACTGAGACAGTGAATGTCTGATCGATATTAAATTGCATTCAGCGGGAGTTTACCACGTACCCTTTGACTGCTGCAGTTCCTGCAGAGAATTGACCTCAAAGGTAGGTCATTGCCCATGGAGCATCTTGTGTTGAATGAAAGGATTGATGTTAAGGGAAATATGTTTGTAGGTCAACCAATGGGCAAATCTCCAACTCTTTCCTACTAAATCTTTCCTGAGCTTTTACTGAGGAAGGTTAAGCAACCCAGTCACGGGCCGGCCAAGGTGGCGCAATGGTAGAGTTGCTGCCTAAAAGTGCTTGCAGCGCCAGAGACCCGGGTTCGATCCCAACTACGGGTGATGTCTGTACTGAGTTTGTACGTTCTCCCCATGACCGCGTGGGTTTTCTCCTAGATCTTCAGTTTCCTCCCACATTCCAAAGATGTACAATTAGGTAGGTTAATTGACGTGGTGTAAATGTAAATTGTCCTGAGTGTGTGTAGGATAGTGTTAATGTGAGGATCGCTGGTCGGTGCGGACTCGGTGGGCCAAAGGGCCTGTTTCCGCTCTGTATCTCTAAACTAAACTAAAACTGAACTAAATCCCCAAGGCATGCTGCGATCTATCTCAGGTTATTGAGAGAGGGGCAGTGCTGGAGAACAGGAGAGTAACCAAAGTTCATTTGTTCAAGAACAGAAATAAGAATAATCGAGGAAATTGGAAGCTGGTGAGTCTCATATCAGTAGTAGGGAAGCTGTTGGAGAGTATTCTTAGGGGTAGAATTTATTCGCATTTCGAAAAGAAAGGTCTAATTTGGGGCAGGCAGCATGGATTTGTCTTAAAAACTTGATTGAGTTTTGTGAGGAGATGGCAAAGATGAGAGTACGACAGTGGGTGATGTCTTCATGGACATCAGTGATGCATTTGATAAGATCCTCCCTGGTAGGCTGCAGATTAAGATGTATGGTATCCATGGTGACTTGGTAGTATGGATGCAAGGTAGACCCACAATTCTACAGTGCCTCCCAGTATGGATTCAGAACTGACTTACCCATAGAAGATGGTGGAAGGGTGTTATTCTGGCTGGAGGTCTGTGACCAGTGGTATAAGAAGTTAAGAAGAGGTTGCACTTTTACTTTGGGATGGGTGGAATATATACATTTAATGGCAGAACCCTCAACCACATTGATATAAGAGGAATCGTGGTATCCAAGGCCATAATTCACTAAAAGCAGTAACACAAATAGACAGAATAATAAAGAAGGCGTTTGGTATGCTTGCCTTCATCAGTGGGAATCAGCAAAATAGAGTTGAAGTAGAAGATCAACCATGATGATTCTGGTGAATGACAGAGCAGGCTCGATAACCCACTCTTGTTCCAATTCTCATGCTCTTGTAGTTCAATGAAACATATGGCGGCATGGTGCACAGCGGTAAAGTTGCAGCCTGCCAGCGCCAGAGTCCCCGGTTTGATACTGATTACGGGTATTGTCTGAACAGAGTTTGTACGTTCTCTCCTTGACCTCGTGGGTTTTCTCGGGTTGCTTCAGTTTCCTCCCACACTCCAAGACAGGTTTGTAGGTTAATTGGCTTCAGTAAAAAATTGTAAATTGTCACTAGTGTGTTGGATAGTGTTAGTGTATAGGAATCGCAGCCTTAGTGGGCTGATGCGCCTGTTTCTGTGCTGTATCTCTAAACTAAACTCAACTAAACAACATGATTTTGGCTTGAAATTTTCACCAAACTTTACATTAAAAACAGAGTAATTTGATTTCCTGGGTTAATAGATGTAATTTGTTCTACTTTTCAGTACCTATCCCCAATCTTAAAGGAGAAAACGTAATTGCACGTGAATTTTTTTAATTCATTCTATGATGACTAAATAATAGAATAGGCTCAGACTTTATAAATACTGACCCATGCAACATTCTGATTAATCACAGGATATCACTGATAAATTATTTCTGAAGCGGCAGGACTGGCCATTCGCAGGAGAAAACTGGTCAGAAAGAAAATGAATGTAGATCCAATTTACTTCCCATAATGCCATTCGTGAGAGAAATTATGAGAGTAGGCATGAATTTAAATGCCTCCATTTTGGCAGAACCTTTCATATTGTATTGTAAATACAGCACAGAAACAGGCCCTTTGGCCCACCTTGTTCATGCTGGCCAAGTTGACATATTGGCATATTTACCTTTCCTCTCATAAACCCTTCATAAACCCTTCCTCTCTATATACAGTATTTGTTGAAATAGTCAGAATTGTATCCACTTCTACAGCTTTTCTCTGGCAGCTTATTAACACTAAATAGTGTTGCAGTTGGTTAAAATGCAATTATGCCAAATTATTCCATTTTTAGTAAGCTCTATGCATCATAGCTTTCGTTCTAAAAATGAGGCGTATTATGCCAACTTAATGAGTTGATAAAGAGTTACTTCTTCCTTTCAAAAAATTATACATAGATGTAATAGGTATGCCAAAAATATTTGTCTATTTTTGTACCCAGATGTTTTATGTTAATGCTTCCTCTCCTGAAGCCAAACAATTGGATATGCTGGTCATTGCCTTTATCCACTAAATAAAACCATGAAGGTTCTGCCCATTTTTTAAGAATGCTGTTATTTCTCTTCACTTTTGCTGTTATCTAGCTCTCGTAAATGTCACATTTTAGTGTTCAGTCAAGGGTAGCACTAAAGTAAAAATTGGAAGTGCATCATGCTTAAGCTTCTGTCCATTTATTATGATGCTTACCTCTCTGCTAGTATTGGCATCTTGGAGATGGTGTGCGCTGGAAATTATCTTTGGAAGCCTACATCTTGAAATCAGATGATTACATCAGGTAGCCCTTATTGTCTCCTCCCCTTCTCAGCTCTCCCTCAGCCCTCTGGCTCCTCCTCTTCCTTTCTTCTTCCCGCCCCCCCCCCCCCCCCCACCCTGCATCAGTCTGAAGAAGGGTTTCGGCTCGAAACTTTGCCTATTTCCTTCGCTCCATAGATGCTGCCGCACCCGCTGAGTTTCTCCAGCACATTTGTCTACTCTTGCAATAGTTAACCAGCTTTTCAGTGTCAGCTCTCAAGGTCTACTTCACCTTCATATATAACTGCAGCCTTTAGACCGTAGCAGATATCAATAGATCAGCATTCTTGTTATGCACCTTGTCAGCTCGGAAAGCTCATGATCCTCTTACAAATTGAATTCCACAAGCACCTAAAGAATCTCACCATCATTACTGGTGACCCTGACATTGTGAAGTTTGTTGATCTGCGCTTCATATTTTACAACTTAATATTGAGAGTTTACTGATAGGCAAGTGAACATTTAGACAATAAGAACTAACTTTTCTTGATGTTTAAATAGCTTCTATTTTTAGTTCTGGTCAATCCAGTTTATTTATTCAGTGTGAATATTGACATTACGGCATTAGTCTGTGGGTTAAAGGTGAGATTTGAATTGGAGTTCTCATTTGCAGAGTCATATACTCAGGAATTAGAGCAGAGACCCAAATATTGGTAGTATTTCTCTAACGGTCAAAGAAACAATACCTTGCATTTATATACCGGTAGTTCCATTTGTGATGATAGAAACATCAGAGGAATGTTATAGTGATAGAGCTCTACAGCACAGAAACAGAATCTTTAGATAATTGGTCATGTTGACCTTGATCTATGCTATTCTCATTTACCTGCATTATGGGCCTGTCCCACTTAGGCGATTTTTCAGGCGACTGCCGGCGACTGTCAAGTTGTAGCAGGTTGGTGAACAACTTTTAAGAAGCCAGAGATACACAGCTATAAACATTACCGATCGGTGTTTACATTTTATTTTCCCATTGAGCCAATTAAATTCACCAATCAGCACCGGCAACAACCTACGATAACCTATGACAACCTTCTACCTCCTGGCAACCCACTACCACTGCCCCTACGGCACGAGAATTCTCGCTACTCTCCATGGCGACTTCATTCTGATCGCGGCTAATTTTTCAACATGTTGAAAAATGTGCGCCGACCACAATGAAACCGCGACTAGTTCCGAGAATGCGGGAACTACTCACGACCATGAAGGCGACTCCCCAGCAACCACCTGCGAACATGTGGCGACCGCATAGTCTCCTGTAGTCACCCAAGTGGGACAGGCCCATTAGGCTCATATCCCTCCTTTCCTTTGCTATTCAAGTACCTATGCAAATGCCTTTTAAACTTTGTAATTCTATCTGCCATTACCATGTCCTCTTGAAGCTCATTATAATTGCTACCTTCTGTTTTAAAAATTTCCCCTCAGATCTCCTTTAAATTTCCCTGTTCTCACTTTAAACAGAATTGGAGATGCAGCGTTATCCACGGATTGTTCGGCTAAAGATAATTTAGAACTAAATCAGAGTTTAGAACTAAATCTTCCTCAGTGTGCTTTTTACTTATTTGCAACTCCCAGCAATTTAAAAGAGACAAAGTGCTGGAGTAACTCAGCGGGTCCGACATCGTCTCTGGAGAACATGAATAGGAGATGTTTCGGGACGGGAAGGGTCTTGGCCCAAATCATCACGCATCTATGTTCTCCAGAGATGCTGCCGGACCTGCTGAGTTACTGCAGCACCTTGTCTCTTTTCTTGTCGACCAGCATCTGCAGTTGAATCTACGTGCAATTCTTTAGATATTTCAAAATCATGATTATTCACCAATGCCCAGCACAAAATATATGAAGTTGTGTCTCTGTTATTAAGCCTTTTAAGCAAGTAGGATAGTTGTCAGTATTTCTTTCTTGCATAGGTTTACACCAAAATGGTAAATTATTGATTATAAGATTATGACATGGGAGCAGAATTAGGTCATTTGGACCATCGAGTCTGCTATGCCTTATTTTAATGACCTATTTTTCTCTCTCAACTCCTTTCTCCTGCCTTCCACCCATAACCTTTGACACCATTACGAAACAAGAACCTATCAATCTCCATTTTATAAATACCCAATCATTTGGTCTCCTTGATAAATGCAAAACTTTGCCTAAGTAAATTAATTTTCCTTTTTTCAGTTTTAAATGGCCTAACTTTTATTTTGAGAGGGTGACCCCTTGAGATGGTGGGTGACCTTGATTGGCAGCAAGGGGAAAAGTCCCCCCCCCAAAGCCCTTCAAAATTGGCGTACACAATAAAGAATTTACCTCTCATTCTTAAACTCTAAAGAAGAAAAGCCTAGCCTACTCAATCCTGCCTGGCAGACCAACCATCCCAGGAACCAATCTGGTGTGATTTCATCTCTCTCCCTCTATAGTAAGTATATCTCCAAGCTAAATGTTTCCATGACAAAATTGATTGAAGTCCTTCACTCTGGGTCATTTTGCTTCTCTATAATTGCTCTAAACATTCTATACACAAGTATAATTTCTACATTACTTTTCAATATAACAAATATTATCTTTTTGGTGCACACGAAACTGTTTTAGTTATTTCCCCATGGCCTATCTTTTCGCCTGTTTAATTTTATGTAAATTCATATCAATGAGGTTTTTTTGGTACCTAGAATGCTCTTTTATTGAGTTTTGTAGATTAGCTTTAAATCCATTAGCCAAACAGGAGAGGATGTCATCAGTCTGAAGAAGGGTTTCGGCCCGAAACATTGCCTATCTCCTTCGCTCCATAGATGCTGCTGCACCCGCTGAGTTTCTCCAGCATTTTTGTGTACCTTGTCATTAACAATGTCCATTATCTTCTAAAGTGGGAACAACAATTACTCCAATTAATCTCTGGCTATATGAGTAAGATTAGGCATTGATCAAAATGAATATTCATGAGAGAAGTAGGTTATGACAAAGAAAGATAGTTTCATATTTGTTCTTTCACACTTATTTTATCTGATTATCGAGCATTCTCAACACTGTCAGAAATGAACAGAATTTCAAGAAATTCTGTCCAAAAAAATCACATAAATTTGCTTTTCTGAACTTAAGAATATTAAAACCTGGACAGAAAACAACCAAGTGAGATTCGGACTATCAGTAAAGTCAAGATCCAAACCGAGATTGAACTAAATAAATCAGCATATAGGAACATCACAATTCCTGGCTAGAAGAAAGATAGTTGGGAATGGTCTGATGATCTTTAAATTCTTACACAACACTTTGGGATCAAGGATGGTTTGTTTCTACCCAAGTTTTCTGGGTTTTGAAGTGGCTCATGAAGCCAAAGTAGGAACTCCAGAGTTTTCCACAGATGAAGCTGGACAAACCTGACTGGATGAACGGGTGGGTAGTTTGTGGTCTGCCCCTTGTGCAAGGCATCTTAAGTGCTCCTGATGTATGGAGTTAATACCAACCAAAACTTACGAAAGGTCCCAATCCAAAATGCCGTCAGTCCACATTCCTCCACAGATGCTGCCTGGTGCGCTGAGTTCTTCCAGCAGTTTGTTTTTCGCTCAAGATTCCACCATCTACAGTGTCTTGTGTATCCAAGTTGCAAATTAAATTTATTGTGGAAAAATATCAAAGGTTTCACAAGAGGATAAACACATTCAGTAAAAGGACAACTAGTTTATTTTAAAATATATGGGAAATGACAGATTTGGGGTGTTGACTGGCAATACATTGAAGAGATCAACTCGTCCATGGAGACCTGGATGCCTCATTTGCCCGTGTTTGGCCCATATTCCTCGAATAATCTGATTCCTATCCTATCCAAGTGTCTTTTAAATGCTGTTGTAGTACCTACCTGAACTACTTTCTCTGGCAGCTCGCTTCATATATACAGGAGCCATCTTGGAGGAACGGCTGCTAACCAGCAGCCATCCGTTAAATTCACTTTTTTTTTTTAGTTTTTAGCTTTTCTATTTCTTTGTTTGTTTGGGGAATTTTGACTTTTAATGTGGGGGGGTAAGGGGGAAACTATTTCTAGGTCCCTACCTGGTCGGTGAGGCAGCTTTTTCTCCAGGCTGCCCCGTCGACCCGTCCTCGTGGCCTACCAGCGGGCATGGAGCGGCGTTTTCCTGGCGGGGACCGCCCAGCACCTTCAGCTTCGGTGGCGGCACAGCGCTGGAGCGCCATCGCAGAGCGTAGCGGGCGATGCCTTGCCTGGGTCGCCGCGCTGGATCGACGCGCTGGAGCTCCGGTATGCGGTGACCGCCGAGATCAACACCTCCGGGCTGCGGGTCTGCGGAGCGACCAGCCGTGGGCGGCGGCGCCGACTTTAACATCGGGAGCCTCGTGGCTCCAAATCGGCGCGGCCCTGTCGGCTTCAGGTGCCATCGACTCCTCTGGGAAACCGGCTGTTCCAGCCGCTGCGAGGACTCTCCCGACGGCCAGGAACATCGAGCCTCCGTAGAGGCAATAGCGGAGGCCTCATTGGGCCTTACTTTGGGTGAACTGGGGTTGGGGACTGGACATTGTGCCTTCCCCCACAGTGGTGGTCATTGTGGGGGGATGATTTTTGTGTGCTGTGTCTGTTGGTCTTTGTTCAAGATGGCGGTCGGAGGGGAGAGTGGACGCTGGTGCGGTTTGGCTGCCGCTGCTCTCTCCTCAAATTGTGTTTCTAATTTTCTTTTTGTGCTTTTGTAATTGAATTCTGTCCTTGATTTGTGTATTGTGGTGTTTTTATATTTAATTTACTCCGATTATGTGTTTTGTATTTTTGTGATTTTATGCCTTGTAAGGTGTCCTTGGGTGTTAGAAAGGCGCCAGCAAATAAAATGAATTATTATTATTATTATTATATATCCACCACCTTCTGAGTGAAAAAGTTGCCTGTCAATTTTTGTAATGTTGGAAGTTTTATCTTCACATTCTTTTGCCATAATCTCTAGAAATTCCTCTGTAAATCTTTCTACCTCCCTCTTTTGCTTTTCTTCTTTTGAGAGGCTCATTAAAATCGAGCTGTTTACCCAAGCTTTTGGTTATTTTCTGTAATATCTCGTGTGTTTTTGATATGCAATTTTGTTGGATAATGCTTCTGTGAAATGTTTCGGGATATTTATGTTTTCCAAACATGCAGTTTTAATGTAAGTGATTGTTGCAGTTTGTTTAGAATATGAAAATATCTGTAGTTTAATCTGCATAGAAGTTGACTTTATACAATTTAGCCACTAGCAATTATTTCCTTTGGACAGCTCAGATGTGAAAATAAATCTTTCACTGCAATTCTTAAGTGATTAACAATAATAGATTGTAAATCTTTTTTGTAAATTCATCCAGAGCACTTCACCTTATCAACTTCTTCATATGTATATACAAAATTGTTTTGTGGCTGTGAGTATATTTAATCTTGGGTTAAGTATTGGCACAAGATGGCACTGAATTGTGAAAAGGATGTTAAGGATCCTGGTAATAACCTTATTACATGCACAGTCAACTGCGACAGTATTTTCTACTTCGATATTGGCATAAGCACTTCCTATGCTAAGGCTTTAAAGCAAAAAAAAAGTAATTACACAATGCAGTGGCTGCAGTAAAATGGGTGAGTAATTATATTAATAGATGTTGCCAAGATACTTTTTTTTGCAATTTCCATGTAACTGCCAACGACGAAGATATTTCAAGCATTGTTAAGACTAGTTTTTTGAGTGACGTCAATTTTTAAATAAAAAGAATATAATATAGATAACATTGCTTAAAAATCCATGAAATATTAAAGAACATAATAAGATTCAAAAAAGGAGTAGAAGTGAACCATAAAACACTCATGCTTCACTATTCAGTTAGGTTAAAGCTGGTCCTTATTTTCCTGCCCAAACCCTTTATTTCTATGGGGGTAAAAAAATAAAGATTCTAAACGATGTTCAACCCTTTAAATTAACAACTTTCTCATCATCTCAGTCCCAAATGAGCAGCACAGTGGCGCAGCTGGTAGAGCTGCTGCCCCACAGTGCCAGAGACCCGGGTTCAATCCTGACCTTGGGTGCTGTCTGGGTGGAGTTTCTACTTTCTTCCTGTGATGGCATGGGCTTCCTCCAGGTGCTCTGGTTTCCTCCACATCCCAAAGACATGTGGGTTTGTTGGTTAATTGGCCTCGATAAATTGCCCAAGTGTATAGAGTGTGTGTAGAACTAGTGTGTGAATGAGTGATTGATGGCCCGCGAGGACTCAGTGGGTCAGAGGGCCCATTTCCATGCTGTATCTCTAAGCTAAACAAAATTAAACTGAATGGCTGAACCCTTACCCTGAAGCAGTACCTTTTGGTTGCAGACTCTCCAATCAGGGAAAGGAGGTTTCCAGCTCTCATTCTTCTAACCTGTTATGAACACTGGCCAAAGCTACTCAATCTTTCTTCAAAGAAGAACCTCCCTGCCTCAAGAATTAATCTTTCCAAAGCAAATATTTTCTTTTTTAGGGGCAGAGAAAGTCCTAAATGTCCCTCTTTTCCAATCTGCTTGCAGTAAAGCCGGCTATTTTTCCCTTACAAGGTGGTTGTTAGCTTTATGTCTTTCAACTCCAAGTGAGTGATAGAATCTGAGAGAAATTGAATGGGAGAACAGAGGGGGTTAGCGTAGGATTATAAGTAGATGCTTGAGGGACAGCACCGACTCAATGGGCTGAAGGGCCTGTTTCAGGGTTCAAGGGGTGTGCTTTGGTGCAGTATTACGCTATGAGAAGACAGCAGATCGGTACACACAGTGAAATGCTTAGTGAAATGGTCACCTCGAATGACTGAGGACTGGAGAGAAGGTTCAACATGCTGGAGTTCAGAAGTATGAGAAGAGTTGATTGAAACACATAAGATCATGAGGGGTCTTGATAGGGTGGAGGTAGAGGGGATATTTCCTCTTGTGAGGGAATCTATAACTATAAAAGTTGTTTAAAAATCAGGGATCATTCATTTAAAAATACAATAAGATTGTGAGACCTAGGATTGTTTTTCTTCAAGACCATTGGATGCTAAATTCTTGAATATTTATGAGGCAGAGATAGATTAATCAGTTCCCCGCAACTAATACTCTCCTCTGCCTGACAGAATTCATCCTCGTCCTTAACAATTTCTCCTTTGACTCCTCACTACTTTCTTTAAGTCAAAGGTGTAGCTAGGGACGCTTGCATGACCCCCAACTATGCTTGTCTTTTTGTTGGTTTTACATTGAACACTCCTTGTTCTGAATGTACCCTGGCACCATTCCCCAATTCTCTCACTGTCACATTGATGACTGTATCGAAGCTGTTTCCAGCACCTGGGCAGAACTCATTGATTTCATAAACTTTACTACTAACTTTCACCCTGCTTCAAAATCATTTGGACTATCTCTGACACCCCTTTTGCGATCTACATCCACCCAATCAAAACCCCACAGGATCTTGTGTTTCAATCAACTCCCCTCTTATTCTTCTATACATGTTGAATCTTTTCTCATGGCATATCTGCCCATTTGAGCTATTTCAAGTAATACCCCTCCAATTTCACACCTCTTTCCCCTGCCCCACTCCCACCTCAGTACACACACATTTCTTCCACCACCCAAGACACCATGCTTCTTCCCCCTCCGCATCTCCCCTCTTGTCTCCCCTCTTTGGCCTCCATTTGTCCTATTCCACCCATATCCCTCTCTCTGGATTTATACTTCACACCTCTTCTTTCTTCACCTGACACCCTTTTGTGTCCTGTTCACCTCTGGCCTTTGTGGCTTACTCCACCCATCTGCCAATCACCCCATCCACCTCGGCTGCATTTATCTATCACTTGCCTGGCTTTGCTGTACCATCATCTCCCCTTTCCAGCTATCTCTGCCGACTCCATCACTGAAAAAGGTTTCCAACACCAAACGCCGTCTGTCCATTCCCCCTCAGATACTGCACGGCCTTCTGAGTTCCTCCATCAGTTTCTTGTTGCTCAAGATTCTTGTGTTTCAATAGATTAATTCTTGGTAAACAAGAAAAGGATGGATTTCCACAGGGAGACAGGAATACTTTTAAATGGTGGACTGAGCAGCTGACTGCTGCTCCTAATTCATACATTCAAATGGAAAAGGGAACTGTGTACTCAGCTACTTTTGAATAGAGACTTCAGCCACTTCCTTTAAACAACATGGAGCAATAAATTATGGGATATTGCAAATATCTCTTATTTTAGCTTGTGTCTTCCCTTCCCCTCGTTGTGTCCCCAGTTCCCACACTCCCCGTCCACTCCGGGTCCCTGATTCCCCACACTCCCCATGCACTCAGCAGGGCCACGGTTTCTACATTCCCTATCCACACGCAGGCTCCATGGGTCCCCCACTCGCTGTGTCCACAGTTCCCATACTCCCCGTCTACTCGGTCCACAGTTCACACACTCCTCATCCACTCGCTGTGTCCTGGTTCCAACACTCCCTGTGCACTCAATGGGTCCACTGCTTCCACACTCCTTGTGCACTCGTTGAGTCCCCGGTTCCCACAATCTCCGTCCGCTTAGCGGGTCCACAGTTCCCACACTCCCCGTCCACTCAAATTTTCGGAATTAATTAGCCTTGCATTAGTCAAGGTTGCATGATGCAGATTAAATTTATCAATGGTTTTTGAAGACGACGGCTCTAGTCTGAAGTCAAGGCTTTTGCCTGTCTTTTCACGCTAAAAAGCTATGAAAGAACTATATGCAAAGTTCAGTACATAATGTTATAGCAAATAAAATTGAATCAATCTTGAGCAATAGGGTAATTTGTTCAGATTCCTTTGGAGGAGCTTTCATAATATATTAATTTAATGCATGTTTTTCGACATGCTATGCATAGGCGTAGAAATCAAAGAATTTGAAGATTTTTAATGTTAAACTTGGAATTTCAGTAAGCACAGAAAAAGCATCAAGAAGAGTTAAAATCATCACTAAACATTTCTGTTGAAAATCAAATGGAACAAATTCAATGTGAATAAATGATCTTTCTAACATTCAAAATATCTGTGAACATAAAGGAGCCCATTTTCATGCACACCACAGTGGGGGAGGAACAACAGGAAATATGTGGGCTCCATCCCATAAATGAGTTGGGGAATTAGCAGAGATTAGATTGAAGGAATGTGAACTCAAGTTGGGAGACATTGAAGGGTCAGAATTAAATGCAAAGATATTTTTGGGTCAGGAGAACTTTCTCCTGTAATGCACAAAATTCAATGTGTGTTTATTTTTACCCATTTGAGGTATCACAGTTAAGGGTTTCCTATATCAATGTTAATGGGTCAAAAAGTACTGATCTGTTGGACACTCAAATTATTGGTTGAAAACAGAATTCTAAGCATTTCTGTTCTTTTCATCACTCATTTCCTGCAATTTCCACGCGAATAGTATTTGTCAATGGAAATAGTTTCTGATTGGTTGACCAAATTTACTTTATATCAGAATAGTTTGGTAATAATGAGAAGCTGGATAAAATAGTTGATGTAAAACTATAGGACTACAGAGTTTGAGATAATTACAAGAGAATTCAAGAATTGAACTAAATACAAGAGAACGGGTGTCAAGGGTTACGGGGAGAAGGCAGGAAAATGGGATTAGGAGACAGAGATCAGTCATGATTGAATGGCGGAGTAGATTCAATGGGCTGAATGGCCTAATTCTACTCCGATAACGTGAACTTGTGAAATCAGTGTCTTTTGCATGGGATATTGATTTTGGAATAAAATAATGTATTTACTGACACTTAATGAGCAATGCTCCAAAATCTGCCCTCTACAAAGTATTAAATTGTGCATAATCAAATACTAACATCATATTATTATCTTAATAGTCAAGAATGAAATATGCCATGATGAACACACTTATTTTTGCTGATAAAGAATAGTTAAATCATCTTGTCTGTAAGGCTCCTCTAACTACTAAGTGCTTTCCACATGCCTCCCACAGGGAGGGTTATATGTATTCTATTACAGGGTGACTGCATTATCTACTATTTTAAGAGGAAAGGCATTGGTTAGATTTATTTTTGCTCTGGATAGGCAAATAGTCCTGACAAATTCCATTCTTGTAACATTGCAAACAAGGTCACGCTATCTTTACTTTACATGTAGATTTGGAACACAAGTAAACTGGTTCGTGAAATTTTATGTTGTGATTGCCTTTTAAGTAAGGTTTGTTACATGTGTACAGGGAAGATTCTAATATCAAAATGATACTGTCAAAATAAATTGAACACTATGGCGGTATCTGCAGCATTCTGAACTGAAAGGTTAGACATCCTCTGAATATGAATGAATTCAAACCTTCATTGAAATCTCTGGAGGTTAGCTTGCTGATGTAATCAGCAGAGACATAAAATACAACCAATGTGGCTTCACAGGGAAACATGTACATAAACTAACAAAAGTGTTGCTGTTTGTCATGATCTCCATCATCTTTAGTATTAAAACAATATAGAATCATATCATATACCAAGTTCACCATCATTATTCATTCTTATTTACTGATATTGCTACTGGAGCTTGGAGTATACAGTAGATAATGATTAATTGATATAGTCCTTTACTGGAGTAAAGCTATACTGCACTATTCAGTGGCTGTCAGTGAATGCATTCACTTAAGAGGTTTCAACTTTGTAACGCAGAATGCAAGATTTTGGTGTTGTTAATACACTCACTCTGAGAAGAAAGCTGAGCAGCATGTTCTATAATATAATTGACAATGAAGGTTATTGATTTTGAAATTCAAAAGGGTGGTACTTAATGTAAACACTGAATATGGTGCTGACAATGTCACAGTTCTTCCAGTGTTTAAAAGCTGAAATAATGGATGCAAAGGAGTGCACACTGTGCCAGTGGCATACAACAAACGTTACATGTTGGGATGTTGTGAAATTTATGGTGAGAAATATTGATCTCACTATGTTCCTTCCAGCAGGATTGTAGCTTTTTAAAATTAATATTTGAGTCATATAATTGAACACATTTGTGTAAATGTTTGCTAATCGTGCAACCAATAATAGAACATTTTCACTCATAGTCACACATCACGGAAACAAGCCCTTCGACCCAACTTGTCCATGTTGACCAAAATACCCCATCTATGCTAGTCTCTGCTGGCGTTTAGCCTATATTCCTCTCAACTTTCTTATCTATGCACCTGTCCAAATATCTTTTAAATATTGTTATAGTCCTTGCTTCATCTACCTCCTCTAGCAGCTCGTTCCATATATCCACCATCCTCTGTATGAAAAGGTTGCCCCTCAGGTTCCTATTAAATATTTCCCTTCTCACCTTAAACCTATGTTCTCTGGTTCTTGATTCCCCTACTCTGTGCTTTCACCCTATCCATCCCCCTCATTATCTTATATACAGTGCCCTCCATAATGTTTGGGACAAAGACCCATCATTTATTTATTTGCCTCTGTACTCCACAATTTGAGATTTGTAATAGAAAAAAATTACATGTGGTTAAAGTGCACATTGTCAGATTTTAATAAAGGCCAATTTTACACATTTTGGTTTCACCATGTAGAAATTACAGCAGTGTCCGCAGAATCCCAATGACACTAAAATCTTTAGCATTAACAGTCTGTAGTTATGTGACGTTTAACACAGTCACATCAGCAGTAAGTTAATTCACGAATCAATCTTCTTAGATGACTACTGTTTGTATTTTCTCTGTTCATAAAAATGGATGGAACTGAAGTGTGAAGAGATCCTCCAGTGTAAGTTGGTGAGAAATGGATATCTTGGTTGATCCACACTGTAGCTAAAGAATGTAGAGGAACAGCAGCAAAAAGAGAGCAGAGATTTTATGCTGTGGTTGAAACAAAGGGCCCAAGAGAGAAAGATGCATAGGGCCTCACACCATACGGCCTGTTTTAACTTCAGCAAAGATTAGTATTTCTGGTACACAAAAATGCTGGAGAAACTCAGCGGGTGCAGCAGCATCTATGGAGCGAAGGAAATAGGTAACGTTTCGGGCCGAAACCCTTCGTATTTACCCTTACCCTTAGTATACCCTTAGTATTTCTGGTAGTTCTGCTCCAAAGCCATGTTAATCATTGCAGTGGTTTAGGCACATCATTCCATCAGATTATACACTCTAGGACACTCTGTAAGAATTAACAACATCAGTCAATTTACTGTCCACTACTATATCAGCAAACTCACATATGTAGTTTTTGAATGACCTAATGTTTTCAATAGATACAGGTGATCAAGTGGAAAGGACCCTAAGGCTTGTTGGAATAGCAAGCAACAAATCAAGATTATCATTGTTTGCACAAATATCGCTGCCTATTTTACATGAAAAACAAAGTATTCATTAACGAGTATGATCACTTCTTGAATGTTCAATTAGAGTTCATTCGGAAGCAGTGAATTACACATCTGTGTACTATTTCCTGGAAAAATATTGAGTTTGACTGTGCCCATTGTTTGGGTATTACTTTTGTTCTGAGAGCTTCAAAATGAAATTCACTGTTTTTATGGTGAATCATGGCATGCGCGATCTTGATGATAGACAGTTTACAATGAACACTTGCTGGAAGTACGATGATCAGAAAGGCTATGATATCAACACTCAATGCTTATCATTCCTCTTAATATCGACTGAACATGTGAAGCTGCAGAAAGAAGTCCACCCTTTTCCCCACAATCCAGTGATGTTAAAGGGATCATAAGCTACCTACATGCTAGTTGTTTATTATTCTCAACTGATGTTGCCATGATTCTGCAAGTCATAAATGCTTTTATTAGTTTTCAATTGCCACTGTCCACGTGGTATGGTGCTGAAGGACTTATTGCTGACTTGGAAACCTAGTAGAGCTTATGCTCGGTATGGATTTAGTAGTGGACAATCTCCTTGGAATAGAGCATGATTGGGGAAATGATGATTGGGCAAATTTGCCCTTTACAGAGCAAATCAGTGATTCAAGGAAACACCAACACCAGTACAGTTATAGCATTTACATTACATTTAAGCCAAAATCATATTTTCCCAAGATTAAATTATAGCAGCAGTTAACAAAACCAGGGTTTAGCACATATTACCACCTTGGCATTGTGCAAAAAATGTCATTTATTAAATTTAGGGGACTTCTGTGGCTAATTTGTCATACTTTTCTGACTGATTATCTTTTAATTCATCCTCTATCTGGTTTAAAATTCTTATACAATTTCCAGTTGTATTCTTACCTGCTCCCTATATATCCACATCCTTTGGTAGACAAAAGTCCTGGAGAAACTCAGCGGGTGCGGCAGCACCTATGGAGCGAAGGAAATAGGCAACGTTTCGGGCCGAAACCCTTCATCCTTTATTGACTTTTTGCAAATACTTGCTTTAACTCTTGATCCATGGGTTTGGAAATAACCAATGAGGCCAATGTGGCCTCAACAATTTTGCCATGGGGTCAGGAGGTGTTTGTGAGACAGGCAGGTAGGTAATTTGGGAGGCAATGTTATCATTTTGCCATTTCTCCTGACCTTCAGTCTGCTCAGTGTACTCAGTGCATTATAATTCTCCTGTATTAAATCAGTGTAAATGTTACATTTTTTCAAGGAGGTTTTGAGAACCTCTTTGAGTTCCTCCCTTTGTCCACATGGTAAATTCTTCCTGTGACTGACATTGGTATAGAGTTTAGTTTAGTTTAGTTTAGATACAGCGCAGAAACAGCCCTTCGCCCACTGAGTCCGCACCGACCAGCGATCCCTGCACATTAACACAAGCCTACACACACTAGGGACAATTTACACCTAGACCAAGTATACAAACCCAAGCCAATTAACCTACAAACCTGTACGTCTTTGGAGTGTGGGAGGAAACCGAAGATCTTGGTGAAAAGTCACGGAGAGAACGTATAAACTCCATACAGACAGCACCCATAGTCGGGATCGAACGCGGGTCTCTGGCGCTACAAGCACTGTAAGGCAGCAACTCTACTTTTGCACCACCATGCTGCCCCACATATTTATTTTGGTGGGATGGGGAATTGCCAAGCCAAGGAGGGGTTTGAAAACAAGGATGAGAATTTTAAAGAATACGTAACTGGAATTTGGGTGATGGTTAAATGGTAATTGATGCAGGTTAGGACACGACAGTGGAGATTTGGGGCAGCACAGCAGCGTAGCGGTAGTGTTGCTGGCTTAGAGCACCAGAGACCCGAGTTCGATCCTGACTGTGGGTGCTATCAGTACGGAGTTTGTATGTTCTCTCTGTGACAGCTTGGGTTTCCTTCAGGTGCTCTGGTCTTCTCCCACATCCCAAAAATGTGCAGGTTGTAGGTTAATTAACTTCTCTAAAGTGTGTGTAGGATAGAACTAGTGATTGATGGTTAGCATGGACAGGCCGAAGAGCCTCTTTCCACACTGTATCTCTAAATTAAACGAAATTTGGCATATCAACATAAAGACATATATTTGCATGAGCTACATCATCTGTTCAGATACTTCACTGTGGTTGCACATTTAATCACCAACCACACAGCACTTCTTTCCTTTGCAATATGTTGTAGTTGATCTGTAGTCTGAGTCAGTCTGTTTGAGATATGTTTTAAATTGGGCTCTATTAAATTGACATTTCCATTGTAGTTAATTACTGGCAGTTTCCAGATTTGCAGAAAGACCAGTTTTTACTCTGCTTCTGACTTTTTTTAATACCATCCACGAGAGGATATTGCTTCTATCACTGTATGAAATACTTCAGTCATGATTTCTTCTTGTCAGAACTGACATTGAGATGAATGTCTATTCCTGCATTTAACTATATTGTTCTGTACTGTGAAATGGCATACCAGCAAAAATCTATGGCTCTTAATATGAAATATTGGAATGCTCATATCTCAGAAGATTAGTTGTTGTTATGCAGTTCCTGTTCCAAATGGAGGGAAAATAAATTTCATGTTAGTCGGATAAATGTTATAACTTCACCCTTAACTTAGTGCGGCTGCTGGTCAGAAATTATTTTGAGAAACATTACATTGCTTTCTGCCACATTGGTCTCCTTCAATATGTACAAAATTATTACTTGAGCCTGAAGATAGGTCAGACCCGAAACGTCACCCATTCCTTCTCTCCAGAGATGCTGCCTGTCCCACTGAGTTACGCCAGCATTTTGTGTCTATAAAAGATTACTTTTGTTGCACTAAAATCTCGGACATGCAACACACTCATGGAATGTAGTTGTATTCCAGAAGAGATCTGCAAAGCTAATATTTCAAATTTACAGCAAGGAGGAAGCCTGGAAGCAGTACCAGTATAAGACCTCTGTCATAAATGATGCAATAGAGTCCAATTGGCAAGCAAAGTAATGCTGTACTTATTACATTTTCCCCATTGAGTGCTTCAGGTTTTCTTGTTCTAACATGTTAATTGCTAATGTGGTGATTTTATTTCCATTATAATTGACAGATTTATCAGGGAGCCATAATTACTTTTATCAATAAAGCAGCATATTAAAAAGTTTGCCATTGGTAAAATGGTCCAATGTCTATGATCGTTAAGAAATGGGAAAACATTTTCCAGATTTTTTTATTTAAATATTATTTTTAAGCATATTTGGGAAAATAAATTTCTACTTGAAATGTAACTGGGGAGACCGAACAGATAGAGTGCACAGTTTGAAAACTGGCAGAAAATGAATGAAGGAAACAAGATTCCCATGGTCAATGAGGTTGTTCAATCAATATGCCCTTAAAGATGATTATAAAATCATGAGGAGCATAAATAGGGTAGACAGTCACAGTCTTCCTCCCAAGATAGAGGTGTCTAAAACTAGGGAGCATAGGCTTAAGGTGAGAAGAGAGCGATTTAAAGGAGACCTCGGGTGCGTTTTTCCATAGAGGGTAGTACCTGTATGGATGAAGCTGCCAGAGGCAGTAATAGAGATAGCTCCAATGACATCTACGAAATATCTGGACAGGTACATGGATCAGAAGGATTATGGGCCAAATATAGGAAAATAGGACTATTTCACAGGCATCTTGGTTGGCATGGATGAGATGGGCTGAAGGACCTGTTATAACACTATATAACTCTACAACTCTGGAAAGGGGCTGTCCCACTGCGGCGACCTGATCCGCGAGTTAAGAAGAGTGTCTTCGACCTTCAAGCTTGAGGGCACTCGCCTGGAAAACCTCGAGCTGGATCGACCGTCCACGTTGAAACCGCGAGCTGGATCGATCGGCCGACCACATGCACGCACGCACACGCACACACACACACACACACACTCACACACACACACATCGCAAAGGCGGGGGCCAGGGAAAGCGGGGGAGCGCTGTCTGAAATTCACACCCGCGATGAACAGGAAGGTAAACGGCTGCCACAGTGTATGGTAAGTCCTTTAGAGAGCGCGGTGGGGGGGGGAGGGGAGGAAGAGGGGGAGAGATGGGGGGAGAAGGCGTGGAGACACTTTTAAGGTATAATAAAGTTTAGCGGGCATTTTACTTACCGGTCGGTTTTCCCTGGTGCTGAAAACTCCAATGAGCCAATCAAAATGCCCGGTCATCGAAGGAGATTGCATACGGCTGCCCTCGACTGCCTGTAACTAAATAGCGACCCCACTCCACTGCACTACGAGTCAAAAAGAACCATGCCGACCAAATTTTACTCGCGGAAAAATTTTCAACATGCTGAAAAATTTTCCGCAACGTACTTGAGGCCACGAGTATTCGGGAACTTCCTTCGAGCATGAAGGAGAGTTCCAGTGACCTCATAGGCCCTCCTAGGACCTCGTATCGACCATGCTGCGAGTTTGAGTCGAGGGCAAACTCGTCTAAACTCGCAGATTAGGTCGCCGAAGTGGGACAGCCCCTTAACTTCATTCTTGTTAGCTCAAAATGGAAGGTTTGCCATAGAAGAATAACAGAAAAGTTTATTAGTGCCACTGTCAATTTGTCATACCTGAAGGGAATAGATCCTATAATCACATTACTGAATCAAGTGATCAGGCTCTGTTTCACAAACAGGAACATTTGAAATTCTTTGAACGAGAGATTGAAGAACTCTGAGGTGCATAGTACATGTTTTGATCATATGTAGGTCGAGCAAGTAATTAGGAAAGCTGACAGAAAGTTTCAAATGTACCATCTCTGAAAATTCTTGACCAAGCAAATGGACAATACACCATCCATTGGCATGCTTATAAATAACTTGATATCTTTTCACCTGTGGCCATCTTTCCATTGTAAGCTATGAATAAAAATGAGTCAGGGTCTGGGGTTTCGGCCCGAAACGTTGCCTATTTCCTTCGCTCCATAGATGCTGCTGCACCCGCTGAGTTTCTCCAGCATTTTTGTGTACCTTCTGCTCTGATTGACTTACCCAATTGTTTGGGGACCACAGAAGTGAGAGCAACTCTGAACATTGAGTGGCGTTTACACAGTCAACTTACTTTGGCTGTCCTGCAAGTTACCAAATGCTGCAAAAATGGTAAAATTGTTTCTTTTTATTGTTTGTATAAATGGATTCCGATTAGACTGGGATTTTTGCTTCGCTTTAGCCACAAATAAGGAACCAGAAGACTAGAGAATAGCTAATGTTGTTCCCTTGTCGAAAAAGAGCAGTGACCAGTAAGCCTTACATAAGTATTGTGGCAATTATTAGAGAAGATTCTGAGGGATAAGAGTTATGTTCATTTGGAAAGGCAAGGACTGATTAGGTGGGATCAGCATAGTTTTGTGCAGGGGAGATCATGTCTCACAAACCAGAGTTTTTTGTGGAGGTAACCATGGAGATTAATAAAGGCAGGGTGGTAGCTGTTTTCCAAATGGACTTTAAGGTTCTGCATGGTAGACTGATCCAAGTCATGTGGAGTTTATTTGCATATTCACAAGTATATTGAGGTACAGGTATCATGCTTGCAGTAGCACCTGCAATCGTGGGCTGCATCAGTGGGGGGAGTGAAGCTGAATACAGAGGTGTAGTCAATGGCTTTGTTGAATGGTGTGGACTGACTCACCTGCAGCTCAACACTGACAAGACTAAGGAATTAGTGGTGAACTTAGGAGGAGAGGAACACCCCTGTCCCCTGTCTCCATCAATGGTGTGAATGTGCAGTTTACCAGGGAGTACAAATACCTTGGAGTGTACCTGGACAGTAAACTGGATCGGTCCAGGAAGATCCATGCTCTGTACAAGAAGGGACCGAGCCGGCTGTCCTTTTTGAGAAGGCTCCGCTCCTTCAACATCTGCAGTAAGATGCTGCAGATGTTCTACCAATCAGTGGTAGCCAGTGATATCTTCTTCGCTGTCGTGTGCTGGGGCAGCAGGGCGAAGGCCGCGGATGCCAATAGGATTAACAAAATCATCAGGAAGGTTGGCACCGTCCTGGGAGCGGTGTAGGATTCATGGGAGGTGGTCTTGGATGAGAAGATGCTCCTCGAACTGTGGAGCATCTTGGACAATACAGCTCACTCCCTCCATGACACACTGGTCAACCTGAGGAGTACCTTCAGCAACAGACTGGTTCCACCAAGATGCAATACAGAACGCCACAGGAGATCCTTCTTCCCTGTGGCTATCAAATTGTACAACTCCTCCCCTTCTGTCGTGGGGTAGACTGACTCCACCTCCTCCCTCCCCCAACCCCCCAATCTTTGCACATCCCCAATCCTTTGCACTTGTCACTTTAATTTCATGTTTCATGTATTTTTGTGTTTTATGACTGTTGGCAGATCAATTTTACTCCTGGGATAAATAAAGTTCTATCGTATCGTATCACAGGCATGTCAGCTCAGACAATAAAAAAAAACCTAAATTATACATAAATTACACATGAATTCTATAAAACAGAGAAAAGAAAAAGACTAAGAATGGAATCTGCTGCCGCGGGTGATGGTGGAAGCAGGTACAATAATGATGTTTAAGAGACTTTTAGATAGGCACATGGATATGCGGGTAATGTGTACCGGCCATTTCCTTCCTTTATCACACTATGCATCGAAGATTCTCCTTAAAATCCACTTCATTGAAACAAATATTTGATCACCACTTAACTCAGCCCTCTTAGAATTGGCGTGCAGTTGGACAGGTACTTTTATAGGAAAAGAGCGGAAGGATGTGTCCTAATCCATGCAAATGGGATTATTTTAGATTGGTATCGTGGTCAGCATGGACGAGGTGGTGGGTAAAATTTACGTCCTCTGATTCTTGACCCTTCTGCCAACGGAAAGAGCTTTCTACCTACTCCTACTAGACCTTTTATCATTTTAAGTACCTTTATCTCATCCGTCTGTTTTGTGCACACCAAAAGATAAAAGCCAGAGAAATAGAAAAAATGGACATTGCTTCATAACTTAATCATGGCACAGTAATTAGCAATGTTACAAAATTTTGAGATTTTAAAAATCAAGTCTGTAATTTATCCCATCAGATAAAGCATTACAAGAAGTTTAATTTGACACCTAATTCACTTTGATATCTTCAGTATTAAAAAAGTTATGGCCATTTTCATACTCGGAAATTAGCATCTTGTTCCCTATTGCCTTTCCATTGACTTGTCTCAAAAGCTGTGATCGAGGACAGTCAAAAGCCCATAACTTTCTTAAAAATTAAGAGAACTGAATGAAATTTTCAGTTATTATAGATTGAAGCATTCTGAAACAAATATAAAATAATCTTACTTGGATGACCTGAAATTGCAGCATATAATTAGTTAGTTACTTAATTGTAGCTAATTACAAAATTGACCGATGTGACGGAAATAGTAATAAACACCCAGACTGCTTTGAAAATTCAAAAATGTGATATTCTCAAGATCAGAACTTTAATATTATTGTATTATATGCTGTAAGTCCGTAACAGATAGGTAATTAATTTACAATTTCTAGCAAAAGACCAAATCTTTAAGGAGAAGATCAGCTGCTAGCTGGTACATTGGCATATCAAAATCAGTAGCATCATCATACTCGTCAGATTGCAACCAATAAGCAACTCTGTACACCTTGTTTTTCCTCAACTTTTCAATTTTGGCATTGTAAACTACAGGTTTTTGCTCTTCAAACCACACATGACATGCCTTTCTGCCCACTACTTTCCCATTAAGTATGTCCTGTAGATCATCACATTTGGAGTAGTCCAAATTTGGATAATCTCTGCGAATGCTGTTTAAATCAGTCTCTTTCAATTTTTTTTCTATTTTTTTCCTCTCTTTCGTGTCCCGAGCATGCTCCTTGCCTTTCTGTCGCTTGATGATTTCTGCTCTCAATTCCTTCTGTTTTTTCTTCCGTCTGTTCCTCTGCACTCTCCCCAATTTCATTGCCTTACAGAGCACCTCCTCCCTACGATGCTCCTCGAGATTATCAAGGTAATTGACTGTTCTATTCTTGCAGGCCCGCATCCTACATGACAAATAACACATGGTGGCATTGGGAGATTTCTGTTTCGATGAGCTAAACATCCCCATTATCTCCTCCGCATCAATGTTGTGTGATCTTGCTGATGCAGTCTCCTCCTTCAGTTTCTCAGTAACATCAAGTTCAAAGTATTTACTATATTGCCTCTCCAACACAGTGATGACAGCTTGAAGACAGCTCCTCATCTTTGAACTGAACTGTGGATGTATTGGTAGCTCCCAAAGTTTTTTCAATGTGGCGTCAAGATGTACCTCCTCACCGAAGAAATCTTCCCTTGCCAATATGATGTTCTCTGGATTTTCTGTGGCTTCCTTTAGAGCAGCAATCACCCCTTTAACCACTTTGATGCCATCAACATGGTTGATCTGATTCTGGCTTGAAGTGTAGAAGCGTTTCATCCAAGGCCCAGTCAGATATTTGCCAAGTAAGCCCAATATCTGAAGTTCTACTTTTGCTTCAGCCTGGGTGAAGTCATGGAGGATGGCGCTTTTCAACCCCCCACAGGATGTTCCGCTATTCAGCAGTGCAACAAAGTCATCATAATATTCTATCAGCTTGCCACTAATATGAAACAGTATGTGCAATCTGTTGCCACGGTACCGTGGGAGGACACCTCGGGGGATGTTCCTGTCATCTAAAAATGCGACAAATCCTTTTGGGTCCCCTTTTCCGTTTTTGTATCTAAGTTTGCTCATCTGCAGTATGGCATTTACTGCTAGACAGTCTTTCCCAAATAAGAATTGTCCTCCGGATTGTTTCTGCATTTTTAGGGCTGAGCGAACTGATGTAGCAATGGAGTCAAGAGGATGCAAGTGGCAGTAGAGCTCGTTCAAATATTTACCCCACTCACTACTCACAATTCTAATAGCAGCATGATTAGCTGCACACCTGTCACTCATTGTGTTTGAAATGTTGTCGATTATCTTTTGTCTTGTATCTTGAAAATTTGTTTGCTCATTAAAATAAATGTAAGTTTTACACAAATTGTCAATTGTTTCGCAAATATGTTGTGCATAGTCCTCAGCAGTCCCACCAGCCAATTCATCAACTGCTGCAGAGAGACAGTTGTTTGTGGTGGTGAAATGAACACTGTTAATGTGGGTCTCTTCCTGGGTGGTTGCATCAAACCCAACAGTCAAACCGCTTGTTGCAAGGAGCATCTCTGCTGTTTGCAACTCAGCAATAGCTCCCAATTCTCGGGCCATAACTTCAACTGCACTGCGTCGAGGAACATAATCCAGATGAAGTCCACTCCGCTTGTAGAACTGGCTTATCAGGATTGGAATGTTTGCTGTGGGAGTTTTGTTTACAATACTGTCGAACACATGCATCCTTATTGTTGAGGAGTAGGTTTTCTGGCCCACCTTTGCCTTGACAATACTGGCAGCCTGCAGATTTTCGATTGTTTCTTTGAGGACAAGATTGTCAAATTCGAGGCGTCTCACATCCTCTTCCCTGTCCTTTAAATTTTCATGAACTTTTCTGTACTGGTGAATTGAAACAGTTTTCCTCCTTTTCGTACTGCCACGAAACATCAGCAATTGTCTGTGTGCTTTTTTAAGTTTCAAAAACTCTGCCTTGGTGTTAGCAAGCACTCGTGCAGAAGTATTATCACGTAATTTGGTTTTGAGTTCCTGAATCTTTCTGTCCTTTAAATCTATTTGGTTTTGCTTTCTCTTTAAGGCTTGATTAACTATACGTTTGGGAGTTTTCAACCGTGCCCTAAGTTCACTGATCTTTGTGTGATACTTTGTTGAAAGAGCAGCCCTGGATTCGTACATATACTTTAGTCTTTTCGTCAATTTTTGTTTCCCTGGTGAAAGACTTAGAAATTCTCTGGTACATCTTTTTGAAACACTAGATGTCGATGGCATTGGTTCAGGTGAGGCAGCAGGTGTCGTTGGCATTGCTAGATTCAGTGGAGGATGCAGACTATGACTGTCATCGCCCATGTCCTCAGTGTCTTGAAATATGGGCACTTGGCTTTCGGCAGATGTCAAGGATTCAGGATCTTGAGCACCAGGCAGTGGAATGTCATCTAAAGAAATGTGTTGACTGCCTTCCGGAAGTTTAAAAGTTTCATCACAAATTTCCATAAATACTCCAAGTTCCTTGGGATTGGTGAGTTTTTTAAACTTAAGCAAAGTCCGGTTAACGAGAGTCTTCACTTTTAACTTAACAGTAACAAATGAATAGCCTTCTGCATCCGACAAAGAGAAATGTGAACTCAGCGATTTCTCTGTTTCAGGCAGACTTTTTCCAAACGAGGTATACAAGTACAAGATGTGTCCATTTTTAAGATCCCTCTTAGACTCAGGCATGACAGAGAACTTCTCTTCAAGTTGAACTCTAGCTATGCCTGCCTGGGCTTTTGGATTGACAATTTTGCATTTCTTCTTTGGAGACATCTATTTACAATGTAAATTTAAAAAAAAACACTGAACATCATTAACAGAAACAAGTTATTATTTGCAGCTTTAGAAAAAAAGGTAGAAATGATAAAGTTAAATGCTAAAACAAATAGTAAATACTCAACAAGAAAATCATCAGTTTCATCTAAATTCAATTACTAGATTTAAACATCTATCCATTTATTTAAGAATAGTTTAACATTTTTAAAAAGCTTAAGTGTCCAAATAACATTCACACAATAATTCACAATATAACATAATTTTTAAATCTAATTTTCATGAATTTACAGGCCAAATGGAAGGAATTGAATGTTTAATACCTGTAAATTAATGGGAATTTATATCATCTTGCGAATGGGGATTTCTGGAACGCGATTATTTGGAACGTTCATTTGCGGTGAATTTAACCCCGTATTGGCATGAAAAATACTGCCGTTAATTCGGGGGGAAAAATCACCGTGTCGCATGAAAAAAAGTGAATTAAAGGCCTCTTAAGCAGAACGTTTATACATTAAAATAAGGCACATTCGTTTACCTTTCCCTTGTGTGAAATCCGTCCCCGTTGTTGGCGTTGACGCTTCAGAAGATGATTTTAAAATGATTCCAACGCTGAACTTGTTGGGAGATTTTTTAAACAAACTACGCAAAACGGCACCCGGAACGATTCTTTCACCGAGGCTGGTACTCCAACAAAATATAATTCAGCACAAGGAAGGAGAAACCGCGTTTTAACCCCGCCCCCCCCTTAAAGGCGCCAAAATCGCGCACACGGCCAGTGGCAGAATTACAGCGCGACTGAAGGTAAGTTTTGTAACATACCTACAGTAATGCAGCTCATTATGATGCATTTAGGTCGAGTGGCAGTATTTATATAAAGTGCTGCAAAAATTTAATATGGGAGAGAATTTTATTGAATGGGTAAAATTATTATATGATAAACCGATGGCAAAAATATTAACCAATAATATGTTATCTCCAAAATTTCAATTATCAAGGGGCAATAGGCAGGGATGTGCGTTATCACCCCTGCTATTTGCCGTTATGATAGAGCCCTTGGCTGAAAGTATAAGAATTCATCCGAATATTCAGGGTTACAATACTAGGGACTCAAATAATAAAATTTCATTATATGCAGACGATATACTTCTATATATTACAAATTCACAAACGAGCATACCAAATTTATTAAATTTAATAGAGGAATTCGGGTCCTTTTCTGGATATAGAATAAACTGGAATAAAAGTGAAATTATGACGTTAAAACCTCAAGAATCTACACACTTATTGAAGTTCCCCTTTAAAATTGCAACAGAAAAATTTAAATATTTGGGTATTCAAATTACTAGAAAATATAAAGCATTATTCAATGCTAATTTTATACCTTTATTAAATAAACTCAATACGTTGATTAAATTTTGGAAAACACTTCCTTTATCATTAATAGGTAGAATAAACGCTATAAAAATGATTTTTCTACCACAATTATTATACCTATTTCAATCTATACCATTATATATACCAAAATATATATTTTTTAAATTAGACTCTAATATTACTAATTTTATTTGGGATTATAGATCACACAGAATTTAAAAAAAAAACACATGTAAACCAAAAGATGTCGGAGGACTTTCACTCCTGAATTTTTTGTATTACTATTGGGCAGTGCATATTAAGAATATAATTTACTGGTTGGACAGTTCTACCCAACAGACAGAATGGATAAGAATGGAGAAAGAGGATTGTTTTCCTTGTAATATAGGAACGATCCTCTTCTCCCCGAAAAAACTGAACAACACAATATATAAGAAGAACCCAATTATACACGATACAATAAGAATTTGGAAACAAATAAAATTATCTCTAAAATTAAGAAATTTATCATTGTTAATGCCAATAGCGAATAATCGTTTATTTAAACCATCTCTTATTGATAAAACATATAACCAATGGGAAAGAATGGGAATTAAAAGGATCAGTGATCTGTATGAAATGGGAAATCTATTAACATTCCAACAATTACAATTAAAATTTAAACTGAAAAATAACCAATATTTTAAATATCTTCAGATTTGCGATTTCATGAAGAAATACATACAAGGGTATCAAAAAACAACTTTTGATTTACTGGAAGAAGCAATGAATATTAAGGCTGACTCACAGAAATTAATATCATATTTATATAATTGTATTTTAAATATAGACCTACCATCGACAGAGGTACTTAGAGAAGAGTGGGAACGGGAATTAATGATAAAAATTACGAAGGTCACATGGGAAAAGTATTTGATATATATATATACACAAATGTTCGATTAATGCAAGACATCATTTTTTAAATTTTTTTTAAATTATTTTTTTATTAGAAGTATTGTACATTACTTCGCTCCATCCTTCGCTCCATAGATGCTGCTGCACCCGCTGAGTTTCTCCAGCATTTTTGTGTACCTTTGTACATTACAGTGATCTCCAATAAACATAAGGTTATACTTTTCTTGCACCACTTCTTATTTTAAACTTTAATAAGAGAAAGGATAGAAAGAGTTAGTAAAGATAGTAAGTGAGTGATTGAAAGAGTGGTCCAGGAACACCCATATGGACCTAAACCACAATAAATAGTTTTAAACAAAGGGAAAAACCAAAAGCAAGAAAAATAAAAAATAAAAAGTAAGATAAGATAGGACAATATAAAAGGGATGTACCTACTTCATATCTTTACTCACCCCTCGCCAGTTCCTGAAACCGTTTATTATCAACATTTTGTTGCACCCTATATTTGTAATGTCGATAAATGGAGACCAAATCTTTTGGAATTGGTCTGGTTTACCTGCTAAGAGGAATCTCATATCTTCTAGGTGTAACAGTTCCGACATATTAGAAATCTACATTTTTGTCGTTGGCGTGGGAGCGTTTTTCCAAAATGTCAGTATAAGTTTTTTTGCCGTTATTAAGCCATAATTAAGAAAGCTCCTTTGAAACGGTCAGCTCCAAACTGGCTTCGATTGTTCCAAAAATGATCAGTTCTGCATTCGGTTTCAGTTTTATTTTAAATAATTTCGTGAAAATTTCAGCAAGACATAATTTAATTCAATTTAAAATTTTACATAGATTATATTATTCAAAAACTAGATTGAATAAATTTTATCCAAATATATCCCCCATTTGTGATAAATGTCTATCCCAAAACGCAACTATAACACACTCTTTCGTTTCCTGCATAAAACTTTATACATTTTGGAGTGATATTTTTGAAATATTTACAAAATTATTCAAGATAAGAATGGAACCTAATACTGAAATGATTATATTTGGAGTAATGGAAGATGGGAATAAATTGAACTCATCTCAAAATTTATTTTTAAATTATGGTTTAATAATAGCAAAAAAACTAATACTTAAATTCTGGAAAAATACACCAATACCAACGTTTAAAATGTGGATTTCAAGCATGTTGGACACCGCACATCTTGAGGAAATGCGATTCCTCCTAATAGATAAATCAGACCAATTCTTAACGAGTTGGTCTCCATTTGTCGTCTTTTTGGAATCATATGGTGCAACACAATTGTAGAAGCTAACTGTTCCAGGACTGGGCGAGGGATGGTCAAGATTATAAATAATGATCTCCTTACTTTTCTTTTTTTATTTCTACTCTCTTTTTTCTATTTTCTTTTCTTCAATTTTCTTCTTTCACTCTTTTTTTATTTTTCACACACTATATACCTCACGTTTTTCTATCTTTTACTATCTACTTTCTTTTTCTTATTCTTCTTTATCATAATAAAAAAAATAAGAAGCTGTACATAAACTGTATTATGTCATTATATATTAGGCACTTTGGTGCCATATGATTGTACTTACTTCTAATAAAATTAAAATATTTTTTAAAAAATAAAAAAATGATGCATTTAGGTCAAGTAGTCCTTTTTTGTTACTGGCTAAAGAGACTTAAGAGCAAGAGGGATTCATCAGACGTCAATCTTTTATGACAGCGGTCTGTTTTTTTTAAGGGTTGGTTTTCAGTCACCAAACCCATTTAAATCAAAAATCTATTTTCTTTACATTCCTTTTATATTGGAAGCAATTCTATTCAGGTGATAGCAATGCTATTGGTTTCCTCTTAAACCTAGAAGGTAGAATTCACAATGCACAAGTCAGTATCCAATTTAATGGTTGACTGGTGAAGGGTTGTGTTTGTAGAGATATAAATCCTGAAGTGATTACTGTTCACCGTCTAGCCCTAGTTATTTATCCAGGAAATAATATTTTCAGCTTTCATCTCTTGTTCTGAGTGTTTTACTGATGAGACTGAAGTTCTATTTTTATTTTATGTGGAGTCGCAGATGTTCTGTCAGACAGTACAAAATCCAACAAATATCTACACCAATTAAATAACTCTTAGAAAAATTCTAAAATATACCATTCAAAAGGTCAAACTACTGAGTAAATGTACATGATCAAACGTATAGAATTCTTGGTAAATATATTAAGCTGCTCGATGTTGCCGTCCTACCCACAGGATGTTGCTTTCAGCATGTAGAAAGCTTAACTGTGTAAATGATCTCAAGGTATCAGAACTGAAGAATTAATTTCTGACTTTGATACTCACATTGTCAAAAGCTGGAGTGAGACTGAAATCAAGAGTTTGCTCTTCTCACCACCTACAAACAGCTTAATCGATGCATGAAAAAATAGTGAAGGCACATAAAATTTTGAGAATTTTTTCAATTTAATTGTATGTACTTGCTTTTCCATTTTCCTCTAAAATCTTTAATGATGAACTTTAAGCAGTAAGTACATTAACTATTAAAAATTGTGGGTTACAGATCTGATTGTATATCGTGTATTGTTGGTAACGCTTAGAAAGGCACTCTATTCTGTTCAGATGATATTATCAACAGCAACCTGTTAATAAGTGGCATTAATCAAAGAACTGGCTGTGAGGAATTAGCAGCTGGAGATGGTAAGAGGACAACTTAACAATTTCAAACATGCTTCAACTGTGCATGTTAATTTAGATTCTTAATACGGTCAGAATCAATGATCTATTCAAGCAGATTTTCCCAGTTAATGTCATTGTTATAGAATGCTAATTATGCCAACGATGTCAAAGGATTTATAGACAGTGATATAGAATAACAATTACAATCATACTTGCTTTCAACTTGAAAAGAAGCATCATTGATGAATCTCCTTAAAAAAAGATTTTAAAGATTACCCAGATTACAATGGAACTCTGCTTTATTTTTCAGATTGCTCTAAGAAGGTCATTCAAATTCACATATTCCTATCAATTGTAAATCTGACTTTCCTGATCAAACTGGCTTCAAGATGACCCTTCTGAAGGGAATCATTAAATTCAAACAAAGCAGCCTTAGGTTTATTATGTATACACTGGATCAAAAATCTGTTACCTAGGTTTCTATAATAAATCAGAAAATGCTGGAAAAATTGTGCGTCAGATATTGTCAGAGCAACAGATCAATGACCAATCATCAGAATGGTGCTTCATTTTCAATTAAATGCAAATTAAATTAAAAGTTGATTCTTCACATTGAATTCTGATGAAATACCGATGAAAAACTCTACTGAAAAATCATTGACCTCGAAGAAAATGTTCCGTGCCATGAAATACAAGTAATACTGGTAAAGTGGAGGGTCTAGGTCAGGCCCTTGATGCTAAATTCTGTCATACACAGTCCCAAGATAAGATGGAATGATCCTTGCACACAAAGTCTTCCCTCTGCTATCCTTTTGTAGAGTTGATTGAAGAAGTCCTGTAATTGGATTGTGTTAGAGGCAGGGGTTAAGAAGGCTGAATATGGAAGTGATGGAGAGGGTGGGAGAGAGACTAAAGTCCTAGGAGATAATTGGTGTTAGGAACATTGAAATGAGCATCAGAGAATGAAACATCAGTGATCACAGTACCGATTCTTGTGGGACATCACCACTCACCTTCCACTCTTTACTCCTCCTGCTTTCTATCTCAAAACCAGCTATCTTCTTCTCGCTTCCACATCCTCTGCCCATATTTGTTAGTTTAAAGTAATGTATGAAGTGATGCTATGTAGCAAGTTGACATAATCTGTCTTACATTTTGAAGGATGGGGTTTGACCAAACTGTGGAGGTTCCTTTCAGAGGTGGATTGTGCCGCACAATTTAACCCCTGTAGAAAAGATTTTGCCGAGGTTCACACAAAATAAAAGTTTGATTCTGTGTCAGTCAGGACTTGGTCTGCTGGAAAAAAGAGATGATGGACAGTGTGAAAGTCATCTGATAGAATATCCCTTCACAAAAACTTTCAAACAAACACTGCAACCTTGCTTGATTGGTTGTGACTGTCAGGCCCTTCATGCACAGGCTTGGGATAGCTGTGTTGGGAATATGACCGTTGTCCATTGACTGCATGTCTGTCAGAAACACCTGAACAGAGATGAATCACCTCGGTCAAAGTTAATCCCAAACTGCTGTGTAACAGAGAATGGGCTTTTTCCAAGGAAACACTATGAGGCAAATGGTGCCTTGTTCTCAGAAGATTATAAACTGGGTGAAAGATTTCAAGAGTCAAGAATGTTTAATTGTCATATGAATCTCAAACATAACAATGAAATTCTTACTTGCTACCACTTTGCAGGCACATAATACAATGACACAACAATTAACTGTATATCATACAAATATACAATAAACTATCAGTTTTACAAAGTAGCTGGACCATAATAATGCAAGCCGATGCATAGTGCAACCTTATACAGAATCTCTAATAGTTTGGTACTGAGGTAGGGATGTTAGAGTTGTGCTGTGGTTGATGGGAAAAAGCTGTTCTTGAATCTGGGGGTAACAGTTCAAAGACTACTGTACCTTCTTCAAGATAGCAGCGAGATGATAGTGTGACCAGGGTGGCATGGGCCTTGAGGCAGCATTTCATGTATATTCTTTCGATGGTGGGAAGTCCATGATGGACTGGACAATGTCCACCATATTCAGCAGCCTCCTTCGTTCTTGGTGTTCAAATTACCGAACTAGGCCATGTTGCAACCAGTACATAGAAACATAGAAAATAGGTGCAGGAGTAGGCCATTCGGCCCTTCGAGCCTGCACCGCCATTCAATATGATCATGGCTGATCATCCAACTCAGTATCCTGTACCTGCCTTCTCTCCATACCCCCTGATCCCTTTAGCCACAAGGGCCAGATCTAACTCCCTCTTAAATATTGTTAGGCGCTCCCCCTCCTGGTCAATGTTATGTATTAACCTTTCTCTGTTTCTTTCCCAAGTGAAGGCCTCGTGGCTGTAAGTCTGAACATCAAGGGGTTAAAAGGCTCCTGTACCCGATTGGCCAAGCTGCGTCAGGTGATGGGTGACTCATCTGAAGTATAAATAGCAGAGTTCCCAGAATTCTCGCTCTCTCTTCGACGACCCTGCCTCGTGAGCTGATCGCTGGTGTGAGCTGTGGAAGGCCTGGCCACATGGCATAGAACTTTGTGTAATTTCAACATTACGTAGTACCAAATATTGAATTGGGCTGTCCTTAGAAGTTATCGGTATTTTGTTTCAGGGATAGCTTTCTTTTAGGCAGGTTTAGAGTCTCAGGTTCGACGGTCCATCGCGTGGCTGGCCTGAGCACTTTTAAGTTGTTTGTTAATCCATTCATATCCTTGTCTGGGTTGTTTGAGTCAGGTTTGGGTTTTGGTGTGTTATTAAATAATTAAACTATTTTTGAACTTAAACCTGTCTTTTGAACTGTGTTACGCGGCTCTGGATTGCCTGCTTTCGGGGAGTCGTAACAAAAATAGCCAATGAACTGGCCTCAACTACCTTCTGTGGCAGAGAATTCCAGAGAATCACCACTCTCTATGTGAAAAATGTTTTTCTCATCTCGGTCCTAAACGATTTCCCCTTTATCCTTAAACTGTGACCCCTTGTCCTGGACTTCCCCAACATCGGGAACAATCTTCCTGCATCTAGCCTGTCCAACCCCTTAAGAATTTTGTAAGTTTCTATAAGATCCCCCCTCAATCTTCTAAATTCTAGCGAGTAAAAGCCGAGTCTATCCAGTCTTTCTTCATATGAAAGTCCTGACATCCCAGGAATCAGTCTGGTGAACCTTCTCTGTACTCCCTCTATGGCAAGAATGTCTTTCCTCAGATTTGGAGACCAAAACTGTATGCAATACTCCAGGTGTGGTTTCACCAAGACCCTGTACAACTGCAGTAGAACCTCCCTGCTCCTATACTCAAATCCTTTTGCTATGAATGCTAACATACCATTCGCTTTCTTCACTGCCTGCTGCACCTGCATGCCTACTTTCAATGACTGGTGTACTATGACACCCAGGTCTCGTTGCATCTCCCCTTTTCCTAATCGGCCACCATTCAGATAATAGTCTACTTCCCTGTTTTTGCCACCAAAGTGGATAACCTCACATTTATCCACATTATACTGCATCTGCCATGCATTTGCCCACTCACCCAGCCTATCCAAGTCACCTTGCAGCCTCCTAGCATCCTCCTCACAGCTAACACTGCCCCCCAGCTTCGTGTCATCCGCAAACTTGGAGATGTTGCATTCAATTCCCTCGTCCAAATCATTAATATATATTGTAAATAGCTGGGGTCCCAGCACTGAGCCTTGCGGTACCCCACTAGTCACTGCCTGCCATTCTGAAAAGGACCCGTTTACTCCTACTCTTTGCTTCCTGTTTGCCAGCCAGTTCTCTATCCACATCAATACTGAACCTCCAATACCGTGTGCTTTAAGTTTGTAAACTAATCTCTTATGTGGGACCTTGTCGAAAGCCTTCTGAAAGTCCAGATATAACACACTGGTTCTCCCTTATCCACTCTACTAGTTACATTCTCGAAAAATTCTATAAGATTCGTCAGGCATGATTTACCTTTCGTAAATCCATGCTGACTTTGTCCTATGATTTCACCACTTTCCACAGATCACAAAAACACAGATCTCCAGCTAATAATTCAATTAAGCATTTAAAATGTTATGAATGTAATATTTTGAAAAATATGAGACAATGCCTTTATGCTTCATCAATTATATAGAGGTCATTCAATCATAGCTATTTATTCAATAGGTCAGAAACCAGATGTAACTTCTGTAGCCTAAAATAAAGCAGATGTTGTGAATTATTTGGCTTAGCAATGATTCTAAATGGCAGAGAATGGTTGAACTGAACTTGCTTTAACAAATTGAGATAAATAGATGGTCCATGAAATAGAGGACAGAAAAGGATGGATCCTGGAACAAAAACAGAATGCTTAGGTCTTTACCTATCCACCTAGGTTTCTTCTCCCTTTGCCCACCTTTCCCATCTTTTACCCCTCCCCATCTGGTTCCAATTGCCCATCTTTCTTTTCACATCACCCAAAATTATTTGGTTCCACCTATCAGCCCATGTCCCACCACTCCCTCATACTTCTATATTTTGGCAATCTTTCCTCGCAGTCCTGTTGCAAGGTTTCAACCTGAAAGGTTTTCCTTCATATATGTTAATTTTCCTGCTGAGTTCTTCCACTGTTCTGTTTTACACTTCATGGACTGGTGTAGTACACTTGGAGAAGGTCAATAGAGTATTTGATGACATAGATACATAGATACATAGAAAATAGGTGCAGGAGTAGGCCATTCGGCCCTTCGAGCCTGCATCTCCTTTGACCCGCGGCCCCCTGCTATTTCTCCCAGTCCTCTGGTATGCTGCTTTTTCTGGCTAATTTGTACGCATCATCTTTTGCTTTGATACTATCCCTGATTTCCCTTGTTATCCACGGATGCACTACCTTCCCTGATTTATTCTTTTGCCAAACTGGGATGAACAATTTTTGTAGTTCATCCATGCAGTCTTTAAATGCCTTCCATTGCATATCCACCGTCAACCCTTTTAGAACTAGTTGCCAGTCAATCTTGGCCAATTCACGTCTCATACCCTCAAAGTTACCTTTCTTTAAGTTCAGAACCGTTGTTTCTGAATTAACAATGTCACTCTCCATCCTAATGAAGAACTCAACCATATTATGGTCACTCTTGCCCAAGGGGGCACGCACAACAAAACTGCTAACTAACCCTTCCTCATTACTCAATACCCAGTCTAGAATAGCCTGCTCTCTCGTTGGTTCCTCTACATGTTGGTTTAGATAACTATCTCGCATACATTCCAAGAAATCCTCTTCGTCAGCACCCCTGCCAATTTGATTCACCCAATCTATATGTAGATTGAAGTCACCCATTATAACTGTTTTGCCTTTGTTGCACGCATTTCTAATTTCCTGTTTGATGCCATCCCCAACTTCACTACTACTGCTAGGTGGCCTGTACACAACACCCACCAGCGTTTTCTGCCCCTTAGTGTTTCGCAGCTCTACCCATACCGATTCCACATCCTCCAAGCTAATGTCCTTCCTTTCCACTGCGTTAATCTCCTCTCTAACCAGCAACGCTACCCCACCTCCTTTTCCTTTCTCTCTATCCCTCCTGAATATTGAATATCCCTGGATGTTCAGCTCCCAGCCTTGGTCACCCTGGAGCCATGTCTCCGTGATCCCAACTATATCATAATCATTAATTGCTATCTGCACGTTCAACTCATCCACCTTATTACGAATGCTCCTTGCATTGAGACACAAAGCCTTCAGGCTTGTTTTTACAACGCTCTTACCCCTTATACAATTATGTTGAAAAGTGGCCCTTTTGATTTTTGCCCTGGATTTGTCTGCCTGCCACTTTTACTTTTCACCTTGCTACCTATTGCTTCCGCCCGCATTTTACACCCCTCTGTTTCTCTGCTCACCCATTTAAGAACCCCACCACCTCTTATTCTCTGTTTATTATTGTTTTCTTCTTTCCCCCCTACATGTTGGGTCTGAGTGCTTTCCTTCTCTGCCTCCTGCCTCACACACTGTCTGATAGTATTCTCTATTTGAGTCCCTCCCCCCAACCATTCTAGTTTAAAGTCTCCCCAGTAGCCTTTGCAGATCTCTCCGCCAGGATATCGGTGCCCCTCAGGTTCAAGTGCAACCCATCCTTTTTGTACAGGTCGAACCTTCCACAAAAGAGGTCCCAATGATCCAGAAATTTGAATCCCTGCCTTCTGCATCAGTCCTTCAGCCACGCATTTATCCTCCACCTCGCTCCATTCCTACTCTCACTGTCGCGTGGTACAGGCAGTAATCCCGAGATTGTTACCTTTGCTGTCCTTCTCTTTAACTCCCCTCCTAACTCCCTAAATTCTCCTTTCAGGACCTCTTCTCTTTTTTTACCTATGTCATTGGTACCTATATGTACCACGACCTAGGTAAATGACATGCTGAATCTCCTCAAACTTCTGAGAGAGTAAAGGTGTAGATGAGATTTTTTTGTGATTGCATCAATGTGCTGAGTCCAGGAGAGATCATCAGAGATGTGAAAGCCCAACGACTTGAAGCTGTTAACCCATCAATGAAAACAGGGTAATGGTCCGTCGGCTCTCTTCCTGAAGTCAATAATCAGCTCTTTGGTCTTGCTAATGTTGAGAGCAAAATTGTTGTTCTGGCACCACTCAACCAGATCATCGATCTGTCTCCTGTACTCATCTGTCTCCTGACTCATCATTACCCGTTATTTATCCAGCAACAGATGTATTGCGGGCAAATTTAAAGATGGTGTTGGAGTTGTGTCCAGATACAGAGGGAGGTGCTGAGGGATGCATTGGTACAGCTGATACAGAGGCTCTGTGAGGAAAGTTTAAAGCCCTGCTGCCATTGCATACTAATGAGTCTGTCCCACTTAGGCGACTCTTTAGGCGACTGCCAGGGACTCATTTTAATGGAATTCACCTACGACACCTGACGACAACCTACGACAACACCTACGTCAAACTGCGACAGCAAAAATTGTCACCACTGTCACCGAAATTTTGTCACCATGTTGAAAATTTTGGAGCAGTCGCCCAAAAAATCGCCTAAGTGGGACAGGCCCATTAGGCATGGAACCTTTGATAACACACCTCGGGCTGATGCTGGAGGAATGTATGTAGAGGAGAGTTAAATCCATGTTTTCATTATGTAAATGTATGGTTTGTTGCAAGAATGATGAGAAATGAACTTTTCAATATTAAGTTATTGAGTCATAGAGTTACAGTGATGCGTGTGAATGTGTGTGAATGTGTGTGAATGTGTGTGAGTGATTGGTGGTGGTCGGAGGGGCCGTAGGCGCAGATTAGCAGCCACGCTTCCGTCAGTCTGCCCCAGGGCAGCTGTGGCTACAGAAGTAGCTCACCACCACCGAGTGTGACTGAGGAGTGAATGAATAATGCGATGTAAAGCGCCTTGAGTATTAGAAAGGCGCTATATAAATCCCATCCATTATTATTATTATTATTATTATTATTATCTATGCTCATCGCTTTTGCCTGCAATTGGCCCATACCCCACCACTCCTACCCAAATACATATCTAAATGCCTTTGAAATGCTGTAATTTTATATGACTCCATCTCATAATCTGGCATTTCATTCCATGTAATCACCATCCTTTGTGTAAAAAAACACAGATCTCCAGCTAATAATTCAATTAAACATTTAAAATTTTACTAGACCAAGAGCAGACCCGTTGGGTCTGGACCCCGAACGTGCTTCAGACCCCGGGGTCTGGTTCCCGAACGTGCTTCTGGACGGCCGTACGCAGCGTCTCGACGTCGTATGCAGCGTTATTGACGTCGTACGCAGCGTCTTGACGGCGTACGCAGCGTGTTGACGGCATAGGCAGCGTACGCCATCAAGACGCTGCGTATGATGTCGAGACGCTGCGTACGCCCTCAATGGGGCTGCGGGCCGACAGGCCGTTGACGCGCCAGCTCTGTCACGCTGGCTGAAGGCAAAGATGGGTTGTTCCGCCGCTGCTTTTCTGCGTCCTC
>CM075985.1:13558477-13689647 GCA_038087875.1 Malacoraja senta | reverse complement strand
CTTTTTTTCACTTGTCACCCATGCGCTTACTGACCTGTATTAGGTTTGTGACACAATTCTCATCCCTCCTGGCTTTGGTCCTGCCCATTTCTAATCTCTTAACGTGTTAAATTAGCTTCACTCCTTTTATCTTAGCTTTGTGTGCTTTGAATTTAATTGTTTTAATTAAATAAATACTAATCATTGTAATTGTCAATGATTACTATCCAGATCTTCAACTGCTGATGGTCAAGAGACTGGAAATTGTCGCAAATATTTATTTATTTCTAACCTTGTTTAAGACTTTAAAACTCACCATTTGACAAAGCCTTTGTTTTCTCCTAACATCTCTGTGGCAGTGTCAGATTTTGTTTGATAAAGTCACTTTGAAGAGTCTGAGGAAATTGTGGTCCATTTGCAGTAATTTTATGAAAAAGGTTATTGTTGAAAATATGTATATGGATTGATATACTTTGTACACTGAAATCAATTCCATTCTGTTTCTAGATCTTGAATAAAAAATGCTCTTGTAATTTAATGAGACGTGTCCACCTGAGAAGTAATAGCTTGAATATTCACATACCTATTTTGAGAAACTAAAGTTGTAGAGAAGAAAAGCTTTTCCCTGTGATTCTAATTTCAAATAACTATCACTCTTATACTTTTCAAATGTTTATACTATGGACCATTAATTACTTGAACTGGAAGCTTGTTTGTAACTTAATATGTTGACATATACCAAGAAACAAAGGTTATTAAAAAAAAAAATTAAACTAGGACCGCAACAAATGTTCTAATGCAAGAAGTGGCTAGATTTACATAGCAGTATAGTTTGGCAAAACACTTAAGTGATGTGTCATGTTATGACAATTTGAAAAGCAAATTCCCTGCATGGAATTTGAGCACCTAAAACAATATGACCGTGACACTTTTTTGGAAAGGAATGTGCAAACTATGTTTATATGTGATCATTTTTGTGATTATGTACATAAAAAGATATACAAGGTGAAAGACAAATTTGAAGGGATGGGGCTATGCACTTTGTTCAACATAGCTTCACAAGTATGAAGCGTGCAATAAACAATCTGCTAGATGAACTGGATGCTGAATTAGCATATGCTAAATGAAATAGTTAATGTGGGTTGGGGCCCTTCATCTGGACTGAAAGAGTAGGGAAGAAATAGCCAGTATAAAGAAGTGAGGAGGAGGGCGGAGGAAGATCTGGCAAGCGATAGGTGGATCAAAGGTGGGGCTTGATGAGCAAATGTGGTTGGGGGTGAGAGGGAAGGGTGGAAATAGTTTTGGAGGTTGGAGGTGATAGGTGGAGTCAACAAAAGACTGTGGATAATGCAATCTGATCAGAAAGGAATGTGAAGCATAGAACCAAATAAAGGAGGTGAAGTGGGTAAATAGTAACAGTGGGGGGGGGGGGGGGGGAGAAGACACAATGGGATGAATGTGTGGGTGATGGACCAAAGAACTGGTAGGTGAGGGGTAATAAACTAGGTGATAGAGTGCTAGGGTTGAAAAGAAAGATGTGCGTAGAGGGGACTTGGATAAATCGGATAGAGCAAAAAGGATAGAAAATTAGCAGGTTACCTGAAATTGGAGAATTCAATGTTCATGCAAATGGGTTGTAGACTACCCAGGCAGAATTTGGGGTTCTCTTCGTCGAATTGCTTTTGGCCTCACCCTGGTGGTGGAGGAGACGGGAGACATTAGGTGAGTGTGCGAATGGGAAGACAAATTAAAATGGCTTGAAACTGGGAACTCCCGATTGCCATGACAGACAGAACACAGGTGCTTAAGCGGCAAAGCAATCGTTTAAACTGCGTTTGTCTCACAGATGTACGGGAGGCCACGTTGAGAGCACGAGATGCAATGGACAAGGTTGTAGGAAGTGCAATTAAATCTCTGCCTCACCTGGAAGGACATTTTACATCCCTGGATGGTGATGTTGGGAGGTGTAGGGACAGATGTTGCACTTCTTACAGTTGCTGGGGAAAGTGTCTGGGGGAAAGAATGGAGGGGGGTATGACCAAACTAGGGGGCCAAGGAGAGAATGATCATGATGGGCAGAGGAAGATGTGACTAGTGGTGGCATCACCTGATTGCTGGCAAAAATATCGAAGAATAATATGGTGGATGCAGAGACTGGTGGGATGAACGGTAAGGATCAAGGGAACTATTTCTGTTCTGTCTGGGAGGAGGCGGGGATGACTGGAAGTGCAGGAAAGGGAGGAAATGTGGGTGAGGGCTCTGCCTAACATAGTGGGGCAGAAGCCCATTTTCTTCAAAAAGGACACCTCGTATGTCCTGGTGTGGGATATCTCATCTCAAGAACAGATATGACAGATGGAGAAAACAACAAAAAGGGAGATGACATCCTTGCAGGAGGGTGGAAGGAAATGTAGTCGAGACAGCTGTGAGAGTCAGTGGTTTGTAGTCAATGTCAGTGGATACTGTGACTCCTTAGATGGATGAGAGATCAAGAAATGGGAGTGCAGTCATCTGTTGCCTCCACGTATCACCTCCCAGGCTCTGTCACTACTTCTACCCTTCCTTCCCTACCTTGGGCTATCTGCCAATCAATGCCTCCTCGCCTGGATCCATCTATTCCTTGCAAGCTATTGCCCCACCCCTGCTTCGCCTCACCTCTTTACACTGGTTTTCTCTCCCCTACTCTGTCAGTCCCAGTTGAAGTGTCCTGACCTGAAATGTTGACTCCAAAAATGCTGCGCGATCTGCTGAGTTCCTCCAGCATATTGTTTGCTGTTCCAGGTAGTTTCACTGAAACTTTCACCAATGTATTGATATTTAAGCTACAAACCTGTAGCTTAATTCCAAATTAATTTTCAATTTTCAAGCAACTTTATTGTGACCTTGAAATTAGCACTAATAATCGAACAATTAACTATAGTATGAAGATAGACACAAAATGCTGGAGTAACTCAGTGGGACAGGCAGCATCTCTGGAGAGAAGGAATGGGTGACGTTTCGGGTCGAGATCCTTCGTCAGTCTGAGGAAGAGTCTCGGCACGAAACGTCACCCATTCCTTCTCTTCAGAGATGCTGCCTGTCCCGCTGAGTTACTTCAGCATTTTGTGTCTTATCTTCGATTTAAATCAGCATCCGCAGTTCTTTCCTACACAAACTATAGTATGAAATTGACTTTATCAATGTATTACACTGAAATTTCGGAAGAACTAACTATTTGATGCTTAGTGTTCCAATTAAGCATTTTTCTTTTCTTAAGATGTTTGTAATTAAAGTGAGATTTGGAGAGCAGATATGAGTACTCAATTGTCTCAGCTTCCATGGCATAAAGATACTGCACTACCTCAACTCTATGTCCAATTCTACCTGTGTCAATGCCTAAAATAACTTGGTGATAGACTTCGATAATGAGGGAATTATTAAATTTCATGACCAGTTCATCACAGAGAATGCATTGTGTCGATTGTATTCATAATGTTATTTGGGATTTCATATTTGATCTTTTTATGTACATAATCTTGGCATTTGCTGGTGAATAGAAGACCAACTGTTGACGAGACCTTGGAGGATTTTGTTCAAAACTGAAGACTCACGCTCGGTTGAGTTTTTTGTAAAAAACTATTTGAATGATCTATCATGTGGAGGGATATAAAATCATGAGGATGATTTGAATATCTAATCTCTTCATTAGATATGGTGCTCCATAATCTCTAATCCACAGACGTGACAACTGACTCCTGTAGTGGAGAATCGGAGGGTTGATCAAGCTGTAAGTGGTCAGAATGTTTGGAACATGGTCATCAATTCTAGGCTTAATTCATCATTAATGGAGTTGTAATAGTCATACAGCATGGAAAGAGGCCGCTCGACGCAGTTCATCCATACCGATCGCATGCCCAACTAAGGTTGTCCTATTTGCCAGTGTTTAAACCTTTCCTGTCCATGTACTTCTCTAAGTTTCTTTTAAATATTGTTACAGTACCTGCCTCAACCACTTTGGCAGCTTGTTCCACAAATGTACCACCCTCTGTGGAAAAGGTTGTTTGTCAGTTTTCTCCCCTTAAACTCTCTTGTTCTTGATTTTTCCAACCATGTGTGATTCACCCTATCCATGCCCCTCAATATGATTTTATTTCCCTCCATAAGCTTACCCTTCAGTACCCTTCCTACGGTCGAAGGAATAACCAAATACAATAAACCAAATACAATACTCACCAATGTGCCCTCACCAATGTCTAGTACAGCTGCAACATCACATCCCAACCTCTACGCTCAATCCCCTCACTGATAAGTGTGCCAAAGATCATGGGCCTGCAATCTGAAAAACAACCTTCCACCATCATCCTATGATATCTTTCAAGCTAAATATGTATTAGCAACCTAACATACGGAACACTGTCAAATTGCTGGTCCACATTTAGTGCCTTTCCCTCAGCTTTCTCCAAATCAAGTTTGTAAGACAATTAATTTTCTGCGAACAAAGCCATACGACTATTCCTAATCAACCCCTGTCTTTCCAAGTGCATATATAAGTTATCCCTCAAAATCCCTTCTTGCAAATCACTTACCACAAACGTCAGGATTATTGCTCAATAGTTCCCAGGATTTATTTGCATTTCATTGTAAAAAGCCTCCTCACATATGGTTAACGATGATACCGATATCTCAGCCAGAGCCTTACAATTTTTTTTCATTAGCTTCCCTCAGTGTTGTCAGATATACATGATATCAGGCCCTGGAGATTTATCTACCTTCATACGCTTTACGATAACCAGCACATCCTCGACTGTAACTCACCTCAAATAGTGAATGATACTGGTGAAGCCACTGCCAGTGATTGGGTGGATAAATATAGCATGCTTATGGTTATCTTTTTTTTCATGGAATCATTGAAACGTATTTCTTCAGAAATTGCCCTTTTGGTCCACTGCGTCCATGCAGATCTTGGTACATATCTACACTAATTCCATTTACACACATTAATCCAATGTCCCTCTACACCTTTCCTTTCCAAATATCTGTCGAGGCAGCTTTTAAATGTTGTAATTTTATGTTTCCACAATCACTATCACTATCCACTGTGGAAAATATTATCCCACCTCTCTCTCCCCTTCTCTCTCTCCCCCTCCACTCTCTCCCACTCCACTCTCTCTCTACCCTATCTCCCTCTCCCCCTCCCTTCCCTCCCCTCCCCCCCCACCCCTCTCTCACCCTCCCTCCACCCCCTCCCCCCCTGTGTGTGTGGGGGTGGTTAGTGTGTGTGTGACGCCGCAGCCCCCCCCCCCCACAACCGCGCATTGAGGGGACGGGACCCAACGAGTCCCCCTTGGTCTAGTATTATATAAAACTCTCTTCCTTAGTTTGTTTGGTTGTCGGTCTCCTCCAAAACCCGACGAGGTAACGGAGACATTTTTACATATTCTGGTAGAGATTTACCTCATGAATTCAAAAATTTAATCTGAAAAATTGGTTAATTATTTCCCGAGTTTTTTACTAAAATTAAAAATATATATAACTGCTGCATGACGTCGCAATGCCTTTGCTCCACGCGACCAGCTGCGCAGACTTTTCAATGCGTAGCCAGTTACGTGGATTGAAGCCCGTGAACACGTGATCAAGTCGTCCAGCGCGCTAAGCTGGGCTTCTTGAAGTTCAACAACATGGCGGCGGCGGTCGTTATTGCAGAAAGAACTAGCAAGTTCTGCAGATCCCGAGCTCACCGGAGGTCACCGGCTTCCTTTTGAATCCTCTCCGTCTCCCCCGCCCGATCGCCTGTCACGCTGGTGAGTGCACTGCCGGCCCTCCGCTGTTTTTCACAGTCCTCGGAGCGCTGCGGGTCTCGCTCTGGTCAACAACGCCAGCAGCCTACCTCGGGCCTGACTCCTGATGGGGAGGCTTGTGCTCTACGACTTCGGTAGCTGCTGCCTCTACCCCCTCCCCCTCCCTCTCTACCCCCTCCCCGAGGCAGAGAAAGAGAGAGCGAGAGAGGGGGGGCGCCCACAGTCCTGCAGCTGGCCGTAGCACCCCACTCTGCCCACACCCCTCACTCCCCCAGGCTGAGTTACCTCCCCCCCCCCCCCCCCCCGCCATAACTCGCAAGCCGACGGCCAACTCGAGGGATGCCGGCCAGCACCCGAGTGCAGCCGCCCCCCCCCCCACCCCCATAACTGCCCCCCCCGCATAATTTCCTCCCCTCTCCCGCTTAACTGCCCCCCCCCCCCCCACCCGCATAACTCGCTATCGATGGCCAACGGGTCCCCCGGTGGTCTAGTATTATATAAAACTCTCTTCCTTAGTTTGTTTAGTTGTCAGTCTCCTCCAAAGCCCGTGCTGCGGCCACAGCACAGCTGCCCCCCCACCCCCATTACTGCCCCCCCCGCATAACTTCCTCCCCCTCAACCTCTCCACCCTCCTCTTCTCTCCTCCTCTCTCACCCCCTCCTCTCTCTCACCCCCTCCTCTCTCACCCTCCTCTCTCACCCCCTCCTCTCTCACCCCCTCTCTCTCTCTCACCCCCCTCCTCTCTCTCTCCCTCTCCTCTCTCTCTCCCCTCTCCTCTCTCTCTCTCCCTCTCCTCTCTCTCTCTCCCCTCTCTCTCTCTCCCCTCTCCTCTCTCTCTCTCCCCTCTCCTCTCTCTCTCTCCCCTCTCCTCTCTCTCTCTCCCTCTCCTCTCTCTCTCTCCCCTCTCCTCTCTCTCTCCCCCTCTCCTCTCTCTCTCCCCTCTCCTCTCTCTCTCTCCCCTCTCCTCTCTCTCTCTCCCCTCTCCTCTCTCTCTCTCCCCTCTCCTCTCTCTCTCTCTCTCCTCTCTCTCTCTCCCCCTCTCCCCTCTCTCTCCCCCTCTCCTCTCTATCTCTCCCCCCTCTACCGCCCCTCTCTCTCCCTCTCCCTCCCACCCTCTTCCCCCCCCTCCCCACTACACTCCTCCACCCCCCTCTCCCCTCCGCCACCCCCCCTCTCCCTCCAACCCCCTCTCCCCTCCTCCAACCCCTCTCCACTCCCCTCCACCCCTTCCATTCCCCCTCATCTCTACCCCCCTCCTCTCTCCCCCTCTCTCTTTCCCCCTCCTCTCTCCACATCCTCTCCCCACTCTCCCTCCCCTCCCCTCTACCTCCTCCCCCTCCCTTCCCCCTCCCCACTATCTCCCCCCTTCGCCCCTCTCTCCCACTCCCCCCCTCTGCCCCCATCTCCTCTCCTCTCCTCTCTCCCCACCCTCTCCCCTCCTTCACCCCCTCTCCCCTCTTCACCCCCTCTCCCCTCCCCTCCACCCCCTCCCTCCCCCACTCCACCCTCCTCTCTAACCCCCTCCTCTCTCCCCCTCCTCTCTCTCCCCCCTCCTCTCTCTCCCCCTCTTCTCTCTCCCCCCTCTTCTCTCTCCCCCCCCTCTTCTCTCTCCCCCCCTCTTCTCTCCCCCCTCTTCTCTCTCCCCCCTCTTCTCTCTCCCCCCCTCTTTCTCTCCCCCTCTTCTCTCTCCCCCCCTCTTCTCTCTCCCCCTCCTCTCTCTCCCCCTCCTCTCTCTCCCCCCTCCTCTCTCTCCCCCCTCCTCTCTCTCCCCCCTCCTCTCTCTCCCCCCTCCTCTCTCTCCCCCCTCCTCTCCCCCCACTCTCCCCTCCACCTCCAACTACCTCCCCTCTCTTCCCCACTCTCTCCCCCTCTCCCCCCTCACCTTCTCCCCCCCTCACCTTCTCCCCCCCTCCTCTCTCCCCCTCCCCCCTCTGCCCCTCTCCTCTCCCCCTCCTCTCTCTCCCTCCCCCTCCCCCCCTCTGCTCCCTCTCTCCCCTCTCCCCTCTCCCCTCCTTCACCCCCTCCCCCCTCCCCTCCACCCCCTCCCTCCCCCCACTCCACCCTCCTCTCTCCCCCTCCTCTCTCTCCCCCTCCGCTCTCTCCCCCTCCTCTCTCTCTCTCTCCTCTCTCCCCCTGTCCTATCTCTCCCCTCCTCTCTCTCCCCCCTCCTCTCTCCTCCTCTCTCTCCCCCCTCCTCTCTCTCTCTCTCCCCCCTCTCTCTCTCTCTCTCTCCCCCTCTTCCCCCCACTCTCCCCTCCACCTCCAACTCCCTCCCCCTCCCTTCCCCACTCTCTCCCCCCTTCCCCCCTCCCCCTCTGCCCCCTCTCCTCTCCCCTCCTCTCTCCCCCTCCCACCCTCTGCCCCCTCTCCCCTCCTCCACCCCCTCTCCTCTCCCCTCCACCCACTACCCCCTCCTCTCTCCTCCCTCTCTCTCTCCTCCTCTCTCTCCCCTCTTCTCTCCCCTCCCCTCTCTTCCCCTCCCCACTCCCCACTCTCTCCTCCCTTCCCCACTCTCTCCCCCCTTCCCTCCTCTCTCTCCCCCTCCTCTCTCCCTCTCCCCCTCCTCTCTCTCTCCCTCTCCCTTCCCTCCCTCTCACTCCCCCCCCCCTCCCCCCCTGTGTGTTTGGGGGGTTGTTAGTGTGTGTGATGCCGCAGGCTCCCCCCCCCCCCCCCGCAACAGCAGGTTGAGGGGACGGGACCCAACTGGTCCCCCTTGGTCTAGTTATAATTGATATTACCAGGTATTTTACAATAAAATGAGTTGTAATTTTTCTTGTTATGAATTATTGTCTGAGAACTGGGATTTAGAATATAAGTAATTCCTGCATAAAACTTTATAAATTTTGGAGTGATATTTTTGAAATATTTACAAAATTATTCAAGATAAAAATGGAACCTAATACTGAAATGATTATATTTGGAGTAATGGAAGACGGGAATAAATTGAACTCATCTCAAAATTTATTTTTAAATTATGGTTTAATAATGGCAAAAAAACGAATACTTAAATTTTGGAAAAATACACCAATGCCAACGCTTAAAATGTGGATTTCAAGCATGTTGAAACACCGCACACCTTGAGGAAATGCGATTCCTCCTAATAGATGATAAATCAGATCAATTCTTAACGAGTTGGTCTCCATTTGTTGTCTTTTTGGAAGCATATGGTGGCAACACAATTGTAGAAGCTAACTGTTCCAGGACTGGGTGAGGGATGGTCAAGATTGTAAATAATGATCCCCTTAATTTTTTTTAAACTTTCTACTCTGTTTCTTTCTATCTTCTTTTCTTCACTTTTCTTCTTTCACCCTTTTTTCTTTTTCACACACTATATATCACACGTTTTTCTATCTTTTATTATCTATTCTCTCTTTTTCTTCATTATAATAAAAAAATAAGAAGCTGTACATAAAATGTAATACGTCAATATATATTAGGCACTTTGGTGCCATATGATTGTACTTCTAATAAAATAAAAAAAATTAAAAAAGAATATAAGTAATAGTTGCATAGGTAGGTACTTAAACATTGTCACGGGTAGAATATTAATCAGTCCTTTGTCAAATTTAGTGGTGGAATATGGTAAACCAGATGGGTGCGGAAATAAATAGTTATATTTTAGCGAATGGAATTCCAATTGGAATGTGGAACTAACGATTGTTGACTGAAATCCCCTGCTGAAGTATGACAATTGATGAAAGGAGAGTGGGATAATTGAGTGTTGAACAACAGAAAAATTGTTTATTGGATGTTATTGTGATTAGTGATGAAGCTACTTTCCCAACTGGGAATTGTCTTTATGGTTTTAAAGCAATTAGACTTTTAAGGATTTAGTAAACATGTTGAGACAGAATTGACATCCAGATAAAAGGAACATGATGAAAGAGTTACCTCTGAGTTACCTCAGTTGGATGGGGGAATCAAAGAAAAGGACCATAGCAGTTTAGATTAAGGAATGAAAGGCAGTAGGAGGTGGAAGATAGAAGTGGGATAAAAACATTTTGTTTAAATCAATAGCATTTCTTCACCCACCATTAGTCACATCTTCCCATCTCCACCCTTTTCTGCTTTCCGCAGAGACGATTTCCTCCCCACCTAAACCATTTCCTCCCCGTGGACTTTGCCCTGCAACCGCAGGAGATGCATCATCTGTCCTGTACCTCCTCCCTTGACTTCATCCAGACTCCCCGACAGTCCATTCAGGTGAGGCAGTGGTTTACTTGCACCTCCACCAACCTCATGTTCCCAGTGTGGGCTCCTATATATCGGTGAGACCAAGCGCAGACTTGGCGATCGTTTCGCTAAACACTTACACTCACTCTGCCATGGCCTATGTGATCTGCGCATTATTAACCAGCATTTGCAGTTCTTTGTTTTTACCTATTTTTAAGGCGATTCCGACGTGTAAAATCTGACTTGCGTAAAAACGTAACCCTTGTGTAAGTCGGGGAATGTCTGTATATGAAGTTAGAGGAGATGCACGTGAACCTCTGTTTCACCTGGAAGGGCTGCTGGGGTCCCTGAATGGATATAAGGGAGGAGGGTAGGGATAGGTGCTGGGTCTCCTGCGATTGGAGAGGAAAGTACCTGGGGAGGAGGAAGTTTAGATGGGCAGGGTTGTGTGAATCATGGAGTTGCGGAGCGAGCGAGAGAAGAACTACGAGACACAGAGGAGACGGGTGAGGGATCCAATTACGACAGCAACACTCTCCTGCTGTTGTACATGTATCCCTCACCAGTGTCTCTTCTATGTCCCGCAGTTCTTCTCTCGTCCACTTCTCCCCAGACAGAACAAGGATAGCGTTTTCTTGATCCTTACCTTTCATTCCACCAGCCTCCACATACAACATATTCTCCGACATTTCTGCCACCTCAACATGATCTCACCATCAGTCATGTCTTCCCATCCCCATCACCTTTGCCTTTCCATAGAGACCACTCCCTCCGCAACTCCTTTTTTCACATCCCTTCTCACCCAAACTGTTCCCTCCCCATGCACTGTCCCCTCCCTGGGGACTTTCCCCTGCAACCTCAGGAGATGTAACACCTGTATGGCAGGTTTGACCTGGAGATTGACACAAAAAGCTGGAGTAACTCAGCGGGACAGTCAGCATCTCTGGAGAGAAGGAATGGGTGACATTTCGGGTCGAGACCCTTCTTCAGACTGATCTGGTTTGAAACAGGCTGGCAGTACAGTTAATTGATAAACATTGTTTATAAAATGAAAGGAAGAAACTAATCTTGTTTCAGGAATACCTTCAGGGATCCACATACCTCGACTCCATCCTATCCCCCCATGGTCCAATCCCTCACTACCTATGTCCAACGACCTACCTCACACACCCTTTTTTCAAAAAGGTACGAACATTGACTTCTCTAACTTCAAGTAACCCTTGCTTTCCTTCCCTCCCCCTTCCCAATTCTCCGACCAGTCTAAAGGGCCTGTCCCACTTAGGCGACTTCTTTTGCGAGTGCTGGCAACTGTCATAGTCTTGTTGAATCGCCGAAAAAGTGAATGTATCAAACGCATCCTACGACTATGTAGAAGACATCCTACGACTATGTAGGACAAGCTACGACTTAATCGCCGATGCACTCGTGACAATTGGCGACCCAATAGTGGGGACTGAAGACAACCCCCTTCGACTTACAGACGACTACACCCACGATCACAGAAAGCAAGCTACGACAAGCTATGACTCTATAGTCGTAAGATCACCTAAAAATATGACGTTCGATTTTTCAAATATATTCTTTTAAATTCAGTGTATTGCTTGTATTAGTGTTATATTTATTGAGATATATAAAAATAAAATCCTTTTAAATGCAGTGCATTTGAAGTGCTTGTGTCTGTTTTCTTCATCAAAATAAATGCGAAAAATCAAACTTTCAATACAGTGCATTCCTTCCTTGCCTTTGTGTGTGTTTCAATGATCTAAATATATGAGAAATGAAATATGAGATACAAGTGATGACATGAGGGACTACTATGAAAAAGAATGATATTCATACATCAATTTGAGGTTAAAAAGTCTGGGATTTCCTTTATTGGTAATGAAACATACAAAAGTCTTGCAAACAAACAAATGTTGATAACAGCCTGGTGGGTGGTGTTGAGGGTTGTGCCCTGCCCCTGAGCTGAAGCCTTCTCCTCGGGGCCATGTCTCACACCGTCTGATCCACTGAAAGAAAAATTGCGCAATGACCGCGCACTGGAATGACAGAGCATCACGTGCTGCTATTTACATGCTAACTGCATTTCGTTGTCTCTGTACTGTACACTGCACAATGACAATAAAGTTGAATCTGAATCTGATCTGAATCTGACATACCTTTTTTCCCCTCAATGAGCCAATGAAAATGACCGGCCAGCAAAGGCGATTAACTAAGATAACCTAAGATTACCAACGACCCCACTACCTAGAACTACGACTACAAATGTATCGATTTTCTCCATGGCACCATACTGAGGCCGCGACTAGTTCCCAGAATGCGGGAACTCCTCCCGACCATGAAGGAGACCACCTGCGACCATTTGGAGATCTTGTGGCGAGTGCAGAGTCTCCTAAACTCGCCAAAGAAGTCGCCAAAGGTGGACAGGCCCTTTACTGTCTCCGATTACATTTTATCTCTGTACCGCCCACTCCCCTGACATTAGTCCAAAGAAGGGTCTCAACCCAAAAAGTCACCTATTCCTTCTCTCCAGAGATGCTGTCCGCTGAGTTACTCTGGCATTTTGTGTCTATCTTCGATTTAAACCAGCATCTGCAGTTCTTTCCTACATATTAGTTCAGGAATAGTTAGTTAAATTGAATAAATAACTAGGAAACATAGAAACAGAGAAAATAGGTGTAGGAGGAGGCCATTCGGCCCTTTGAGGCAGCACCGCCATTCATTGTGATCATGGCTGACCGTCCCCTATCAATAACGCGTGCCTGCCTTCTCCCCATATCCCTTGACTCCACTAGCCCCTAGAGCTCTATCTAACTCTCTCTTAAATCCATCCAGTGACTTGGCCTCCACTGCCCTCTGTGGCAGGGAATTCCATAAATTCACAACTCCCTGGGTGAAAAAGTTTTTTTCTCACCTCAGTCTTAAATGACCTCCCCTTTATTCTAAGACTGTGGCCCCTGGTTCAGGACTCACCCAACATTGGAAACATTTTTCCTGCATCTAGCTTGTCCAGTCCTTTTATAATTTTATATGTTTCTATAAGATAACCCCTCATCCTTCTAAACTCCAGTGAATACAAGCCTAGTCTTTTTAATCTTTCCTCATATGACAGTCCCGCCATCCCAGGGATCAATCTCGTGAACCAACGCTGCACTGCCTCAATCACAAGGATGTCCTTCCTCAAATTAGGAGACCAAAACTGTACACAATACTCCAGATGTGGTCTCACCAGAGCCCTATACAACTGCAGAAGAACCTCTTTACTCCTATACTGAAATCCTCTTGTTATGAAGGCCAACATTCCATTAGCTTTCTTCACTACCCGCTGTACCTGTAAGCCAACTTTCAGTGACCGATGTACAAGGATGCCCAGGTATCGCTGCACCTCCCCCTTACCTAACCTAACCCCATTGAGATAATAATCTGCCCCCTTTTTGCCGCCAAAGTGGATAACCTCACATTTATCTATATTATACTGCATCTACCACGCATCTGCCCACTCACTCAACCTGTCCAGGTCACCCTGCAACCTCCTAACATCCTCTTCACAGTTCACACTGCCACCCAGCTTTGTGTCATCTGCAAACTTGCTAGTATTGCTCCTAATTCCCTCTTCCAAATCATTAATATATATGGTAAACAGTTGTGGCCCCAACACCGAGCCTTGCGGCACTGCACTCGCCACTGCCTGCCATTCTGAAAAGGACCCGTTCACTCCTACTCTTTGCTTCCGGTCTGCCAACCAATTTTCTATCCATGTCAACACCCTACCCCCAATACTCTCTAATTTTAGTCATCAGTCTCTCGTGCGGGACCTTATCAAAGGCTTTCTGAAAGTCTAGATACACTACATCCACTGGCACCCCTTCATCCATTTTACTTGTCACATCCTTAAAAAATTCCAGAAGATTAGTCAAGCATGATTTCCCTTTCATAAATCCATGTTGACTTGGACTAATCCTTTTACTGCTATCCAAATGCCTGATTATTACCTCTTTAATAATTGACTCCAGCATCTTTCCCACCACCGAAGTCAGGCTAACTGGTCTGTAATTCCCCGTTTTCTCTCTCGCTCCTTTCTTGAAAAGTGGGATAACATTAGCTATCCTCCAATCCACAGGAACTGATCCTGAATCTATTGAACATTGGAAAATGATCACCAATGCGTCCACTATTTCTAGAGCCACCTCCCTGAGGACTCTGGGATGCAGACCATCAGGCCCAGGGGATTTATCATCCTTCAGTCCCATTAGCCTACCCAATACTATTTCTCGCCTAATGGAAATTTCTTTCAGTTCCTCTATCCCCTTAGATCCTCTGTCCTCCAGTACATCTGGGAGATTGTTTGTGTCTTCCTTAGTGAAGACAGATCCGAAGTACCTATTTAACTCTTCTGCCATTTCTTTGTTGCCCATAATAGTTTCACCCGTGTCTGCCTTCAAGGGACCCACATTTGACTTTGCTTATCTTTTTCCCTTAACATATCTAAAGAAGCTTTTACTGTCCTTCTTTATATTCCTGGCCAGCTTCCCTTCGTACTTCATCTTTTCAGCCCGTATTGCCCGTTGTCCTATGAAAGTTTCCCAATCCTCTGGCTTCCGGCTACTCTTTGCTGTGTTATACATCTTTTCTTTTAGTTTTATTCTATCCCTAACTTCTCTTGTCAGCCACGGTTGCCTCCTACTCCCCTTAGAATCTTTCTTCCTTTTTGGAATGAAATGATCCTGCGTCTTCCGGATTATGCCCAGAAATTCCTGCCATTGCTGTTCCACCGTCATTCCTGCTAGGATCCCTTTCCAGTCTACCTTGGCCAGCTCCCCTCTCATGCCTTCATAGTCCCCTTTGTTCAACTGCATCACTGACACTTCCGATTTAACCTTCTCCTTCTCAAATTGCAGATTAAAACTAATCATATTATGATCACTACCTCCAAGCGGTTCCTTTACCTCGAGTTCTCTTATCGTATCTGGTTCATTGGACAACACTAAATCCAGAATTGCCTTTTCTCTGGTCGGCTCCATTACAAGCTGCTCTAAGAATCCATCTCGGAGGCATTATACAAACTCTCTTTCTTGGGGTCCTGAACCAACCTGATTTTCCCAGTCTACCTGCATATTGAAATCCCCCATCACCATAGTGGCATTACCTTTGTTACATGCCAGTTTTAACTCCTGCTGCAACTTACACCCTACATCCGGGCTACTATTGTAGATAACACCAATTAGTGTCTTCTTGCCTTTACAATTCCTCAACTCAATCCACAGTGACTCTACCTCATCAGTCCCTATGTCTTCCCTCGCAAGGGACTGAATTCCATCCCTCACCAGCAGAGCTACTTCCTCTGCCCACCTGCCTGTCCTTTCTATAGGACGTATAACCCTGAAGGAAGCTCTGTGTACTAAGTTATTAAGATACTCTGGTGCATTTCTAACTGCTATTTTGATGTTATTCAGTTATTAAAGGTCCCAGGTGTCTACCGAACACACGGAAATAGCTTAAGTTATAGCACAGAAATAAATATAACATTGTAAATCTGTGTTAATGGTAGGTACGCTGTGATTGTGCTTATAAGTTCGAGCATGTTGTTTCTTGTGGTTATGATGCATTTTCTAGGTCCATTTGTTTTCTTTTTCTGATCTTATTTGTCTCACCTTTTCTTGATTTCCATGTTAACATGTTACAAACTTTCAATTTAGTAGTTTTTTAAAGAGCTTAGGGTTGCAAAGTAGCAACACTAAGGAACAAAGTTTACTATGGCAATTGGCATCTTGCAGGCCTCGAAATTAAAATTGGAACAGGAGGTGTATGCAATAGTTTTTAATTGTCAATTATTTTTTTAAAGATTTCTGCCTCATGTAAGAACATAAATGGTGAGAAAGGATAGTGCACTATACAGAAGAAGAGTGCAGATGAAGATGGCAGATCACAATTAGAAAAAAACAGCACCATTGGCACTTGCTGGCTTGGAAATTCACACCCCCTAAAAAAACAAAAATGTATTGGATTGGTAGGAATTAGGAAATAGTAAGAAGTGGGAACTGGAAGTAGATAAATCATTTCTATTAAACTTAAAATGGAAAGGAACTTGATTATGATATTGGAAATATATGTACCATTTTCCATACTTGGATGTCGACAAAATAGCTTGTGCACCAGTGTAAACTGCACCAGACCACCATCTTGTGGCAGTAAATTTGCATTGCAAGTTCACCTGAGGGGTACGGTATGACACCATAGAATTGTAGATAAATGTTTGCAGAGGCTGTGATTATAAATGCTGCCTTAAAAGTATAACTCATGGCAGTTATGATAGCAGGAATAGGAAATACATATTTAAACAAGCACTTTAATATTTTGATGTTGATGAACTGATTGTATGTTGATATAAAATGGAGACAGTATTAACATTATTGTGGTATCAAACAATTAAGAAAAATTAAATGACATTGACAGTCTGTAAATTATGGCTATAATTAGTTCAACTTTTGGTTAACTTGAACCCTTTCGAAACCATCTAGTGCAGTTAATAAATTAAAGTAAGTTACAAATTTTTGGAAAAGGAACACATTTTAGTTAAAGATAAATAGTAGGCATTGAACTGCAGATGTTTTTTTGACTCTGCCACTATGTAGAAAATATATCTGAATTAAAGCCTGTGTCTGAAAATAAATGCCTGTCAGAGTTCGATAGAACGTAACCATGTTTCAGGTTCCATTTGCTGCAATTTTAATCTATTTCAAGATGATTTTTTTGGTTTTAATTCTTGTTCTCCGCACTTGATTAATATTTTGTGTTGCATCTTCGAACTTAACAATTTCAGATATATAGATACATATATGATAATGATCATGCTTGAATCATTCATTGGGTATTTATATCAATGCTCATGAGGTTCAAGTTGAATTTTAATTTTAGACATGGAAATATATTTATAAATTAAATTTATATACTACTTTTGTTTTGATGCCAAATACATTCTTTTAAACTGTTCAGTTTTAAGCATAAGATAGACACAAAGCAGAATCTCTGGAGAGAAGGAATAGGTGACGTTTTGGGTAGGAACCCTTATTCAGTCTGAAGAAGGGTTCCAACCCGAAACGTCATCATCTGTTTCTTTTCTCCAGAGATGCTGCCTGACCTGCTGAGTTACTCCAGCATTTTGTGTTGATCTTCAATATAAACCAGCATCTGCAGTTCCTTCCTACTTGGTTTTAAGCTTTGTTTTGAAGCTATGTAACCCGTGCATTATAGGCATTGTAGCCAATTACTGTAAAGGAAATATTAAAGTTCAACTACAATAATCATTTTGGGATTACGTTCTGGATTCCCTATCATTTTATTCAGCATTGTGCAGTGCTAGCTAAGCTTTGCAGTTTTTTACCATGCACATTTAAACACCTTTCTGAGCAGCAGAAATGAATGTATAAAATTAACTTTATTTCTGAACTCTTTTCCAGCAAAGTGCTAAATAATCATTTCAATAATAACATAACCGATAAGAAAAGGCACAATCCTTGATTGTACCTTTGGCCTTAATGTTGAGGAATTTGCTTCTTGTGGAGCTTTCAGTATATTCTTACACAAGAAACCAGTATTATGGTGCAATATTTGTTGTGCAGTAGATTGTGTAATTTTTACTTTGGGCGGAATGATTTGGTACTGTAAAGGATGTGAACAGTCAGGTCGATGATCACAACGAGGTCGTTACTGTGTTCCGTGACAGTTGGGTGTATGTAAAGCATGTGCTGCGATAATTTTCTTCTTCCGTGTTGGTTGATTGCTTTACTGTTGATAATGTATTGATTTAGACCCTCTTGACTGCATTCTTTATGTTTAGAACAAGTAAGATATTTATCTGTTACATATTTTGATAAATTTTAAAATTGTGATAGCTTAAATTATAATAGTTGATTTGCATGTTTGACACCATGTGAGACTAGGAACTGTTGTATTGTAGTTAAGCCGCTTGAAATATTCTGTAGGTATGTTTTAGAATGAGTTTACAATATATAGAGTAAAAGTCAATTTGATCATTCATGTTGGGATTTGATTTGAACAGATAATCTTTATTTTCTGGCTAACTTCTATCCATTGTTTGATAAAGTGTTGCAATGTCTGTTCTTTGCAGGACAGAAATTACTGCCAATATGCTTCACCCCATTTATTGGGTGGAAATAAATACTGCAGAGATCTTTTGGAAAGTGTGAATAAATTACAGCATATTTGCTAAAATATATATTTTAAAGTTGTTCTATCAATGAAGATGTGTTGCATTGATCTTTTAGTGTCCAAATGACAATATTAAATTCTCAGAAACCTGCTTCTATAAGTTCTCTTGTTGTGTGGTAAAATGTTGAGCCAAACAGAATAGTGCTGGCCTTGTCTGGTAAACCTCCAAGTCTGGTAAACCTCCTCTGTACCCTTTCCAAAGCTTCCAATTCATTCCTATGAGGGGGCGACCAGAACTGCACGCAATATTCCAAATATGGCCTAACCAAAGTTTTATAAAACTGCATCATCACATCCTGACTGACACTCCTATGAAGGCAAGCATATTGTATTCCTATATAGAAAGGCATACGATGTATGTATAAGTATATGATGTACATAAATTTACATATGACATATCTATGCAATACATAAATAATGTATTGCATAGATATGTCATATGCCAATTTATGTACATCATATACCTATAGTTAAATAGGTAAACCCATGTTATAACAGATCATAATGGTTCTTTATTGTCACGTGTGCACTGCACAGTGAAATTCTTGCACACGTGGCCATATTTTGGCACAATTTACAAAAGAAAAAGTCCAAAGTCAAAGGTCCTGTCCGCATGTTGGATGTTCTGGAACTCTCCCGATCCTGGTAAGTCCCAGTCTGTCGCCCGGACCTTACGATGGGGGTACAACAAGGGAACCTGCAGGAGGTGTGCCTGCTCCTGTGTCCTTTGGTGGTAGAAATTTGGGGTTTGGGAGGTGCTGGTGGAATAGTATGAGTGAGTAACTGCTGTGCATTTGGAAACATTTCGCACTGCAGCCACTGCACAACTGCCGGAAATATTCCCGGATTTATTGGTTGCCCGTATTCAGGTAGAAAAGCTCTAGCTTTGGAATTTTCTTGATATGTCTGCCTTTGTACTTTCTTAATGCACTTCTGAAAACCTATCTCTGACCGTTTGATAACCTGCACTAATAAGTCCTTGCGTGTTGTAAAATTTTGTTTGATAACACCTCTCAAAGCTCTTTGGGACATTTTACGACATTTCAAGGCACTTAAGTACAAGTTTATTTTTAATTCTAATATGATTATAATGGTAAATATAATAGAAGCCTTACTTATGTGTATATCTTTAAAAAAACATAATATGTAACATGTAAGTATAATTATTTCCAGTTGAATGAATTATGTGCTGCGATAAATCTAAAACAGAAGGAGTAATTCAGTGCATTTTCTCTTTCTCCAGACCAGAATCAGTAGAAGCGAGCCCTGTGGTGGTAGAGAAATCAAACAGTTATCCACACCAATTATATACCAGCAGTTCTCATCATTCGCACAGTTACATTGGTTTGCCTTATGCAGTAAGTTTTTTAATTAATAGAATAACTGCATTTCAACCTGCATACTTTAATTTCAAATTAGTGCTTTTTTTCTGATGATCTAACTGTATAATCATCTCAGAATATAATATTAATTGGGCTATGAGACATGTATTGCCCATTTTTAGTTACAAGATGCTGATGACGGTGCTAAGCTGTCATTTTAAACTGTTTCTCTGAAATAGCAATTTGGGTTGTATGATATCAAGAAGGAGGTGATGTTGTGGCTCTTGAAGAGCATTAAGGTGGCTAAATCCCCATGGTCTGATGGGATCTATCCTACATTATTGAGAGAGGCAAGAGAGAAGATTACAGGGGCATCGACAAAGATCTTTGCATCTTCTCTAGCTACAGGTGAGGTCCAGACGACTTAGGTGTAGCCATTTTTGTTCCTTAATATTTATTACATTGATATATAATAGTTTATTTTGCTTGTTTTTGTGCGTTGTTACTGAATGTTTTAATTTTTTTTCTGTAATTGTTAATAGACTTTTTAAAAGACAGACTGGTCTTCATTCGTGGGCATTATTTCTTATCTGCTTGTGATATCTATTATTGAGACAGACACAAAGAGGATTATATAGAATTTTTCACTGGTGTACAATTGTGGGCATCTGAAAATAAATGTATTTGACTTGATGTCAAGGCCATTGTTGAAATCTAAAAGTGCAACAATCTCTTTCTTAAATCATTATCATAAACCCTAGAATTTCTTCTGCAAGGATGATTCAGAATATGATACTTTAAAAACTCTGCCCTGCTCAGTTATTCTCATTTCCATACTGAAATGAAGCATGAAGATGGAAAAGCAATCACAGTTATGCTGTAGCACTAAGTGTACAACAAAAGATTTCAGATATAGGGACTTGTGATTGAATATAACGATTATTTCCTGCAGCCCAACTTGTCAGTTTTTAGTCATACAGCACAGCAACGGGTGCAACCCGACCAACATGCCCCATCTAAACTAATCCTGTTTGCTCACATTTGCCCATGTCCCACTAAACCTTTTCTATCCGTGTACCTGTCCAAATGTCTTTTAAATTTGCTTTTGTATCTGCCTCAACCACTTCCTCTGACAGCTCGTTCCATATACCCACCACCTGTGTGGAAATAGTTGTCCCCCAGATTCCTATTAAACCTTTCCCCTCTCAACTTAAACTTGCATTCTGGGAAAAAGATTCACTTGCAATTCTACTTTTGGTGAACTGTGCACGTACTCCCATATATCTCTGCATTACAATACACCCCAAGGCACTACTTTAGTTTAGTTTAGAGATACAGTGCAGAAACAGGCCCTTCGGCCCACCGAGTCCGCACTGACCAGTGATTTCCGCACATTAACACTGCCTTACACACACTAAGGACAATTTATACTTAATTATACCGACAATTTTACCTACAAACCTGTACACAATTGGAGTGTGGGAGGAAACCGAAGATCTCGGAGAAAACCCACGCGGTCACGGGGAGAACGGGTCTCAGGCGCTTCAAGCGCTGTAAGGCAACAACTCCACCGCTGTGCCACCGTGCCGGCCACTGTTCTTTGTGAAGGTCCTGCCCTGGTTTGACCTCAAAATACAACGCTTCCCTGAATTAAACTCCATAAGCCATTCCTCGGCCCATTTACTCAGTTGATTAAGATCCTGCTGTAATTCTTAATAACCATCCTCATTGTCTACAATATCTATTTAGTCTGCACACTTACTAATCATGTTTTATATTTTCTCATTCAAATCATTGATATAGATGACAAACAGCAATGGGCTGTTCCCTGAGGCACATCACTTAGCCACAGGCCTCCAGTCCGAGAAACAACCTTCCACCACCATCCTCTGCTTTTCTTTAATTGTGTACTAATTATATTAATTCCTTATAGCGTAAAACAATATTTTATGTATTTACACCTTGCATAACTGAATCATATTCCAAAATCAAAGTTATGTTTCCACAAATACCAGAAATGAGTTCCAACATAGTTTTAAATTACCAGCGTACTGCTAAACATCTGATGGTAGTTTTTAAAACTGAATGTGAACAGATACATAGACAAGCTGTTAAAATATATTTTTGGCCTATTTGCTTTATTTCACAACAATTAAAAGTTTTGCAGATGACAATTTAATAATTGTGCTAATGTTAGTTCTTGGTAGGAAAATGTTGTGGGCATACAATAATTTGTGACTTTTTGAAGAACAAATTGTATTGATGAGTCAGCTGCCTTAGGTCCTATTAGAAATGAAGTTTTCATAGATAGCTTATGTAGTAGTTGAGATGGTAATGCCTGACTTTCAACCTATAGTGGTAGACAAATGAAATTTACTATCTGCAGTAATTTATTTCACAATAATTAACATTATCAGATTAACTTATAAAGGTGACTACCTTGATATTTGAAATGATACACAAGTGTGGTAAGCTTTTATGTTCTTTTGTTAGGTCCAGAGAATTAAAAAAAATGGTGCTGAATAGAATGTATTCACTGTAAAGTTGCAAGTGTTTGATGTATTCTTCATCACTGAATACATTATTTATCAAAATAACAACAAATAAATAAAATTGGGTACCTTGAAATCTATTTTTTTTCTTCAATTGTAGGACCACAACTATGGTGCTCGTCCTCCACCAACACCCCCTGCATCCCCTCCTCCAGCAGTTGTGATAGGAAAAAATGAAGTGAGCATATTCACCACTGCTAATTTTGATGAAACCTCCAGTGCCACCACGATCAGCACTTCTGAGGATGGAAGTTACGGGACAGATATTACCAGGTGCATCTGTGGATTCACCCATGATGATGGATACATGATCTGTTGTGATAAATGCAGGTAGGATTGCAGGATTTTAATGTTGCCTTTCATCTGTGTCTTGAGTTACATGATAGTTTTCTATTTGAAAGGATGATTTTGGATTCCTCATAAGGGAAGCTTATTCTTTTAGCCATGCAGAACTAGGAATATGTCAGAGAATTATTGTCTGAGCTAACCTCATCGTCGGCCTCAGCACCTTTATTTTGCAAGGGATACATTGAAAAAAATCTTGCTCAACGTTTGGTTTCCCAGGCTGAAATTTATGCACTGAGATCAGGAGTGACTTAGTCATCTGCTTCAAGCTTCAAGGCTATTTGAATGTTTGTACATGGATAATATAATGTTAGTCGCTTAGTTGAAATATTGGAAGGAAGAAAATTGCTGAAAGGTTTTGATAGAATAGACACAAAGAGTGTTTTTCCACTTTCTGTAAGCAAGTTCAAGAATCAAATATGAAAATCTCAAGAAAATAGATAATGTGGAGGGAATGCACAGTGGTTGTGGTGAATGGTGGCTGTGGCAGACGCCTTCCGGAGGTGCCGCTGCGGCAGACGCCATGCGAAGGTGCCTCTGAGAGGCCGGAGCCTCACGGCCCGGCCGTGTAGCCTCGCGGGCCTTGTGGGCCGATACCTCCCGAGTCAGTTGTAGAGCCTCTTGGGTATATGTGCTGCATGTTCTGTGTAAAGTACTTGTAAATATCGAGAAGCTCTTTAGAAGCTCTTTCTAGCATAATTTCTGGATCTGAAGAGCTTTGCTCTGATAAAGTGGGGTTTACTAAACTTTGATAGAGTCTGAAGGTAAATAGTGCAAGGTTCTATTGGAAAAATAGAAAAAAGGCATGAATATGGAGAGAGTATTTCTGCTTAAGAGGTCTTGCAGAAATGGTGAGAGTGAGACTGACAAGTTTACGGTGTTCTCTAATAAATGCAATGAAGAATGCAGGATTAAGATTTTTCACACTGGTATGAATGTTGAACTTGTTACCACATGGAGTTTCATGAGGCAACTAGCAGAGAAGCATTTATATATTACATAAGTGCAGTAGAAAGACCTGCTGTTTGGGTTGGTGAAATGGAGTGGGATGAGAGATATGTGGAGCATGAATTCTAATGTGGATCAATTAGTCCAAATTTTTGGTCCAAGTTTTGTCCAAATCTTGTCAGTGGTCCAAATTCACCACGACATTCCACATCAAATTTCATATCCAGATGGACTATCAAGACTATTTCATCATGTGGAAATTGATCAGCCAATTTGACAGCCAATAGTCAGAGGATACTGGAAATAGCCATTAATTGTGCTTCTTACTGAGTTTACAGGATTGAAAAGAACGACAACATTATTTCAAAGCAAATTATAACAGTAGGCAGGTAAAATCGCTGGTTATAATTACTATAATTTTGAATAACAAAATTGTTACTAGATTCTCCTTGTGTGCTAAGAATCAGAACAAAAACAGAACTGTTAAGAAAATAACAATGGAAAGGATTTAAAAAAGATTATAGCATTAGTGAATTCAAGTATGTGATTTTTAAACGCTTTTTCCTAAATATCTATGATCATTTATTCGTATGAAAATTACTTTTCATATGAAGTGGCCTTCCTCAGATTATCCATTCATTGCTGCCCACAGTGAGTTGTTGCATAGAGTTTGGGGAACACTATTTGTATCATGTCTCCATGCATATACTTGAACATTAATAATTGTGATGCTGGTTACTCCATATGGAAACTATTTAACACAAAATTTCCTGTATTTGAGAAATACCTGGACAGTTAATATTTTTTAAATGTGTTGGGAAAATGCTGTGGTAAAGTTCACAGCCATTCATTAGAATGGCCGTATTGGATTTTGTTCTGCTTTTTAAGATTGGGTGACCTGGTAGGTTCACTATTTATTGACCATTCCTTATGGCACGAGAAAGTAATGTTGATCTATCTTCTTGAACTGCTGCAGTCGTTTTGAAAGTTACTCTCTCAGTACTGTTGGGAAGGGGTTTCCAGAATTTAGATCCAATAGTGATGCAGGAATGACAATGTATTTCCAAGCCAAGATATTGTACAATTTGAAGGGGAGCATATATATCGTGGTGTTCCCATGCAGCTGAGGCTCTTGTCTTTGTGCTTGCAGGTTTAGGAAGTGCTGTTAGAGAAGCCTGAGGAAGGAACTGCAGCTACATTACATCGGTGGTGAAGTTTGTTTATATTTAGGATGGCAGATGAGGTCCCATTCAAATGTGTTCCTTCTAAATGATGTTGAGTTTCTTGCATGTTGTTGGAGTTGCACTTATGCAAGTATTGGAGAATATTCCATCACATGGCAGGTAGTGAATTATTCACCACAAGATGTACAAATTTTCGTCCAAATTTATATGCCTACGTTAGTTTAATTTCTGATCAGTGCTAACCTCTACGATATTGATGGTAGGGGAATGGGTCTTGATAATACCATTGAATGTTGATTTGGTGGATAGACTTTTTCTCATTGATTGTCATTTTCTGGCACATGTGCAGTGTGAATGATACTTTCTGCTTATTGAATGTTGTCTAGGTCTTCTTGGATGTATGGACTGATTCAATTGCAGAGGAGGGGAATGAAAGGAAATATTGTGCAGTCATCCCCATTTCTAGAAAGAATCGTGCCATTGAAGACGGTTTTGTCAAGTACAATCTCTTGAGAAATTCCTACAGTGATGTTGTAGCACTGGAATGAATGACTTCCAAAATCCACTACCATTTTTCTTTCAGTGAGGCATGGCTCTAACTATTTGAGTATTTTCCCCGTAGTGCTCAACTACTGATGTTTATTTTATGCATCTATAGTCTGTTAATTTTGTTAGATGTTAAGCTAAACAGTAAACCTTCTTCAAACTGATTGTAGGGTGTAGGGGGGAGAGAGGCTGGCAGAGGGAAGAGGCAGGACTGTCATTGCCTATTTCCAGAATATTTAAGCTACATTTAATTTTAATTTGTTTCCCAAGGAGAGAACTGTAATTTTCCTTTTAGCACTTTGCCAACTTGTTTGAAAATGAAAGAAAATTGGACTTCAAAACAAATATTTACATTGTGTATTTTCCATTTAGAAGATTCAATTTGAATATTAAACTCAAGTTGACAGTGAAAGAGACAAATCAATCTGCTGCCATAAAAAATAATGCAGAACTTATATGAACAGCTGAGCAGGAACATTGTTATTTTTCTTTGAATTGCGTATTTCTGTTCTTTTCTGTGAGATGAGATGAGATTTTATTTTTGCACACTTTCCTCTGGTGACATTTGTTCTAAGATTTCATTTATTGCTGGGTGACTTGCTATTTTTCATTCTTTTATGTTGAAAATATTTATTTTTCAAATGTATCCAAGTTTTTCTTGTTGATTTATATGTGAATGATCTGAAAATAATTTTGAAATATAAAACAAAGAATAGGAAGTGGCTCTTTTAGGACCCCATTGGTTTCTGCTATAAACCCTAAATTAACACCGTAAATTTCAATTAAAAATCACTTTGTTTTCCACAATGCTGTCCACAAATCATTTTTTTTCCACAATCCTTGTAGGTTATGCTATCGTTATTTTATAGATTAGATGTATATGACATATTTCTCCTTTTTAAACTAAAAGTTAACAACTAGTTGGTTTGCATTACAGAAATTCATATGAAAGATTAAGGTAATGGCTTGAAATTAAATGTATTATGTCATTAATTGTGCAAGTAATGTTTATAGTTGCAGCAGGTTTTTTCAACTTAATTTGATCTTTTTAATTTTTATTTGTAGTGTGTGGCAGCATATAGATTGCATGGGTATTGACAGGCAGCATATTCCAGAAACCTACCTGTGTGATCGTTGTCAGCCTCGGTATGTACAATTAATAACATGAAACATATTATATTATTTTTCAAGATTCTATTGATAAGTTGCATGAAACTGTAATCATGTAATTATTCTTCCTCCAGGAGTTTGGATAGAGACAGAGCTATGTTGCTGCAAACAAGGAAAAGGGAAAATATGTCAGGTAAGTGTGAATCTACAAAGTAGTGAAATGTTGTGTGAAAAGAGGAAATTTAAGATGTTTATTAATGCAAACTTGTGAACCAGCTACAGCAGAAAACACAGCCAAACTGCAAACTATTTTCAATCTGAAATTCAAACATCATACAGTGTAATCCTTCTGTATTGTTGGAGTTCTGTTGGATCCTTGACACTGGGAAGTTCTGTCACTGTATGAAAGCCCAATGCATACAGTGTCCTCCATAATGTTTGGGAATAAGACCCATCATTTATTTATTTGCCTCTGTCCTCCACAATTTGAGATTTGTAATTTTAAAAAATCACATTTTGGTTAAAGTGCATATTGTCAGATTTTAATAAAGGACATTTTTATACATTTTGGTTTCACCATGTAGAAATTACAGCAGTGTTTATACAGAGTCTCTCTCCCCCCACCTTTGTCTCATCTGTCCACAAGACCTTTTTCCAGAACTGTGGTTGCTCTTTTAAGGACTTCTTGGCAAACTGTAACCTGGTCATCCTATTTTTGCGGCTAACCAGTGGTATGCATCTTGCAGTTTAGCCTCTGTATTTCTGTTCATGAGGTCTTCGGCGGGCAGTGTTCATTGACAAATGTACACCTGACTCCTGAAGAGTGTTTCTGATCTGTTGGACAGGTATTTGGGGATTTTTCTTTATTATAGAGAGCATTCTTCTGTCATCAGCTGTGGAGGTCTTCCTTGGCCTGCCAATCCCTTTGCGATTAGTAAGCTCACCAGTGCTCTCTTTCTTCTTAATGATGTTCCAAACAGTTGATTTTGGTAAGCCTAAGGTTTGGTTGATGTCTCTAACAGTTTTATTCTTGTTTCTCAGTCTCATAATGGCTTCTTTGACTTTCATTGGTATATCTTTGGTCCTCATGTTGATAAACAGCAATAAAAGTTTCCAAAGGTGATGGAAAGATTAGGTGCTGAGAGCTCCCTCATACTTGCATTAAAGAGGCATTTAAACACACCTGAGCAATTACAAACACCTGTGAAGCCATGTGTCCCAAACATTATGGTGCCCTGAAATGGGGGGACTATGTATAAACACAGCTGTAATTTCTACATGGTGAAACCAAAATGTATAAAAATAAAATCTGACAATGTGTACTTTAACCACATGTGATTTTTCTATTACAAATCTCAAATTGTGGTGTACAGAGGCAAATAAATAAATAAATGATGTGTCTTTGTCCCAAACATGGAGGGCACTGTAACTGTCACAGGCTGCATAAGACTAGCAGCTGTGAAACATTTGACTGGAACATAGCTAAGGTTTAAGCTCTCGATTATTTAAAAAAGACATTTTAAATTTTAGTCTAAAAGGTCTAAAGACCGGGTTAATAAGGTCTTAGCAGGTCAGTAAGCATTTTTTGTGGAACGCAAAATAGTTAATGTTTAGAGTCAAATATTCTTTGTTAGCGGTAGAGGGATCCAGCATCTGAAGTTTTTTGATTTTGATTATACAGTTTATTGAGGGTTTTTTTTCTTCTGCTTTCTCAATACAGATCAAAAATAACTTTAAGGGGGTATTTCGATTTATGTAAAATCTAAAATTGATAACCATACAAAATATGTTTTACCATGTGATTTTGTTTTCAATTGAGGATGATTTGCACTTTAAGAATTCTACTTATCAGTGTTTAGTGGTTTGCAGAGGGTTAAGAAGCTGGAGTTAGAGTTTATTTGAATAAATTGGACACTTTGAATGATTCTAACATTCTGTAAACTTGATTTGGCAGATTTTGCAGCCGGCAGTGTGCTAAAATGATGGGAAATTAGTTTAAATTATCACTTCCCCATGCCTTTCACTTCCATTAAAATCATTTCCTTAAAATATTTTTGTGCTAAGATTGTATTATAAGTAATGGATAGTTAGCCCAACATCCTGCTGACAGCTGCATATCCGTATTCATGGGCAGTAAGATGCTGATAGATTAGTTTAGTTTATTGACACGTGTACCAAGGTACAATGAAAAGCTTTTGTCGTGTGCCAACCAGTCAGCAGAAAGACAAAACATGATTACAATCGAGCCATTTACAATAGAGACATGATAAGGGAATAATATTTAGCGCAAGGAAAAGCCAGTAAAGTCCGATCAAGCATAGTCCGAGGATCACCAATGAGGTAGATAGTAGTTCAGCACTGCTCTCTCATTGTGGTAGGATGATTCGGTTGTCTGATAACACCTGGGAAGAAGCTGTCCCTGAATTTGGAGTTGTGCATTTTCACACTTCTATACTTTTTGCCTGATGGTAGAGGGGAGAAGAGAAAGTGGCCAGGGTGCAACTCGTCCTTGATTATCCCGAGGCAGCGTCAGGTATAAATGGAGTCAATAGAAGGAAGGTTGGTTTGTGTGATGGTCTGGGCTGCGTTCACAATTCAATTTAAATGAATGTACTCCGCTATTGCAGGCAAATTCTGGTACTCTTGGAGAAATTTATCATGTCATTGAGCTAGATCATGCTGATTCACCCATTATTAATGTCTGAATCAACAAGTAAGTTCAGAAGATTGAGGTATGACTTATGAAACCTCAGTTACAATTTATGTAACTTTGCCAGTTATATTCCCTAGCCTTCCTGTTATTGTTATTGTTTATTGTTATTGTTTATATGCTTGCGGTATTTAAATGTGAATTGTCATTATATTTGTTACAGAAAATTATGGGTAGATTTTAAAGCCAAGCACTTTTAAATAATAGGATCATTCTTAATTGAATATCACCATGCTTCTCTTGGATCAGAAGTGAGAACCGTTTTAGCAGTTGGGTCTCATTTCTGCTGTAGGGTATTGTCAAGTTTTGTTTTAAATGTATTTTCCTTCTGTTAGTTTTCCCTTCTTTAATCCATTGTTTTCCCCTCGATGCTTTTATTTCTGTACCAGACTATAATTTGACTGCTATAATACTTCCTAAACCAACTTTTGGTGTCTTTTCTAATCCTTAATACTCTTTTATTGCAAATAAACAACTGGTACCATTGTCCAATAATTCCTAAATTCTATTGTACACTTTATTAGTTCACCTTTTAATTACTCTACATGCAAACCTTTATGGAAGAAAATACACTTGTGGTGCAAATCATACTGCAAATATAGAAAATGCTGATGATCTTTTACAGTTTACACATCTGTGAAGTGAAAAATAGATTAATGTTTTGAGTCAATGACAATCAGAACTGGAAAAGTGAGAAAAATAGCCTGTTTAAAGTTGCAGGGAGGAATAGCGATAGACAGTACAAATTTAATATAAACAATGGTAGAACAAATGTTGTAAAAGGAGGGAGGTGACAGCGAGCAGTTAGTGAAGGGTGAAAAAATAAAGAGTATGATGGAATTGTGAGATGCAGAATACAGCAGTTCTGGAAATCCTGAAATAAAAGTGAATGCTGGAAATACCCAGTACATCCGAAAACATCTGTGGAGAGAGAAAACATTGGTTAACGATGCAAGTGCAGGAACTTGCACCAGAACTGGACAAGTCGGAAAGGCTGGTTATCTGAAATTACTGAGATCTCAAATGAGCCCCGAGGCTGCAACATGCCTAAACAGACGATGAGGTGCTATTCCATGAGCTTATGTTGGGCTTTGATGAAACATTGGAGAACAAAGGCAAATAAGTCTTTGTGATAGTAGGAAGGAGATTTGAAGTGACAATTAAAGTTTGGGGTTATCCTTTCAGACAAAATGGGGGGTTCTCTAAAGCAGGCACCTGATTTATGTTTGATTTATCCATCGTACAAGAAATAGACTGGATAAATCAAACATCATGAGCACCTGTTGCCATGCATTAAAATGGTAGTGAATTGCTGGTTCACCTGGAAGAGCTGCTTAGGTCCCTGAACATTGGAAAGAGACAAAATAGAAGCAAAATGGTGCATTGTCTCTTTTTGTAGGGAAAATACTAGGGACAGGGGTAAGGAATGAACCAGAGTTTGGAGGAGGTAATGGTACTTTTAAAAAGGTTAAAATGAAAACAAAGGAAAATGTGTCTGGTTATGGAATATTGTTGAAAGAAAATATAGGGAATGATACGTTGATGCTGGTGGGTGAGAAGGTGCAGACCAGAGAAACATTTTCCTTGCCTTTCTGGGAGGAAACAAGATGAGAGCAAAAATGCAGGAAATAAAGGAGATTGGTTGTGAGCCACATCAACTATTGTGGAAGGAAAGCCACAGAAAATACATATATCATAAGATGATGACCGTATAATTTTCTTTCACCAACTTGTGTCTGAATGTGTCTGTTCCACTTCAATTTTAGTCTTCCATTTGCCACAGCTGAATATCACTTCGACTGTGAGAAAAAGTTACCAAAGTGCTGCAAATGTTTTAATCATTGTAGGTTTGATTTGCATTTAACTTTTTTTAATTTCAGACCCACAACAGAAAACAATACTTAATCTATTAAATACTCAATATTCTAATCTGCAGTATTTATGTGAGGCTCATTTGTTCATTTGCCATAATTTTCTATGTAAAATTTCTCTTGAGTTCTTTTCAATCTCGCCTATTTCCTGCTTTTTAGTATCTCCTATTCCACTAAACTAGTTTGTCAACTTCTTTTCGTGGTACATGTGTTGGTTGACAATTTAAAGGTTGTCCTGTCTAGGTATGTCTCAAAATCGTGATCTTTAACCACTCCTCAAAAGTTCACTCTTGCTCTTATTCCTTCCAACTACTGCATCATCTCTAAATTATTTTTTTTCCAAAAGTCCTTAAGGATCATGGCTTTCCAAATCAGCACATCCATTCTTCATTGCAGAGTTTGAAATTATGAAATTGGGTTTTTGTCCCTTTAAATGTATTCAAGTAACCATAACTCGTGTGTGTGTGTGTGTATATATATTTAAAAGTGCATATTCTGTGATTATAATTGTGGTAGATTAGCACTATTTTTTTCAGTCTGTATGCAGTCCCATTGGACATCATCAACTTGCAATGCATGTTCTCCATTTTTCAGGATCATTCTTAATTGAATACTAACATCTCTTGGATTAGAAATGAGAATTTCTTTTAACAGTTCGGTCTCATTTCTGTTGTAGGGAATTGTCAAGTTTTTTTTTTTTTAATGCATTTTCCTTCTGTTAGTTTTTCCTTCTTTCATCCATTGTTTTCCCCTCTATTTGTGGGGGTTTTTCCATTTCCAGTCTATAATTTCATTATTGTGCCTCGACATTTCACTTTGGTAGGACTGTCCTGATTTTACGTTTGTGTACACAAAGTTCACCAAGTGCATGTGTAGCAATTGCTTATCTTCCCTGGTCTGCCACATTACTGCCACAGTCTTCAGAGGGCCATGCTAGAAAACACTTGAAATAATTAAATGCAGTTGATAATTAAATATAGTTAATTCAGAAAATGTAAATTGTCTGAAATAGTTGCCTCCTCCCTCAGAGCTATTCCTGTCCACTGACCTGCACCAGAAAACTAGTTGGCGTCAGCATCCAGATTTTGCAGTGAAATTGCTAAGAACTACTGGAACTTGGCGATTTGATCGAACATAGAACAGTACAGCACAGGAACAGGCCACTTGGCTCACCGTGGCTGTGCCGATCAAGGCGCCAATTTAAGTTGCACACCTGCCTGCACGTGGTCTATATTTCCGGCCTGTTCATGTCTTAATACCTCTTAAACCTTACTATCGTTTCTACTTGCACCACTTCCACTGGCAGTGCATTCCAGGTACCTACCACTCTCTGTGTGTAAGTAACTGCAGTGTATGTAACTCTGTTTCTTGAGTAACTTTCTGTGTGTAAGTAACTTGAGTGGCAATTGGTTGGATTGGAATTGTCATGCTTCTTGTGGATTTCATGTACCTGGGCAATTTTCCTCTCTGTTCGATGGATGTGGGTCTTGTAACTGTACTTGGAACAGCTTGGCTTGAGCTGCAGACTGGGAAACACAAGGTTACAACACCAGCTCCAGGATGTTATCCGTGTCCAAGGCTTTTTCATATCCAATGCATTTACAATTTCTTGGTATAAGGTGAGATGATGGAAATTGGCTGAAGAATTGTTTCTGTGATGGCAGGAAACTAAGGGGGAGACCGGGAGGAATAAAGTACTTGTCATTACTGGTTATTGTTCACATTTGTTTTCTTCAACCATCTTTGAGAATGGGATGTTCATGGTCACATAATCATAGGGAAGTGCAGCACGGAAACAGGTCCATCGACCCATTGTGTCTGCATTGTCCACCAACTGCCCATTTACACCTATCCAACATTAATCCCATTGTTATTTGACCCACATTCCCAACAGCTCCCTCCAGATGGTGAGATTAATTAATTGATCTCAGTCATCCATGGCTGAATGTATAGAATAGTAGATCTTTTGGTGTGATGGATTAGTTTTGGAATACTTAACTCTATTTGCAGCATGCTGCTTCCACAATGTGGTATGCATGCAGTGTCATAGCATCATTAAGAATATTGCATTTAGTACATTGCCCCGATCTAGGATTGGTCCTCTAATTTATTTGCTTGTGGCAGATTGATGGATATGCTGGGCCATGGCTATAAATTATGGAATGTAATTGTGCTGTTACCAATGGCCATCCAGTTTGTTGTAGATGTTTAGATTTAAGCCACCAGTCCTAATTTGAACGTATCCCACTTTGCATAAAAGTACAGTCATAAGAATAATGCCATTCTCATTATGAAGATGATAATGCCTCCAGTAGGACTGTGCGGAGATCATGCACAGGCGTATCTGTAACATGCAAAACAGTGTTCTCTGGTGAGATTGGGCTCAAAATAGTTTACTTCATCTTGGCTCATTCACCATCAATTGTATGCCCGATCTGACCATTTTGGTCAGTAGTTGTGCTACCATGTCATCCTTGGTGATGGAGATTGAAGTCTCTCAGCTAAATTACAATCTGCATGCTTGCTATGTTTAATGCTCCTTTCAAGTTGTTCAACATGGAAAAGTACTGATTCATTACGTATGTTTATAATATTCAGTGCTATTTTTAAAGAGTGGTAAACGATTGGAATCTTCCATTGTTTTGTAACTCCATTGCAGTTATTAACAGTTCTGTAAATTCAATCCTGTCATAACCTTTCATCCCTTAGGTGAATTTGTTGGGATGCATTGTACCTTGTACAAACTCCATTCTCTGTTGCCAATCTGCATAGTTCTTCAGTTACACTTAACCATATTCTGAACAGGTTAATCATTTGCTCTTTGAATTAATTTAAAAACCCCAATTTAGTGAAGCCCAGAATCAATTAGTTGCGCATTTCTTTCTATCTGTAAAACACTAATAAAAGTATGTATCTATGTAACGTATCTTTAATTCTACTATTCTAGATCTGTCTTTCAACTTCATTACAGATGTTTACAGTCTGTACTTGTTTTCACTGAGTACACTATTTTACATTTATTTACACTACTGTATTTAATCTGTTGATATTCCGGTTAATTTCAGTTCATTATGCCCATCGTTTGGTGTTTTATGTTAAGTTTGTTCATTTCTCTGTGCCTCTCACCATATCATTTGTATGAGTAAGGAGAGGTTCCACTGTATTATCACTGGCACATGTACCTTGTTGAATCTTGCCATTTTGAGAAATATCCTAACACCTATCTGTTCCTGTTTGTTAGCTGTGCTTCAATCTAAATCTATAGTTAATAACATGAACCTTCACAAAAAATATCAAAGGTTTTTATCTTTTTACTTTTAAAAATATCACATTTATTACATTCCCTTTGTCCACAAAGATGCAAATTAATCAATTACTATATACCCTTTACAAACTGTCCCTTTTGAAGTGTTCCCTCAATATGATCGCTAACAGTATACTGATGTGAGGATAACTGGTCCATCGGTATCTGGCTTATCCCTTTCCCCTTTTTTGAACAGGAGTTAACATTCGCAACCCTCCAGTCCTTTGGTACAATTCCTGTTTCCAACGAATTTTGGAAAATTATGGTTAGTACATCTGCTATTTCATCACTTAATTTCCCTCCATATTCTGGAATGTAGACCATCTGGACCTGGTGACTTATCACCTTTAATTCCTATTAACCCGTCTTTTTAAAGCAATAAATATATCTGCTAATTTTCCACATTATCCTCTTGTTCTTTCTACACCTCTTAATATGGTATCAATGTATTTGTTGAGCATCGCTTATTATTTTCCATTCTTTTTTGTTCTTAATGAATAAAATGTGAAACAGATTATGAAATGCAAAGCAAATTTCTTTGAAGTGACAACCTGACACAGTTTCATGATGCATTCAGATTCTAACCTTAATTATTAAAATGCTGCATTTAATAATATTAGTTCCACTGGTTTATCCCTGAGGTAAAGAACCAAAGACTTATTTTGGCAATCTATAAAATATCATATCCCTTTGTTGGATTTTATTTTAATCCAAACATACAAAATAAATGTAATAAAATACTGCATTTTGAATAGTGGAGCAGTTATCTTTTATGTATTGATTTGTATATGCTTGCTCCACATGTCACTGTGTCGGGTCCATAATATTTTTACTTGCTTCCATGTGTCATTTTGTTGGAGATGTGCAGATTTAAAATGGGTATAACCTTGATTATCCAGCATATTGGTGGCAGCTCTCTCTCTAAACCTCACCATTCGCCATTAATGCAAGTAGGTAGAATATGGAAAGTGCCAAATACTCTTATGCTTCATTCACTCATTACACATTTGGCACTGCAATACTCAACCTAATCAGATGAATCTCTACGTCTCAATTTATTTTGCAGACCAGACTTGTAATTGTTTGATACACCAATAGCATCCTCTGCACCTGAATACAACTATCTGTTCAGTGAATTCACTAATGAAACTACTGACATTAGAATTCATGCAAATATTGTTTAAGGGTGTGCTTTCTTAAATGGTCTGGGAGATAACATAACATTGATTAATTAGTTTCTGCAGCAGAGATCGCACCATCTGCTCTGAATGTAATCCAGTTTATTAATAATCTTGTCCACAAAATATTCTCATAAATTTCAGAATATTCTCATAGTCAATGCAAACGATAGAAGAATGGATAATTGAGGTTATATTTTAAAATATGTAATCTTTTTTATTTTGGCTCTTTGTACAAATTATTATGTATATAGGAGTGCAGGTTTGTTTCAGAGTTTGTTTTCTTCTTTTAAATAGACGGCGATACCAGTGCAACAGAAAGTGGAGATGAGGTACCTGTGGAGCTATACACTGCCTTTCAGCAAATCCCTACAACTATCACATTAACAGCCACAAGGGTAACAAAGGTAAATGAGAAAAAGCGAAAGAAAAGTGGAGACAAGGAACAGTTTCCTGCAAAATCAAGAAAGGCAAGTAGAATTTGTCCAATCATATTCTGTTTTTCTTTAATAGTGTTCGACAACTAGAGAGAGCTGCACTAACTGACGGGAAAAAAATAACTAAGAGTTAGTTTAACTGAAGGTTAATTTTGTACCATAATTCTCAGGTCTTTGGACTATGTTGCATTGACAAAAACATTTCAAGATTATTGGAATAGTTTGTGAAGGTCTTTGGTTTTGTAAACTTTTAAAGCTATTAACAAGTTGCCGACAAATACTTAGGAAATCCTTGTCCCCCGTTCCCCACACCCAGGCACTTTCAAGTTAAACAAATATGTTCTAAAGTTCCTTGGATGTAAAATCAAACCATTTAATTTATACCAAATATTAAAACAGATAGAATAGGCTTGGCTTGTATATCAATAGTGTAAATACAGAGGAGTTACTTTCTGATTAATCTGCCAACCAACCAAACGTGCAAGCAAAAGTCAATGACAGTGTACAGGGAAGCTTTGACTATAATCCTTCTCATTGATCAGCATTTGCAATTCTGAATTGTAACCTTTGAGAGCACGACTTAATCTAGATTTAGGAATTTGCCTTTGACATTCATCAGGATGATTGCCCAGGTATATTGACTGGTTCGGTTTGTGCTGGATGCAATCATGTTCTCTATAATGCAATTGGATGCATTGTTTAAACTGCTAGCTTCCTTTTGTTTCGGAAGGAACTGCAGATGTTGGTTTAAACTGAAGATAGACACAAAAGCTGGAGTTACTCCAGCTTTTTGTGTCTAGCTTCCTTTTGTTGTTCGTCTGAATAGTTTGGTTGACACATTGACAACTTTCTTCATACAACATTGATGGCATTTCTTATCTTTCATGAGAGATCACAATCAGTGGTTGCGAGTCCCTTACCAGTATCTGAATTGAATCTAGGCTCTCATTCCATGGCAGTTCTATGGAAGTGCTGCTTTACTACAGGTTTCATGCTTTTGTTAAGATGTCAATCAAAGGCATTTTGTTGCTTCATTAATTCAGGTGGCACTATTTTGAAGCAGGCTTATTCCTGGTGTATTGATCATTTCTTTTATCAGAAAATATGCTTCCTAAAAGTAATTCAAGGTTAATCTACTGGATACTGTTGTAGGCTGCATGAACCTGCCAGTTTAAAAAAAAAAGGGGGTGGTAGGGCCTGTCCCACTGCGGGGACCTAATTCGCGAGTTTAGAAGAGTTTGCCCACGACTCATACTCGCAGCATGGTCGACACGTGGTCCTAGGATGTCTTTGTAACTTTCCTTCATGTTCGAGAGTAGTCCCCGCGTACTCGAGACCTCAGTTAGGTCGCGGCATTTTTTTTAGCAAGCTGAAAAATGCCTGCAAGTTTTAAAAAAAGGTCACGAAGGAAAAAAAATCGATATTTTTTTACTCGTAGGCTTAGTCGAGGTAGGTCGTAGTAGGTTGTAATGCTATCGTAGGTAATCGAAGGTAATAGCTCGTTTTTAAAAGTAGACAAATCCTCTTCATGCAGCACATTTATCAGGTTCTCATACTGTCTCAACCTGAATCTCCTTTGCAAGAGGGGCTTCACCCACTGAGACCTCTTCTTGGGCTTCCTCTTCACCCTTGTTCTTGCCCTTCTGCCTTTAGGCTGCACAAGCAAAAGGTCTGCTGCAAACAGCAGGAATTGTATTTTTACTCCCATCATCCTCCTCACCAGTTCCTTCCTTGCACGCATGGCTTAGAATGATTTTTTTAAAAACTGGCAGCCATTTTATAGTGAAAAAAAAATTGTAAACATGACATCATTTTCTCAGGTGATCATTTGAGCTGTAGCCACTCGTCGCTATTCGTAGTTGGTTTTCGGTGTAGTCGAAGGGGGTCGTCCTCACTCTCTACTATTCGGGGTCCAATTTGACAGAGACCATCGTCGAGTAAATCGTAGATAGTCGAAGTTAGTTTTCAACATAGTCGAAGGAGGTCTTCTACATAGTCGAAGGAGGTCTTCAACATATTCGTAGGAGGTTCTCTACATAGTCGAGGAAGGTCGAAGGAGGTGTTCTACTTCGGCGAATCAACACGACCATGACACTTTTTCATACTCTCCTAAACTCTTCTACACTCGCGAATTAGGTCCCCGCAGTGGGACAGGCCCTAAATGCTGTTTAGATGATGCAAAGACGGGGATCGGGAGAAATGAAACATCCCATAAATTTCTAAAATCAGAGATCCAACAGCATTTGACAGCTGTTAATAACATCACACAGCAAAGTTATGAGTATATATTTACTTTATTGTGTTTTTGTTCATTTTAAACAGGCCCTATGCCTATTATTTTCTCATTATTCTGTCCTTTGAACCCTGTAAATCTGAATGCATGTATCAGACTCCGCAGATTACTTTCTTATTTTACACATGTTTTTAATCTCCATTATTTGAGTTTGTTTCCTGGTATTCAGTGTGGCCTCACTTATGTGGTAAAGCAACCATTGTGGGAAAATTAAGGATAAATTGAGATGTTGCCTGATTTAAATTTTGTCACAAAATTATGTAGATAATTTTATACTGTACATAAGACTACCCAAGTTGCTACAGTAACACTGCAACACAACATGGTCATAGTTTGCTTGGTATATATAAAATCACCCACAGAAGCGACACTTGCGCATGACAGAGAAATGCAATATGTTTCCTCTGGTCTCCTGTGTTGTATTCACAATTTCGCTTTTGTGTTTAAAATTTGAACAGATTATTTTGTTCCAGATAATAAAAGCCTCTATTCAGATTAGTTCTGTTTTGTATAGTTGAAGTTTAGCTCCATAATATTTTTTAAGGCTTCATATTGAAGCAAAATTTGTGTAAAAGCTGACAAATTGAATAAATTTACTATTTAATAAAATTAGAAATAGCATTCTTCATTTTTGTGGTACTCTTGAGGGAAGGACATAAAAAGAAGGGAGGATAGATATAAAGTGAAATTCAAGACAAAATTGCATATAACTTTTTAAAAAGAAGCAAAATAAATTAAAATAATTTTATTTAACTTGTTTGCTTTGTCGTAACTTGGAAATTTCCAGAAAAATTTGGGATCATTTCTGGAGATATGTCGATTTAGTGGCATACTGTAAAGGTGCTGGGCTCAAAATTATTTAAAACATTGAACAATGTTATATGTTTGTGAAATTATGTTTCCAAATGGATTTACATTACTCCAAGACCTGGGCACTTCCTAAGTTGATTCAAGCTAGGGCTAGTGATAGGTGTCTGGTTATCGTTACAGAACTGTTGACATCATTAATAATGCAATGTTATTTAAAAACAAATTTTGTCATGCAACATTCAGTCGTCTTATTTCCAAATTACATTTGTCATTGCTCACTCGTAAATGAATCAGGTTTTCATATCAATGCTATGTTTGTCCCCACTGTGATGAAAAGTCACACTGCATTTAGTTGAGCCTGCACTGCATTGTACCTGGTGATTGTAGAGCAATATAGCACAGGAACAGGCCTTACAGCCCACGATATCTGTGTTGATCGGGATGCCAAACTATTCCCTTCTGTCTGCACGTGATCCATATCCCTCCATTCTCTGTATATCCATGCACTTATCTAAAAGCATCTTAAACGCCACCATCGTATCTGTTTCCACTGCCGCCTGTGGCTGCGTGCTCCAGGTACCTACCACTGTGTGTTTCATAAAAACTTGCACTGCACATCTCCTTTAAATATTTTCCTCTCATCTTAACACAATGCCCTTGTGTATTTGATATTTCCACCCTGGGAAATAGATTCTGACAGTCTACCCTCTCTATGTTTTATAATTTTATAAACTTCTATTAGATCTTCCCCCACCCCCCCCAAAGTCTGATGCTCCAGAGAAAACAATCCAAGTTTGCTCAATACTTCCTTGTAGCTAATATCCTCTAATCCTGGCAGCATTCTGGTAAACCTCTTTTGCACCATCACCACATTCCAATATCCTTTCTGGAATCGGGTGACCAGAAAGGTGCATAATAGTCCAGATGCTGTCTAACCATATGTTTATTCCCTAACTTTTATACTCAGTGACCCGATGAAGATAGACATACCACACGCTGCCTCTACCACTCTATACATGTGTGCTGCTACTTTTAATAAGCTATGGTATTGAACCTCAAGATTCCTCTGCATATCAGTGCTTTTAAGGATCTCGCCATTAGACTTTCCCCTTACATTCCCCTTACTTAAAGTGCAACACCTCATATTTACCCAGATTAAACTCCATTTGCCATTTCTCCACCCATATCTGTAACTGATCTATGTACTATGGTATGCTTTTACAGCCAACTTCACTGTCTGCAACCCCTCAAATGTTTATGTTGTCTGGTAAACTTACTAACCAACCCATGTACATTTTCATTTTAGTCATTTATATATATTACAAACAAGAGGTCCCAGCATTGATAACTTTGGAATACCATTGGTCACAGACCTTCAACCAGAATAACACACTTCCATCTCTACCCTCTGTCTTCTATGGGTAAGCCAATTCTGAATTCAAAGTACTAAATCAATGTGGTTCCGATGGATCTAATCTTTTGGATCAGCCTACCACGAGGAAACTTGTCAAATGCCTTACTGAAGTCAAAGAGGACAACAAATATTGCCCAAACCTCATTAATCACTTTTGTCACCTATTCAAACAAATGCAATTAAGTTTGTATGGCATGACCTGCCCCGTACAAAGCTATGATAACTGTCCCTAATTAGCCCATTGTCTTCCAGACGTGAGTAAATCCTATCCCCTCAGAACCCTCTCCAATAGCTTTCTTATTACTGATGTGATGGTCACCGTCCTATAATTTCCTGGATTATCTCTATTTCAGTTCTTAAATAATGGAACAATATTGGCTACTCTCCAATCCTCCAGAAGCTTGTCTGTGGCTAGAGAGGATATAAAGAGCCCTTCACAATATCCTTTCTTGCCTTTCTCATTAAACCTGGGATGGATCCTATCATGTCCTGGGGACTCATCCACCTTAATGCTCTTCGAGAGCCAGCACCACCATCTTCATGATCGAAAAATGCCAAAGCATATGAGTATATTCCTCAAAACGTTGCCTATTTCCTTCGCTCCAAAGATGCTGCCTCACCCGCTGAGTTTCTCCAGCATTTTTGTCTACCTTCGATTTTCCAGCATCTGCAGTTCCTTCTTAAACACTTCATTTTATGGCTTCATTTTGCCCCTCAAAATTCCCTGCTTGAATTGTTTCCTGCTTTTATTTATATTCCTCAAATGCTGAGTCTGATTTCATTTTCATAATACTTGCCTTTGTCTCCTTTTTCTTTAAGGACAAATTTACAATCTTTCTTGTCATCCATGGTTCCCTTAAACGATTAAACGATTCCCTCATGTCAGATGTAGATGTACTCAATCACAGTTGTTTCCAGTGTATTCTCCGAGCACCTACCTAATAATAATATTGTAATTTGCCCTCTCCCAATTTAGTACTTCCCCCAAGGTCCAGACTTATCCTTATTTATAACTAATTTAAAGTTCAATATAGCAGTGGAACTACAGTAAAGAATCTCACTAACAATTAATCAATTAAAGACAGAGAATAGATCCTAAGATCTAAGGAAATGTCATTTTCACTTAATTTTAAATTCATTGCTTGCATCTGAGGAAAAAAATCACCAAGGTAATTATGCTTTTAGGCAGTCAAGGAAAAGGATGAGAAAGTAACCCTTGCTAATCAAGGCGATTTGTCAGTGTGTTCACTGTTGTGAATGCACTGCCGTCACATCTGTGTTTGATCTTTCTCTAAGGGGAGGCCATAATGACGGAATAACATTGTGGCGGCTCATGGACATTTGATTCTGACGATTGGATTTCTATATCCGTGTAATAAGAATGGTAAGAGGCAGTGCAAACTGGATGAGATACCATGGCACTGATTTTTCTTTCTATGAATGGCCTCCAAAGGCGCATTTTCAATTTACTCTTGCTTCTTTAGGAGGTATGATAAAGTAGATGCTAATTTATTAGATCAGCAGATTGATTTCTGGATCATTGATCTGGAGCTGGAAAATTAAATTCAAATATTTAAAGAACTAATCTCAGTCAGGGTATCACCAAACCTCTAGATTGTTGTAAAACTCCATCTGGTTTAATCATGTCTTTCGTGGAAGGGAACCTGCCATTTTTGCCCAGTCTGCCTTGTATATGAACCAAGCTAGAGTCGCCAAGATGTTTGATACTTAATTGCCTCCTCAGTTCAGGTGCACTTAGGAATGGTCAGTAAATTCTGGCATTTACGGTGACGTCCACATCCAGTGAATGAAGCATTTCAAAAAACTATACATGCATAAATTATGATTGTTAAAACTGAGGGAAAAGATGTGTGTTCATAATCGTAGATGATCGTATGATCTCCACAATCATCAGCCACAGAGGCCAAGTGTCAGGATTGTATAAAAGTTTGCATTCACTGTGAGGGTGGGTAACATGTGAACTATAATGCAATGGGAGACAATGGAGTCCCCCCTCCACCGTGATAATTGCAAACATTGGTCATCGTGCTACCCTCTAAGTTAAGTCAATTGTCTTTCCTTTTATTGGATTAATTAAAGTAAATTCTATAGCTAAGCATCTGTGTTTTAATTTGTCATATTTTTTCATGTTGTACTGACTTTATACTGTGCTTTTGATTACTGCACAATGTTTTAATTTACAAACTTTGAATATCTCCTTTCAGTGCTCTGCCAAATATGTGCCTTTCACATTGATAGTAAAGGTTAAAGAAAATGTTTCTTTCAACTTAAAACATTACATGAAAAGTGTTTACCACTGAAAGCAAAACATCTTTAATTGAGAAGATAGCAAGGACAAAATTCAACAATCTTCAAAATAACAATTAACTGAAATTGGTCCATGTTTTATAATCTATTCAGCAAACTGTCACACTTGTTTCTGTGTAGACTTCATGGTTCTCCCATTGCATTGTGATTTTCCTCAGCTTCCCTTTCTGACAAAGGGAAGCAGATCACCTTTTTTGTATGCACATTAATTTAAAGGAGCATCTGCAGATTGTGAAAGCTCTCTGTTGAGCATGGCAAGTGTGTTGCCTGAGAGCATATGGTAGGAGATACCGTGGCAGCCTGAGGGAGAAGGTCTTTAAACCTTTGCTATCTTATGGTTTTCACTTAAGACCAGTGCACTGTTTTTACCACTGTTCCAATAACCACAGAATCTGGGAAAAGAAAATTAAACAGTTGTCTGTTGCTCAATGATTCAGGTGAAGTCCAATTTCATTTGACACAGAACAGCAACCTGCTCACATTAAAGATTAACTTTCCACTGGATCACATTTAACAGTGCTTGGCCTGAGACTCCAGAGTTGCACAATGGTTTCATTGAAACAGAAATCTGCTTCATCAGAACATCCAGTGGCTAGCATAGAAGTGTGCATCACCTCCAGACTAAGAATTTGGATAACTGGCTCTGCATAATTCACTTTGTGATGTTAGTTATCTGATGCATTCAGTCTGACATGCTGGACATTCCAACAAACATTTTGCTGTGCATCTCCACTGACCTTTTGAAAGTTTCTCTAATTCTCCAGTGATTCCTCTGCAATAGTACCACTGTCAGAGGCATTCTTCAGTGGTCTTCAATTGTCTCCCCTCATTTATAAAATCATACCTGATGATTGGCAAGAAGGAGCACGGCTACAATGATTATATTTTTCATCAGTGAATATGACTAACGCATTTTAGGCGGAGGGGTCATTTTGAGGAGGAAGTGTGATGTTTAAAAGCATAAAGTAGTTGCACACAGAAAACCATAAGCAGCTGCGACTTGCCTGCAGTCCGTTTGTCTTTTTTGTTTTTTGTTTATTTTTAGTTGTGTATATGTGGGGTGTGGGGGAAACTTTTTAAATCTCTTCCTTGAACGGGGACGCGACCTTTTCCTTGACGTTTCTCCGTTTCGCTGGGGCCTAACATCGTGGAGCTGGCGGCCTCTAACTGGAATCGATCTGATGGCTCCAGTCGCATAGCCTGTAGACTTACCATCACGGAGCTGGCTGACTTCGGAGACTGTGGTGGCGCTGTGGCTGCGACCTGGCTTCGGAGGCTTCGGTCGCAGGCCCTGTGGACGTTAACATCGGGAGCTCACGGGTCCCTGGTAGGAGACCGATTTTCGGGAGCTCCCGCAACGGCAACTTCACCCGCCCCGAATCGCGGGGTTTGAATCGGCCCGACGCTGGGCTTTTCATCGCCCGGCGCGGCTTAATCGGCCGCGGGACTTACCATCACCCGCCGGGGGCTTTAACATCAAGAGCCTCGATCACCTCGACGCAGCAATTTGACTGCCCGACCGCGGGAGAAGAACAGGGAAGAGATAAGACTTTTGCCTTCCATCACAGTGAGAAGGTGTTTGGAGATTCACTGTGATGGATGTTTGTGTGAATGTGTTAATTGTGTGGGTTTTTTGGTGGTTTTTTTTGCTGTTATGACTGCAGGGAACGAAATTCCGTTCAAACTTTTGTTTGCTTGAATGACAATAAAAGGCAATCTATTCTATTCTGAGATTGTTCTGCTGCTCCTGGGGCTGTGGCTTGATTGCATACATGAACATGAGGAATGCCTTCTCTCTGTATCCTAGTGTATTAGACAAAGCGGGCCTTTTTCTTGATTGCTTTGGCGCACATGCCATCTTAAGTTCACTTCCTTAACCTCATTATTTGTCTTATGTTGTGGACAATGGTTTCATTGAATGTTGTCTTATACATATTTGCTATAAATATGTGTGCACCATGTACCTGTCTAAACATGTTGCCTTTAAGTGCTGGAATCCTGAAGTGGCTGTTATGTAAAATGGCAATGAAGCTTTGTATTAGTACATGCTTGTTGCTATATAATGAGTACGTGGTGTAGGTGAGTTGAGGATGAAAAAGAAAATGTGACTGTTCTGTTGTACAAGGATCGCAATTGGAGATCATGAATTAGAAGTTTAGGAAGCTGGCATGATGTGCAATGCTGCTTTCATGCTCCAGAGCAAATTAATTTTATAGCCAGTAAAAACAATGGATAAATGGTAATCCTAATTTGAGGAAGGACATCCTAATTTGAGGAAGAACATTATTGCTATTGAGGGAGTGCAGCGTAGGTTCACCAGGTTAATTCCCAGGACGGTGGGACTGACGTATGATGAAAGAATGGGTCACTGGGCTGGTATTCTCTGGAATTTAGAAGGATGAGAAGGGATCTTATAGAAACATATACAATTCTTAGAGGATTGGACAGGGTAATTAACTGGATGTTTTCAAGAGAGAGTTAGATTTAGCTCTTAGGGCTAAGGGAATCAAGGATATGGGGAAAAAGCTGGAACGGGGTACTGATTTTGGATGATCAGCCAGGATCATATTGAATGGCGGTGCTGGCTCGAAGGGCCGAATGGCTTACTCCTGCACCTATTTTCTATGTTTCTATGTTGTACATTGTTCATTGATATTTCAGGTGTCAGTGCCAAACCTGGCCACCATTGGTTGTATATTATCTAATTGAACACTGCAGACACAATTTGAAGAATTATGTAACAACGAGTATTAGTCAGCTACAAGTTATACTAAATTATATGCTTCATTTTATAAATGTAGTTCCACCACAATATGAGTTCTACTGCTACATTGATATTATTAATATCAGAATGTCCCATTTATAATGCAGTGTAACTTCCATATTCTTTCTTGTATTTCCTACAACAGTGGAGAGGCCATTTAATTCATTAAGTCTATGTCTATCTTGGCACCATCCCATCAATCTCATTCCTCACAATGTAGAAACATGGAACTGTAGATGCTGGTTTATACCAAAGATAGACACAAAGTGCTGGAGTAACTCAGCCGGTCAGGCAGCATCTCTGGAGAAAAGGGATGGGTGCCGTTTTGGGTCGGGTCTGAGGAAGGGTCCTGACCTGAAATGTAACCCATCCTTTTTTTCCAGAGTTGCTGCCTGACCCGCTCCAGCAGTTTGTGCCTATCCTATTCCCCTAATCCTTGTCTCTTTCTGTCATCACTATTTGCCCACCACACCCCTGCACCCAGAACCCTGATTCTGTGGCCATCTGCCAAAATACAATAACCAATTAACCCAATCACTAGCACATTATTGGGATGCTGTGGGGGGGGGAATTCATGCAAACAAGGTGAATATGTCCACAAACTCCACACAGACATCGCACAATGTCAGGATTGAACTCGTGTCCCTGGAGCTGTAAGGGAGCAATTCTAAACACTGAGCTACCATGCTGCCCGTTTCACCATAACTGCAGAAATGTAGTTGAATGTTTTTTTCTCTCGTTGATTAATGACGCAAAGGCCATACTCCTGCTGTGAGAAAGCAAGAAATATTATTGCTATACAGGCAGCAATTTAGATTTGTTGTCGCTAGCCCTGCTTTTCCAACTGCATTCTTGATAACACTCTAATCTCTGATCCAAAATGGACCTGGATTCTAATCTCGGGGATGGTGATGCACTCATGGAGGCATATCTTTCGAATGACACAAGAACCCAAGGAGAGACACGAGACTGAAGATGCTGTAATATTGAGCAAAAACAAACTGCTGGAGAAACTGAGCGGGACCTGCAGAGTTCCTCCAGCAATTTATTTTTTTTGCGCAAGAAACCAAGGCCTCATCTTCCCACTCAGATACTATTTTCAAAATAATGATATTTATCCATGGTGCCTAGTCAAGATTTATTTCCCAATCAACATTACATCAGGCTATTAAACACGACAACAAATAAGCTCTGAACTACAACAGACTATTAGTATTGCACTATATTTGTTTATTTATTGAGTATGTGTGCATGTGTATATAAACACACTGAACTTTTTTTCTCCCGTTATGTACTATGTTTACACATTCTGTTGTGCTGCAGCAAGCAAGAATTTCATTGTCCTATCTGGGACACATGACAATAAAACACTCTTGATTCTTGATTCTCGTGGGTTATCTATTTATTACCGTTTTTTTATTTCAAGGGAGCATGCTGTGTTTAATCAATTATAATGGTGGCTACTCTTCATTAGCTGTAATTTCTTTTTGTCATTGGCACAAGCAAGGTATATATGAAAATCTTTTTACCTTTAAGGTTACATTTCAGTTCGCCAGTGACAGTAATACAGGTTTATGTGTTGCAACACAAACCATAGGCAAAGCTTCTATAGATGGTAGTATGACAAAAATGCTGGAGAAACTCAGCGGGTGAGGCTCACCCGCTGAGTTTCTCCAGCATTTTTGTCTACCTTCGATTTTTCCAGCATCTGCAGTTCTTTCTTAAACATAGATGGTAGTATGGTAATTTATGCTAAAATTTGGGATTCTGTCCAAATACCACCGAATCACCTATAGCTTTGTGTGATTGTGATCTGGGAACGTTAATATGGTTTGGGTTTGAATTGAGGATAAGTAATACAAAAAACTAAAGGGAGGTAAAGAGGATAGGAGAGATTGAAGGCATTTGTAGTTGTTTATACAATTTTAAGGACAGGGAAGATCCACCTGACAATTACAAAACAAAGGATAAAGGATTTCCACGTAGTGTACTTTGTCCTGTGCGTACTTCAATTAAGTAAGTGAATGTCGTTTCTGTATTTCAGCCTTTCCGGGAAGGATCTAGAAAATCTTCAAGGGTAAAGGTGAGAAATTGCACTATTTCAATAACGTTATGCTTGACTATTTGTGAAATGTGCGTGCACTTCCTGATAAATTTTCAATAAATGTGGGTATCTATATATAATGCAATTGTATATTAGTATTGCTTACAATCTTATAATTATTGGTTGGGATGAGCATTTCACTTTATATTTTTGATGTGGACGTTGATGTTTTAATACCAACTATTTATATCAGATTTTGATCTAATTTCCATGAAATTAGTTGTCTGTCACTCTAGCTAGACAATAAGTGTAGTGTTGTCACGAGACAGTTTTGGACCCTATTGTCAGATGTTTGGATACCAAGACATGTCTCTTAATTCTCTTGTTTTCTCTTCGCCTGTTTTTCTTGTGTTTCATTATGTGGAGGCATAAAAATTAAGAGTCTTATAATGAAATAATTTTAACAACAAAACAGGTAATAGTTTTGGGGTAGTTAAACAACCTTAATCCATATAGACAATATATTCCATAAGGGCTAATCTTTTTCTGTATCCAAAACTATTAATCAAAGAGTATTAAAAAAAGTAAATTACTGTTTATTTATTTTTCTATTATTTACAAATGTAATTTTACTATGTTTTAGTCTGACATTTTACCAGCTGTACTTCATCTGAAAAAAATCTATCTCTATGCTTTATTAGAATAGAATAGAATAGAATATGTTTATTGTCATTGCACAATACTATGCAACGAAATTCCATGGCATCTCCTCCGGTTAAAAAATACAAACACGACAACCATTGACAAATATGTACACTTATTAGTAAAAATAATAAATAAGTATATTAAAAGAATTTTAAAAGAATGTTGCATTTCTTGGAATTACGTTTTGCTTCCCCAGTGTTCTCTGTTGGAATTAAGTTATTTTATCGCACATGGGTAGAAACTATTTTTTAGTCTTCAGAGACCCGAATCGCCTCCCAGAGGGTAGCAGAGTGAAAAGGTGGTTGGCAGGGTGGGATGTGTCCTGCTTGATGTTTGTGGCCCGGCGCAAGCATCGGGCCCTATATATATCATCCAAGGAGGGCAGTTGAGCGTTTGTGATGCTCTGTGCAGTTTTTATAACTCTCTGCAGCGCCCTCCTCTCAGCCACAGTGCAGCTAGCAAACCACACCAGGATGCCATAGGAGAGGATACTTTCCATGGCGCATCGGTAGAAGGACAGCAGCAGCGGCTGTGAGACGTTTGCTCTCCGCATAGACCTCAGGAAATACAGCCGCTGCTGTGACTTCTTCACGAGAGTGACGGTGTTCATTTGCCATTTGAGGTCCTGGGAGATGTTTATTCCCAGGAATTTAAAGCCAGTGATTCTCTCCACCATGTCTCCTTTGATGTATAGAGGAGCAGGTTCCTCTCTCCTCTTCCTCCAGTTCTTTTGTCTTTGATGGATTGAGTACCAGGTTGTTTTTGGTACACCAGACGGGTGTCTGGTGTACCAAACTGTAATATTTATTAAGCTGTCTGGTGTACCAAACTGTAATATTTATTAAGCTAAATATTACAGTGAATAATTTTTAGAACCCCTATTTCAAACTGTGGCTTATTGTCATAATTTTGAATTGACCTAAGGTAACTTATGAGCAGGCAGGAGAGAGTGGCTCAATTGAGTTCTTGTCCGTGGCAAATTCTGAAATCTGTGTCGGTGGCTTTTTTTGAAAATTCCAAATTATTGGCTGCACAATCCTGATAATTGTACTAATAGGCGTATACTTGATTACTTTTATTTGCAATTTCAGTTCCGTTTTATTCCATTTTTTCTAACCAATTTCACTCTTTCAATTTTAAGTTCTGTATATATTAGCTCTAGCCTTGTTTCCCAAAATTTATTAAAAGTAAATCCTTGCTGGATCATGAGAGAAGGCACTTATCAAATCTTGATCAGCATTTCTCAAATTTAAAATATTTATGATGCCACAGTTGTATGTTTTTTTTTAGGATTGCTGATTTTATATTAGTTGGTGGGGGAAAGGAAGAAGTAAATTAAGAAATTGAAATTGATGTTAAATAATGTTTGCTGATGCTTTTTTGACTTTAGCAAAGTTCAATATCAGAAACTGATGCTCTTGATAATGCCAGTTTTGTGTGGGAAAACAAAATTAAAACGTGGATGGATCGGTATGAAGAAGCAGATGGGAATCAGTATAGTGAAGATATTCAGAACATTCTTGAAGCAAACAGACTTGCTTTAGAAATAGGTGATGGACATGAAAAAATGGAGGTGGTCGGTAGATCGGACCTAATGACCAATCTTGCAGCCATTAAGCTGCCAGTGGAGGTAAGAAATAAAGGTTTATTGCCCTTTTATTTATTTTCACATAACCATTCTGCTGCCACTGTTGTTAACGGGATGTCATTCCTCTTGTTCACTCATTCTCTCCCTCAGTCTCTCTGTTCTTTGGTTTCTCTTACTGGTTGTATCCATTATATTTCTTTAATCTGTAATATTTTCTCCATTTTCTTTCAGTATTCACTTTCTTATTTCTCTCAATACCTAGCATCCAAATGTTACAATAAACAAATTCTTGGATACTTTCCCTCCTTGCTCCAGACTCCAAGTTCTGTATTCACTGGAATGGCTCAAACTTCATCCATTCCCATAATTTGGTCAATCTACTATATTGGAGAGAGAAATAAGGAACTGCAGATGTGGGTTTACAAAACAAAAGACACAAAGTGCTGGAGTAACTCAGTGGGTCGGGCAGCATCTCTGGAGAACATGTATAGGTGCCATTTTGGGATGGGCCTAAAGAAAGCCCCAAACCCAAAACATCACCTTTCCATGTTCTCCAGAGATGCTGCTTGACCTGTTGAGTTATTCCATCACGTTGTCTTTTTTTTGTACTACTTTTGGTGTGTTGTCTTCTACCTTAGAATTTGTTTAAAATCTGTGATGCTTAGCCCCCAACATGAAACTGATATAATTCTACAAAATTAGAGTTTGGATCGTCACTAGAACGGCTCAAACTTTAATTTGGTCAATGTACTACTTTTGAGGCGCTGAATTCTCCCTTAAGCAAACAAGCTAATTAAAAAATATATATATTGATTGAATGTGGAGCAGAAAGGAGTGTGTGCAGCTCCCAAGTCCACTCCCCACTGTTCAATTTCCTTTGCTTTTCCACAGATTTAAAAAAAATCCTATTTTAATGTTCTGCAATTGTTGACATTTCTCTCTATTCATGTGACTGTATATTTGATATACAATGAATAAAAGTAGCTCAGAAATGAAGCCTTTGGGGGTATTACTATGCACTTCTGAGAACTGCTTTAACACCCATTCTGTTTTCTCCATCTAATTTTCAGTTCAATTTGCTAATCTGGCTCGTTCAGTTTCCATTTAATCCTCCATTTGTTTCCTTGTTCAAAACTTTTCTCAAGTCAGCATACATTTGAACATTTTCTGTTAATTTTTTAAGAGACTTCTTTGATGTTTGTCACCTTGAAATCTGTTTAGGCTGCTTCTAACAGCTGATGCTGTAACTAATGGAGCATTTATTTCAAAACATGGCATCTTATTAAAAAAAATATCATGTAGTCCATTAAAACATCCTAAAAATTGAGCACAGGCCCAACGTAACATTTTATATATTTAATTAGAGCGAATGTTGCATTTGTTTTTGCGTTATGGTGGATTTTATACTTTGGTACTTCTTTATCATGGATGAATTTCTGTGTTGTGGATTTGATGTAATTGTGCTTCCAGATATCCAAACTACATTGGGTTACAGTTTTATTTTTTCTTTCAGAGTCAAGTGCAGAAAAACAAAAAAATATTGAAAGCCACCAAAGATTTGCTTCCTGATACGTTCATTATTGAATATCGTGGAAAGTTTATGCTACGGGAACAATTTGAAGCAAATGGGCATTTCTTCAAAAGGCAAGTTTGAGAAATAGTGTTCAGTTATTTTTAAAAGCATATAGTTCCTTAAATTTCTGTTCACATTGAAATCATTACATTGACAAATTGCTTTTAATATCATTGTGAGGGTGGCTTTAGTGGCGCCGTGGTAGAGTTGCAGCCTACAGTGCCAGAATCCTGGGTGCTGTCTGTATGGAGTTTGTACGTTCTCCCTGTGACCAGCTTGTTTTTTCTCTGGGATCTCCGGTTTCCTCCTACACTCCAGACGTACAGGAATGTAGGCTAATTGGCTTGATATAAATGTAAATTGTCCCCAGTGTGGGTAGGATAAGTGCAGGGATCGCTGGTCAATGCGGTCTTAATAATAATAACAATAATAAATTTTATTTATATAGCGCTTTTCAGGACTCAAAGTCGCTGGGCCGAAGGGCCTGTTTCCGTGCTGTATCTAAACTGGACTAAACTAGGGAATAAGATGAGGATTGTTGCTGTTAATATGTTGAGGCAGCTAGCGGTTAACTGTGATGAGGTAGTAGAAGTACAAGGTTATAGAGGAAGAGGATGTGGAGATGGATGTGCAGTTTTGCTTTAGTAAGATGCAATGATTGAATAGTGTTTTGTCTCAAGATAGTGGAGCAGATGAAAAATGGGATTCATTCCTCATCCATCAGTTAATTAGAGGAAATTGGGCACATCCAGAACTTCTGGTAGTGACACATGAGTATAGAACAAGATGCTGGAGGTAAGGTGCTGCAAGAGCTGATTATATAGCAGTAATAGAAAGGTGAGGCTCAATATTCATGCATAGTGCACATATGAACTTAAATAAGTTTCCGTCTTCTAACGCTGAACATTTTGGTGAGAATTTCTTAACGGTGTGGCCCAATGCATTTTTCACAACCTTTGCACAATTTCAGCAGAAAATGTAATTAAGCTTATGAACTACAGCTATTTCCTTTCTTCACCACATCATCACCCCACTGTACTCCCTCAAACCTAATAGAGATACATGGACACCAACGATGATGCCTACCCCCATCACTCCAATATAGCTAACGCCATTGATCGTAATTTGAACCATTCCTGATTTACGACTAATGTGCTGTAAGTAGAAACATGCTTTCTCACCAGAAAAACACAAAATTGATATTATCGATATAAGTTGAAAATACATTTCAAGATCTTAGAATAGCAGAAAGTAGCAATAATAGTTTCATTTGGAGAGAGATGTTTGACTGTATGCACCTGTGGAAAAACCTCTTAAATTATTGGAATTTGTTGCTTTGAAAACTTAACTTCAAACTTTGCTAGTTATCCAGCATTGAAATTAATCGACAATTATCTATTTATCTCTAGACCTTATCCCTTTGTATTATTTTATTCAAACTTTCGAGGACTGGAAATGTGTGTTGACGCAAGAACATTTGGAAATGAGGCACGATTTGTCAGGCGGTCATGCATACCAAATTCAGAGGTGAGTTCCTAAGATCATAAGTGACAGGAGCAGAATTAGGCCATTCGGCAGGCCAACAAGTCTACTCTGCCATTCAATCATGTCTGATCTATCTCTCCCTTCTAACTCCTTTCTCCTGCCTTCTCCCTATAACCTCTGACACTCGTACTAATCAAGAATCTATCTATCTCTGCCTTAAAAATATCCACTGACCTGGCCTCCACAGCCTTCTGTGGCAAAGCATTCCATAGATTCACCACCCTCTGACTAAAGAAATTCCTAAAAGAACACCCTTTAATTCTGAGGCTATAACCCCTGGTCCTAGACTCTCCCACTAGTGGAAACATTCTCTCCACATCCACTCTATCCAAGTCTTACACTATTCTGTACATTTCAATTAACTCTAAACTCCCAGTGCTGACAAATGCTCTTCATATGTTAACCTATTAATTCCTGGGATCATTCTTGTAAACCTCCTCTGGGCCCTCTCCAGAGCCAGCACATCCTTCATCAGATGCTCAAAATTGCCCACAATATTCTGTGCGGCCAGACAAGCACCTTATAGAGCCTTAGCATTATATCCCTGTTTTTGTACACAAGCCCTCTCGAAATAAATGCTAGCATTGCAAGAAAGAGTTAGATTTAGCTCTTTGGGCTAAAGGAACCAAGGGATATGGGGGAAATAGCAGGAACGGTGTACTGATTTTAGATGATCAGCCAGGATCATATTGAATGGCCTATTGCATTTTTCTCTGTTTCTATTTGCTTTCATAACTACTGGTTCGACTTGCAGATTTAAATTTTGGGAATCCTGCACCAGCACTCCCAAGTCCCTTTGCACCTCTGATTTCCAGACTCTCTCCCCATTTAGAAAATTGTCTATGCCTTTATTCCTACTACCAAAGTGCATGACTCCACACTTTGCTACATTATACATTGAGTTGTATTTTGATAAAGTATATGTCATGAATTAATGTTTGGATTTTGTGATCAGCATTGAACGAATATTGCTAGCAGTTCATTATTGACAATACACTCACACTTGACAATAGACTTTTTGTTGTTTTTTGTACTGGAACTTCGTATTGAGTCATCTCATCTCAGTGCTTTCACTAGGAAATCTGGGAAGTGTGTGAAAAGGATACGCATCTGAATATATTTTTCTGAGTCTGAAACAGGTGATGCCAGTCAGTATACAGTGGCTTGCAAAAGTATTCATGCCCCTTGAACTTTTCCACATTTTGTCACGTTACAACCACAAACGTAAATGTATTTTATTGGGATTTTATGTGATAGACCAACACAAAGTGGTGCATAATTGTGAAGTGGAAGGAAAATGATACATGGTTTTCAAATTTTTTTACAAATAAAAAACTGAAAAGTGTGGCGTGCAAAAGTATTCAGCCCCCCTGAGTCAATACTTTGTAGAACCACCTTTCGCTGCAATTACAGCTGCAAGTCTTTTGGGGTATGTCTCTACCAGCTTTGCACATCTAGAGACTGAAATTTTTGCCCATTCTTCTTTGCAAAATAGCTCGAGCTCAGTCAGATTGGATGGAGAGCGTCTGTGAACAGCAATTTTCAAGTCTTGCCAGAGATTCTCAATTGGATTTAGGTCTGGACTTTGACTGGGCCATTCTAACACATGAATATGCTTTGATGTAAACCATTCTATTGTAGCTCTGGCTGTATGTTTAGGGTCGTTGTCCGGCTGGAAGGTGAACCTCCGCCCCAGTCTCAAGTCTTTTGCAGACTCTAACAGGTTTTCTTCCAAGATTGCCCTGTATTTGGCTCCATCCATCTTCCCATCAACTCTGACCAGCTTCCCTGTCCCTGCTGAAGAAAAGTATCCCCACAGCATGATGCTGCCACCACCATGTTTCACAGTGGGGATGGTGTGTTCAGGGTGATGTGCAGTGTTAGGTTTCCGCCACACATAGCGTTTTGCATTTAGGCCCAAAACGTCAATTTTGGTCTCATCTGACCAGAGCACCTTCCTCCACATGTTTGCTGTGTCCCCCACATGGCTTGTGGCAAACTGCAAACGGGACTTCTTATGGCTTTTTTTCAACAATGGCTTTCTTCTTGCCACTCTTCCATAAAGGCCCGATTTGTGGAGTGCACGACTAATAGTTGTCCTGTGGACATATTCTCCCACCTGAGCTGTGGATCTCTGCAGCTCCTCCAGAGTTACCATGGGCCTCTTGGCTGCTTCTCTGATCAATGCTCTCCTTGCCCGGCCTGTCAGTTTAGGTGGACGGCCATGTCTTGGTAGGTTTGCAGTTGTGCCATACTCTTTCCATTTTCGGATGATGGATTGAACAGTGCTCCATGAGATTTATACTGAGATTAGATTACACACAAGTGGACTCTATTTACTAATTAGGTGACTTCTGAAGGCAATTGGTTGCACTGGATTTTATTTAGGGGTATCAGAGTAAAGGGGGCTGAATACTTTTGCACGCCACACTTTTCAGTTTTTTATTTGTAAAAAAATTTGAAAACCATGTATAATTTTCCTTCCACTTCACAATTATGCGCCACTTTGTGTTGGTCTCACATAAAATCCCAATAAAATACATTTACGTTTGTGGTTGTAACGTGACAAAATGTGGAAAAGTTCAAGGGGTATGAATACTTTTGCAAGCCACTGTAGGTAGATGCATGTCAAATCATCAACAGATCATGACAAACATAGGGAAAAAAACATGATTGAGGGAGGTCGGAATTTTTTTTTTGTGATATGTTTTTTCAAAACTAATTAAATTGTCGAAGAAAGAGGCCGCATGTTCCAATTAAGACAATTACACTTTAATTAAGAACTTGCACTTAAGTGAACAGCCAAACATTTTCTGGTCAGGTTTGTATGTAATCATTGGATAAGTAAATAACCAACATTATTTTTCCTTACATTTAATTGTCAAGTCTTTGGCATTGTTCAGCATAGTTTTGTAAGATGTAGAGGTCAGCATTAACATAAGAGCAGTTGAGGTAACACTTTCCCGAATTTGAGCTTATGCTGTTACCCTTTCACTTTAATGTCAGTTACCCTAATGTGTCTCTGATACTTCTGCGAAATTCAGGCCAGTGAGATGTTCTCATTTTATTTTTTTACATTTGTAGGTTCGCCACAAAATTGAAGATGGTATGATTCATCTTCACATCTACTCAAAGAGAAGCATTCCAAAGGGAACAGAAATTACCATTGGATTTGACTTTGATTATGGAAATTGGTAAGTAGTTGAGTGGACGCAATAGTATTGAGAGGTGGTGAAGAGGTAAGAGATAAAGTTAGGTGTCCTCTGTGCTTATGCTGAACCTAATGTCATGAGTTGCTGTGATGTTGCGCTGAGTAACATCTAAATGAGCAAAATGATGTGGACAAAAATGGTTCTTACAAATGTTTGTTTTAAGGGATACTTTTGTGCTTTAATAAATTAAACATTTACTGTAATGTTGAGAAGATACAGGAATGATTCGTGAGCTGTGCTTGTTTTCTTTAACACACACACACCCAATACTGTTGCCTTTTGTTTTTGAAAATTTGTCATTGTCAAAGCACCTGAAAGAAGAACTTTTTTTTTAAATTTGAAGAAGTGTGGAAATTAGTAAAAATATAATGATTGAAGAAAGAAATGTAATGAGGCAAGAAAGAAGTAGACACTAGAAAACAGTGGTGTATGTAAATGCAGTGAGAAATAAGAGCAGGGAAAGAAGCAATGAGGTAATTAACGAATAGTTAGAAGGAGCAGAGAGATGCACATAAGTGAAGAAACCGAGGGAAAATTAACAATGTGTACAAAGAGGCATAAATAAAGTAATTTCCTGAGAGATCCACAGCAACAGATAACATAAAGGGGGTGAGGGAAAATTAAACCTATTGTACATTTCAGCAAACGGCATTGAAAGTACATTCAAAGTGTGAACGTATGAGTGATATTTGTGAGCTTTCATAGTTTATTGCAGTTGCATTATTGAATATAATCTGGTATTTATTTGTAAGGATCGTTTCTACTGAATAGCTTGATTTTCCCCCCCTAATGTGCACCAGTTTCAATGTTTGTTCCTCCATACAGCAAATATAAAGTAGATTGTGCCTGTCTGAAAGGGAATCCAGATTGTCCTGTCCTCAAACAAAATTTGGAGCCAACTGAGAACATCAGCATTGGTTATGAAACAAGAAGAAAAAAAGGAAAGAAAGAAAAGGACAGCTTGAAAGAAAAGGATGCTCAAAATCAAAATATTTCTTCGGATACTGAAGGAATGGCCACCAAAGCTAAGGCACTGGATAACAAACAGAGAAAACTGTCTCCCCTCAGGGTTTCTTTGGTTAACAATCAGGTAAAATTGTAGTAACACTTGTAATTGTAAGTAATCTTGTTTTGATGGCCAGCTGTATACCACAGTAGTGACTAATATAGCAAGATTATAGCTTTCCATCGTCTGTAGAGAGAGTAGTGCAGATCATGTAAAGCAGTCATTTCCATCTTGCAGGAGCCAGATTTTATTGAGGATATAGAAGAAAAACCTCCAGTTAGCAATGAAGTAGAGATGGAGTCTGAGGAGCAGATTGCAGAGAGAAAAAGAAAGATGGTAAGTTGACAGGCAAATAGCTGCTTCATGCTGTCAAAAGACTTCAGGCATAAAAACAGCTTTAATTGATTGCTAAATGTTGCTGCTTTATACACTAGGGCTACATTATTGCATTTCTGTAGGATTTTGTTTTGCCTGATGAGCTCCTAATGAAAGTCAGTCGTCAGATTTCAGGACAATTTGTTGGCTATTGCTGCAGGTCTTGCATTAATTGTATGGCAGTCCAGTTTGCCCTGCTATGCTGCTTATGAAATCGTAAATTGCGGCTTTTATTCAAATGACTGCTTTTTTTTTCAAATCTGTACGTAGATTTGGCAGTTATCATTTTAAAGTGATTTCCAAAAGTTAACTGTAGAAGAATAGGCATCTGTACCACTTTGAGATGTTAGGCTATTTTTCAGCATTTCTTGCGTGCATAGACTGGAGTAAAGATATAAATGGAGCAAATAATTCTGTAACTTGCTCAGTTTCTTCACATCTCAAATAATTCGTTATCCATGAATCTGGCCATCCCACTTGCCCATATTTCTACCACCAGGGTTCATTGTTGTTATTCCCATTAGCAATATGCTCAACAATAATTCTTAAAAACACATATTGACAAGTCAAGTCAAGTCAAGTGAGTTTATTGTCATGTGTCCCTGGTAGGACAATGAAATTCTTGCTTTGCTTGAGCACAACAGAACATAGTAGGCATTTACTACAAGGCATTCTATAAATATATACACAATGGTCAATATACTGATAAAGTGCAAATAACAGTATTGGCTAGTAAAGTTCAGTGTTATGTCCGAGCCAGGTTTAATAGCCTGATGGCTGTGGGGAAGTAGCTGTTCCTGAACCTGGTCGTTGCAGTCTTCAGGCTCCTGTACCTTCTACCTGAAGGTAGTAGGGAGATGAGTGTGGCCAGGATGATGTGTGTCCTTGATGATGCTGCCAGCCTTTTTGAGGCAGCGACTGTGGTAGATCCCCTCGATGGAAGGGAGGTCAGAGCCGATGATGGACTGGGCAGTGTTTACTACTTTTTGTAGTCTTTTCCTCTCCAGGGCACTCAAGTTGCCGAACCAAGCCACGATGCAACCGGTCAGCATGCTCTCTACTGTGCACCTGTAGAAGTTAGAGAGAGTCCTCCTTGACAAACCGACTCTCCGTAATCTTCTCAGGAAGTAGAGGCGCTGATGTGCTTTCTTAATAATGGCATCATTGTTCTCGGACAAAGTAGATATCTTAAGCGAATGCTTTATTTGCAGCCAAGTGTCTAATTTATGCATTCTTCCAAAGTATGCTGAAGCTTTCCTTATCTGGAGAAAAATGAGTCATACTGAATTCTCATATTGTGGCAGGTTGAAATGAAACATTGGACAATATTTCTGATGATATGCTGATTTTTTTTCCTGATGGGGTAACCTTGTCTTCAGGCACTCTGAGCAGTGTGTTGCAGAATTAAAATCTTCGTACCATATCATATACCATAATTTTATTTTAAACTAATTTATACTATGATGGAATAAACTACTAGCATGGTGCAGAAATTAGTCTGGAAATGACGCAACCAATAAGATAAATTGAGGCATTTTTTTCTGACAAAGAATTTGTACATAAAAGGAACTCATCAGGTCTAGGACTGTTTACAATATTTAAAATTGGGATGGAGACTGATAGATAATTGCTTGATATGTAATTATCACACAACCCATGTTCTCAGTTTACTTTTTCCTTGCATGTGCATGTAAAATAATTACAGATGTAATACTGTTGTATATCATACATTTCATACATGTAGAAATTGTTGCTGTTATAATTACGGTATAAGATTTGTATCAAGAATGGCTTAAATTCAGGTTATGGAAACATAATTAACAGAATTAAAAACTCAGACGACAGGAAATTTAGGACCCAAAAAATTAATACATAATAATGATAGGACTCAGAAGTGTCACCCAGCAGTACTTCTAAAAGCCTACAGAACTTGCAAGTGCCATTTTTGTGTCATAAAATTCATAAAAATTGTAATTCCTCTGTTTAATGTGCCATTTTTATTGCCAAAGGCTTGAAACAGAAATGATTAGTTGTTACATGAGAATTGTGCATATGAAAATGATTAAAAATGTCGGGATTCAGAAATGGTTCTTATTCAACTTCAGTTCAGTTCCCCCACTTCAGTTGACTAGACTGGAAACAAAGTTGTTCCAGTGAAATGCATGTTGCCAAGGTGTCTGAAGAAGTGTTTTGGCCCGAAACGTTGCCTATCTCCTTTGCTCCATAGATGCTGCTGCACCCGCTGAGTTTCTCCAGCATTTTTGTGTACCTTCTTATTCAACTATAATCAGAACAGTGGTTCATTATGTCAAAGTAGTCTTCAAGAATTTTTTTTCCCCCCCCACTTATGACACATAAATAATGGGAGAACTTCTAATGATTTACTGATACTTGAGAGTCGATTAAGTGAGCAATTAAATGAGTTGAATTTGTCCTTGTTTTGGTGTACAATTGGGTGATTCTCCATGAAACCCAGTAGAAACTCTTGACAATCATTTCTCATTACTCCTGTTGCTGCTCCTGACATGACCTTCTGCTCATCAACCCTGGCATACGTGGTATGCCCAGATATAAAGTACAGATTGTGGATAGTTTCGCAACTGTATATACACTACACAATTCCACATGATAGCTCTGTTTTGACCTACCTCATTTATACGAAGCTTACTCCATTTAGCATAGTGGTAGTGTCATACAACCTGATGATGACCTCATTTGAAGGAAGGGCTTCATCTCTCAAGGTAATCCCAGTAATGTCAGTGCTTTCATAGGCAGATGTAATTGCAGCTGATTCATTGGTGGGGGCAAGGTCAAGGAGGTTTGTATCTTTTGATGGTTCACACACTTTGGGTAGCTTTGCCCTTTAACATTTGGGCAGCGTGTTACCAAGCCACTCTTGGTGAAAGACTTGAAAGCCCCCATACAGAGTTTGCTTCTGCCTCCAAGTGTTGTTCAGCATGGTTCATCATCTGTGACGACAGTAGATAGCAGCCAGGGAATTTCCTTGGTAGTATTTGATCTGATGCTGTGAGACTTCATGAAAACCAGAGACAATATTGGGAATTCCCATGGCTGCTCCTTCTCAATTATATCAGCAGTCTCATCACCTGTGGTGAATGGGTCCTGCCAGTGGGACAGGATGTATCCAGGAATTGGGATGGAGCCATCTGAGATGTTGGCATTGACTGTATACGTGTTCCTTGAAAAATCAGTGGAACAGCTCTTTCATTGATTCAAAAGGCCCTACCTACAATGTTAATGAGGCATTTGTTCAGTTGATTAGACTGGAAACAAAGCTGTTCCAGTGAAATGCATGTTACCAAGGTGTCTCAATTTTATTCTCAATCAGTTCTAATGTATTAAAATGCAAAGTCGATATCACATAGAAGTGTCCATTTAGCTCATCAAATCCAAGCAATTTCTGTGTGTAGCCACGGTCAGTTCCATTCTGCTATCCCCATAATCCTATACATTTATTTTCCCGTCAGTGCCAATACATTTCTCTTTTAAATCATTCATTGTCTTTACTTCCACAACTTGTTGCTGAATTTGGGGCAGAAGTCAAAAATAGTATTATGAGGTCCTCCCATTAAGCTCAGCAGATCCTTTGCCTTCTATTATCACTTCTCACTTCCCATACTTCCTGGAAGTATCAGGGCCACATTGTGTATAGGTTATTTTTAAATATAACATTTATAGCTAGATCTGTGGTGGTGATTTATCTACATATATAAGAGAAAGCAATTTCAGACAGAATGGAAACGCTGACATTTATTCTAAAGAGTTTATGACATACAAAGATAGAACTGATGGCTACATATAACTGGAACTTAAGATTTATCCATTTGTGTGTATGCTTACACAGCTTGGTTTCCCTTTATAATTTAAAGCCCACCTCAATGAAAAATACAATGTGTTGCTTCTTTATCCACTTTAATATGAATTTATGTTTATGCAACTGAAGATAATGTCTCTTAAATTGTGTTCATAAAACATTATTGGTCACAAACTAAGAAAATGTGGATCCAATATAATATTAATATAGTTTGGTACCTGTATATATTTGGCTCACATCTTTTAATTTCATCCTATTTCAACAGACAAGAGAAGAACGAAAAATGGAAGCTATCATGCAAGCATTTGCAAAGATGGAGAAGAGGGAGAAAAGAAGAGAACAGGCTTTGGAACGAATCAGTACAGCAAAAGATGTTAAACTGGACAGCAGAGAAACACAAGCAGTACCCATCTCAGATGCCATTCAGGTATATTATTTCTCTTCCTTCACAGTAAATTAGTAAAACAAATCTGCTTCCTATGCTAATTCCCTCTTTGCCTACCATTAGCATTATTATACAAGTGATTCATTACAAATTTTTCAAAATGACGTCTAACATCCTAAAATTCAGCCATTTGGCCCACTGGACACTAATTTATTAAGTAGTCTAGGACACCATCAAAAATTGCATCTAGATTACATTCTTATACATAAGCTACTCCTACTTTGCGAGCCACTCCTTTAAGTAACATAGGGATACCAACTGAAGAGGTTAGAGAAATGGTCGATGACCGCGTTATTTTATTTTTTCCCTTAAGAACCACTTTTTTTTATTCTTCCACTACCAAAAAATTGACTTCGACATGAGCCACTGGTCTTATTCATGTATATGAAGAATAATTAATTTATATTTATTACACTTGTGCGACATGATTATCATGCCATTTCCTGGAATCTTTCAATGCCTAATTTTTTTTTGAATTGCTGACTTAGTTTAATTTTACTTTTGATGTTCACATTTTATTTAATATTCGCACCTGATCAGTTTCTTAACCGCCTTTAACTTTTTTATTTTTCACTTCTGATCATCATGCTACCTGTAATTGCAACAGAAATGATAAGAGGGTTGTGAATGAAGCTCCAGCAGTGTATCAAAAGGTAAATGCCCAGGGATTAGTATTGAGGCCTTTGCCAGGGATTGGGGACTTAACAGCTGCCACTTTAAATCTGTACAAATGGCATGGAGTCAGATACAGCTTAAAAAAAATGACCTGCCCTTTTCTTGTCCTTAATTTTCTTTGTTTTCCCAAAAGATTTTTTACCTGGTTTCCTCATTTTTAGAATTTATCCTTCCACTCTGTCATGTCCTTTTTCTGATATCCTGATACCATGCATTCATAGAAACCATAGGATCACTGAAAAGCTTTGATACAGAGTCTGAAGAAGGGTCTTGACCTGAAACGTCACCCATTCCTTCTCTCCAGAGATGCTGCCTGACCTGCCGAGTTACTCCAGCATTTTGTGTCTACAAGGGATCTACCTTCTGTTATGCTAGTGGAAAAAGAGCCACTTCCTTTCTGGGAACACAACAACTCGTCCACATCCCGCCCTAATAACTGGAGCTTAAAGGTGTATCAGGATGCCATATCCTTGATAACTGCAAGAAGCAACTTAAGATTCTATTCATGTCAAATCTCAATACAGTCTTTGATTGTCCACTGAAAATAGTGTTTTCAAATGCATTGATTGCTGAGTACTTGCTGGAGCTTGATCAAAATGACTCAAATAAATGGGATGGTCAAATAATATTTCTCCACGACAAAGAAAAACAATGGACTAAACGCTGCAAAAATAACATTGTTAATGATATATTTAGTTATGAAATTGCAAAGTAAATTCAGGAGATGGAAGGTAGGTTGTATGTTTCAAATCTCAGTGTTAATGCTATTTGAATCATACAAGTAGCCTTTGCTCTTAATATTTATTTTTACTTTTACTGGATTAAATGCCATAATCAGTTATACATGGAAATTAAGAGTGCCATAATAATGTAGTAATTGTTTATTTAGTGCCAATCAAACGTGGAATGGGTTTCATTTTAAATTATTCAGTCTTATTCTTGCATTTTTATTGCTGCAGGTTTCAAAGAAATATGCAAAAGCTAATTGATGTCTCTTTCGAATTTATCATATTTGTCCCTGATTTCTTATCAAGATTTATGATTGTGAAGTCTAATGATGACAGCCATGAACTCTTGATCACATTACTAATATCTTCTAAATTATCAGCCTGTTTTTGTTTTCTTTTAAAGTATTTCTTTCCTTTTGATTTTTCTTTTTACTGATAAAATCTGTTACCCATTTTATTTTTGTACCTGAAGTAATTATTTTGCCCACCTAAATTAGCTCTTTTTAATAAGATATACGTGATGAGTACTAATGTAATTGGTTGTAATGTAATGTACTTCTAATAAATAAAAATAAAAAAATTAGCTCTTCGCTTGATCCTGGGATTCATTTTCAATCCTTGATTTTTAATTATTAATTGTTTTTTCAGCCATTAATTCAGATGTGAGTTATGATTGAAAATGAGAAGAGAGACACAACAAACTGCAGTTGCTGGAATGTTCCGTAAAACACTGTGTTGGGGTAACTTAGTGGGTCATGTAGTAGCTCTTGAGGACATCGATTTTGGATTAGGACTCTTCAAAATCCTGACCCAAAACATCACCCATCCATGTCCTCCGGCAATGTTTCCTGACCTGCAGAGTTACTCCAACACTTTATGCTCTTTGATTGAAAACAATCCTGTGCTGAAAAGTGCAAGAATCCAATTTAAAAAAAAAGAGATATCATCACCATCAGCCTACCTTTTTTTTATCTCATTATCTCTTGTAAATGTTATAAAACCTAAGCCAAAAATATTTTCAAATGCATTAAGAAAATTTGACTTTTAATTCACCCAAGGATGGGTGCATAAATTATTAATTCTATATCATGTTTATCTGTTCCTTAAGGAATCAGTGAAGGAAGAAGTCTTAACTAAGCCAAATCCCAGCAAGATAAACCGAGCAAAACAGAGGAAAAGCTTCTCTCGCAGTAGGACCCATATAGGACAGCAACGCCGGAGACACAGAACTGTTAGTACCTGCTCTGACATTCTTCCATCTTCTCCAGAGGTTGATGTCCAACAAAATGAAATTGAAAATTCTTTTGCTGAGACTGCACCTAAGTCATGTGATGCCAACATGGATGAAGAAGCAATTGAAATAGAACCAGCAGCACCAGCAGTAGCAGCAGTGGAAACAACTACAATAACAATGGAAGAATCAACTGGAACAATATCACCACCCATCAACAAAACAACAATTAAATATCCCAAAACAAAAAAGGTTTGTATCTATCTAAATTGTCCACATTTGTCTAGTTTATTTTAATATTGTCTGAGGATACATTATCAATATATCTAAAGTATCTAGCAATGGTGTTGGGATTACAAGTTCATGGCATGTTGATGTGATAGTTGTCTAAACAACTTCTGAGTGTAGTTTCATGGAAAAGTGAATCAAAGGGGTTTTGATGGGCATGTGTGTGAGAATAAGTTTCAGGGGTACTGGGAAAATGAAACTGGGTGTGGGACTTATGGGAACTGGCATGGGCCTAATGGGTAAATGATTGCTTCCTTTATCATCTCTATTCTCAGTCATTGAAAAAAAAAGATTTCTTAGCTAAGTTTTTCCACTATATTTTGTCCCACCAAGCTTCCCCCCCTCCCAACCAGATTTACGTACATTAATTTGCTAATAGATAAAAAAGTATCTTCCTGTTTAAAAAAATAATATTCACCCCTGTGAAAAATTTGAAAGTAAATATATTTAAAAAAACGTAATTAATTAGAATTAGTTTTATGACATTGTTCATAGTTTTACATTTTATTTTCAGCACTTGGTCACTGAATGGTTGAATGAGAAGGCTGGTAAACTAATTGACAGCCCTTTAGAGAGACCTCTGCGAATAACAACTGATCCTGAAGTTCTTGCTACACAATTGAATTCATTACCTGGCCTTGCACACAGTCCTCATATATATACAACCCCTAAGCACTATATTCGATTTTGCTCGCCATTCTTGTCAGAGAGAAGACGTCGGAAAGAAACTTTGGAACCAAAGGTTGGATCTTGCAAAAAGGTAAAGATTTTACTTTAATTTTTGATAGTGTAGATTTATTTTTGAGTTTATGTGATAATAACAGCTCGCTTACAACATAGATTAGAATTCACTATGTTTAACAGAAGGTGTTGTTAAGAATTGCTAAGATTTTGAGTTTCAAAGAGGTAATGGCAAAATATTCATGGTGAGTGAATTTGCAATCTAAATGATTAAGACTCTTGAGTAGTAGTTATGAAGGCAACTTTTTTTTCCATAAATTTAAGGGATACCTGAGAGTAATAAAATTCCTGAAAAAATAAGAATTCTAATTTAGGTGTTTGTACGAATAGCGCCTAATTGGTATATTTATTTGTAAAGCGTTGGTTAAAACAAGCCTTGGAGGATGAGACTTCAACGGTTGCTGATGCCTTTGATTCAACTTCGTATGATGGCTCTCTGAGTCCAGCAATGAGTGGTGAAACTCACAGTCCAGGCACAGTTGCACTCAGTGGAAATTGCTGTTTGACAGGTATTGTAACTTAATGTCACATTCTACAAAGCAATTTCATAACATACTAACCTGATTCAAATAAATCTAATATTGTAATGGATATGATTCCTCATCTGCTCAGGCTCCACAAATATCTGAACCACCAAAAGCTGTTTGGGTCTTTAGGATCAATAATGTAGAATTAAGAAGACTGCTTCCAAAAATTTGCAGTCTTTGTATTCCTTAAATAAGCAACCCCATATTTTGTTAAATAATGACCCTTGGTTTTATATTCTCCCACATCCTCCCATTTAGAATTCTTCAGAATTTTATATATTTTAGTGAAGTTGCCTTTCACTCTTTCATACTCCAGAACGTCTAGCATGTTCAACTTTTCCTCATAAGACAATCCATCCTTCACTCAACAGCCTTTAGCACATGAATAAGGAAACCAATACAGTAATAAATACCCCAGATGTGGTCCCATCAATGCCCTGCAAAAATGAAATGCATCCCTCCTACTTCAATATTTAATTTCCTTAGAAATAAACAATGACTTTCCTAATTGCTGATATTACCCGACTATTCTTATCCCATTTTATAACTATTTTGGAAACTTGCCAAATTATGGTTATTCAAACCCGGTGTGCACATCCATGATACCTCATTGATTTGGTTTTCTTTTTTGCCTATTGCCTAATATTGATTTAGAAGTATGTATGTACTGACACCAAAAGCTTTCTGGTTGCACTAAAACTCCACCCTATCCCAACCTTTCACACTTAGGTGATCCCAGTTAATGGTGAAGTTAAAAGCCCTACTAGCTCCAATCCTTTCATGCTTGTCTATGATTTGTCTCCCATTTCCTGCTGATTGTTGTATAATCCCTGGAAAGTGGTTGCCCATTTTTTTAGTTTTAATCTCTAATCTGGCAAATAGAATTCAATGTGCAAGGTCCTGCACTAAATTGACAGGAATCGAAAGGGTAAATGGGACAAAGAGATCTAGTTATGGAATAAGGGGCCAGTTATTTAAAGCTGATGTGCAAATAAATTTCTTCTTTGAGGGTGCTTCATCTCTGGAATTCCCTGCGCTTGAGAGTGGTAGAGGTTGATAAATATTTGGAATATTAACGGTTATGGGAATTGGCACACATAGATCAGCCATAGTAATATTGAACTGGACAGGCTTGGAAGGGGTGACAGATGCATGACAGAGTAGAGGTAATCCAGCAGTAACAATCTTGGAAATCCTGCTCTTAATCTACAACCTTACTCCTTAAATTCATGTTGCAGGATATCATTCCTTTTTCTACCCATGTCATTGGTATTGACATGTATCATGAACATGGGTTGTTTACTCTCCCATTTCAGAATGCCCTGCAGCTATGCCAGACCCTGGCACCAATGCCATTTGAGAGTTTCACTCATGGCCACAGACACATCTGTCTGCTTTTGTTACCACCCCATTTCCCTTCATTATAGTTATCCTAGTCTTTTCCCTCCCCCACTATGCAGCAGAAGAGCCAAAAAGATAACTGTTGTTGCTGCTCTCCCCTGAGGGGCAATCCACTCTCCCACCCCCCATTGAACAGTTTTGAAAACTGGGTATCTGTTTGAGAAGGAAATGAATAAAGGGATCTTCTGCTGTACCTATACATTCCCACTGGTGGTCACCCACTGCTTTTGCACCTGTGCAGCACCTCCTTATTATGTGATACACTTGCTAAACATACTATCCACACGTTCTCAGCATTGTGGATACTCCATTGTTCACCCATTCCTACCTCTAGCTGTGCAATGCAGTGTGTTTGTAGCTGCAGCTGGACATATTTCCTACACACCAGGGACATTGGAAATCCTTCAGATTCTCTGATTATTGTTTTAAAAAAATTGAGTTCCTCCTTTCCGATTTACAGCTTTTCTGGGATGTTACTTGAAGGTTGTTGCTGGTTTAGTTCATCTGCCACTTTTTATTCATTAATAATTCTCTGGACTCGCTTTCTAGTGGACCAACGCTCACCTACTTTTTTAATATCGGAAGAAACTCTTACTAAATATTTGTATATTCCTGGCTAGCTCTTTTCATTCCCTGCTAATCATTTAGTCATTTTAAGCTGTTTTAAATTCTGTCCAATCTTGCCACTCATCTTTGTATAGTTACGGTGACGCAGCGGTAGAGTTGCTGCCTTACAGCAAAATGCAGCTCCGGAGACCCGGGTTCGATCCCGACTACGGGGGCGCTGTCTGTACGGAGTTTGTACGTTCTCCCCGTGACCTGCGTGGGTTTTCTCCGAGTTCTTCAGTTTCCTCCCAGATTCCAAAGACGTACAGGTTTGATTAATTGGCTTGATAAATGTTTTTTAAAAATTGACCAGTATAAAAAAATGTCCAACTTCCAGGTGGACTCTTCGGAAGGTGCAAGTTTGGTCTTTTTGTGTATTTAATAAAAACTTTTGACATTAATCACAGAGTTTATCCTCAGAGGGGTGCATTGTTGCTCTCATTCTCTGTCGTTACCTTGCAGAATTGATTACCCCGCTAAAGAAAAGAAGATTACGCCATCTAACAGACTCTGGTCTACCCGAGCTCTTCACTCCAGTCCCTTCTCCACAGACAACGCCCCCATTTATTGATATCACTGCCTCAGATCCTTCTTTGTGTAGTACTCCAACTAAGGGAAAAATAGAGGATGAATCTTGTAGAAATGGCCTGAAACCTGTTTATTCACCAGTGACACCTGTAACACCCCACCTTCATGGAAATAGCTTGCAGTTTGAAGTAAGTTTTATGTTTTGTTAAATATGGAATATTCAGGCACTAAAAACAATTCATTGGCTCAGTTGTTTTGGCTTGATAATATTAGACCTGGAGCAACCTGCATCTTCTATAATTAAGCAGTCGCACATTACAGACGGAACAAAGTCAATTGTTTGTTTATCTGTGCTTGTATCTTTTTTTTAAAGATTTCTCATAAGCAATGATAATGTAATGCCACAACAATGATTGGAGAACCCATTATATCTTAATCATTGAAATAAACCTTTCTACAGATGAAAGTGATAACAACAACCTGTGCCCATTGCTAAATACTGTGGATGCTAAAAATCTTGAATTAAAATCAGAAAAGGCTGGAAATAACAGCAAGTCAGGTAGCATCTATGAAGAGAGAAAATGTCGATTACTTCCAAATTTGGAAAAGTTAGAGATGTAATTAGTTTTAAGCAAGTACAAAGACAGAATTCTCAAGCATTTGACAAGGTTGTTAATGGTAGGCTGCACTGGAAGGATGAATCGTATGGAATCCAAGGAGAACCTGCCGACTGGATAGAAAATTGGCTTCATGGAAGGAAACAGGGTGATGGTGGAAGGTTGTTTTTTTGGACTGGAGGCCTGTGACAAGTGTGCCTCGGGGTTTGGTGCTGGGTCCATTGTTGTTTGTCATCTATGTGAATGATTTGGATTCAGATGGCATGAAAATAGGTGGAATTGTAGATAGCGAAGATCTTGATTGGTTAAGCAGGTGGGCTAAGGAATGATTAGTGGTGTTTAGTACAGATAAGTGTGAGGTGTTGCATTTTGGGAAGTCTAACCAAGGCAGAACTTACACAGTGAATGGCAGGGCTCTGGAGTGTTGTAGAGCAGAGGGATCTAGGAGTGAAGGTACATAATTCCTTGAAAGTGGTGTCACAGGTAAATAGCGTGGTCAAGAAGGCTTTCGACACATTGGCCTTCATTAGTCGGAGTATCGAGTATAGAAGTTGGGAGGTTATGTTACGGTTGTACAGGATATTGGTTAGGCCAATTTGGAGTATTGTGTTCAGTTTATGTCACCCTTTTATAGGAAAGATATTGTTAAGCTTGAAAGGGTGCAGAGAAGATTTACGAGGATGTTGCCAGAACTCGACGGCCTGAGCTATAAGGAAGGGTTGAGCAGGCTAGGACATTATTCCTTGGAGCGCAGGAGGATGAGAGGTGATCTTATGGAGGTGTATAAGATCATGAGAGGAATAGATCGGGTAAATGCACAGTCTTTTAGCCAGAGTAAGGGGATCAAGAACCAGAGAACATTGGTTTAAGATGAGGGGGTAAAAGATTTAATAGGAACCTGAAGGGTAACTTTTACACAAAGGGTGGTAGGTTTATGGAACAAGCTGCCACAGTGGAGGCAGGTACTATCACAACATTTAAAATAACATTTGGATAAATACAAACTTAGGATAGGTTTAGAAGGATATAGGCAAATGCAGGTAGGTGCATCTTGTGTAGATGATTGGTTGGCATGGGCAAGTTGGGCTGAAGGCCCTGTTTCTACCCTGTATAACTCTATGACTATAAATCAAATTAATAAAAGTGTTTTAGCCTGTGATTCCTCCCAATGATAATTTGGCTATAGTGAAATGTCACATCAAAAAGGTTAAAATTATTTATGTAAATTAAATAGGTGGTTTATCTAGAATGTCATTGTCTTTTAGCATTAAAGAGAATATGATTTGTGAAGCAGAATACTTTACTAAATATAAAGTACTTTTTCGGTAAAACAGATAAGTTTTTCAATTCAGTATTAAAGTATTTTTCGTTTGTATTTTAATTTGCCCTTCTCTCCTTTGCCTTATCTAAAGAATATTTCGTCACCAGAAGGTTCCCCAGAAGTTAAGCGAAAAATTTGTACTCACGAGGTAAGTTAGTGTAATTTATTTTAGTGTATTAACAATGATAAATACCGTGGGTTTTTGGTGTTGTAAGAAAACAAGTTCTATCACTCAACATTACATTTTAGGGTACCATTAGACTCCACAAAGGTATGGATAAATTTGTTTCTTTAAGCTGTTGCTATGCCTTACGTAAAATATCATCCTTCATTTTATTTCTTTGCTCCTTGGCCAGCGGAACTGACGAGGTCTCAATACTGTCAACCGTCACTGATGCCTGGGTTTTTTTCCGATCAATTTTGCTCAATCCTTTTATGGAATGTTGTTCCTCCATTGTCTCAAACATGTTAAGCAGTTTTCAGGCATCCAGCTTTAAAAGATTTTCCATAATTTGCTTGTGCGTATCAAGTCTTTTTAGGCTGGGTGTCACAAGATTGCATTTTGAAATGCTAAACATTCTTCTTCCTATTTAGTAATATACAACTGATTTATTTCAATAAATCTTTTCCTAAATTCTTTCCTATAAATAGCTTAATTTAAAGAGTGAAAAGTTTTAAAAGTAACTTATTAACTTTTTAATTTGCAGATTTCTGACAAAGTATCCTCCCTCTTAGCACTGAATTCTTTAACGAGCTCCAACGTAACGGAAATGGGACTTGATGATGTAAAGACTATTGGAGACGTTAGCCCACGGAGCAGAACAGAAATTAACCAATGTAACAGTGGCATTGAATCTGTTTCGGAACTCCAGACGGGATTTGAATTGTGCGAGCAGCGTGCACTGCACAAAGATTTAGATTGCCCTATTCACCATGATCGGACTGACACAAACAGCCAATCAGATCCTATTTACAGTGGAGTGGGCTCTGTGTACTCTTCATGGATGAAGAGCCCAGAACAACCGAATTTAAATTTCTCTGCATTGAACTCCAATCTTCGGGATCTTACACCCTCGCATCAGTTGGAGATAGGAGGTGGCTTTAGGGCAAATGAATCGAAAATGCTTCAAGATGACACCAGGCTATCATTTCCAGAAGGAACTGGTTATTACTGCTCTGAAGATGGGATGATCAACTTTGGCAAAGGGATTAATGGGGACAGTATGACAGAGGGAGGTTGTACACCACAAAATCCACCACAGAAGAAAAAAGTAAGTGAATAAAGAATAGCTTTCAGAATTTTTACTGCAGGCATAGCAGCCGGATGTGTTGTCTCACAGCAGAGTTGAATCCTGATACTTGTACATACCAAGTTTGCACATTCTTTATCTGACAATGTGGTTTCCTCCAGGTCGTCCTGCTTCCTCCTGCATCCCAAAAGACAAACTGGGCACTGTAAATTATGTGTAAAATTAGATGGATGGTGTGAGAATTTGCGAATGAATGGCCATATAAGAAAGAATAGGTTACAGGGAAGTAAATGAAGGACATTTGTGTAATTATTCCTAGAGCAGAATAAGTTTGATGAGTCATATGGCCACCATCTGCATCATAAGGACATTGTAAAATTGGTTTATGCTGTTGAAATAAAAACCGAAGAGGCTTAGATGCTCTGGTTTGGGTGACATCCATGAAATAAAGTGCAGTTCACATGTGGCAAAACATGAAGGCCGAAATGTAAATGGTAGTAGTTGCTATTATTTACAGGTTGCTTTCTTTTTCCAGGTTTCTCTACTGGAGTATCGCAAAAGACAGAGGGAAGCAAGACAAAGTGGTTCCAAATCAGAAAGCTTCTCTCCAGTTGCAACGTCACCACACAGTGGTGGTTGTAGTGGTAATAGTGTACCCAATAGCAATGACAATAGCAGCTGTGTAAAAGCTTGTGGAGAACAATGGGAAAGTATTCCTAGTCATCCACCAACTTTGCTTGGTATGGTGGAGTCTGTCAGTCCCATTGAAACAGGCAACAAGTCTCCAACAAAACAAACGCCTTCAACAGAAAAGAAAATTGATGATGCAGATGTCCGATGGTATGTTCATACTATATTTTTGCACATCAGTGGGTGGGTGAAGGGATGTGGTGGCACACATTAATAGACAATGAAACATTTTAAGTATAGGTCTGCACACAGTGTTTTCAATTTAGAATCAAAAAATGATACAAGGAAAAAATGAATTAATATTTGAATGAGTATTTGAGTATCATTAATCAAATAATTTCAAATGGAAATACCAACACATTTAGAAAATTTTGTGAGTACAGGTTTTGCTGCTGTTTGCAGTTATAGTAGGCCCCCCTCGGTCATGACTGACCATGGGTGATGCATCCTGGTCGGATGCAAGCCTGGGCGATGTCATATGGAGGACAGGCTGTTGCCCATGCAGCACGTCCCCTCCACGTCGCTGATCGATCCAAAGGAACAGCAGGGCCGTTCAGTTTGGCACCAGCGCCGTCGCAGGAGCTGCCAGAGCGAGGTTGTAGACAACGACGAACTGCCTTAGGGGCTCCAACTCCGGATTTTCTTGAGGTTTACTCCTGAAGCCTTTTCCATGACTGGATATGGCCACAAGGCAGTGGAGGTTTTAAATCAGTGTTTTCCCTCTCCTAGATGGACTGCATTCCCAGGCTGACGAGCCCCATCTGCCCGAGACTCTTGGGGGCGGGAGCGTCTATCTTCCCATGCAGGTCTATAGCACCTGCCCACTGCCCAGATGTTATAACTAGCATGCATATAGCACATTTATGAAAAAGATGTAGGAGGACAGTTACTAAAAGGAATTTCTGATTGTAGAGGCATGCCAGATGTAAATGTTTTTGCCAGCAGTGGAGTGATATGAAGGAAGCACCAAAGCGAACTGGACTTCGAATGTGAGTGGTTGAAAAGATAGGAAGTTTCCAGACCATGGTTTATAAGCAGATACACATTTTTAAATCAATGTATAATGAAGCAGGGAGTTTATTGATGTGGGTGTGGATATAAATAATAAATAAACAATGATAAACAGGAGTTTACATCAATCAACAAGAACTTGGCTGATAACTTCTTGTTGAGTGATAAAACTCGTGTTCCTTTTTTTTCCATCGTCTACCTATTATCTATGACCTCACCAATGTGATTGTGCTTCCTGCTTCATTATACATTGATTTAAAAATTCTTGTATCTGCTCATAAACCATGGTCTTGAAGCATCCTATTTTTGCAACTAGTCATTCGAAGCCATTCTTGGCTTTAACATCTTTCTGGCGTTCTCCATAACCCTCATGGCTTAAAGTCTTGGAAAATGTGTGCTTTATATATATATTCAAATACATCATCTCCGCAGCCATCATGCAGAGTGTTCCAAAGAGTCATGATCCTTTGGGAGGAGAAATTCCTCCTCCGTTCCATCGTAAATTAATGTTCTCAAATTATGTCCCCCCAGTACAAAATACTCCAATAGGGAAAATCCTCTTGGTATCATCCCTATCAAATGTCCTCAGAATTTTATATCTTTCAATAAGACTTCGTATTCTTCTAAATCTCCTGTGAGAATTGACTCAGCCTCTTTTTGTATATCCTTCCCAGGAAATCAACATAGATACCCAAGGCTGCAACATAGAGTACCTTGTTTGTACTGCCTCCAGTTGCAAGCACATGCTTCCATACATATGGAGACCAAAACATTAGGCCATACACTGTGTTTCCTCATCAGTGTTCTGTAAAGTTACGTCAAACTTCTTTGTACCCCTTGACCAACATGCCAGTAGTCTTCCCGCTGTACCTACATGCGAGCCCTTTGTTCCATGCACTAGCTTCTCCAGATCCCTTTGTGCTGTATCATTTTATAATCTGACCCGATTTAAATAATTAGTATTTTCTTTCATTTTTCCTTCCAAAGTGAATAATCTCAGTTTTCCACATATTCCGTCTTTCAACTTCAATTCCTTCATCCTGCATTAATATTGATAATAAATAGGTAAGAGCTCAACACTGACCCCTCTGAAACCCTGAGAAACTGATCAAAAATGATTCAGTTATCCCAGTTCTATTTTCTGTCAGTTAATCGATCATTATCCATGCCAAGATAAACAAACACGATGTTTTGGTTATTTAATGCTAATATTGCCACTAAAGAGATGATTAAAAACGTTTAGATTTCATGATCATTCAGTTTAACCAACAATATAGACATTTGCATTATTTCATAACATTCACCCCTCAGAACAATAATAAAAGCCTGAATCTAGACAAAATAGCTGGCTTAAAGTGGGTATTATTTTAATTCTAGGATTATTACATTTAAAATAAGCAGGATAAAAATTAAAGGTGCTGGAGGAACTCAGCAGGTCAGGCACCATCTATGGAGGGAATTGACAGGCAACGATTCAGGCCGGAATCCTTCTTCAGCCTGATTGGAATAGGGGGAATGAAAGATGGAAAAGGGGGTGGGGGGACAAATCCAGGCAAGTGATAGATGGATACAGGTAAGGGGGGGGGGGGGGGTTTGATTGACAGATAGGTGGAGAAAGTGACAAACAATGAGAAGTAAATAGGAGGCAAAATTATGTCAGATGAGGAGTGAAACGTAAAGTCTTTTAAAGGAAATTGGTCTCTTTGTGGAAGAAAAGTGTACAGAAAAATGTACTGAAAGGTATTACCTTGTTAATTTCATGTATTTAAATATATTTTAGCTATTTGTAAATGGCTGGAAGATGTTTACATATAGATAACAAGACCAGGAGTTGCAAGCAGCAAAAGATAAATGGCCTCTGGAAAAGTATGGTGGGTTGAAATCTGTTCCCTTATCACAAGTTCACGTTATAGGAGTATAATTAGGCCAGTCGGCCCATCGAGTCTACTCTGCCATTCAATCATGGCTGATCTCTGCCTCCTAATCCCCATTTTCCTGCCTTCTCCCATAACCCTTGACCCTTTCTACTCAAGAATTTGTCTCTCTGCCGTAAAAATATCCACTGACTTGGCCTCCACAGCCCTCTGTGGCAATGTGTTCCACAGATTAACTACCCTCTGACTAAAGAAATTCCTCCTCGCCTCCTTTCTAAAAGAGTGCCCTTTATTTCTGATGCTATGACCTCTGGTCCTAGACTCTCCCACCAGTGGAAACATCCTTTCCACATCCACTCTATCTATGCTTTTCATTATTCTGTAAGTTTTAATGAGGTCCCCTCAACCTTGTAATCTCCAGCGAGTATAGGCCCAGTGCTGTCAAACGCTCATCAGATGCTAACCTCATTCCTGGAATCATTCTTGAAAACCCCCTCTGGCCCTCTCCAGAGCCAGCACATCTTTCCTCCGTTATGGGGCCCAAATTTGCTCACAGTACTCCAAATGCGTCCTGACCAATGCTTTATAGAGACTCGGCATTACATCTCTGTTTTTGTATTTCAGTCCTCTTGATATATTGAATTTGCCTTCCTTACTACCGATTTGACTTGCAAATTAACTTTTTGGGAGTCCTGCACCAACACTCCCAAGTCCCTTTGCACCTCCGATTTCTGAATTCTCACTCCATTTAGAAAATAATCTACATCTTTATTCTTATCCAGAGATGGAAATCTTCTAAAATTATTGACTGAATTTTTGGAAGACAAAAATTGTGCTTTCCGAATATGTGGTAAATATTGTTTAGTCAGCTGAGTAAATCATTTTTTTAAAGCTTTTGAAATGTTGCAAGGTACAAATGGATTGATGCTATATATATATATATATATTTTTTTTTTCCTTACAGGACTGCATCAACCTCAGTTGAGAAAGTAAGAGAAAGAAGCTACCAGAGAGCTCTGCTTTTGAGTGATCACAGAAAAGAAAAAGAAGGTGGTAAGTGTTATGGAGCTAATAGAAAAAATAAAGTTGGCAATGTCAAGTTTTAAAAATTGTATGTTTCCTGTGAAATGGGAATATTTCAGAATTTGGTGGACCAAGCCTAGGTAAGAAAAGAGTGAAAGCAAGTGTGATATAGCAAGTAATAGACTGCACATGCGCTGTATGTAAAAAGCATACTTAAAACACTGGGAAAAGTTATTTTATGTCCAGTACAGACTGAGATAGGTAAAATTACATTGAAATATATGGAAATGGCAAATAAATCAATATTTTGTGTCTCTTCATGGAAGAAGGCAGTAAACTTCCCAGTAAAGGTGACAAACAACAGGCCTAAAGTGAAGGAGCTGCAGGAAATTAGCAAAAGCTAAAAAAAAAGCATTGGAGTAATATTTGGACTGAAAATTCTTAAATATCCAGGACTAGATGACCTGCATCCAAAGTTTTGAAATAAATGGTTTTGGAGTTGGTGGACACACTGTCAGTTTCCAAAATCCTCCCATGGCAGCGTGTTACAGGCACCTACTGCACTCTGTGTAAACAACCAACTTGCCTCGTGAATCTCCTTTAAATGTTCTTCCTCTCTCCTTAAAGCTATGCCCTCTAGTATATAACATTTTCACCCTGGTGAAAAAGCGATGACAATTTACCTCTCTAGGCTTCTCATAATTGTAAATACATTTCACATCACCCTTCAGCCTCCGATGCTCCAGTGAATATGCTTGTCCAACGACTCCTTGTAGCAAAAACCCCCTAATCCAGGCAACATTCTGGAGAACCTCTTTTGCACTCTCTCCAAAGGCTCCATATCCTTCCTGTAATGGGGTCACCAGAACTGCACACAATACTTCAAATGTGACCTAAGTAAAGTGTGAATCAGAGGTGGTCTGAGGCATTGGATGAGATGCTTAAATGTATAGGTTTAATGATACACAGCTAGGTTGCAGGGTAGACATTTCAGAGGGGCTTCGGGGGATATTAGTGAATGAATAAGAACATGGCAGATGGAATGTATTGTGGAAATATGTGAAATAGAGAGGGTAAGTATTTTTAAAGTGGTGAGAGTTTGAAAATAGCTGCTCTTCACCTCCTTGTACACGTCACAAAAGTTAATGTGCAGTTACAAAAAGCTAGCAGGAAGGCAAATGGTACGTTGTCCTATAAGGAATTGATTACAAGAGGAACAATGCCTAACAGGGATTATTAGGACCCATATGAGAGAACACCTGGAATATTGTGTGTTATTCTGCTTTCTAAAACTTGGGAAATATTTACTGGTGATAGAGTGGTTAGAAACATAGAAAATAGGTGCAGGAGTAGGCCATTCGGCCCTTCGAGCCTGCACCGCCATTCAATATGATCATGGCTGATTATCCAACTCGGTATCCTGTACCTGCCTTCTCTCCATACCCCCTAATCCCTTTAGCCACAAGGGCCACATCTAAATCCCTCTTAAATATAGCCAATGAACTGGCCTCAACTACTTTCTGTGGCAGAGAATTCCACAGATTCACCACTCTGTGTGAAATTTTTGTTTCTCTTCTCTGTCCTAAAAGACTTCCCCAACATCAGGAACAATCTTCCTGCATCTAGCCTGTCCAACCCCTTAAGAATTTTGTACGTTTCTATAAGATCCCCCCTCAATCTTCTAAATTCTAGCGAGTACAAGCCCAGTCTATCCAGTCTTTCTTCATATGAAAGTCCTGCCATCCCAGGAATCAGTCTGGTGAACCTTCTCTGTACTCCCTCTATGGCAAGAATGTCTTTCCTCAAATTAGGAGACCAAAACTGTACGCAATACTCCAGGTGTGGTCTCACCAAGGCCCTGTACAACTGCAGTAGAACCTCCCTGCTCCTATACTCAAATCCTTTTGCTATGAATGCTAACATACCATTCGCTTTCTTCACTGCCTGCTGCACCTGCATGCCTACTTTCAATGACTGGTGTACCATGACACCCAGGTCTCGTTGCATCTCCCCTTTTCCTCATCGGCCACCATTCAGATAATAGTCTATTTTCCTGTTCTTGCCACTCACATTTATCCACATTATACTGCATCTGCCATGCATTTGCCCACTCACCCAACCTATCCAAGTCACCTTGCAGCCTCACAGCTAACACTGCCCATCAGCTTCGAGTCATCCGCAAACTTGGAGATGTTGCATTCAATTCCCTCGTCCAAATCATTAATATATATGGTTGTAATGAAAATACACCAGATTGATTCCGGAATGGTTATTCAAGGGTCACAGTCTCAGAATAAAGAATCAGGACATGGATGGGAAGAAATGTCAGCATAGAGAGGGTGGATAATCAGACTATGAAGGCTGATTATGTTCAAGACAAGTTAACAGATTTTTAGATATTAAGGGAATGAAGGGATCTGGGGAACATGCAGTAAAGTGGTGCTGACATAGATTAACCATGAGCTTCTTGAATGCAGAGCAGGAACAAGGGATCAAATGACCTGCTCCACTTCTATTTCCTCTATTCTTATGAAATAATAGGTGGAAGTATGTGGTAAACGTACTTATCAACCAGGAACAAAGTTGTGGATAACAAACAGGCTGAAATTACTCGCTTGGTTTAATAGGTTTTGGACCTTTGGTGGAATTTATTTTAGTTGCTTTCAAATTGAATTTAAATGTTTAATGAATACCATCATGCAGTAGGAAATTCAGACCTCTACACAATGCACAAGTTCTCATAAGAGGTATGAATGATTGAATGTAACGAAGTGTAAGATGGAGTGGTATAACAGAAAGAACTTTAGAGATTTAAGGTATACTCACTGTGTGAGGGTACACTCACTATGCACCTTTTGTGACTCAAGGATGTGATCATGCTGGAGGGAAGGAGGAAATTGAAAACGTATGTCCTTTTTTAAGAAAGCTTTGAATTAACCAGACTGAATTTGAGTTATCACAGTCCAATTGCAAAGCAAGTTTATTATACCATTACAAAACAATAGTTCTAAGGTAGGAACATCATCAAGTAGAATTTGACATGCCTGGTCAAAAGCCTAGGTAGAGGGCCAGGCAATAAGGGGGTCAAATATGGAAAGAGAAGTGGTCAAATCTAAAGAAAGGAATTCTTGAACTGGGGGACCAACTAAATTTGGGAATGATCAAGAGGCCAGAATTGGAGAAACATATCTCAGAGGGATGTACGTCTGCAGAGATGACAAAGTTAGGGAAACGTGATCACATTGGATGGGTTTCAAGAGAGTCAAGAGTGTTTTATTGTCCCAAAACAGAACAATGAAATTCTACTTGCGGTAGCACAATAGATATACAAGAGTACTCTAAGTAAAGGTAAACATTTTGAGTATTACAATGTTGCTCGGCTTCTGTGATGAAAGGATTTGAAAGCAAATTAACCCAGTTTTACAATAAACCTATTGCTTATGCAGGAACCAGTGTAAATCAGGAGTGAACGTTAGTGAGACAAAATGAATGAAGGTGAGGATTCTGAAATTTGGATGACATCAGGGGTAAGGGGTGAAGCACATTATGTTACAGTGAGGAAGGCTGGTCAAATGTGCGTTAAGAGTAATTGAGCCTGGAAGTAAGAGGCAGAGGTGAGGATTTCACAAACAGATGAGCTGAGATAAGGTTCAAAAACTGGAGACGAATATGGAATTTGAAATATGCAACCTTAGTGATATGTGGTTTGATGTTCATCGCTGGATCAAAGACGATGTGGATTGGCATTAGGTAATTACCAGGAAAGTATTGAAGTCAGGAGTTTGGGTTATTCCATACAATTTCTGTTGTTGAATCATTTCCTCAGATGGTTGAGTATTGATGGGGTTAAAAACTCATCTTTGATCACTTGAACTGATCATGCAATATTGTACTTTTCTTGCACAATAAAGTTCAACCACAGTTAAATAATTTATTTTGTACAATAGAGGATACATTTATATTCCTGCACTTTTAAATTATATTTTGTTGCCCAGAAGTTGGCATCTTTTATGGTAATTAATTTCATGTCTATGTAAGAAGGGTATTGTTTAATCTTGGTAATTATAGAAAGTAGATTTAGAGATTTTGCTAATTATTCAACTAAATTTAGCCTATGGTTTCTAATGCTATTTTGTTGGGACTTCCATCTGTAGGAATGATTTCACCCACTCATAGCCCAACATCAACTCATTGGCCACAGTCTCATCTCCAAACTCCACCCTCATCCCATTGTTCAAAACCCATTCCACGTCTCCAACTGAAGATCCCAGCTTTCCATCCCAGTGAATCTAACCTAGGTCAGTAGTGAAGACATTCCATATTCATTCCACCATTTATGTGACATGTAATTATTTTTATCATATATTCTAATGTCATTTCAAACTGAACTCCCTTTATTGTTTCCATATTGCTTGTACTAATTAATATTTTATGTAAATATCAGTGAATAAATGGGTTTATAATTGTTGATATGTAAGGCTATTTTTAAATTATAGATCTTTGTACTTGGTAAAATGCATGTAGTAAAATGTATAATATGAAATAAAGTGTGGGTTCATCGTACTTGCAATTTTTTGTATTCTGGAATTTATATTACTACCTCCATTTTCGATATGGCAGCTAGGTGTATGAAAATTGTAAAACAGATATTGTCTGGTGGTTTGTGCATTTCTGCTGGTAAATGTTTAAAGGAATACTCCACACTAAGGCTCTATACAAGCCTTATAAAGACACAGAAAAGATGTGGGATGGAAAGAAATTATTTGCCCTTCAAGCCTGCTCATTTCACCAAGCAATGTACAAGTTAAACATCATGCATTTTCCCCGGTTTTGTCTTACCTCTTGAAGAGGTGTCTGAACACAAGTATTACTTCCAAGAAGAGAACTGTGAAACTTCTACCCGTCTTCTAAAGGTAATTGATCAAAACATTTGGATATCTATCTAACATTGCAATCTCCATTATTCAGCCTGAGCCAGTTAAGATCTGGCTTTATTGTGGATCCCGAAAGGGTGAAAGATTAAATGTTTCTGACGAGTGTTTGAATTGTGAGACTTAGCACTGAGATACCATGCCTCAATTCTTCTAGCTCATTGATGGGAGACAATGCAAAAGTCTAGATCTGGTTATGGAGAAATCTGAATGAATATCTTGAAAAATCAATTAATACAAATTCTGAGATGGTATATTATGAATGTAGAGTATTCCTTTAAAAGCTCTGGCCAAAAATTCCAGTAATTGTGGCTCACAAATATGCATGGATTATAAAAGTTGGAGAAGTATATTTGCTGAATAACCGTTGATTGTGCAAACAGAAGTTATCATAAATAACTAGCAACCTAAAAGCACAATGTTAGTAAATATAAGTTTCATTTTTGCTAAAGCGCAGGAAGAGTTATTCAAGTTGTGCTTAACAAATGTTAGTTTTTTTTACCTGTAATGGGGAAAAAATGAATTGTGATTCTATACATGGACAAAGTTACTGCACGTTGACGACGAGCAACAAACTCATTTAGTGTACAACATTATTTAATGTGACATTTATATTTAAGATACCAAAAGAAGAAATGGCTGTTGTTTTAATAATTGGAGTAGCAATTTTAATGTTTGCTGTTTGTATTTCTTCTGTACTGTCTTGTTGCTCTATATTAATCCTTTAATATATTTCCACAGAAGTTTCAGAAGCTGAAATTCCAGAGCAAATTTCTGAAAAGGAATGTCCTTCTCCAGTGAATTCTCAGAAGCATAATATAAGCCCTACAAAATTAAACAAGGTAACTAACTTGTTATGGATGATTTCAGTAATTCATTAAAATAGGCACACTGATATTTGTACCACATTTTTTATTTATTACACTGTGAGAATATTATAAATTTATCATGTGTTCAGTTTAAGTGATTTTTAAAATCTTGTATTTTAACTCAACAGCCTTGTCCGTCGTCGCCTCCGATTTCATCCCAGTCCCAAGTAAAGTTGCAGGTGAAGACTTCCCAAGTAGAGAATACAAATAATATAATTGAGACTTCTAATCTGAATCAATCTAAACCTGAGGCACAACAGAAGCTCAATTTATCCCAGCCAATAACAAAAATTAATTTTACCAGCCAATCTGGAAATCCACATTATTCACAACATCCATGTCCATTACAATCCCAAATTTCAGTAAAACCATCCAATTCTCAGCCGACACAACTTCCGTTGAAAACTCAGTGTCCTGTGCTTCCATCACATTCTGAGAAGATTATTAAATCTCCAGCCCCTCATGCACCTGGACTGTCCAACTATCTTCCATCAAGTTCTCAACTGCAGCCTCAGACGCTGTTGCATTCACCAAAGTCACAGACACAGCATCTGGGATCATCCTACAGGACAATTCATTCACAGTCACCTCAGATGGGAACCGCACAGGCCCCATCACATCGAGGATCTTTTTTAACGCCTGTCACTGTGGGGCAAGTATACTATCAAGCAACACAGCCTGGGAATTTAGCACAAAAGCAACAGACAAGTGCAACGTTTTATTCTTCATCTACAGCATCATCAGGTCATCAACCTAGTATGAGTCAGTTCAGCCAGCAACATTCAAGCAACAGTGTGCCACCTCCACCACCACCACCTCCACCACCACCTCCACCACCACCACCACCACCCACGTACTATCAAAACCAGCAACCTTCTGGGAACTTTCAAAGTTTCAGTCAGCCGAGAACAAATGTTCTCCAGCAAGGAGCATTTTCGCCTGCACCAAGTCCTACCCAAACTTTGCCTGGATCTAATTTACTTCAGTCTTCTCCTGGGACTATTTTACACCAAGGTCCTCCACAATCTCCAAGTTCTGCATCACAATCAGCAGTAGCTGCTTCTGTACATCATGCACCATCTGCAGGGCAGTATCCTCCATCTGCGAATTCCGGTCTGCATCACTCTTCCTCGGCACCGGCAACACAGCCACACCCTCCAGTGTCGCAGTCACCTGGATCAGGACCACATCATCCGCCTCTTCCAGGTTCACACCATCCTCCACCTCAAGGACAGGCCCAACACCCACCAACATTGCCACATGTAAAAAGTACAGTCCATCCAGTACCACCAACACAAGGGCAATTACTACATGCTCAGACTTCAGGACATCATCCACCGCCACCGCCACCTCCACCACCAGGGTCAACATCTCATCACCATCAACCACCATCTGTAACTGGACTGCAATGTCTACCAGCATCTGGAACTACAACATCCCATCAACTTGCACTTAATTCAGCAGCACCGTCTCCTCCTCCACCACCGCCACCACCACCACCACCGCCAGCTCCAGTTCATGGGGTGGGACATCATGTTTCCCCTGGACAAACATCTCATCATCCAACTTCTCAAGGACCACATCATCTTCCACCAGGGGCCCATCAAACTTTGGGTCACCATCCTACGCATCATCTAGGATCTCCACTTCCACCTGCGGGATCAGGATCTCATCATCCACTGCCAAGGCAAGGCTCTCATCACCAGCCTCAAGGAGCAAATAATATTGTGGCACTTGCAAGCCCAGGATTCCATCCTCCATCCTCTGGTGTAGTATCGCTTCCACATGCAGGTCAAGGACTTAAACAGATGCCTGCATTACCCCCACAAATATCTGTTCCCAGATCACAATTGCCACCATCTTTCCAACAAAATAATTTTCACAGCTCAGGATGGCACTGAAATGGGGTTGTGCAAACCGATTAGAACATTATTCTGTAAAATAAGATGTAAATATTTTATGTATTGTATCTTTTAAAGATACTTCTTAAGACTTGTAAGTTAGACATTGTAATAAACTTAAAACCAGTGCTTATCTTTGTTTGTCTTTCACAACCGTTTTTGATTCTTAAGAACATTTTACTCCTGTTGGAGTTGTGTATATATATGTTTGTGAAGCCAGTGGGACGAAAAACATTTTCAAATTTTATTTTGTAAGTGGACATTCCAGCCACCCTTACTGATATTATAGTGCACAGGATGGCTCAAAATTGTAATTTAGTATTTTATTGTTGCATTTAAAAATGCATTTATTGAATGTTTTGTATAAATTTTTTTATTCAAGTATGTTAAATATATCTGCACTTCTAAGGAGTGTTGGCACTCAAGCAATTTACATTTTTGTTCCTTTCCTTTCTGTAGTAAAACTTTTTTGTATACTATTAAACTATAGCAGAACAATGCAATATTGGTTTTGAGACATTGCAGAGTGGTTCTTTTACTTTATTGGTTATTTGTAGGAAAGTAATTTAATGTATAGATTATTTCCAATTTCTGCAGATGTTATGTAAATAATTGTGTATTTACTTTTTCCTTTGTAAAAAAACTTGCCAATGCTTCTGTCCCATTTTTGAATACTGTTGTAAATTTGAGTCCCTTTGCAAAAAGATGTGTATGTTCTTTGTGAGCTTAGTATAAGAGTTTTAATTTTAAAAAATACTGTCACATTACAGCACTGGTTGGGCATTTTAATCCATGTTAATAAATCACAGTAAACTGCATTTTTTACAAATGACAAATGTGGATTTAGGATTTTGTTGTTTGTTGTACATCAAGACCCTGCAATCTTAGGATGTTGTACTAACATTTATTGTTATTATAGGATTGCAGAAATGCACTAGAGTAATATTTATTCTTACATTTCTTGGAATTTCATTTATTTTCTTCATTCTTGATCTTGCCATTGGTAGTGAACCTAAATGATTAGGGACAGAGATGGAAACACCTTGCTCTAATAAGGTAATGTGCTGTCAGTTGAGATGCTAAATGACACAGGTTTGTATGAACAAGATGTCAATAATCATATTTTTATACTTTTCAACTGCTGTGCCTACCTCCATCATTCTGTATGGTACGACTATAGATTTATTTACACTTTTTTTTCCACAACGACTCAGATGCCAAGGAATACACTGACTTTTAGGAAATGTGGAACATTTTGTTGGTGTGTTACCAGAAGGTTAAAATATACTTCAAATATCCCAATAAGAATGGGGGTATAAAGAACAAAGGGGAAAAATGGATTTTTGAAGTGTGTTCAACAGAATTTAAGAAATGTGTATGGATAATGTAAGATGCATTGAAATTTTAAATCTGGAATTGTTTGGTTTTATCTAATTCTAACTTTACCAACAATCTAAATAGTTTGGTTTTATTTTGGGGAAAAACTATATGCAACACATCCAATGGGTTTTCCAGAGTATGAATTGGATATTGGCTGTATTAAGAATATTGGCTCCTAAATTGGCTCTTAATTTCAAAGATTTTTCAAGAAGTGCACAAGCTAAATTTGGAACTATGAAAGGCATCCACTACCTCTTTTTGTTAGTTTCTGCAGTATGTCGCAGGTACTTTCAAGCACAAGAAATATAGTGTTCCAAATATGATTTTTGTACGCTTTATAAAAGTTCAACCAAAATTGATCATTTAAGAAAATAAAATTGATCGTTTATTTTCTTAAGGTAGACAAAAATGCTGGAGGAACTCAGCGGTGAGGCAGCATCTATGGAGCGAAGGAAATAGGCAACATTTCGGGTCGATACCCTTCTTTATTTTTTCTTTATTTTCTTAAATTTACTTTGTATCCTGCTTATATGGCTTGTACTTTGATTTGATCTTCAAACTAAGGAATCAATTTTTCACTGGAGCTGCTGCAATTTGCAGCGAGAAAGGAGGAGCATTGGAGGAACTCAGCCAGTCAGGCAGCGTCTGTGGAGGAAAATGAACACTGAACCCAAAATGTATGTCCAGTTGCTAGACCCACTGAGTTCCTTCAGCTGCTCTCCGTGCTTCAATTCCCAATTAATTGCTTCTTGGCAATTGAACCCCAATATATTAAAAGAGAATTCACAGAAAGCTTCCAAATCAGACAAAGGTTGGTACTCGTTAGTTCAATTTCTACATTTAACTTCCAGCAATGTGTTTCAGAGGCACTTACAGATATCATATTATATGACTAAGTAAAGGAAATTCACCATTTTTGTTTGGTTACTTTACAGTGACTCATCAATTTTTAAACCTCAGCTGGAGTCACTGTTTCGGAGGAAAAATCCCATTCACTGCATGGTGAATTTAATACAGGTAGAAATATTCCAAAAGATGCAGGAGAAATCCCAGAACAGTAATTGTCTATTGCATTAATTTACGAAAGGCAGTAAATTTTGTTTTGGTGGGGTGGTGTGCTGGAGATCAGAAGTGATTTAAACTTAATAACTATTTCTTCCTAGTACACATCCCACAAGGTAATAGCAATGATTGCTTTAGTCTAGGGATCTGATTGGCTTTCAGGGTCTGCTGTATCAACAGGTGAATCTGAGGTCTGGGTTTGAGAGGTCAAGACGCCCAAGAAGCAGCTGAGATGGTGGCCAGAAACGCTGGGAGCAGCCATGATGAAACTAAACACACCAACCCTTTGCAGTTAAGCCTGCTGTTGCAGAATATCACAATTTGGGTAAGACATTAATTAGTCTACAACAGCCTTAAGTGATGAAAAGGTGAGGCCTTGGGGTCGAATGTAATATTTATCCCCCCAAGTGTGTTACACACAATCATACAAAGTAATAAATGAAGGCTTTGCAGAAGTATAACAAGAATGAGACACAGGCACACAATGCTATCTGGCAGAGAATGCTCTTACCACAAGTGTCATGAGTAATGTATTAAAGATTTTGCTTTAATACATTACACTTGCTTCTATTCCTCAGCCTTGGCAATCTATTACTTAAGGAATAAATAATAGCTAAGTGGCCTTTCACTATAAACCAATTATTCATTATATGTAATACTGCGCTCTGAATAGTCTTAAATGCAGCTGTGCTCAACCCCCCCCCCCCCACTGGCAACCTTTCACTTCACTTTACCTCCCTCACCACCAACCAGGGACCTACCACGCCTTCCGAGAGACAGATGTCCATTGCATTCTTTGCTCACAATCTTGTATCTACATTAGTGAAACCAACTGTTGACTAAGTGAGAGTTCTCCCTTGCTACTGAGACCAAACAAATTGAAAGAACAGTCTCTTATTTTCCTTGGATATCTTAACTCGATGGGATGAATATTGGTTTACCTCATGGAAAATTCAGCTCCCCCCCCCCCCCAGTGTTTTCCCACTGTCCACCTTGTTTTCTTCTGTGTATATTCACTTCCCATTCTCTCCCCACCTAATTCCACCTTTGTCCCATTCTCTCATTCCTCCCCTGGTTTCATCTGCTTAATCCCTCTGGTTTCACCTACACATACAAAATTCCATCCCCCATACTGCTATATATTGGAATCGTTCTTCCTTCTCAGCCCTGATGCAGGGGCTTAACCTGAAATGTTGACATGACTTTTGCCACCACTTATGCTGTTACTTGACCTGCTTAGTTTTTACACCATCCTGTTTTTGGTTTTAAATCTGCTCCCGTTTCTCTTTCCCTCATGCACCTTCTTTACTTTAGACTGCTTACCTTTTATAGATCACTAGACCAAGGGGGACCCGTTGGGTCCTGTCCCCTCAACGCACGGTTGCGGGGGGGGGGCTGCGGCGTCACACACACACTAACCACCCCCCTTGATATTATAATATTTATTGATTCCTTTTCCCCATCCCTGCCCTATCTCGAGGGGCAGAGAGAGTGAGGCAGAGAAAGAGATAGAGGGAAAGGGAGGGGGGGAGAGAGAGAGAGGGAGAGGGCAGACTTGAACTCGGCGAGTGGGCGGTGTGCCTCGGGACCTCTGAAGCCCTACCAAATTACAGCGTGATCAGCGGCTTCAATCCAGAGCCGGGGGGGGGGGGGGGGGGGTGCTGGGCTCAGGGCGGGGCAGGGCGCTGCGGCCGGCCGGCCGACCGAGTGCAAGTTGACTGCGAGCGGGAGGCGACAAAATGACTGCGAGTCGGGGGGGCGGGAGGGGTGTTAACATAACTCGCAGAGCATGCAAAAAGAGTGGCCAGCAGGCTGCGCTTTGAAAACTGCGCAGCTGGCCGCGAGGAGCAGAGCCATCATCAGCTTTAAAAAAGATCTGATTTGTGAACACTTTTAATTAAAAAACTCAAGAAATAATGAATCAAATTTTCAGATGAGGCGATTTTTGAAATCATGAGGTAAATCTCTCAGAATATGTAAATATTTCACCGTTAGCACGTTGTGTTTTCAAGGAGATGCGAATCACAGACAAACACAAATAAATACATCCACGATCAGAGTTATAATAATAGAGGTGCTTATAAAAATGAAAACTTGCCATCTCTATTTTCTGTTTTTGCTAGAACACAATAGTTAAATCAATACATTGCAATCTCCTCACTAAAATACAGTGCAGCTCTGAGAAATTTTCAGAAGAATGCTAGGTCCAAAAATGTTTGCCATTTTGAGTTGCCATGTTGTAATAAGTATTTATTTAATGAGCTACTTCACAAATATCTGATTCACGGGAATTTGATGAACCAAATATTTTATCAAGGAAGTTGTTTTAAGACATGTGTTTAAGAGGGAGACAGTTCATGGAGGGATTAAGGTCCAACCACCCTCAGTGGAACACTTCCATTTGGGAATGCTGAAGAGCCCAAGGAATGGAAGATCTTAGCTAACTCGAGCTTAAAGAAATGTGCGAGAAGGTGCATAACCATGGAGGAACATAGAAATGTGAAAATTCTAAATTTGCTTATCATAGTTCTTGCTAAGCAATAGAAAAGGGTGTGCTGGGTGAACAGGACTTGGTGTAAGAATTTTGGATGGCCAAGTTTAGAGGCACACAGCACAGAAACAGGGTCATTGGCCTAACTTGTCCATTCTGACCAAGATACCCTATCTAAGCTAGTCCCAATTACCCACATTTAGCCCATATCCCTCTAGACCAACTCAATTTCTTTACCAAACAAAAGCTCAGTATGTACATAGATGAAAGGTTTTTATTCCACAAGAATAATACTTTGATTATGCACATCCATAGTTAAATTAATTTTAGTTGAATAATTACAAAGCAGTGCATAATAGCATTATTTATCCTAAAATTAAGCAAAAGAAAAAGCTCCGTCATCCACCTAAAACATGAACTCTCATTCATGTTATCTCGTTACCAAACCTGCTAGCATTTCAAAAGATTTTTAGCATATGCAGTTATTGTGAATGAGGGAGTGAACCCTGGAGGTTCTTAAACATTAAGAATTTAACTGCAAGGTGCTGGAGAACAAATTGTAGGCCATGTCATCAAGCTGTGATGAATAAGGACTTGTGCAAAATTAAATAGAGGCATTTCAATCATAAAATGAGGGTGGGAGGCCAGTGAGATCAAGATTAAAATAATCAAATTTAGAATTGATAATGATATGAACGTGGGTTTCAGTGGCAAGTCGGTATAAAATTGCAGGCAGATGCATGGTGGTGGGTAGAATATTGCATCAAACGGCCACCAAATCTGGTCTGTTTTAGCTTGAGCCAAGAATATAATCTGGCAGAGGTAAGGACAATGTTTAACTAAGAAATTGTGGCTCATGTAACAGAAGCAGTGCAAGATATCATCAGTATTCAAATAGAACTGACTCAATGTTTTGGCAATAGCAACATGTAGATGATAAAAAGGAATGTGGCAAAGATGAAAGATATGATGATAAGGCTACAAATAGAAACAGGCTGGAGGAGAGGTACAGGTAAACTTCAAATGACTGGAGGGCACAATGGCGGAGCTGCTGCCTGACAGCGCCTGATTCTGAGTGCTGTCTATGGAGTTTGTACGTTCTCCCTCTGACCTGGGTGTTCTGGTTTCCTCCCGCATTTCAAAGATGTGCCGGTTTGTAGGTTAATAGGTTCCTGTAAATTGTCCCCAGTGTATAGGATAGAACTACTGTACGGGTGATAGTTGGTCAGCACAGACTTGGTGGGCCTAAAGGCCTGTTTCACACTGTCTTTAAACCAAAAAGTAAACTAAACAAATCATAACTGGTTATGATTATTAAGTTGTTAGGAGGGATTGAAACCTGATTTCAGAGAGTTTCATGGGTGAATTAGTTTAATCAATATCCTAAAATGCATGCTTTAGGGCATACTGGAGGTAAAACAGTAAATGGTCATGCACAATCTCAAATTTACATTATCCTGAGGGCACAATTCATATCTACTTACAAAACTCCATTTCTGAAATCAAAACTACCTGAATACCAAGATCATTATTAAACTGAACTTCACAAGCTATGGAATACCTGAAGAAATTCCAACTTATTCTTTCAAGATGTCCAACATACAACAGTGGGGGAACCAAACAACGACTGCTTTCTCAACCAAGAGCAGAGAGCTAAGAAATGCCATATTACAAAGTGTAAAGAGTTAGCAAAGATCCTATGCTGATGACAAGAATAAAGGAGAAACACAAAAGGAGTGGAAAGTCAAAAAAGAGCATAAGACTTACTCCAAAATGTTTTCTTCCCTGGTGGATAATAAGGCAGTTGCTTAAAGTCAGAGCAATAAAAACATTATAGTTTGAATGTCAACAAATCTGCATACATTGTGCATTTAAATATTATTCCACAATAATACAGCATTCTATCTGCAACTAAATAATTATCGTAAAATTATCTTGCCATTCCAATGAGCAACACGACTTGGAAACAAAACAGTTTAATTAGACAGTCACACGTACCTCAAACAATTGCTACTATTACAATACCAGAATTATTTATCCACAATCTAGTTATTGCAAAGGCAGATGGATAAACCAGTAACTGGTAGATTTAGAAATAGTGGCACCATAATTAAAGTGGACAATTGGAATAAAACTAGTCAGTTCACTTTCACATCATTCACTGTTTAGAGGTTAGTGCACACTTGGACCTGACAGGTAGAAAGTCTCACTACTGATGAGATATAACATGCCAGAATTGCACTTGACCACAATATTTGCTATCTAATAAATTTTTCATTACACACAGCAACTCAAATAATTAAACTAACATCTGAAGAATTCAATGCTTTAAAAAAAAAATCCCTATTTACATTGTTAATCCCTGAAAAAGCTACAAAGACCAGTGCAATTTGTTGTGCCACTGTCCGATGCTGAGAGAGCAAAGCTGTAAACAGACCCAAGATCAACTTTCTTTTCATGCAAATCTGGTTTGCTATACAGCAAGTTATTTTAAACAAGTTTTGACACGTTCACTTTTATTTTCACATCAATTAGTATCATTTCTGTACTGACAGCGAAACATTTTAACATATAATTTTTTTGTGACAAAATATTAAATCTGCACATGGAAAAATGTTTTCCTTTTTGTTCCTTTTGCAGCTTTAGTACAGGAGATCACAAACCTTTTGCTTGGATATATATACCTGACAATGCTGAAGCACAGTAAAAAAAATAATAATTTAAAACTTTGAAGGACACGTTCTTATGGAATTCTTAAATAACGATAGACAATTAGGGGACAATTTCAGTGATTACAATGCAGGTTTGCAGCTGAGTCTCCTTTGAAGGACTAAAATCGGACTTTTTGAAAGTCTGGTTGGACTGCAAAATGACTTACAAGGCATTAATGAACACGTAATATCCAGCAACACAATATTTAACTGAGCCAACAAATGTAAAATTTATACAGCCTCATTTGTACGTAAATAAGCTTCAAAACATGCATTCTCGTAGCACATGGCATTCATGAAAATATTATAGGTTAAGTCCCATTTCTGTGTTATATGGAAAGCTATTTTACAGGAAAATCTACAGATTTTACAAGAATAATGCTTCTTTCCTATTGGCTACAATTGTACAGCTCTGCAATATCTCGGCTACTTCCTTACCTTACATAGTAGTAGCATCTCACAGTTATCTTTCAATATTAATACTCATCAGCTAAAACAATTTTCATAAATAAGTACAAAAAATATCCAAACGCATGAAAAAGATTCTTATCACCTTCAGATAGGAAATTTAACATGAGATGGTCAGGCGATACTAGAAACAAAGCGTCAAGACATGTTAGGTGTTTTTAGCAGAGTCGGCTACCTCTTGCTAAAGACAAAAACTACTTTTCCCAAAGACACTGCAGAAAAGCAAAAGTTCAAACATTAACCATACTCGAGTGAAAAATAGCCTATTCTTGGAGGCTCGGATTTATACCCCTGATGTTTGAGAGTTTGCCACTTTGCTGGGTCCGTGATAAACATCGTCAGCTCTATGAAGAAAGTTGGTGAATGCTGCTAAGAGCTAAGCCAGGGGTGTCTGAGGCATTCCGCTGCAGAAGCTCGTTTCTCAGGAACCATTTCTAACATGGGCAGCAAGAAGTCAGTGAACTGCACAGCTTCTTCATGAGGCCATCCATATTTCTCAATAAGTACGTCAAACAGGCTCCAGGGTTTAAGTTTTGTAATGTGTCGTAGTTCTCCTGTGCACAAAAATAATAAATATTCATTATAATTTATACACATTCATTAAAAAATATTCTCAGGCAAGAACAAATTCTGAAAGAATGAACATGTGTCAGTTTATCTTACAGCATGCAGGCAGTTAACACCTAGAGCACCATTGCAGTATGGGTGAAGTACCGGACAAATTATTTGCTATTAACAAAGATAGAAAATAGTAAAGTTTTTCTAGAGTGCTTCCCTTCTGCTTTGAAAGGAAGTGAATAAGCACTCAATCAACCTGGTTCTTAAGTTGTTTTACCTGGTCAATTTAAACTGACTTATTGCAATATGTTTATGGCTAATCAACCATTTATACCATAGAATGTTAAGGATATTAATAATCCTTTTCCAAACCATACTTCCTTCATCTAACTTACTTGATTTAGCATCAAGGAGCATCTTACTACTCAGTACACTTTGAGGTAACATGCTTCAGCATTTGAGTAGTTTAGCTACTCTGAAAAATGATATAACATAGTGTAGAGAAATAAATAATTCTCACATATCCATCTGAAACAAACATTTTAAATAGCACTTACTGAGGTCAGTTATACAAAAATCAATCCATCACTTGTTTCAGAGTCCTTTTGGCCATCATGTGCATGCCAACAATCAAGTAACCATGTAGACTATTGTAATTTACCAATATTTGGTCCATAGCTTTCTATGCCTTGGCAATTCAAGCAGATATTTTAAATATTGTGAGAGTACCTGCCTCTATTCCCAGACAATGCATTTGAGATTGCAACTGCCCTCTAAGTGGAAAAAAATCTCTGATTCCTTCACGTTAAATATTGCCCTCTGGTTTTAGCATCCCAATTATGGAGACAAATTTCTCACCATTCATCTAATCTCTGCCCTCAACCTCCTCTACTTCGAGAAAAACAAACCCAACCTATCCAGTCCCAATTCATAGCCAAAACATACCACCCCAAGCAACATTTTGAAAAATCTGTGCACCCTCTCCAGTGCAATCACATTCTTCCTACAGTGTATGATCAGAACTGCACACAGTACTCCGGGTGTAGCCGAATGAACATTTTATAAGGTTGTGCTCTTATATTCTCTACCTTGGCAAATGAAGACCAATATCCCCTATGCCTTCTTCACCATGTTATCTACCTGAACTGTAACCTTTAGGGTTGCAACCTTTAGCAGTTTAGGTTCTAAGGTTCTGACATTACAACATAAAATCAGTTTTCACGGGGCACCGTCATCATTGCCCAAGCACAGGCTATGGACCAGATAAATGAGATTAGTGTGAACGAGTAATGGATCATTGACATGGACATAATGTGTAAGAAACTGCAGATGCTGGTATATACTGAAAATAGACAAAATGTTGGAGTAACTCAACGGATCCTTTTCTGGAGAAAATGATTAGCTGATGTTTTGGGTTGAGACCCTTCTTCAGTCAGGGGGAGGGAAACTAGAGATACGAAAAAGTACAGAACAAATCATAGCAAGCACCGATGACTCAAGAAAGGTGGAGCCCACAATGGTTCATTGTTGGCTGTGGAAGATGTGATAATGAAGGAATACAAACAGTGAAATTAGCAAGATTACTAGGGTGGGGGATGAACAAAGAGCGAGGGAACGCAAAGGTTACTTGAAATTAGAGAAATCAATATTCATACCGCTGGGCTGTAAGTTGCCCAAGCGAAATGTGAGGTGCTGTTCCTCCAATTTGCGTGTGGCCTCACTGACCGTGGAGGTGGCCCAGGACAGAAAGGTCAATGTGGACACAAAATGCTGGAGTAACTCAGCGGGACAGACTGGGAAGAGGAGTTGAAATGTTTGGCAACTGGGAGATCACGTAGGCCAAGCCAGATTAAGCATAGTATTCAGCGAAACGATCACCCTGTCTGCGCTTGGTCTCGCCAATATATAGGAGTCAACACAGAGCAACGGATACAATAGATGAGGTTGGAGGAGGTGCATGAACTTCTGCCTCACCTGAAAGGACTGTCGGGGTCCCTGGAAGGAGTCAAAGGAAGAGGTATAGGGAGGTTTCACGGCAGTCGGGTCATGACCCATGACCCATACTGTTGCTACGCTACGCCAAATTGAGTACACACGATGAACTGCAGGTAATAGATTTTATTTATATAGCGCTTTTCAGGACTCAAAGTCGCTTGGTAAGCACTTACCATTGTTTAGCAGCGTAGCGGGCCTGTTAAAAACCGCCGAAATTGTCAATTTTTGCGCTGTAAATAATTATGGAAATCGGGATAAGCGTGAGAGACATTTAGCCTACTTCAGAATTCCAAAAGTGAGGAGAAATGACGGTAGAGGGAAGCGAGAGCTGAAGGGACAACAACAGCCAGAGTGCTTGTCGAACATTGGCCGTTTGCTCACTGCATTTCATCAACTAAGGCATTATTTGTGTTTTTTCTTGATTAATTTGGCATCTAAAAAGTTTCAGAAGTGATAAATCTGGCTGTAAAATATTTAAATCGCCCATGGTTCTCAAGTGGGTTTTTACATACAAAAAGAAAACGCCTCTGAAGCAAAATTTACAACCAGATTTATCACTTCTGAGACTTTTTAGATACCAAAGGAATCAAGAAAAAACACAAATAATGCCTTACTGTTGATGAAATGCAGTGAGCAAATGCGATAATTCCCAATATTTTCAATTCCGATATCTGCACGGTCAATGTTCGCCAAGCACTTTAGCTGCTGTTGTCCCTTCAGCTCTCGCTTCTCTTTACCTTCATTTCGCTTCACTTTTGGAATTCTGGAGTTGGGTACATGTCTCTCACACTTACCCCGACTTCCACAATTTTTTACAGCGCATAAATTCAACATTTTGGCGTTTTTTAACAGGTAGGAAAGTATGCGTTTCTTGCATTAATAACATATACCGGAAGTTATGGATGTCCTCCAGATGGATTGAGCGGCTCCGTGCGTCAAACCCTATGACCCAGTGACCTTACGTGCAACCCCCCTATAGGGACAGGTATTCCATATCCTGCTGGAGAGGAAAGTACCGGGGAGGGGTTTCGGTGGGAATGGATGAGTGGACCAGGGATTTGCAGAGGGAACGGTCTCTATGGAAAAGGGTGGAGATGGGACGATGTGACTAGTGTTGGGATCCCATTGGAAGTGGTGAAAATGTCGGAGGATTATGAGCTGTGCGATGGCTAATAGGGTGAAAGGCGAGGACTAAGGGGTCTCTGTCCCTGATGCGACTGGAGAAGTGGAAAGCAAGAGCAGAGCTAAGGGAAACCGAGGAGACACATGTGAGGGCCTCATCTATGATAAAGGAGAACCCCTGTTCCTTAAAGAATGAGGACATCTCAGATGTCCTGGTATGGAACACATCATCTTGGGCGCAGATGCAGCGGAGACGGAGGAATTGGGAGTAGGGGACAGAGTCTTTGCAGGTGGCAGGGTGGGAAGAAGTGCAGTCTAGATAGTTGTGGGAGACAGTAGGTTTGTAATAGACATCAGTCGATAGTCTGTCTCCTGTGATGGAGACGGTGAGATCAACAAAGGGAGGTGCAGAGATGGTCCAAGTGAATTTGAGAGCAGGCTGGAAATTGGTAGTGAAGTTAATGTAGTCCATGAGTTCTGCATGGGTGCAGGAAGTTGCTCCGATGCAGTCGTCAATGTAGTGGAGATAGAGTTTGGGGAGAACCAGTGTATGCCTGGAACAGGGATTGTTCGACATACCCTACAAAGAGGCAGGCATAGTTAGGGCCCATGCGAGTGTCCATGGCTACACCTTTGATTTGGAGGAAGTGGAAGTATTCGAAGAAGTTGTTGAGCGTGAGGACCCGCTCCACTAGGCGCAGGTGAGTGTTCCTGGAGGGAAATTGGCTGGTTCTGTGGTCAAGGAAGAAAGGGATGGCTTTAAGGCCTTCCTGGTAGGAGATAGAGGTGTAGAGTGACTGAACGTCCATAGTAAAGATGAGGGGACGGGGGCCTGGTAAACGGAGGTCATTAAAGAGACAAGGGGCATGTGAGGTGTCTTAGACATAGGTCGGGAGGGATAGGGTGGAGTCGACGCACGTGGAAATTATTTAAGTGGGGCAGGCAGAAACAATGGGAATGACACCTCAAATTCTACCGTTAAACAAAAATAATTCAATTGATTGTTCCCTGTTAATAGACAAAAGAGACCAAGTTAAAAGTCGGAGAACATGGAATTCCCTGAGATTTTAAGGTGGAACATTTGGCACCATAAAGCTAGAAAGTCATTAACGTCCATGACATGGCAATCTTCAGATCCCTTGCTCAGAATCATTAAATTTCAGTACAACCACCAAAAGCACTCTATAAGCACAGTAACTGCCAGAAGGAAACGCATCAGAAATGTGCCAGTTGTTAATCTCCAGTAGGTTGGCTTCCTTCTATTTTCAGAATTTTTATATTGAAACCAAAATAGGTTTGCAATAAAAATATTTTTTATGTCAGTGGCCCACTTTAAGGTCAGTCAGGTATTTTTAAACCTGAGGTTGAATTAATCGTGACGATTCATTGTCATACCTTCTTTTCCAGTTATTGTACAATGCATTCCCTATGGTATTTTAAGCTTTTAGAAAGTCCCCCAAGTAAAATGGTTAAAACATAAAAGACCACTTCACCCCTCAAGCTTGCCATCGCTGATCTGTCCCAGGCCTCATCTTCAGTGTTCCCCCATTGCCCTCAATTCCCAGTCCTTCAAAAATGTATCTACTACTTCTTTAAATACCCCTAATGAATAAGCTTCCACAATCTACTTTGGTAGAGAATTCAACATCCACTGCAAGAAGTTCCCTTGCATCTCTATTTTAAATGACCACCCCATAAATCATGTGCCCTCATTCAAGATTTAGCCACTAGTAGAAATATCTCAACATCCACCCTGTCATGCACCCCAAGGTGTTATATGTTTCAATAAGATCACCACCTAAACTCCAAAGAATATGGATCTAATTTATTTGGCCAATTGTGATTGGATAACCCTCGCACACCAGTATTTAGCCTGATGAATATCTTTTGGATTGTCTCTGGTGGCAGTATATCTTTTCTTAAATAAGGAGACTTCCCTATTTCTATACTCCAACCCTCCCACAATAAAGGCTAATATGCATTTGTCTTTCTAGCCACTTACTGTGGCTGCCCCTAGCTTATAGTGATTTATACACACCTAGGTTCCTCTGTATTTCACTCATCTTCAAACTTTCTTCACAAGTGTCTGCCTTTAGATTCCTCTTACGAAAGTCTATAACCTCACTCTCACATTAAGTTCCATTTATCAAATATTTACTCACTCACTCAATCTATCTGTATCTTTTTTGCAATGTCCTTGTTGCAACATGGCCTATTTTTGTGCCATTGACATACTTGGATACCTTACTCTTCACCTCCTCTGAGATATTAATATAAATTGATGACAGGTTGAGGGATAAATTCTATGGAGAAATTTTGAATTATTTTTAATCTATATTACTAAAAGTAAGATCTTGACCACTTCCTGTTTTTCTGTTTCATGATTTTAGAAAAAACGCTGCCACTTACGTCTGTGATTTTTGGCCAGCTTACTCAGAGTCCCCCTCCGCTGCGCAGGACAAGAGGATTTTTCCCATCGATTAAACATAAAAGAGTTATTAATGTTTTTAAAATGTTGACATTCTCTCTGCTGCCCCTGCTGGTGGACTATAAAACCCGGAAGTGTTGTGCCTCAGACAGTCTCTGCAAGATGGGGGAAGTGAGAGGGTCACGTCTCTCAGTCTGAGCTGTGAATAACACTAAACACATGTCTACTAAACTGTGAGTGTGGTTTTACTGACCTTGAGTGCCCTTAATGCGGTTTGAAAATGAAAATGTGGTTGGTTTGAAGTAAACGCACTGCAAATGATTGGTGGGGGTTTGGGTTGAAGTAAAAGCACTGCAAATGGTTGGGTGGGGGTTTGGGTTGAAGTAAAAGCACTGCAAATGGTTGGGTGGGGGTTTGGGTTGAAGTAAAAGCACTGCAAATGGTTGGGTGGGGTTTGGGGTTGAAGTAAAAGCACTGCAATTGGTTGGTTAGGTGGGGATTTGGGTTGAAGTAAAAGCACTGCAAATGGTTGGTTGGGTGGGGTTTTGGGTTGAAGTAAAAGCACTGGTGAATGGTTGGTTGGCTGGGGGTTTTGGGTTGAAGTAAAAGCACTGCGAATGGTTGGTTGGCTGGGGGTATGGGTTGAAGTAAAAGCAATGCGAATGGTTGGTTGGCTGGGGGTTTTGGGTTGAAGTAAAAGCACTGCGAATGGTTGGTTGGCTGGGGGTTTTGGGTTGAAGTAAAAGCACTGCGAATGGATGGTGGTCTAAACTTGACAAGTTCCTGTTTGCACTGTATATTGATTTTAGATAAAACGCTACCACTTACGGCTGTGATTTTTGGCCATCTTACTCAGCCCCCCTCCGCTCATCAGGTGCAGAGGATTCTTCCCATCAATGAAAAATAAAAGTGTTATTAGTGTATTAAAAATGTTGAGAATCTCTCTCCTGTCAATCACGCCATGAAGGCCACACCTTTTCCGGTGGGAGGGGGGAGGGATTATGAAACCCGGAAGTGTGGGTGTGGCTCAGTCTCTGCATGATGGGGGAGGGAGAGGTCACGACTCTGTCTGAGCTGTGAATCAACTGAACACACTGAATGTCTACTGAACTGTGAGTGTGGTGTTTTGTGTGGTTTTATGGTGGTTTCACCCTGCTTGAAATGATATGAAACTGCATTTGAATGTGGTGGCCTTGAACCCTGCATGAAATGGTATGAAACTGCATTTGAATGTGGTGGCCTTGCACCCTGCATGAAATGATATGAACCTGCATTTGAATTTGGTGGCCTTGCACCCTGTTTGAAGTGGTATGAAACTGCATTTGAATTTGGTGGCCTTGTACCCTGCTTGAAGTGGTATGAAACTGCACTTGAATTTGGTGGCCTTGCACCCTGCTTGAAGTGGTAAGAAACTGCACTTGAATTTGGTGGCCTTGCACCCTGCTTGAAATGGTAGCAAAATGGATTTGAATTTGGTGGCCTTGCACCCTGCTTGAAATGGTAGGAAAATGGATTGAATTTGGTGGCCTTGCACCCTGCTTGAAATGGAATTTCAAGGAATAGCCGTGAGTCAACTGCCAGCCCACCAGCCATGAGTGAGCTGCCAGCACATCAGGCTCGAGGGACTGAGCTGCCACCCCAAGAATCCATTTGGCCCACAATGTCCATACTAGCCCTCTGGAGACCAGTCCCTTCAGCCCACAACACCCATACCAGCACTCCAGAAAGGCCCTCCCCCCACTGGCCACCAATATTGGAATTGGTGGAGAGGTGGAATATTGCGTTGGGGGACCAGCCCTCCCGTGTGAACATGGGCCCACTTAGTCTAGTAATACACTAAAAGGTAAAGGAAAAGATACTCCTTACTTCAACACTACATGCATATAACTATATTTCAACAAATACTTATGAAGTTTGGCATGTCCCCAACAACCCTCACCAACTTCTACAGATACGCCATAGAAAGCATTTTATCGGGATTCATCACAGCTAAGTTTGGGAACAAATCCATCCAACACCGCAAGAAATTGCAGAGAGTTGTGGATGTAGCCCAGACCATCACCTTCCATTGACTCCATCTTCATTTCATGCTGCCTTGGCATTATCAAGGACCAGTCACTCCCTCTTCTCTGCTCTCTCATTAGGCAAGAGGTACAGAAGTTTGAAAACTCATATCTCCAGATTCAGGGACAGTTTCTTCCCAGCTGTTATCAGACAAATGAACCATCCTATTACCTACTACAGAATGGTCCTGGCCTCCCATCTATCTCATTGAAGACCTTAGAACTATCTTTAATCAGACTTTATCAGATTTCATCTCACACTAAATGTTGTACCCTTTATCCTTTATCTGTCCACTGTGGACTGTTTGATTGTAATCATGTACAATATTTTCTTTGTCTGGATAGCACACAAACAAAAGCTTTTCACTGTACCTCGGTACACATGAAAATAATAAACTAAATTAAACTAAAAACTAAACAGCTTCTTGATGTTAGCCAATAATGAAACGTATGGCAATTGCAACATATTTGAGATTGCTTTGTTGTATATTTGTACTATTGCACAGCACGCAATAAATTATCAATAAACAAGACCAAAGGACTATATAAAACAAAAAAGTTGCTGACTCCAATTCAATTCCTGCCACCCCCCACAGCTTTTCTTTTGGTGACTACTGGAAAGACAGTTGACGGCACGGAAAGACGGCACCCTGGAAAGGCTGGGTTAGCACCCCCAGTCTGTGTCTTTCGTGAGAAAGACACCCAATAAAGCTACGGAAAGACCTAATGAACCACCATGGCCTAAAAATCCATCAGGCGAGAATGAAATGCTCGGAGAAGGAGAAAGAGGAGCAGCGCACAGGCCTTGAACCTGGTGAGACGCAGGAGGAGCCCGGCCAGGACTCACCGCACAGAGCCCAGTCCCTCCACGCACTAGAATCTCCCAACCCCTGCAGAGTAGTTATTAACATGCCTAGATGCTGCTGGGACGCAAGTCTGGGCCTGATCAACCCCGGTTGGGTCACCTGGGCGAGGGTGTCTGATGTTGTGAGACCCGAAACACCCGATGAACCCAGATCACATCACTGAGGATGCGTCCCAGCACATCTAGAAAATGTATATTTTTCACATTTATGCCATTCCAGCTACACCGTCCATGGAGTGTCCTAGTTTTATTATCATTAGTTATTCTACAAAACAGATCATTGCACTGGACTACAAACTATTAAAAGGTCTGGTCTGAAGTTCCACATATGTTTGAGCAGTTTCTTTCATGATCTGTTGGCAACACATTGCAATGCTGCTCCTTAGTACAGAGTGCCCTATCCAACAGCTTTCCATGTTTTCCTCTAATTTAGTTACATTAATCGATTCATCCAACTTTATTTATCAACATACACTGGAATGCTATTTGAAATTGCCTGATTAATCATTACTGCTCTTGATCTCAAGTTTAAATAAGCAGAGATGTATCCTGAACTGTCATTAAATATTGCCACAGAATGAAGACACAAATAACTTTAAATTGAATAAAACCATTTTAGAGTATATTCTAAATATTCAATGGATAGTTTACCAACCTAGCAGTAAAGGGAACTGCAATCAATGGATTCCAGAAGAGATTTTGAAAATGTTTGTGTAATTTTGAAAATGAGTGTCCCAGCTAAAAGCTCTCAAAGATTACATGTAACTCATGAGGCGGCATTCTGCTGGAGGCGTCCTAATCATGATCATTTTCCCAGCAAAATATTCGTGAGTAAACACGCAATGTGTTAGAATGGCATTCTTACTTTCTGTCACTTCAATTCCAATTTGTTTAAGTGTTCATTACTTCTTGTATGTTCTTTTCCTGTAGATCCAGTCGAGCAACAAGTGCAAAGGAGAACAACAAAGATGACAGCAGAAAGATGATGGAAGATGGTGAATGGCGAGGATGATAACCTTTCCACAAGATACAGCTCCATAATGTTTGGAACAAAGACCCATCATTTATTTATTTGCCTCTGTACTCCTCAATTTGAGATTTGTAATAGAAAAAATCACAATGGTTAAAGTGCACATTGTCAGATTTTATTAAAGGCCATTTTCATAAATTTTGGTTTCACCGTGTAGAAATTACAGCTGTGTTTATACATAGTCCCCCGATTTCAGGGCACCATAATGTTTGGGACACATGGCTTCACAGGTGCTTGTAATTGCTCAGGTGTGTTTAAATGCCTCTTTAATGCAAGTATAAGGGAGCTCTCACCACCGAGTCTTTCCATCACCTTTGGAAACTTTTATTGCTGTTTATCAACATGAGGACCAAATGAAAGTCAAAGACGCCATTATGAGACTGAGAAACAAGAATAAAACTGTTAGAGACATCAGCCAAACCTTAGGCTTACCAAAATCAACTGTTTGGAACAGTGGCGGAACTCCTGGGGGGGCCAGGGGGGACGTGTGTCCCCCTGTTTTGAGAGGTGGGGGACAGTCCCCACCAATTTTTTGTAATCCGGATTTTAAAACCCGGTGAAATCTCCGCTTTCCGCGAGGCTGAGGGTGGGACTGCTGATTGAGGGCGCCGATTGGACGAGAGAGACGTTGGTCAGTAGGCAATGGGGGCGGAACATGATGATTGAGTGCGATGATTGGAGGAGGGAGGTGTCGGTCAGAGGTGGAAGTAGGAGGGGTGGGACTGAGGATAGAGCGCGGTGATTGGAGGACGGAGACGTGCCCAGGTCATAGGGTCACAACGGCAGTCCTATACAAAGATTATAGAGCTCCTCTAGTATCTTTGGTCCTATAATCTTTGGTCCTGGACACCAAAGCTAGGATCTCCGCTATAGGATCTTTGCTGGACAAACACAGACCTGCGCCTCATCTGCAGCCAGGATCGATCCCAGGTCTCCAGCGCTGCAATCGCTGCCGAACCTCCACTGGACCATCCCAGTCTCCACTCGAGTGCCCCCCCCCCACGCCCAGGGGTGGACAGAGACGTCGGGAGTCAGACGTGCGCGGTGTCCCCAGGCCCACAGCCAGCGCAGAGAAGCAGCGCTAAACCCAGCTCAACTCTGCCTGTCCCTGCCTGGACTTACGGGAAATATGGCCCAGGCTTACAGCCAGTGCAGAGAAGCAGCGCTAGCTCCACGGCTCTGGATTGGTATTACGTCAGTCCAGGCAGGGCTGTAGGTTAACCCGGCGAGACAGGCAGAGTTGAGCTGTATTTAGCGCTGGATTGAGCTGAAATTACTGTCCACAGGGCCCACGGCAGAAACCTCCGAAGCCTCGCGTGTGTGTGAGTGTGCGCATGCGCGCGCGGCCGCCAAGAAATTGTGTCCCCCCTGTCCCCTCCATATTTTGATAGCGATTTGTGTCACTGATTTGGAACATCATTAAGAAGAAAGAGAGCACTGGTGAGCTTACTAATCGCAAAGGGACTGGCAGGCCAAGGAAGACCTCCACAGCTGATGACAGAAGAATTCTCTCTATAATAAAGAAAAATCCCCAAACACCTGTCCGACAGATCAGAAACACTCTTCAGGAGTAAGGTGTGGATTTGTCAATGAACACTGTCTGCAGAAGACTTCATGAACAGAAATACAGAGGCCACACTGAAAGATGCAAACCACTGGTTGGCCAGGTTACAGCTTGCTAAGAAGTACTTAAAAGAGCAACCACAGTTCTGGAAAAAGGTCTTGTGGACAGATGAGACGAAGATTAACCTATATCAGAGTGATGGCAAGAGCAAAGTATGGAGGAGAGAAGGAACTGCCCAAGATCCAAAGCATAACACTTCATCTGTAAAACACGGCGTTGGGGGTGTTATGGCCTGGGCATGTATGTCTGCTGAAGGTACTGACTCACTTATCTTCATTGATGATACAACTGCTGATGGTTGTAGCATAATGAATTCTGAAGACTATAGACACATCCTATTTGCTCGTTCAAACAAATGCCTCAAAACTCATTGACCGGCGGTTCATTCTACAGCAAGACAATGATCCCAAACATACTGCTAAAGCAACAAAGGAGTTTTTCAAAGCTAAAAAATGGTATATTCTTGAGTGGCCAAGGCAATCACCCGTTCTGAACCCAATTGAGCATGCCTTTTATATGCTGAAGAGAAAACTGGGGGACTAGGCCCCAAAACAAACATAAGCTAAAGATGGCTGCAATACAGGCCTGGCAGAGCATCACCAGAGAAGACACCCAGCAACTGGTGATGTTCATGAATCGCAGACTTCAAGCAGTTATTGCATGCAAAGGATATGCAACAAAATACTAAACATGACTATCATTTACATGACATTGCTGTGTCCCAAACATTATGGTGCCCTGAAATGGGGGGACTATATATAAACACTGCTGTAATTTCTACTAGGTGAAACAAAAAGTGCAGATGCCAATACTCTGCAATAAAATCGGAAAATGCTTGAAACACTCAGCAGGTCAAGCAACATCTATGTAGAGAAACAGTTACCATTCAGGTTAAGGATCCTTCGTCAGAACTGTGAAATAAGTTAAATAAGGGGCACAAGAGACTGCAGACATTAGAATCTAGAGTAAAAAAACAAATTGCTGGATAAACTCAGAAAAGTCCATTCACATCTGTAGAGGCAAAGGGTGTTTAGGAGGGGAGGTGGAGGGATAGGATAAAGGGAATATAAAGCAATAATTTTGTCATGGGGTAAGTAATGGTCAATGGATTAATGCAGCACGTAGAGTGTGATAAAACAGGGGTGTAAAATGTTACGAGAAGAGGTCTGTTGCACATGCTCAGCAGGTCAGGCTGAAAAATATAATGCTACAGCTGCTGGAAATCTGAAACAAAAGAATAGGCTAAAAAAATCCACCAGATTAGACAGTATCTGTGGAGAGAAAAACAACTAATTAATGTTGGATATTGTTGCATCACCTGGACAACAGGTTGTGACAAAGTGAGTCCAAAGTTTTCCAGGTGACACAAGGACATCCACCTGTACAACTTGGTTCTTTCCAACTTTGCACTCTCTGCAACCTAAATAGCTTTTTCTTCTCACTTTTACAATTCATTTGAAGAGTCACTGACCCAACAATATTAACTGCATGCCTCTCTCTCCACACTTAGTTCCTGAGTTCTTCCAGCATTCTGTTGTCATTTCAAATTTCTAGCATCTGTACTTTTTCCGATTGGCTTAATACTAATAGAACTTTGCTTAGGGCCAAAACTGTTATAGTTAGCAAAATATAACAAACTGAACGTCAATTAGCAATTCCTTTCTTATTCTCCAGAGTTGCACATACTGATGACTTCTAAAAATTGCCATAAGCATTCCTTATTAAAAAACATAATCCATGTATATAGTTTCATATAGACATACGTTAAATATGGTTATATATATGAAATAAACTTCTACACAATCTTACATCATTTATTTTGGAATAGACCCTCATTAAATAATGCAATCTACATCTTGCAACATAGACTTCCAAAACCATACAAGGCCAAGTACAGGTTTCAGCAATATAATAATGTATTACATTTTCTCAATAGATACATTTCTAAATATTTTGGAACCTAATTACCGTGATATTAAATTCAAAACTTCTTGCAATGGCTATCGGATTTATATTTAAAATTTAGCATATTAACTGACCACCCTTGCATCAATTCCTAGAACCATTTAATTACACTTGACTTACACATAAAAATATGAAAAGCCGTGACAGTGAAATTAAAAAAACAATCTGAAAGGCATAATGCCTCAATTACTTAATTCTTGTGTTGGTCTCAAAGAAATGTCAAAGCATTCAGCATCACGATCAGCATTCATCAGCTTCCTGTAGAATACCTGTTTCCCTGACATTAATCATAACTAATGTATTTGTCCAAAAATTGACAAGGCCAATTTTATATACTCTTTTAAATTACCTCAGAACATTTAATGTACTTGAGTCAGCGCTTCATAACTATTGTTACCTTTTTTGGTGAAAAACTCCTTGGAATATTTTCCAGACATTGCGAACTTTCGAGGGATTTTCCCCAGCAGTTCAATGATCAAAGCTATGTGATCTGTATTGAAGAACATTGCCAGCAAAACAAAAACAGTTTAATCAGTACAATGCATGCATCATGGGATACTAGTCCTGGTACAGACAAGAGTGTTTCCTCCTTGACACTGAAGAAGCCCCATTATTCCTTGGACTCCTGTAAATATCAAACTTTTAATCGCACTTTTGCTTTCATTTTAATCTTTAGGACTTCAGCATTTCTAGAAAATGCTGATAAGCATTATGTTTTAAACAAAATACTTAAATTCAAAAGGAATTTGGCAAGATTTATGTTTAAAATGTGAGACAACATTACCAATCCCTATTCATCAGATTTTGCCATGTCTGCTTCCATTGTTAATATCATTATGTACATTCTACAACAGATCACAGGCTTGGAAATATCCCACCCAAACAATCAGCTTTCATTTCCATTGCATCTGTTTTCAAGTGAAGAAAAATTGATAAACAGTAATTCCAATGTTCATAGCAGACATTAATTTTGGTTAGCGGACTGGACTATACATATTCAGTAGCCATGGAAAACTCTCTCCACTTCTGTCTGTGTGACAGGACTTTTCAAAGAGAAGAGGTACTACCTCTGCGATTGAAGAATTCCCGAGAATATTTCCCAGAAAGAGCAAAGTGTCTTGGGATATTGCCTAGCAGCTCTATGATGTGTGCTATGTGGTCTACGAGGAAGAGAAAAGGGGAATCAGGAGTGGGAAGGCAGGGAAGAAAAAAGGTGGGACATAAAGAGAGGAAAAGAAACTAGAATTAGTAAATTTGAAAAACAGATCTAACCACTCATGTTTGCAGTAATCTCATACATATGTTTGAGTTGGATTCAGCATCAAGATTCGATGCAAGTCAAGTCAAGAGAGTTTATTGTCATGTGTCTCAGATAGGACAATGAAATTCTTGCTTGCTGCAGCACAACAGAATATAGTTAGCATAGATACAGAACAGTTCAGTGTGTCTATATAGCTAGACCATATATATACACACATAAATAAACAGATAAAGTGCAATAGGCTGTTATAGTTCAGAATTTGTTTGTTGGCGAGTTTAATAACCTGATGGCTGTGGGGAAGAAGTTGTTCATGAACCTGGATCTACCAGATTTCAGGCTCCTGTACCTTCTACCTGATGGCAGCGGAGAGATGAGTGTGTGGCCAGGATGGTGTGGGTCCTTGATGATGCTGGCTGCCTTTTTGAGGCAGCGACTGCGATAGATCCCTTCGATGGTGGGGAGGTCAGAGCCAATGATGGACTGGGCAGTGGTCACAACTTCCTGCAGTCTTTTCCGCTCCTGGACGTTCAAGTTGCCGAACCAAGCCACGATGCAACTAGTCAGCATGCTCTACTGTGCACCTGTAGAAGTTCGAGAGAGTCCTCTTTGACATACCGACTCTCTGTAATCTTCTCAGGATGTAGAGGCGCTGATGTGCTTTCTTTATTATTGCATCAGTGTGCTGGGACCAGGAAAGATCTTCGGAAATATGCGCGCCCAGGAATTTGAAGTTCTTGACCCTTTCCACCATCGTCCCGTTGATATAAACGGGATTGTGGGTCCCTATCCTACTCTTTCCAAAGTCCACAGTCAGTTCCTTGCTTTTGCAGGTGTTGAGAGCCAGGTTATTGTGCTGGCACCATTTGGTCAATCGCTCGATCTCACTTCTATACTCTGACTCGTCACCATCAGTGATTCGTCCCACAACAGTGGTGTCGTCGGCGAACTTAATGATGGAGTTCGCACTATGCCCAGCTACGCTGTCATGAGTATAGAGTGAGTAAAGCAGAGGGCTGAGCACGCAGCCTTGAGGTACTCCCGTGCTGATTGTTATCGAGGATGACACCAATACGGACAGACTGTGGTCTGTGGATGAGGAAGTCGAGGATCCAATTGCAGAGAGATGCACAGAGACCCAGATCTGAGAGCATGGTAACCAGCTTGGAGGAGATGATTGTATTAAACGCCGAACAAGTTACAAAACATTGTGTCTATGTGGTTACTGCAAGGGAATCTAAAAGTAAATAGATATGGAAAAGAAAAGGCTGGAACATAGAGGTGATCATTAACATCACCTGGATTCAAATCAAGTTCAAATCTGTACTATTTCTAGGAATAATACAGAAGGTGCAGGATTAGTTCATTCCTAGGAGGAAGAAAGATTCCAAGGGGAGTAAGGGGCGACCGTGGCTGACAAGGGACATCTGGGACAGGATAAAAATAAAAGAGAAGAAGTACAATGTAGCAAAGATGAGCGGGAAGCAAGAGGACTGGGTAATGTTTAAAGAGCAACAGAAGATAACTAAAAAGACAATAAGGGGAGAAAAGATGAGGTGCGAAGGTAAGCTAGCCAAGAATATAAAGGAGGATAGTAAAAGCTTCTTTAGGTATGTGAAGAGGAAAAAATTAGTTAAGACCAAAGTTGGACCCTTGAAGACCGAAAAAGGTGAATTTATTATGGGGAACAAGGAAATGGCAGATGAGTTGAACAGGTACTTTGGATCCGTCTTTACTAAGGAGGACACAAACAATCTTCCTGATATAGTAGTGGCCAAAGGATCTGGGGTGACAGAGGAAGTGAAGGAAATCCACATTAGGCAGGAAATGGTGTTGGGTAGACTGATGGGACTGAAGGCTGATAAATCCCCAGGGCCTGATGGTCTGCATCCCAGGGTACTTAAGGAAGTGGCTCTAGAAATCGTGGATGCATTGGTAATAATTTTCCAATGTTCTATAGACTCAGGATCAGTTCCTGTGGATTGGAGGGTAGCTAATGTTATCCCACTTTTTAAGAAAGGTGGGAGAGAGAAAACAGAGAATTATAGACCAGTTAGCCTGACATCGGTGGTGGGGAAGATGCTGGAGTCAACTATAAAAGATGAAATAGCCGCACATTTGGATAGCAGTAACAGGATTGGTCTGAGTCAGCATGGATTTACGAAGTGGAAATCATGCATGACTAATTTTTGAGGATGTAACTAAGAAAATGGACAAGGGAGACCCAGTGGATGTAGTGTACCTGGACTTTCAGAAAGCATTTGATAAGGTCCCTCATAGGAGATTAGTGGGCAAAATTTGGGCACATGGTATTGGGGGTAGAGTGCTGACATGGATAGAAAATTGGTTGTCAGACAGGAAACAAAGAGTAGGGATTAACGGGTTCCTTTCAGAATGGCAGGCAGTGACTAGTGGGGTACCGCAAGGCTCGGTGCTGGGACCGCAGCTATTTACAATATACATTAATGATATGGATGAAGGGATTCAAAGTAACATTAGCAAATTTGCAGATGACACAAAGTTGGGTGGCAGTGTGAACAGTGAGGAGGATGCTATGAGAATGCAGGGTGACTTGGACAGGTTGGGGGAGTGGGCAGATGCTTGGCAGATGAAGTTGAATGTGGATAAATGTGAGGTTATCTAAATGGCGCCAAGTTGGGAAAAGGGGAAGTACAACGGGATCTGTGGGTCCTTGTTCATCAGTCTATGAAAGTAAGCATGCAGGTACAGCAGGCAGTGAAGAAAGCGAATGGCATGTTGGCCTTTATAACAAGAGGAGTCGAGTATAGGAGCAAAGAGGTCCTTCTGCAGTTGTACAGGGCCCTAGTGAGACCACACCTGGAGTATTGTGTGCAGTTTTGGTTCCCTAATTTGAGGAAGGACATTCTTGCTATTGAGGGAGTGCAGCGTAGGTTTACAAGGTTAATTCCCGGGATGGCGGGACTGTCATATACTGAGAGAATGGAGTGGCTGGGCTTGTATACTCTGGAGTTTAGAAGGATGAGAGGGCATCTTATTGAAACATATAAGATTGTTAAAGGTTTGGACACGCTAGAGGCAGGAAACATGTTCCCGATGTTGGGGGAGTCCAGAACCAGGGGCCACAGTTTAAGAATAAGGGGCAAGCCATTTAGAACGGAGATGAGGAAACACTTTTTCTCACAGAGAGTTGTGAGTCTGTGGAATTTTCTGCCTCAGAGGGCAGTGGAGGCCAGTTCTCTGGATACTTTCAAGAGAGAGCTAGATAGGGCTCTTAAAGATAGCGGAGTCAGGTGATATGGGGAGAAGGCAGGAACGGGGTACTGATTGGGGATGATCAGCCATGATCACATTGAATGGCGGTGCTGGCTCGAAGGGCCGAATGGCCTACTCCTGCACCTATTGTCTATGACAAATATTCAAAGTTTTAAAGAAAATGCTATAAATTAAGCTGATAAAGCATGTATAATATAGAGGACAGTATTCCTAATGTGGTCTGAGTTCAATACCATCTAACATAAATTTACTTATCAACTCCCCCCTCCAGAAATGCACTTCAGACCCTGGATTGTTTTTTATAGCTTAGATAGCTTAGATTAAATAGCCCTTTATTGTCATTCAGACCGAAGTCTGAACGAAATTGCAACAGTCATACATAAAACAACAATAAACACATATTAACATCCACCACAGTGAGTCCACCCAACATCTCCTCACTATGATGGAGGCAAAAGTCTTAGGTCTGCAGTCTCTTCCCTCCTCTTCTCCCTCTGCGCTGAGGCGATACCCCCCGGGCGATGTTTCCCGCGGCTCAAACACCGCGGCCCTGGGTGGTCGAAGCTGCCGCCCACCAGTCCTGCAGATGCACCAGTCCTACCCCTGGACCATGACCCCACTCCCACGCCCTGCCCGACCGAGCCTCCAACCTCATCGTTCCCCAGCCCCGCACAGCCCGCTTTTACCTTCTCCCTAAAATCCACAAACCTGACTGTCCCGGTAGACCCATTGTCTCTGCCTGTTCGTGCCCCACCGAACTCATCTCCACCTACCTCGACTCCATCCTATCCCCCTTGGTTAAATCGCTCCCCACCTAAATCTACCCCACTGCAGACACAGCCGCTGGCCCGCGGCCGAACCCCGGACTCAGGCCACCACCGCCAGAACACCGTCCTAGCCACCCTCACGTGAGTACCGTGCCATCTTCAGCCTCGGGCTGGGCCGCCCCGACATGGGCGCCGAACCTCCCCCGGCCCGGCCCGGGGAAGAAGCGACGCCCAAGTCGGGGCAGCCCGGCCCGGGCCGGGGGAGGTTCGGTGCCCATGTCGGGGCGGCCCAGCCCGAGGCTGAAGATGGCACGGTACTCACGTGAGGGTGGCTAGGACGGTGTTCTGGCGGTGGTGGCCTGAGTCCGGGGTTCGGCCGCGGGCCAGCGGCTGCGTCTGCAGGACTGGTGGGCGGCAGCTTCGACCACCCCGGGCCGCGGTGTTTGAGCCGCGGAAAACATCGCCCGGGGGGTATCGCCTCAGCGCAGAAGGAGAAAAGGAGGGAAGAGACTGCAGACCTAAGACTTTTGCCCCCATCACAGTGAGGAGATGTTGGGTGGACTCACTGTGGTGGATGTTAATATGTGTTTATTGTTTTTTTTAGTGTTAATAATTTAAGTGTTAATAAATTATTTAGTGTTAATAATTTAACATACATTCAAATACACAAGTTAGGGGCAGGAACAAGTCATTCAGCCAGGTTGCCATTCAGCCTGCACTATCACGTTCATTGATCCCATACATATCATTACTGAAATTTGCCAACTATCAGCATTTATAATTGCCATGTGCTCTGTTGCAATCCAATTAATTTGTTCTCCACAAATCCTGAATTGGACTTCAGATTGCTATTATTCATGTAAATGGTGAAAAACATCCATCCCACCACTGTGCCTTGGAAACACAATTTCCCAGTCTCCCAATCATAGTAACAACTTTTAATATTTATTATTTTATGGTTTCCAGTCAGCTCTGCGTTATTTATCCCATCACTATACACCCTAATGCAATCACATATCTACTGAAATACATGTAAACTACAGCTGCAACATTACTCAGTGTAAACCAGCATCTGCAGTTCCTTCCTACACTCTTTTATATTTTGTCTCTCAATTCTTCAATGAATTCAATAAGCTTGGTCAAACCTGACTGCCTCTTTTGAAATTACCACTAATTATTACATTTTAAATTTATACATATTTTTCTGTAACATCTTTTAACTAAAGATCTTTATTGCCTATGTGAAGGTAACTGGTCTTTAATTTCAATCTCCTTTTGCAATAGGCTTCACATTAACAGTCATCCAGCTATCTGGCAATACTCTGATGCGCAGGGATATTATGACACATTCAGCGTGAAAGACACCAGACACGGATGACAAATTCATGGGTTAGAAGCATTAATGGACTAAATGCCGACAAGCCCTTCTCCCGCTCCTACACAAACACTGAATAGCTGAATACCTATTTGTGTGTGGAAGCTAAAGTAATATATCTTTGTGTTGAAGTTTGATAAAAGCATACAATTAGTTCAAAAGTAAGGGGATTTTTATTTTTGTTACTGCAAAGAAATTAAGCTGATATCAAATTCCTCACCATACCTATCCATTTTTCAGGCATTGTGTTCAATGCAAATCAAATTTTAACTTTAAAAAAAATTACATCTGTACATCAACAAACTAACAATCATTTAATTATTCACAGTAATAATTATTCATCATTCCACAAGTCTTAAATAACAATCCAAAATTCAAATTCAAGCAGATGTGGTTGTAGCTGTTTGGTCACTAATAAAATAAATTGTGGAGATGAAAATCAGAAAATGAAATTTTATTTAGCAGTGAAATGATCATTGGATATGACCATTCAATGCTAAATGTACTGAATTAAATTATTCAAATTTAATATAAACTTTTAAAGTATGCATATTCACTCACCTTCATCCCTGGAGTAGTCTTCACCAGAATGAGGTTCAAATAAGTAATCTCCGGTTGCAAGTTCAAAGGCCTTTTGAGGAATAATAGGAGATACAATCAATAACCATTCAGTCAAAGACGACAATTTATCAACCACAATTCAGTAGAATACTTCTAAATACTTAACAAAACATTGATAAGAATTTACGACTAAAAGTATTTAGTTTGATATCCCATTATGCACACCATTTCCTTCTGCAAGTAGCCAAATAAGTCCAGGGTGAGACTATAAATAAACATAGAATCATTTTGGTCTTTACCATGTCCTTGGGGCTTTTAAAAGTACTTCACAGCCCGTTTTGAAACACAGTCACACTATTATGTAAGCAGAAGTAGCAGCCAATGTATACAACAAAACCTCACATTCTAAATGAAATTAATAACCTACTGTTCTGTATTTGGTTCTAGTTCTGGTTGATTACTGCGCAAACACCTCATAAGTGGTTATCTCGCGCAGGTCAGAGTGAGTAGAATAGCGATTAAATTTTTAAGTGGGCCTTTTTGACCAAGTTGAGGAGATTCAGTTGCTCAATGCTCTTTTTAAATGACTTAACATCGGGAGCAGCACGTGTGTTGGGTGGTAACATATTCCATTCCCTTATCGTCCTTGGGTAAAGGGAATATTGGTAGCAAAGTTTATTGAAATTTAGCGAGTTGGTGATGTAGGGACCGTTATTTTGTCTTGTTTCATGGCAGTTGGTGGTCTAGGATGACAGAAGATTTGATGGTGTGATTTTGTGAATCCCCTTGTAAATTGCAATGTCTTAGCCTGATTCTGCGGAGCTCTAGGGTATCCCATCCGAGGGAAGTCAGCATATTATTCACGATTGATTTGCGCTTGTAGTCATTACATACAAAGCAGGCTGCTCGGCGTTATACTTTCTCCAGGGTGATCTTGTTGTTGTTATTAAAAGGATCCCATATGGCTCCACAATACTCCAATTTGGGCCTGACCAAGGACTTGTAGGCATTCTCTTTAACGGATGTACTACATGCGTGAAAATTTCTTTTAAGGCCGAGAGTTCCATTTGCTTTGTTAGACACTTGACTAATATGCGTCGCCCAACTTAAATCTTTGCTTAATTCGACTCCTAGATATCGGTGATGGTCGACAGCAAGCAATGTATGGCTACCCATGTTGTCCTGTGGTACACCTGATGTCACAGAAGTTTCTGCTTCTTCTTCTTTCGTGTGGCGTGCACATCCTAAAGTTGTTGGACAACTTGTTCTATTTGATCTTCCGTTTGTGCACGTCGAGTTGATTGCATTAGTCGAAACAGGGCGGACCACGTGAAGGTTGCAATCTTCCACCCCTCACAGAAGTTTCAATAGACGTCTCTCCCTCCAAGAGAACTCGCTGATGTCTCCTTATGAAAAAGATCTCAACCCATTTTAAGAGGTTGCCGTCTATTCCTACATGGTTGACCTTGTGGGGAACCTTATCAAAAGCCTTACTGAAGTCTAATATAATCAGGTCAGTCTGACCCTTGTTATCAAGTGACCTGGATAGATCATCGATGAGTCCCACCTGTTGGGTTTCACATGATCGACCCTATCTAAAGCCATGTTGGTGGTTTGTTAGTACCTTGTGGAACTTAGTACGGTCCATAATATGTCGATGGATTATATGTTCGAGAATCTTCCATGGTATGGAGGTCAGTGAAACTGGACGATAATTTGCAGGATTTATCCTATCTCCTTTTTTATAGATGGGGACAATGTTAGCATTCAGCCAATCTTCTGGGAGTTCTCCACTATCCACAGACTTCTGAAAAAATGTTTTGGAAGACTGGAGCTAAGCTTGCTGCACAATTCTTTAAAACTCTGGCTGGTATCTGGTCTGGCCCTGATGCATTCTTTGGTTTTATTTCTTCCAATAATTTCTGCACCCCATTCGTTGTTACCTTAAGATCTGTCATTTTTGGAGTTTGTTGTGAGTTCGATGACAGGAATTCATCTAGGTTTTCTTCAGTAAAAACCAAACAAAACTGCTGGTTTAACACTTCGGCCTTGTCTGCTGCCAAAGATACTGTCCGCCCCACTGATGTAAGGTTTGAGATTCCAAATACTTACTGGCTCATTTTCTTGATGTAATTCCAGAAAGGCTTTGTGTCTTCTGATTTTAAACTTTCCCCTATCACATCATGGATGTATTCTAGATGTGCTTTCCTGATTTGTCTGTCAATTGAACGCCAACATTTCTTGAAATCTGTCCATGCAGATGTTGACCCAGATTTTCTTGCTCTGTTATAAAGCCTTTGTTTTTTCTTAATTGCACGCCTAATTGATGAATTTACCCACGTTAAATTATATCTGGTGGAACACATTTTTGATGGAACAAAACGGTCCATGGCCCGACAAGAACTTGCTTAAAATCTAACCACAGTGTGTTTATGTCTGTTTATTAGTTTTGGCAGCCAAATTTATGCCATATAGACTGTTATGGATCAGTTATTTTTATTCATATATTTGTTCAATGGTTTACAGAATAGTGTGATTGAAAACTTCCATTGGTGAACACCACTTCAAAATCTATGTGCTATTCTAGATTTGTGTCTCTAAAGTAAGTTTAAATCACAATCTTTAGACTCTGAGGTAAGCATGTCTCCACTGGACCAAGCTGATGAACTAGGCTAGATTTTGCAGTCAAAGTGACGCTGAAACAATCACTTAATGGTCATTGTTATATATAACTTTCACTGATTTCTATACCATGCATAATTGAATTTAGATATCCTAAAATTGCTGCCAGTGATTACTTGCTCTGTCACAGCGTGTTCTGCTTTGCAATATTCCCCATGTAATCAGTTGAAAAAAACCCTGAAATCTTGAAACATCTAAAAAACATTTTTGCTTAGAATTCTTGAAAAATTCCCTGGAAATGTTATTTTGCTCTTTACCATCTCATTGGGGGGTATGTACAAGAGTTTTTAAGAGGATCCTAACCCTGAAAGAATGTTCAGAGACATCTCAGACCTGAAAATGCCTAATGTTTGGATTTACATTCTATCAGTAAAACATGTTAAGATTTAATTATAAAAAGTTTATGGATATTTCAGCTTCTATCTTAATGTCAAATGTAATTCACAATCTTCATTTTGCCCTATTTAGAGCATTTTAAATATTGGTTAAAAGTTGTGTGTTTTATCCTCGTGAAAATTATTTTGGCTGGGTGTGTAGCGACTTGATAACATCACTGGACACCAAACCCCACCTCCACACCCCCCTCCCCCATCTCATACACCCCACATAACTGGTCCAAAATTGGGAAATTCACACAGAAAAACGATAGATCTTTCTAGCTTGCTTTCTTGTGTCAGCATCGTGTGCTATCACTTCTCCATTAACAACAAAATCCTGGGCCAAAAGGTGACAAATTTACAAGTTTAACAAGTTATGAGAAAACACAACCTAAATAATCTACCTCTAAGAATGTATTTAAATGTTAATATCAAAATTTAACATAAAATATTGTTTACACATTCAGCAACTTTGAAATATTAACAAATAATATATACAAAATGAAAATAGTGCAAAAAACTCTTCATACATTATCAGTGGTGTTCAGAACTAAATTTCAATAAAACACTTTGCCACTCATGTGGCCCCAGGGGAATATCCCTTCCCTTGTTTGAGGCGTGTCCTCGTCGGATTTAGCTCCTCAATGTTTAGCAGTACCGTGGTCCTTCCCCACACAGCCTTGGTATTGGCTGCACCAAGCTTCAGTGTGTCCCTCAGCACGTAATCCTGCAGTCTGGAATGGGCCAGTCGGCAACATTTCTTGACGTACATCTCACTGTGCTGGGAGACCAACAAATTTCAGGCAGACCAAAGAGCGTTCTTCACCAAGTTGATAATCTTCCAGCAGTACTTGATGTCAGTCTCCAAATGTGTCCCTTGGAACAGCCCATAGATTAGAGTCCTCTGTTGCAGAGCAGCTTGGGTTGAGCCGTGACAAGGACCCTTGTGTCATTCTCCAGACCCTCTTCACAAATTCACACTCTGCGAAGAGGTGGGCAACAGTCACCTCTTCAGAGCAGCTGTCTCGTCGACAGCATGCAGCGATAGCAAGACTCAGAGTATAGCAAGGATCTGACTACGTGGACCCCTCGCATTGGCAGCGAAGCGAGGTCTTGGTGCTTTTTTTGAGTTCTGCCAATGAGGCATTTCGCCAGACAAACTGGGGAATCTGCTCAGGAAACAACACCAGAGGATCCATCGAATCATTGTCTTGCAGTGGATGCAGGATGTTCCGTACTGACCACTGTCCCATAGACGTGGTCTGGAAGAACCTCTCCACAAAGGACCGGTGGTACAGCAATGTCCAGCTGACTGGCACATTTCACGGCATCAGTGGCAGGTCCACCCTTCGCACAGGGGAACCGGGGGCTAGAGCCTCAGCAGGTAATGATATTGGGTCCCACATGCTTTGGCTCTACGCGCAGTCTGATGCAGCCACACATGAAGAATTAGGGGGATGCTGGACACTCTTTTTTGCCCCATTTGTGGATATTTGTCATGGTCCATCGGATCTGCTCCATATTTAATTATTTCAGTTAAATTTCTAAATACTTAGCTTACCATACAAGCTGTACTCCACACATCAGCAGGTGTACTGTACCCAGCACCAATTAGAACTTCTATTGATCGATACTGTCTCGTCTGGATATCTTCTGTGAAATGCTTGTGCTGTAAATATTTTTTTATATTAGTTTTTGCACAAGCACATACTACAGGTTGCTTGTTCACTGCTACTAAGCTCATGACAATAGAACTGGTCATTAACAAATATCTAATTAAGGATTTAAAGTTGGAAAGCAATTAGAATATTCATTGATTGACAATTTTTGAGTTTTAACTTGGCTTTACCATTCAAATTTCAAAATATAACGCATACTATTTGGTTTTAACTCTTGAAAGCATAACTTAGGTTGACTTCACTTTAATATTTCCAATTTAACATTGTGCTGAAAGAAAACGCACAATGTTAAACAGATCACAAACTGTGATCTGTTTGCAGAATTTCAGTCTATGATCGCTTTCAAAGCCATTTACAGAATATTTTTAAGAATAATAAATCAATTTCAGTTTAATGAACAGCATTAATATTTTACTACTTCCTTTGCATCCAAAATGTTTTTGGAAAATATCATCTTTACCTTCCATCTTGTTTGGGTCCATGTAAATAAAGGAAGATATCTATATTGTGAACCTGCAATTCTAGCATTAAGTGACAGCAACTAGTAGCTGCTTTCATTGCGCTGCATGACAACATTGCTTGGCCCACCTCAGAAGATCCAGGTTAATGGCAACATGTGCATAATTTTATGCTCTTGAACAAGTTTGCGAACTTTAGCTTAAATTGCTCTCAAGCTTACTTTGCAAAAATAAAAGAACACTCTCCTTACCCATAATGTTAACCAGCCACTATTTTAATTCTAAGTTCAGGCTGTTTTGTTTGGTTGAAAAAAACTGGACTAGAATACATTTGTTTAATTAACTTTCTATATTGTGGGATGTGCAATTGTTTGATCTTATAACTCAATCTGAATTTTCTGAACAGTACTTAAATAAATGTTAAGCATGTTAGAATGCATTATGTACTTACAACCCAGCAAGCATTTCCCAGGTCTGCTATTTTAACTCTAATTTTCTCTGCATTTCTCGGATCAAGTGGATTCACCAATAAATCTGCTGCACGGATTTTTACTGTAAAACAAATATTTAGAATCTTCATTTATTAAAGTTACTCTGGGGAAAAAAAGCCAATCCCCCAAACGTATAAACTACAGTTATTTTCATGAACAATAAAACCATAGTAGCAGTACTATTAATGACAAGGATGTCAGCATTTGTTATGGTGGCAGGGTAAAACAGAGTGGCATCCTTGTTTGGCATCTACACCTCGAGTTAAATGTGGAAATTCATCCGTTCTGTTAATGATGTCTGCTTCCTTAGATCAAGTTTTTAATTGTCATATGTACTGTAAACAGAACAATAAAAAATTTACTTGCAGCAGCATAATAGGTCTGTAAACACAATACCCAGATAATATATGACGAAAATTCAATAAATTAATAACCCCAATCCTAGTTCAAAAAAGTCCTTTGTGCAACCAAAGACAGTCCATAGTTCATAGTTGAGCAGTAGTGTTCAAGAGCCTGGTTGCAATGTTGCAGTCTTTGAATTGGGATCAATGAAGATCATACAAAGTAATTAGATATTAGTCATGCACTAAAAACAAATGAAAAAGTTTGAAACTTTCAAATTAGGAGTGAATGAGCTTTTAGTGGCTTACTAAATTTAAATTACTGAAACACTGCTCAAGCAGAGAGGTAAAAATAAAGGACATTCTACACTTTTAAGATTTTAAAAAATAGATCTCTTGCAAATTTTTAAAAAATGTCTAAAAATGAATCTTGTTTCCTGTTCAATGCTTCAAATATAACATATATTCTGATTTTTAATTTTGGTTCTATTATTCATTCTTTTGTCTTCCCACGTCAGTGAGGATTCGTCGGTCTGATCAGTTTAAGTTTTCCCAGCTGCTTTTCTACTCAAAGAAGCCACAGATCACCTACAGAGCGAGCTGCACTGGGTCAGAAGCCTAAAAACGAGAAACCTCTATTGACAGTCAATGAAAAATGAATGTTGTCAACCTAAGCAAAGTGAAATCCAGCTCAATGTACTGCTCTTGAAAAATAAATGATCAATTCACATGTCAGCTATTAATTATTGATATTAAAACATTATTACAATTCATAAGAATAGCTCGTTATTAAGAATATATTTCCTACATATAACAGTTTGAAATCTTGTTCTAGGTTGAATTTCAACACCTCAAGAAAAGTTCCCACAGAATCATAGTATTTGTTATAGATGTGATGTGTAAGTGATATACATGATAGGTTAGACACAAACGGAAAGATGCCCAAGTGGCTCCAACTCAAAAACCATTCTGAATAAAAACCTAACCAACCAAGAACAAATAAAGAGTGTATCACTTGTTTTTGGCTTAAGTCATGGATATACTCAAATATTCTTTAACTGATAGATGATAACTTTGCAAAAACATATGATTAGAAGACACAACATTTTTGGGGACACTTTTTAGATGATCCCACTTAAACAACTGTTATGTGTCCATATCAAAATATTTTTTATTGCGGAACCGTCTGTCTGTCTCTGCAGAGAAGCTGCTACCCTGTGTGAAATGCTACTTTCATAATGCAAGTTCATTTTATTGTTAATTCTAATAACTGTTAATCTTTTGTTTCTGCCAAAGGGATACCGAGGGAGCAGGATGTTTCTTTTCCATCACCATGGAAATACTCAAATTGAATATTTATTTAATGCTTTAGAAGCTATTACGAACATACGGTTTTTGAGTTATGTTTCAGGTGAAGCATGATCTTTTGCTCAGTTTGAGACCTATTCTTATTACCAGGGGTAGGGTTGCCAACTTTCTCACTCCCAAATAAGGGACAAAAGGTCAAAATAAGGAACAAATTCCTGACGGCAATTCGTTGACCGACTCGGCCATGGCTGGGTGAATGATGAGTTTGCCCGTGTGCTGGACTGCACACAAAGCCCAGCCGGCGGGCCAGCTGAGGAGTTTTGGCCCGGGCGCCGGACTTTGCGCGCGACGTCGCATGCAAAGTCCAACACCCCATCCAACTCATGAACCGATGATCCGCCATGAGAAGGAGGGGTGGTGGTGTCGGCGGTAAGCGAAGGTCCGAAGGTCGGACAGCTGGCCGGGCTGCCGACCGATGGGGCCACGGGCTAGGCGCTGCTGCTGCACTCCATGGGCTGCACTATGTGGGACGGGTGAGGCGGGGCCGGACGCGGCGCTTCGAACCGACAGTCCCCTCGACCCAAGTAGTAGCAGTCAAATACGGGACATGAGTGGTCCCGTATGGGACAAACCAATTTAGCCCAATATATGGGATGTCCCGGCTAATACGGGACAGTTGGCAACCCTAACTACGGGCCAATAGATCAGTCGATGATGCAGTCAACCTAGGCCTGCACTTCATCCTCCAGTATCTAGACCGCCAAGGGACCTATGCAAGGATTTAGTTTGTGGATTTTAGTTCTGCATTCAACACCATTGTGCCAGAGCAACTACATTCCGAACTATTCCAGATGACTGTGCCTGAACCCCTGTCAGTGGATCACCAACTTCCTGACAGACAGGAAGCAGCATGTGAGGCTGGGAAAGCACATCTCGGACCCGCTGACCCTCAGCATAGGCGCACCGCAAGGCTGCGTACTCACCCTTCTCCTTTACTCTCTCTACACCAACGACTGCACCTCCACAGACTCCTATGTAAAGCTTCTCAAGTTTGCGGACGACACAACCCTGATTGGACTGATCCAGGATGGGGAGGAATCTGCCTACAGACAGGAAGTGACAGCTGGCGCCCTGGTGCCATCGCAACAACCTAGAGCTCAATGCTCTTACGACAGTGGAATTGATTGTAGACTTTAGGAGAGCTCCCCCTCCCCTCACCCCACTCACCATTAACAACACCACAGTCACATCTGTGGAGTCATTTAAGTTCTTGGGAACCATCATCTCCAGGGACCTTAAATGGGAGGCCACCATCAACTCCACAGTCAAAAAGGCCCAACAGAGGATGTACTTCCTGCGGCAGCTGGGAAAACATAATCTGCCACAGGCAATGATGGTCCAGTTTTATACTGCCATCATTGAGTCAGTCCTCACCTTCTCCATCATGGTCTGGCTTGGCTCAGCCACCAAGCACGACATCTGAAGGCTGCAGCGCATTGTTTGATCAGCCAAGAAGGTTGTTGGCTGCAACCTTCCCCCCATCGACGAACTGAACACTGCAAGGGCCAGGAATCGAGCGGGTAAGATCATCTCTGACCCCTCTCACCCTGGCCACAAACTTTTTGAAGCACTTCCCTCTGGAAGGCGACTCCGGACTGTCAAAGCCGCCACAGCCAATCATAAAAACAGCTTTTTTTTCCACGAGCAGTAGCTCTACTCAACAGCCAAAAGTCTGTAGCCTCCTTTTGCTCTGGTATTTTATTTCATTCTTCACATGTTTAAATTATAATATTTCATTTTTAATTGTCTACTGTATATCGTGTTGTTACTTGCGAACAAAGCACCAAGGCAAATTCCTTGTATGTATACATACTTGGCTAATAACATTTATTCAATTCAATTCAATTCTTTAAAAAAATAAGTACTGCATACTTTTAAAACTCATTTCTCCCTGCAGCAGATAGACAATATGTGGGTAGAAATAATTCCATTCGAACAACTACCCAAGAGCAAATGAGAAATTCAAATGGTCTTCTGGCCACAGCATTTCAATGAGAACTAAAAGAAAAATAAATGAATGAGAATTCCTCCTAATACAGTCTCCTGTCCAAGTGGTGGGGCCAAAGACTGCATCTTGCCTGTCTATACCCTTGAGCATAAACCCCTAACCGCCTGGAGGTGGCGTTTTTCACAGTAAAGGGGAATTACTATTCCAATAAAAAAATTCTTCCAACTTCTTAGCAAGAAGCCCATACTCATTTACATGTATAGAAACTGATACAGTTACTGCATCCCAGAGGAAATTGACAAATCTCTATGTACCAATGTGAGCAGATCAATTGAAAGTGATGAACCATCATTACTATTTGAAATGTGGGAAATGCTAGTATTTACTGTGGCAATACTCCAAAACAATGCATGATCGCTGTTCTACAGATGCTGAAAGTGTTTAACATCAACATAATAATTTAAATTAAATGTTTAACTTTATGAAAACACTTCCCATTCATCAGATTTTTGGGAATGTTTTTAGACCAGCAATTAACATGCAAGTCACAGGAATATGATCATTTCTCTTACTGTATGCCAAGGTACTAGTTTCTGGGGGTCACCACCAGGAAGACAAGCTCAGATCCACCTCATGAAGTTATATTACTATCCTAATGGAGGTTTTTCTCTGATGCCTCCCCTTGCATAATAATTTTCAAAATTATCTCAATGCTTCTGATCAAGTAAAGATTTGTTGAAAAGCTGATTTAATCAACGCAAGCACATGAAATGGTTGACAAAGATTATTCGTTTTAAAAAGAAGACAAATAGCTACTTAGAATTGACCAATGAACTGTTCTATGATATTTCACTTTGAGATTAATGGGGACTATGTTTCAAAGGCAAGCAGAACGCAAAGTACGATATACAGGAATTTTAGGAAATTAATGTGAGACATGGAGTTCACATCATTCAGTAATGCTGTTGGCCATGTGAATAACATTGACTGCTGGTCTTCCTCAGGTAAATTAACTTCTATAGTATCATTCCTGCAGGTACTAAATTGCTTGAAAATATATATTTTTCATTATGAAATGCTTTTAGTTGGTTTCTTTTTAACTTTATTTTACTATTAATCTAATATTTATTTCTCTATTTCTCTTTCAGTCTCTAATTTGATTCCAGCTTTATTTCATTTTTCATCATTCAGGGTGCACCATTATTTTTAATTTCATTAATTTTGATACTGGAGATATATTGTTGATTCGGGCATTTGGCAAGGATTCCAGCACCACATTTAGATTAGATTAGATTAGATTAGATTTTATTCCTTGTCATTTGAACCTCAAAGAGGCTCAAACGAAACTCCGTTTCCACAGCCATACAAACAAAACAATTCTTACACGACACACAAACAATTCAATTTACAGAAAAACATCCATCACAGTGAATCTCCTCCTCACTGTGATGGAAGGCAAAGTCATTTCTCTCCCCTGCACCATTTCTCCCGATGTTGAAGCCCCAGACGGGCAATGTTAAGTCCCACGGCCGTTGAGGCCGCGCCGGGCGGTATACAGCTTCGCTCCGGGCCCAAAAGTCACAAAGTTGGAGCCCCCGGCGGGCGCTGGAATATCCCGCGGCTTTAACATTAAAGCCGTGCCGGGCGATTTACGGCCCCGCTCCGGGTCGTTCCAACCCCGCGAAACGGGCGAGAGAAGTTGCGTTGCGGGAGCTCCGGAAAGCGGTCTCTCACCCGGACCCGCGAGCTCCCGATGTCCCAGTCCACCGGTCTGCAGCTGGAGCTGGAACTCCGGAGTCGGGCCGCAGCAGCGAGCCACCACCGCTCCCCCACGCTCCGAGGCCGGCCAGCCCCACGATGGTGAGTCCGCAGGCTCCGCTACTGGAGCCCCCAGGTCATCCCGGTCGGAGGCCGCTCCACGGAGCTAGGCCCCAACGACAACGGAGACCCGACATGGAAATGGTCGGGTCTCCCGTACAGGGAAGAGATTTTTAAAGTTTCCCCCTCCCCCCCCCCCCGCCCCGCCCCCCACATATACACAATTAAAAACAGTACGAAAAAACACAAACAACTACATTTAACTAGACAAAAATAAAAAAAAAGACAGACGGGCTGTAGGGGCCGCTGCAGTAATCCGCGCCGCCGCACTAAATATTTACATTTACTTCTTATATTGTCAGCAATCTGGGGTGCAAAGGAATTTGAGCTGAAAGAAGAATCTAACTCGTAAATCATGTCATAAAACTATCATGCATCAATAAATTGTGTCATTTTGAAATAAAATTAGGATTATAAACAATGCCACAGGCAATTTGATGGGATTATTTCATTTTAATATTGTAGTGCTCTTATTTTCATGTTTAAGCTGTTTGTTACAGGAATCAACATCAGATATAATTCTAGCATTATGGTATCATGCGGAAACATATTTTATCCAGAACAAGTTCGTTTTCTCTGACCTATTGGTTGAAAATATGAATCTATATTTTGGAGCTCCGGCATCATGCAAAGGGGAAAGCGTGCCACAATGATTGCTCGACTTTCGTGTAGTTATTTCTGTGGTCAGTGCTCAGCACTAACACTTTGCCACTGGCCACAAGAAATGTGCTTCTTCAGAGTGTGTGCTATTATTTATTACATTAATGTTGTCATGTTAAAGCAAAAACGTTCATATTAATTGAATTATAAAGCAAATTCAAAGTGCCATCAATACAGATTAAGAAAATATGATAATTTTATCTCCTTTATATTAATTTTGTAAAAAAGCAAATGTACGGATACTCACATTTTGGCACGTCTCCCGTACTGGATGCAGATACAGTTCTACTTCGGTCTTGTGATGGACTACTGTCTTCATGCTCAGTCACTGTCGACCCATCTGATCCAGCTGCAGATTCTAAAAGCTTGGAAAATTCAGATTCAGACATTTCCGAGAATTGTGACTCAGGACTCTTATTCTGTCCATTTGGTAAATCTCCGTTAAACCGTCCATAAGGATTATTGTAAATCAAATTTGCAGCATTTGGTCCATCAACTGGACTACCTTCTGCGTTGGGACACTCATCCTCATCCTCCTCCTCCTCCTCATCATCATCTTCTTCCTCATCACAAAACTGGTCAAGTAAAAATGGACCATTTTCAATGTGCCCATTTGTTTGCAGTGATTCATCACATTTCGGCTCTGTCCTAGTAACCACGTTTTCTACATCATCTTTTCCCACATTTTCTTTTTCTGTATCTTCTTTTTCGTCCTGGTCATCAACGTCATCTAGCAAAGTGATAAAACAGAACATTATTCATGTCAAACCATACAAACAAATTCAGGCAAACAAACCCAAAAGCAACAAAAAACCCAAATAAACAAAAAGTGTAATGCAAACAAAAATAACTCAAAATGATGAGGGGATATGAAAATGAGTGAATGGAATATTGGAGAAAAAAAATCCTTAACATTAGTAAATGGGTTTTCTATGTTGTGGGAGAGAAATATTGTTTAAGATAAATGTCAATATGATATATGAAAAAAATATTCAAGATCTATATTATTTAAATGAAGAAAAGTTAAAAGAAATTCAAAAATTGACTACAGAAGTTTAAAAATGTAAAATATGAAAGTTTCTATGTTGCTTTTATATGAATATTAAAAATTGCAGTTTAGGAATGCCAAGGACTAATTTCGTTTTTTGGGAACACTTACTGCATTCATTATGTTGCTGCACGTCTACTTCAGGATCGATCACAGCTTCCTTCAGCTCAACTACCTTCTCTCCTTCCTGGTCATTCGGTGAACAAGTTGTTAAAATTTTTTCTATCTTCTTCTTCTCTGCCTCTCTCTCCAGCTCTTCTATCTCTTGCATACGTTTCTCTAGAAGCTCTGCCTGCCTCTTTTGCTTTTTTTTCAGCTTCTTCTTTTTGTTTTTAGATATCTTCCCTCCCTGAAACAGTAGAAAAATTGTGTTACTACAGAGGAATTGAAAAGTACACATTTAAAAATACCAGATTACTAGCACTTAGGAAGAGTACATTTAAAAAAAGGTTTTGGTTTATTTTATGTAACAACATTTGAAAACTCTATTGAAACTTAAGATGGGCGCAAAATGCTGGAGTAACTCAGGCAGCAACTCTGGAGAGGAATGGGTGACGTTTTGGGTCGAGACCCTTCTTCAGACTGGTAAGGGATAAGGAAACGAGAGATGTCGACGATGATGTGGAGAGATAAAGAACAATGAATAAAAGAAATGCAGAAAAGTAATCATGACAAATGAAACAGGCCATTGTTAGCTGTTTGTAGGGTGAAAATGAGAAGCTAGAGCAGCTTGTGTGGGCGAGGGATAGAGAAAGAGGGAATGCGGGGGCTACCTGAAGTGAGAGAAATCAATATTCATACCACTGGGCTGTAAGCTGCCCAAGCGAAATATGAGATGCTGTTCCTCCAATTTGCGTTTACCCTGTGACAATGGAGGAGACTTAGGACAGAAAGGTCTGTGTAGGAAAGAGAAGGTGAATTAAAGTGTCCGGCAACCGGGAGATCAGGTTGTTTCACGCGGGCTGAGCGAAGGTGTTCCGTGAAACGATCGGCCAGTCTACGCTTGGTCTCGCCGATGTATAAGAGTCCTCATCTTGAACAATGGATGCAGTAGATGAGGTTGGAGGAGGTGCAAGTGAACCTCTACCTTACCTGAAAGAACTGTCGGGGTCCCGGGACAGATTCGAGGAAGGAGGTATAGGGATAGGTGTTGCATCTTATGCGGTTGCAGGGGAAGGTACCTGGGGAGGGGATGGTTTGGGTGGGAAGGAATGAGTTAACCAGGGAGTTGCGGAGGGAACGGTCTCTGCGGAAGGCAGAAAGGAGTGGAGATGCGAAAATGTGGCTAGTAGTGGGATCCCGTTGGAGGTGGCGGAAATTTTGGAGGATTATGTGTTGTATGCGACGGCTGATGGGGTGGAAGGTGAGGACTAGGATGACTTTGTCTCTGTTGCGACTAGGGGGAGGGGGAGCAAGGGTACAGAGGAGACACGAATGAGGACCTCATCAATGATGGGAGAGGGGAACCCCGGTTCCCTAAAGAATGAGGATATCTCAGATGTCCTAGTATGCAATACCTCATCTTGGGCGCAGATGTGGCGAAGACGGAGAAATTGGGAGTAGGGGATAGGGTCTTTGCAGGAAGCAGGGTGGAAGAGGTGTAGTCGAGATAGTTATGGGAGTCAGTGGGTTTTTAATAGATGTCAATCAATAGTCTATTTCCTGTGATGGAGACTGTGAGATCAAGAAAGGGGAGGGAGTGTCGGAGGTGGTCCAAGTAAATTTGAGTGCAGGATGAAAATTGGTGGTGAAGTTGATGAAGTCCATGAGTTCTGCATGGGTGCAGGAGGTAGCACCGATGCAGTCAAAGGAGAATTTGTTGAGGGTGAGTACCAGCTCCGCTAGGCGGAGTAGAGTGTTGGTAGAGGGAAATTGGATGGTACAATCCATCCTCCACCTCCATCCACATCCACCCACCTCCACCTCCACCTCCCCGTTTCTTCCTCGACCGCAGAACCATCCAATTTCATTCTACTAACACTCTACTCTGCCTAGCGGAGCTGATCCTCACCATCAACAAATTCTCCTTTGACTCCTCCCATTTCCTCCAAGTCCAAGGCCTAGCTATGGGCACCTGAATGGGCCCCAGCTATGCCTGCCTCTTTGTAGGGTACATTGAACAATCCCTGTTCCAGGCATACACTGGCCCTTTCCCCGAACTCAATCTCCGTTACATTGATGTCTGCATCGGTGCTACCTCCTGCACCCATGCAGAACGCATGGACTTAATCAACTTTACCACCAATTTTCATCCTGCACTCAAATTTACTTGGACCATCTCCCACACCTCCCTCCCCTTTTGTGATCTCAGTCTCCATCACAGGAAATAGACTATTGACTGACGTCGATTACAAACCCACTGACTCCCACAATTATCTCGACTACACTTCTTCCCACCCTGCTTCCTGCAAAGACTCAATCCCCTGCTCCCAATTCCTCCATTTCGTCGCATCTGCGTTCAAGATGAGGTGTTCCACACCAGGGTCCTCATTCTTTAGGGAACGGGGGTTCCCCTCTCCCATCATAGATGAGGCCCTCACTCATGCCTCCTCGGTACCCCGCAGCTCTCTCTTTGATCCCTCTCCCCCCTAGTCGCAACAGAGACAGAGTCCCCCTAGTCCTTAACTTCCACCCCATCAGCCGCTGCATACAACACTAAATTCTCCGAAATGTCCGCCACTTCCAACGGGATCCCACCACTAGGCACATTTTCCCATCTCCACCCGTTTCTGTCTTCCGCAGAGACCGTTCCCTCCGCAACTCTCTGGTTAACTCATCCCTTCCCACCCAAACCACCCCCTCCCCAGGTACCTTCCCCTGCAACCGCAGAAGATGCAACACCTGTCCCAATACTTCCTCTCTCGACTCTGTCCAGGGTCCCCGACAGTCCTTTCAGGTTAGGCGGAGGTTCACTTGCTCCTCCTCCAACCTCATCTACTGTATCTGTTGTTCAAGATGTGGACTCTTAAGGGACTGTCCCACAGGCGACCTTATTTGTGAGTTCAGGAGACTCTGCGCTTGCCACATGTTCGTCGGTGGTCTCTGGTGAGTCTCCTTCATGGTCGGGAGGAGTTCCTGCATGGTGGTAACTATTCGCGGCCTCAGCATGGTTTCAAAATGTTTCAACATGTTAAAAATGGTCGCCATGGAGAAAATCGAAACTTTTTAAGTCGTAGTGCGGTGGTCGTAGGATCGTCATGTCGTTGCAGGTAGTCGAGGTAGCCGTAGGAAATCTCCTTTGCTGACCAGGCATTTTAATTGGCTCATTGGGGATAAAAAACGTAAGCACGATTTTTCCGACCGGTATTGTTAAATGCCCGCTAAACTTCACAGCTGTGTATCTCTGGATTATTAAAAGTTGTCTGGCTTCTTAAAATGTGTCTGCACTCCTTCTCCCCCCCTTCTCCCCTCCCCCCCGCTCTTTTAAATGACTAAAGGGCCTGTCCCACGGGCATGCGACTCCATGCGGCAAGCGCGACCTAACCGCAAGTGGGGGCCGTGCGGGGGCCGCACGGAGGCCGCGGGGCCGGTCCCACTTCGATCGCCGGAGCCGTATGGAGTTGTGCGGAGCTGGTCCCAACATTGCGTGGGGCTCCGAAAAACTGACTGTTCAAAAATTCCGTGCGGCAACGGCCTGCCGCCCCGCAGCCGCATCGAGGCCGCGCGCCGCATCGACGGCCGTGCGCACCGCCTCGACGCTGGACGCAGCCGCTTAGAGGCCATGCGCACCGCCTCGACGCCGGACGCAGCCGCATCGAGGCCGTGCGCACCGCCTCGCCGCCATACGCACCGTCTTGACGCCCCGCTTCCGATTTGGTAGCGCTTGCCGCATGCAGCCGCATGCTGATGGGACCGGCCCTGTACGGGGATCACCTTACCTCCGCGTGGCCCCCGATTGCGGTTAGGTCGCGCTTGCCGCATAGAGTCGCATGCCCGTGGGACAGGCCCTTTACCGTACGCTACCAGTCTTTAACCTTCCTGTTCATCGCGGGTATCACCTTGGCTTTGCACCGTGTGAATTTCAGACAGCGCTCCCCCGCTTTCCCTGGCCCCTTGTGTGTGTGTGTGTGTGTTCCGCGCTGACGGTTGTTCCAGCTCGCGGTTTTTCAGGCGAGTACCCCCGTGTTTGAAGGTCGCAGACAGTCCGCTGAAAAGTCACGTAAGTGAGACAGGCCCTTTATACATTGTCAAGACTAAAACGTAGACTGGGCGCTCATTTCGCGGAACACCTTCGCTCAGTCCACCTGAACCTACCTGATCTCCCGGTTGCCGGACACGTTAATTCTCCTTCCCATTCCTACGCAGACCTTTCTGTTCTAGGTCTCCTCTATTGTCAGAGTGAGGCTATACGCAAATTGGACGAACAGCATCTCATATTTTGCTTGGGCAGCTTACAGCCCAGTGGTTTGAATATTGATTTCTCTCACTTTAGGTAGTCCCGGCATTCCCTCTCTCTCTATCCCTCCCCCACCCGAGTCGCACCAGCTTCTCATTTTCTCACTTTCTCTCCACATCATCATTTATATCTCTCGTTTCCCTTATCCCTAACCAGTCTGAAGAAGCGTCTTGCCCAGAAACGTCCCATTCCTTCTCTCCAGAGATGCTTCCTATCCCTCTGAGTTACTCCAGCCTTTTGTGTCTATCTTCGGTTTAAACCAGCATCTGCAGTTCCTTCCTACACATTTCTACTGAAACTTTACTTCATTTTGATGCCTTCCTTTTACGCACTGTACTAAAGATAGAAGTTTATACGCTATGAGGTTTACACCCTGGAAGCCTACAAACAATAAAGGGGAGAAATCTGAGATGATCATCTGTTTTCATCTTTTCTCTAGAAGTGCTAATGGAAATTTAAAGACGATATAGTAAGTGGAACATGTGATGTTAACAAGACAAATTTATGGGCTTATTAAAGTGCAGTTTGAGTGATTGTGTCAGTGTTTTGCTGCTCCTGAATGCAACACACAAGTAATAACATACAGGATCTTTTTATATATATGATGGTGTTAACAATTTCAGGATATCATTAATTTATTTGGCAGTGTTTTTGCTGTTTTAATACTGGGAACATTGAAACTAATTTGCACAAAACAAGATCTCAAAAAGGACCAAATAATTACATTTAATCATGTTAATGAAGGACTTCAGGAAAATTAATCCATTCTTCCCAAATAGTACAATGGATTATTTTACAAACATTGGAGAAAGCAGGCGCTGTCTCAGTTGAACAGCTCAGCCTAGAGACTGTTTACTTGGTATTCCCAATTTAGATAATACAAACACACATAGTTTAACATTTGGTGTAGAGTTAAGAATACAACCAATTCATTTATTCCTATTATTTGAGATTAAAGTCAGTATCTCCAGAATCGTGTGGTTATTGTGAGGTGCCTATGTTAAACCTAATTAATTCACATGGTATATAGGTGAAGATTTCTGCAGTATGAA
>CM075985.1:13519491-13558277 GCA_038087875.1 Malacoraja senta | reverse complement strand
AATAAATAGAAAAGTAGGGAATGGAGAACAAAATAAAAACAGTCAAAAGTGATAGGAAAAAGAAAAGGTTTCAGAAATACCTTAAAGCAAGGAGGAAATGATCAAGCCAGGTATTAAGACACACAGATGAACTTGGATCATGAGACATACAAACAGAGAAATTGGGAGATATGTACCATAGCTGGACAAGGCAGCGTAAAGAGTCAATAAGTCTGAAAAGAAAATGGAAGGAAGCAAAATAAATCATAGAGCCATGCTGTCATAGAGTCATGCAGGGAAGGCAGCAAAGAGGCCCAGGTAGGGGGGGAAAGATGAAGAGTCAAAAAAATGGAACAACAAAAGTGAAATGGTAAAACCAGAAAGCAGTGACTGAGAGAGTGATAAAGTCCGAAATATGCGCTGGATCTGCAATAGTGGTTCAGTAACTAAGAGAAAAAGTATGTATAATAATCCTCTTTTAAAGGACACATTTGATATGTACAATTGTATTTCGATTAGTCAGTTTGTCTGTAAATTCTAATGACTTGCCATCACTATAATCTTTGGACAGCAAAAACAGGAAACTACTCACCGGTTTCTGCTGTGGGGCGGTACTCACTGCAGAAGTAAAATAAAGAATAGCAAAATGAAATTAAAAAACATTTGAAACAATGCTCATTATTTTACAATATGACGTTGCTTTATCATTAATAATATTGGAGGCAATCAAAGAAATTCAGTTTTTTATATATATATATACCAGACCAAGTGCAGACCTGTTGGGTCTGGACACCGAACGTGCTTAAGACCCCGGGGTGTGAGATCCCGAACGTGCTTCAGACCCCGGGGTGAAAATCATTAGGGAAAAAAAACCAGAACATGTTTCAGACCCCTGGACACTGAACGTGCTTCAGAACCCGGGGTTTTAGAGTTCGAACGTGATTCATACACCGGCGTGAAAATTGCTAGAGAAAAAAAGATGGCGTCGTTTTCAGAGCAGAGGCGGTCGACAGCAGCCGTTATGGTGGCTGACCAGCAGGAGGAGACAAAATGAGTGAGTGGGGGGGGGGATGGATTTTATTTTAAAATGTGTACATAAATACGACGAAATGTAATCAGGAGTGGCTAATCGTAAAGAAAAATCAAATCTCTACCGAAATGGAAAAAATCTTGGCGTTTCTGCGTGCGGTGTTGGCGTACCGCGGTATCAAAGGGGCTGGCTGGCACCAGTCAAGCAGACACACACACACACACAGAGTTTTAATATTATACTAGACCAAGTGCAGACCCGTTGGGTCTGGACACCGAACGTGCGTTTGCGGGGGGGGGGGGGGGCTGAGGCGTCACACTAACCACCCCCTTTCCTCCAAAGCACAGTTGCGGGGTGGGAATCTGGCACCCACAAACACACACACTCATCACACCCCTTGATATTATCTTAATTTTTTAATTTTCTTCTTTTATCCCATCTCCACCCTATCCACTGACGAATAGCCCTCGCCTCTCAGGTGCGTCTCGAGGGGGGGGGCAGAGAGTTTAAATTTAATGTTATTTAAAAAAAAATTGTGATGAGGGGGAGGAGGAGGGTGGAGAGGAAGGGGGGAGAGGAAGGTGGGGAGAGAGGAGGGGGAGAGAGGAGAGGGGTGGTGAGAGGAAGGAGAGGATGGGGGAGAGAGGTGAAGGGGGGGGGTTGGAGCGGGCGTGCATGAGTTGAGCCGTGGGCTGTGAAGAGAGAAGGGCAGAGAGAGAGAGAGAGAGAGAGAGAGGTGAGAGACAGAGAGACTGGTACACAAAGAAAAGCTGGAGAAACACAGCGGGTGCAGCAGCATCTATGGAGCAAAGGAAATATGCAACTTTTGGCCGAAACCCATCCTCAGACAGGTTTTTTCCCGAAACGTTTCCTATTTTCTTTGATCCATAGATGCTCCTGCACCCGCTGAGGTTTTGCTTTTTTTTTTGTGTACCTTCGATTTTCCAGCATCTGCAGTTCCGTCTTAAAGACAGAGAGACTGTTGGCGGGCTGTTTTCCCAACGCGCATCACACTCACACTAACCACCCCCCAAACACAGGCGGGGGGGGAGGGGGGGAGAGGAAGACGGGGTGAGGAGAGAAGAGGGGCGAGGGAGCCGGGGTGGTGAGAGAAGAGGAGAGGGGAGGGAGGGGAGAGGAAAGGGGAGAGATTGGTGAGGGAGAAGAGAGCAGGGTGGGGGAGAAGGAGGGGGAGGAGAGTGGGGAGTGGGAGGAGAGCGGGGAGGGCAGGAAGGGGGGAGAGGGGGGGAGGGGATGTTAGAGGTGGAGAGAGGGGATGAGGGGAAGGGGAGAGGAGTAGGGGGAAGAGAGGGAGAGAGGGAGGTGGGAGGGAGAGAGGTGGGGGAGGGAGAGGGGAAGTGTGGGGCAGAGGGGTAGCGGGGAGTGGTGCAAGAGGGGTGGGGGGGAGATGGGGGTGAAGAGGGGTGGTGGAGGGGGAAGAGAGGGGGTGGGAGGGGAGGGAGGGGTTGAGGAGAGAGGGGGGAGAGTGGGGAGGGAGAGTGGAAGTAGGAGGGGTAGGGACAGTCCATCTGTTCCCCATTCCCTATCACCCCCAATCCTCTTTCTCTATTCCCACACACGTGACGACGCCCTTCGACACAGGCTGCGGGGGTGGGGGGAAAGAGCTGGGGCTGGGGCTGCTGCAAAGGCATATGTAAATGGATCCATTCCGATTGGACATGTGTGAGCATCGGGCATTGTGACATCACACAATGCAAACTTCACTAACATTCTATGGCTGAGAGCTGTTTTTTAAACATTTTGAAATGTTGGGGGGGGGGGGGGAGAAGTATTTTATTTTAAAAAGTGTACATAAACACGACCAAATTTAATCAGGAGTGGCTATTCGTAAAGATAAATGAAATCTCTTTAGAAATTGTAAAGAATATCGGCGTTTCCGCGTGCAGTGTGTGCGTAGGGCGGTATCAAAGGGGCTTGGTGGCACGTCAGGCGGCCTGCCGGACCGTCGGACGGATGGCAGCCACAGAGTTTTAATAGAAAGATAGATAGATAGATAGATAGATAGATATAGATAGATAGATAGATAGATAGATAGATAGATAGATAGATAGATAGATAGATAGATAGATAGATAGATAGATAGAAGGACAGAAGATATGTTGGATTTTTATGGTCATTTATCCTGATATAAGCTAAAAATAGCTGGTTAGTTTCATTAGGACCATCAGGCAGCCAGTGGATGGCAAATCAAACAACTCCCTGAGAGTAAACCCATTCCTCATCTCGAACTGGGGCTGGTTTGATGAGCTTTATGCCAGTTAGACAGCACAGTACCAGTATAGGATTTGAGAGAAGTGGCAGAAATATAGTTGTAAATCACTGCACACAAACACCAACTTCATGCCTGTGGAAAAAGTTGAGGAATTTATTGCAAATCTTGCTCAAACTCTGGTAACAGCCAAATATAGAGCACTGTCAAAAATATCCTCCAATAGCTTCATGGAATGTAAATAATAATGTACAAATTTCTTCACCACCTCAATTTGTAGCACTCTTTGCTATCCAACACAATATAAAAATTGTCTTCAAATAAAAACTGCCAAAAAGAAAATTCAGTGTATTTGGCCTTGGCCACGTTTCAGAGTGCACCAGACTACATAATAGTAAAGACTACATAATACATAACAGACTCATAGCAAAAGGATTTGAGTATAAGAGCAGGGAGGTTCTACTGCAATTGTACAAGGTCTTGGTGAGACCACACCTGGAGTATTGCGTACAGTTTTGGTCTCCTAATCTGAGGAAAGACATTCTTGCCATTGAGGGAGTACAGAGAAGGTTCACCAGACTGATTCCTGGGATGGCAGGACTTTCATATGAAGAAAGACTGGATGGACTCGGCTTGTACTCGCTAGAATTTAGAAGATTGAGGGGGGATCTTATAGAAACTTACAAAATTCTTAAGGTGTTGGACAGGCTAGATGCAGGAAGATTATTCCCGATGTTAAGGATAAGGGGGAAGTCTTTTAGGACCGAGATGAGAAAATCATTTTTTACACAGAGAGTGGTGAATCTGTGGATTCTCTGCCACAGAAGGTAGTTGAGGCCAGTTCATTGGCTATAATTAAGAGGGTGTTAGATGTGGCCCTTGTGGCTAAAGGGATCAGGGGGTATGGAGAGAAGGCAGGTACAGGATACTGAGTTGGATGATCAGCCATGATCATATTGAATGGCGGTGCAGGCTCGAAGGGCCGAATGGCCTACTCCTGTACCTATTTTCTATGTTTCTATAATTGTAACCATTTGTGTTATCTGACCTTAAGTAGAGCTTCTAATCCCATAAATATGATTGCAAAGGCCTCCTAATTCCACTTTTGCAATACAAATTTCATGTATATTGCACCTTTAACATACAAAATGTCTAAAATAAATCACAATAACATTATTAAGTAAGAAGTTCATGCTGGATTTAAGGACATTAGAACAGATGAGCAGAGGCTTAGTGAAATATATATTATAGGTAGCAGTTTACAGAAAGAAAGTGAGACAAAGGAGTGGAATGCCAAAGCTTAGGTATTAAAATCAGTGGAGCAGCAATTAAAAGGATGTTTATGTAAATACTGACAAGGCTAGAGTTGGTGCAGAGCAGAATTCTTAGAAGGTTGCAAGGCTGAAGTAGAATACAGATGGAAGAAGTGGTAGAAACATGGTAAGACATAAAAACAAGGATAAGGATTGAAATTGTGAACATGTTTAATCAGGAGCCAAGACTGGGCAGCACGCAACATGGTGTTGAGTGAATGGAATTTGGTACAAGTTCGGACGTTGGTTACAGAGTTTTCGATGTCCTCGTTTGTAGACAGCAGAGCAAAGGAGGACAATGAAGGACAATGGTAACAAAGGCATCGATGAGGATTTCAGCAACATAGTCAGCTAACAGTTCTGAGGTTACCAAGCACTTATTAATGACACAGATATAAGTTAAGAAGCTCAACAGAACCAAATAAGATTCTGAGATTGCACAAGACCTGGTTCAGGTTTCAGACAGTTGCCAAGCACTAGGTCAAACTGGTGATCAGGGAATGGGATTTATGATTGTGATAGGGTGTGCCTTTTTTCACATTCTGTTCTGATGATTGGAAAAATAATCTATCAATTTTGAAGTAGGAAAACGGATCAAGAGGTGGTGTACAGCACTGCTAGATGGAATAATCCACTGATTTTTAAAGAGCATTCTCTGCTGGATGAAATTAACAACTCGTGATCTACACAGTATAAAAGTATAAAAGTATTGATCATAAAAGTCAGGAAGCCATGATGCTTTATAGGACTTTGGTTAGACTGCATTTGGACAACTGCATGCAGTTCTAGTTGCCCCATTACAGGAAGGATGTAGAAGCTTTGGAGAGGGTGTAGAAGAGGTTTACCAGAATGCTGCCTGGATTCAAGGATATTTGCTACAAGGTGAAATTGGACAGTCTGGACCGTTTTCTCTGGAATGCTGGAAGTTGACAGAATGCTGACAGAAATAGCGTAGACATTCGGAACCTTTATCCCTGGGATGAGAACAGGGATGTCAAAGACAGCTTTAAGGTGAAAGGGCTAAAGTTTAAAACAGATGTGCAAGGCAACAATTGTTTTACACAGAGGGTGGTACGTGCCTGGAACGTACAACCAGGAATGGTCGTGAAGCGGGTACGATAGTGGCATTTCGGAGGCTTACAGATAGGCACATGGATATGCAGAAAATGAAGGGGTTTGGATCATATGCAGGCAAATGAGATTAGTTTATCTTGGCATTATGTTCAGCACTGACATTGTAGGCCGAAGAGACTGTTCCTGTTTTATACTTTTCTATTTTCAATGTTGCAGGCTTGGTTTGTAAAATTACTAACAATCTTGAGAAACAACTTTCAAATCATATATATATATATAGATTATTGAACAAGGAACAAAAAAGTCTCAAATACAATGTGAAACACCTTTGAAGTATTAATTACCTGCTGAGCCAGAGGGTGGTGGAGCACCTGCCTTTTGCCATTCTGTTGCTTCCACAGCCATGCGACGAATATAAGATTCATCTACACACATTAATATGTTTTCTGGTTTTATATCTGTATGGATAATCTTGCATTTACTGTGTAGATAATCCAAACCCTGCAGGACCTATCAGCAATCAAAGTGAATAGAGCGGGGAAAAAAAAGATATGCAATAAGAGAGCGGCCCAAGATCTGATATCAACAAAGGTGACGACATTTAAATATGTATTCACCAAAATATTCTTATTTTCCTCAGGGAATTTAATTTTAACAAATTTAATTTATGTGCTTGCCATAAAAAGTTCCAACATAGATTTCTGGTCTAATAAATCTGCGAAAGCGAAATAAAGTGAATGTTAAGAATATACAGCATTTAGTCAGCATAAAATGGCTTTGTATTGTTTTGGTTACCTTTTTGCTGACCCACCTGCTGAATAATACTTTTCACACAAAGAATAGGAAGGCCCTGGTAATTGGATTTGATGATCCATTTTAAAAGGTGATGACCCAGCACTTCAAATACCATACAGACATCTGTAATATAGTTAAGGAAGAAAACACTCTGATCTCAATATATTCTGCACCCCATAACATTCTTAAAAATTAAGAGACCTGAAAGAAATGTTCAGTTATTATAGATTGAAGCATTCGGAAACAAATATTAAACAATCTTACTTGGATATAATTAGTTAGTTACCCAATTGTAGCTAATTACAAAATTCAATTACTTAATCTAAACATCTATCCATTTCTTAAGAAACGATTAACATTTTTAAATAGCCTAAGTGTCCAAATAACATTTACACAAGAATTCACAATATAACATGATTTTTAAATCTCATTGTCATGAATTTATAGGCCAAATGGAAGGAATTTAGTGTTTAATTCCCGTAAATTAATGGCCATTTAAATCATCTTGCGAGTGGGTTTTTGAGGAACACGCTGGTTTGGAACGTTGCGGTTTGCGGTGAATTTAAACCCCATATCGGCAGGAAAAATACTGCCGGTTCGTATGGGTCCTAAGTCACAGTTTCGCAATGTAAAATGTGGATTAAAGGCATCTTAAGAAGCACTTTTATACATAAAATAAACGGCTTTCTTTACCTGTCCCATACGTGAAATCCGTCCCCGTTGTCGGCGTTGACGGCTTTAGAAACTGATTTTTTAATTACTCCAGCGCTGAACTTGTCGGGCGATTTAAAAAAAAATATTCACAGAACGGCCGTCGGAACAATTCTTCTGCAAAAGCTTGCACTCCGAGAAAATATATCCAGGACCAGGTAGGAGAAATACCGCATTTTAACCCCCCTCCCCCCCCCTCAAAGGCGCAAAAGTCGCGCACAGGGCCAGTGACAGAAGTGCAGCGCCGCTGAAGGTAAGTTTTGTAACATACCTACATTGTACGAAATATGTCATTACACAAGATGTTGGTGGGATTGGAAGGTTTGATTCATGAGGAGAGATCATAATCATACTTTATTAGCCAAGTATGTTTTGCAACATACGAGGAATTTGATTTGCTATGGTCATACCAATAAAAAGCAACAGAACACACAAAATACATTTTAACATGAACATCCACCACAGTGACTCCTCCGCAGTCCTCACTGTGATGGAAGGCGAAAAAAAAAGTTCAATCTCTCTTCTTTGTCCTCCAGCGTTCGGGGGCCTCTAACCTTCCGTTGACGGGACGATCTTACTCCCATAGCCAGTGGCGGGCCTCCTCGTCGGAGCGATCAAGCTCCTGCATCGGGGGGGAATCTCAGCTCCCCCGCGCCGGGCGACCTACCCCGGGTTGGGGCTAGTCGAACGTCGTGGACTTTTGGAGCTTCCCGACGTCTGTCTCAACCCGAGACTTCAAGCTCCTTGATGTTAAAGTCCGCCGGCCGCGGTTGGAGTGTCGACCCCACACAAGGAATCGCAGGCTCTGATGGTAAGTCCACGGCCCCACGGTGAGGCTCAAAGTCAGTCCCGAGCAAGGCTACCAGCTCCATGATGTTAGGTCATAGAACGACCAGAGATACGATCCGGAAAACAATCGCATCTCGGGCAAGGTAAGAGATTGAAAAAAAGTTACCCCCAACCCCCCCCCTCCCCCGCCCACCCCCACATGAAACAGACCAGAGAACATTAACATATATTTTTTATACGCACTAAAAATAACAAAAAAAAGACAAAAAGGACAGACAGACTGTAGGCGAGGCTGCCATTGAAGCGCCACCCGGTGGACTAATATCCTAAGAATAATATCCCAAGATTGGATAGGTTGTGCCAGTTTTCCCTGGAGCAAAGGAGGCCGAGAGGTCACATGATAGAGGAATATAAGATTATAAGAAGCATTGATGGGGTAAATATCCAGTCAATTTCACATGGTAGGGCTATCTAAAACTAGAAGGTACAGGTTTAAAGTGAGAGGGAAGAGGTTAAAGGTTATCTAAGGGGTAAGCAAAGAGTAGTTGGTATTTCCTATGAGCTACCAGAGGTGGTGGTGGAGGCAGGAACAGTAATAATATTTATAAAGCATCTGGAAAGGTACTTGAATGAACAAAGCCTATAATGGAATTAAAGATGTGAAATAGCATGATAGTGCAGATAAATGCAGTGGACCAATGGACTTGTCTCCATTCTGTACAACGATACCAAACCAAATTTTCCAATTCACCCTTGAAATGGCCACAGAGAAAGGCATTTTCTAGAGGGTGGGTCCACAATTTAAAATGTTCTATTGTGCTAAAATATACCAGGACTATTAACGCTAATATAACAGAACATACAAATATAAGTAAACCGCTAAAGGATACGTATTCCGTTCATGCCTGAAAGTTTGAAATCATCAATTAATTGTACCACCATATCTTTATTTGGATCATTGGGATCACTTTCTCGTACCTAGGAAAAATGAAACCAAAATTACTAAGAGAGCACAATCAGTTGTACTTGAACATATTCCAAATATAACAGGCTTCAGTAGATTATTTTTAAACTGGAGAAATTTATATTAAAACTGATATTAGAAATTATTTGATAAATTCTTGGGATATTAATATCTCAAAATAATCCAGAAACACCAACAAGTGCAATACAGAGATAAAATTGCTGGAAGCGGTAATAACATTTCTATTTAGAACTTTATAATACTCTGATTAGCATTAAATGCAAGAGTGATTGGATATTATATGGGATCAAATGTCATGCCTCACAAAATCAATGCCAGTTGATGATCTTAATTTCAATGGTTCCAAAAACATAATCAAAGGAACTTTTAAATAATGTTTCATAAGGGTATGTTCTAATAATACAATATCACCCCCCTTTTAGTTGCTTTGATTTTCTTGCTTTTCCCCCCACAGTCTCTGCATCAATTAAAAACATTAACCTAGAAATTAGATTTCACCATTTTTTGGTGTGCTGAACCTTTGCTGCGAATATTGTGCAATTGACCAAAAAAAATAATAAATAGTTAGGGCAGTTTAAACAAAGAAACATATTGTTCCTAAAGGACAACATTTTTAATATTTGCTATGCTCCACTTGAAATAAGGCTCCTAAAGTCACATTATCTTTGGTAGCAAGATATCTGCAACACACAGTGGCTGCCATAGAGAAGAAATTAATATTTCATATTTGTGGATATAATTTAAATATGTGTTCAAGCTACCAAATAGGCTACCGTTTTAAGGATCATCCTTACACTTCTGAGGTAGATAGATTTACAATGAGATTCAAAAAATTAGGATATCAGCTATTTTGATATTGAACTTGAGTGTTCTACATCGACAGGTCTGTGTGCACCTTGTTTTGTTCCACAATTCATCACAAGAGGTTCAACTGTTGGAAATAATGGACAGTTAGAGCAATTGGAACTTCAAACAAAAATTAATTCTAATTGATGAGAATTTAAAAAAAAATCAATCACACAATAAAAAAAAGCCTTTAAGATGTAGGTGGGGAAGAGGGAAATAAAGTATATACATCTTATAAAAAAAGCTGCAAATGTCAAGGTAAGATAATACCAAAAAATCCAACACTTAAAGGACCAGGTTTAGAGCAATAATAAAGTTGTCCGCAAGTTGATTTAAAAAAAACCTAGACAAATGGAATTGAATAGAACAAATTTGCGATAGCTTTCAAAATAGCAAAGCATATATAATTATAACCTGTGTTAATTTCAGTACTTGAGGCTAATTGGAAATATATAATTTAAAAAATAAATAATTTTCAGCCTTGGGTGTTAGTGGCAATGCCAGCATTTACTGCCTAATTCCTATTTGTCCTTGAGAAAGTGGCAGCTCACTGCCTTCTAGAATAATTGAAATCCCCAATGTTAAAAAATCTCAGCTCCCAGCCTAAAACAAAAATCAGTTTATACGTAAGCCTCGCTAAATGCCTTGGAGTACCCATTAAAAAAAAATCAATGTCGAATGCAAACAACCAGAGAAAAATTATATTTTTTGTACACTTCTCTATTGGTTGCAGAAAAATTGTTGAAATGGAGATAAATGACCATTTGACTCACAGTCAAAAATAATCATCTAATTATGTGAGAATGAAATGCATATGCTTTCAAAGTGATAAGGGAGAGAACCATACAGCCAGGATAGATGTGCTGGTTGATACAGATGTGACAGTGGAGAATTGTGTTACCAGACCCTGAGGAAAATATGCAACTGAAGTTGCATCTACAGAAATTCCTGAATATTAGTTTATGAAGACCCCAAATATGCTATCTAGATTGAATGCATAAGATCATTTGTTTCAATACAGGCAACCCCTGCATTATCAGGAGGGTTGTGTAGGAAGGAACTGCAGGTGCTGGTTCAAACCAAAGATAGACACAAAACGTTGGAGTAACTCAGCGGGACAGGCAGCATCTCTGAAGAGAAGGAATGGGTGACGTTTCAGGTCGAGACCCTTCTTCAGACTTTTCAGGAAGGGGTTGTGTTCCTAGAAAACAGTTTGAATCATGGTTTTCCATAACACGGAACTGTGTCATCTGTACATGCATCAAGAAATGTTAGTTGAAATAAAATTGTTAATTTTTTCCCACAAAAACTGTGAGAGTGAATTTTATTCCGTATCTCAAATTCTGGGTCATGATTTTCATTAACCAAATGGCCGTAACATGGGGATCTCCTGCATCACCAATGAGGTAGTACTTACACACTTAAGTAACTTAATTTCATCCAGAGCCGTTTCTGTGTAGTGCTGAGCACTCTTTACCACTTTCATGGCAACAAATCTTTTTCCACTGTGAAAAGAAAGTAAATGAAAACGTAAACAAGTTTAAAAATGGTGTATTCTACCAGAACACCAGAAAGTAAACATCAGATGCATAAAGCAAAACAGAAGATTGTGGAATACAAAAGCAAAATATTGCAAAGACTGAAAATCTGAAATTAATCTCCAAAGATGCTGCCTAATCTGTGGAGTACTTCCAGCTTCTATTGTTGGAAAAATAAAAAAGTCATATGAACTTGTGGAAAGCAAAGTGTAGAGCTATGCATTTTGGTAGTAGGAATAAAGGCGTAGACTGTTTTCTAAATGGGGAGAGAATCCAGAAATTGGAGGAGTAAAGGGACTTTGGAGTGCTGGTGCACGATTCCCAAAAAGTTAATCTGTTAGTCGAATTGGTAGTAAAGAAAGCAAACTCAATGCTAGCATTTATTTTAAGAGGGCTAGTGTACAAAAACAGGGATGTAATGTTGAGGCTCCATAAGGCGCTGGTAAGGCTGCTTTTGGAATATTGTGAGCAATTTTGGGCACCATATCTGGGGAAGGATGTGCTGATTCTGGAGAGGGTACAGAGGAGGTTTACAAGAATGATCCCAGGCATGAATAGGTTAACCTATGATGAGCGCTTGTCGGCACTGGGCCTATACTCACTGGAGTTTAGAAGAATGAGTGGAGACCTCAATGAAACATAAAGAATAGTGAAAGGCTTAGATAGTGTGGATGTGGAGAGAATGTTTCCACTAGTGGGAGAGTCTAGGACTAGAGGTCATAGCCTCAAAATTAAAGGACGTACTTTTAGGAAGTAGATGAGGAGAAATTTCTTTAGTGAGAGGGTGGTGAATCTGTAGAATTCTTTGCCACAGAAGTCTGTGGAGGCTAAGTCAGTGGATATTTTTAAGGCAGATAGATTCTCGATTACTGCAGGTGTCAGAGGTTATGGGGAGAAGGCAGGAAAATTGGGTTAAGAGGGAGGGATAGATCAGCCATGATTGAATGGTGAAGTAGACCAGATTGGCCAAATGGCCTAATTCTACTCCTATCACTTATGACCTTATGAACCTTACTTTAGCTGAATCTGTGAAGAAAATAAGAGAAAGAGAGCAAACTATTTAACAAAGAAATTAATTTGTATGTAGACTGTAACGTAAACTGGAATTTAATGAAGGCGATGCGTTTCCAGACCAAAGTGAATCTTGATCAGCAAGCATATTGTTTATCATGAAAATAACTATCCTAATTAGAGTGGAGGAAACACGTTTATGAAGGATGAAAGGGAAGAAGCCAGCCAGTGTATTCAAAGGTTTCAAAGGTCTTTTATTGTCACGTGTACCAATTAAGGTACAGTGATATTCGAATAGCTAAGTTGGCTAGGATGTGCATTTTAGAAGCAGAAGAGCATTAAACATTTGACGTGTTACTTAAAGTTGAGTGGCAGTGTACAAGTGCGGTTGAAGGGCAGATTGAGCATGTCATCAGCATCATATGGAAGCTGTCATCAATGTCATCAGAATCATATGGAAGCTGTCATTAACCCAGATCTACTCTGGGCAAAAGAGATTTGGATGGGTTAAGAATGAACCAAAAAAGAACATCTAATTTGTCTTATTCCATTCTTGTTTTTGTGGTAAGGATTTCATATTATGCAACAACAATGGTATCAGGATGAGGGATAATTGATTAACATTTTAAATTGGTCTCCCACAATGCCTTTGGAAGGCTGGTTTAGGTTTTATACTGCTCACTCCAGTTTTTGAGGGTTAAAAAAAATCATGCAGCAAAAGGGGGGCTGGAGCTGTCACAGAGGAGGTAAATATATTTTCAACATTTGTTGTGGATTGGTAGATTAAAAAAAATACTCCTCCAATCTCAAGGATGCTTCACCATCATGATCCCACAATGGCCACTTTTTCTCCCAAGCCCTCAGGACATGGTTTCTCAGAATCATCCTGCAATGGTCTCTCTTTCCTCCTGTACTTCCTCTTTTCGAATGACTGAGACCAATCCCTCACTGTGGTCATCCGTTGGATTTCACGGCCAGCAAGCCACTATCTGTTAATTTGGTATTTACCCAGGTGGTAAATGTAACAGTAATGAGGTTCTTCATTACATTTAAAAATTCATACACATTTTCCTCACACTACCCTGCACTTTCTCTGTTTTCCAATACATTGAGGCTCAAGTTCTTAAATGATATTACATCGGCCGTAGACAAAAATGCTGGAGAAACTCAGCGGGTGAGGCAGCATCTATGGAGCGAAGGAAATAGGCAACATTTCGGGTTGAGACCCTTCTTCAGACCAGAATGTACAGATGGAAAGAGTGAATTGTGAGTCCAGAGAAGGGAACTCTTTGGGAGGACCAGTGGTGGCTGGTTGGAAGAAAAACCTTTGATTGATGAGCTCTGCTTATAACTGGATACTCAAGATCAGAACCAAACAAGGGCACTCTACTGAGCAAAATAATATATGTGAAGCATTGGTGGAAGAAAGTCTGGCTGCATTGAGGCAGAAAGGTAAAGGTTGACTGTTGACTTAGCTTATTTAAATGTAACGGAACATTGAAAACCTGAGATTGAAAATTAATTTGCCTGGTGAAAGATCATCTACATGAAAGATTAATCTGTTTCTCTCTCCACAGATACAATGTGAGCCACTGAATATTTAGTTTTTAGTTTAGATACAAGCCCTTCGGCCCACCAAATCCTCACCAACCCGATCCCCGCACATTAACACTATCCTACACACAGTAGGGACAATTTACATTTATACCAAGCCAATTAACCTACAAACCTGTACATTTTTGGAGTGTGAAAGGAAATCAAAGATTTCGGAGAAAACCCACGCGGGTCACGGGGAGAACGTACAAACTCTGTACAGACAAGCATCCGTAGTCAGGATCAAACCCGGATCTGTAAGGCAGCAACTCTACCCCTGCGCCACCGTGCCGCATATTTCTTGCATTTTCATTTTTCATTTCAGATTGTCAGCATCTGCAGTTTTTGCTTTTCAACTAGAATTATGAACACTGCTTTAGGAGAAGAGGCAGGCAGGATCAAAATCCTCAACTCCATTCCTAGCTAATCAATATATTTTGATATATGTACAAATATTTAATTCCAGAATACACTATACTGTACATCATTCCATCATAGAACTGGATGTAGAAATGCTTTAATTTATTTTAGTTTGCAGTAAATTATGTTAAGTGGATGTGTCCACATGGTGGGACCAGCAGAGATAAAGACTCCCAATAAAGTGAAAACATGATGAAGACACACAAAAAGACCCTAACCAATGGGTGCTTACTTAATGTGTTCCCCCAAATGTAACAAATGTAAACTGTTTTCATTGTCCAAATGCGAAGAGTTGCTCTAGCAAGTTCCTACTTTAAAACTTTTCATATACTCAAACTAGATAAATAAATTCTAACATGAATACAACATTATCTCTACTAAATAAATTAGAATTGTAATGTTATTCATAAAGATATGCATTGCCTTGTCCTATGTCAGGCTACAGAACTGTGTCTCAGACATGGTAGTGAGCAACACAGGGGCCCCACAGGGGACAGTCCTCTCTCCCTTCCTGTTGACCATCTACATCTCAACTTCAGATATAACTCAGACTTCTGCCACCTGCAGAAGTTTTCAGATGACTCTGCAATGTGGGCTGCATCAGTGAAGGGAGGGAAGCTGAATTCAGAGGTGTGGTCAATGATTTTGTTGAGTGGTGTGGGCTGAATCACCTGCAGTTCAATACCAACAAGACTAAGGACTTAGTGGTGGACTTTAGGAGGAGATGGTGAGGATGTGCAGTTTACCAAGGAGTACAAATACCTTGGATTGTACCTGGACAGTAAGCTGGACTGGTCCAGGAATGCTGAGGCCCTGTACAGGAAGGGACAGAGCCGGCTGTACTTTTTGAGAAGGCTCTGCTCCTTCAATGTCTGCAGTAAGATGCTGCAAATGTTCTACCAATCGGTAGTAGCCATCTTCTTTGCTGTTGTGTGCTGGGGCAGCGGGGAGAAGGCCGCGGACGCCAACATGATTAACAAACTCATTATGAAGGCTGGCTCCGTCCTGGGGGCAGAGTTGGATTCATGGGAGGTGGTCTTGGAGGGGAGGATGCTCCTCAAACTGTGGAGCATCTTGGACAATGCCACTCACCCCCTCCATGACACACTGGTCAATCTGAGGAGTACCTTCAGTAACAGACTGGTTCCTCCAAGATGCAGTACAGAACGCCACAGGATATCCATCTTCCCTGTGGCTATCAAATTGTACAACTCCTCCCCCTTCTGTCATGGGGTAGACTGCCCCCCCCCCCGCCCCCAATCTTTGAACACCCCCAATCCTTTCCACTCGTCATTTTAATTTAATGTTTCATGTAATTTGTCTTTTATGACTGTTAGCAGATCTATTTCCCTCCAGGGATAAATAAAATTCTATTGTATCGTGTCGTATCGTCCATTCATTATCTGGAATCTGAATCAATAACACAAATTGCTTCTTACTTTCAAAAGTAACACAAACATTATGGGATGATTTATTCTGACTTTCATTTCTTCTGTTTCTGTGACTTTACTAAATGAGCCAAATATCATCAGATATTCACCATTAGAATCACAAAAATATAATATTACACAATGCTACAACAATATTACATGGTTCCTGAATTGGGGAAATATGATCAACTTGTGTTGTGCAAAATAAATCCAAAGACATTTTCAAGTTACTGATCTGTCATTTACATTTGGAGATGTGGAATATATCCAAAAAAAATCACTAAAAAAGATTTGTTTGAACAATTCAGATGTATACACTTAACATCAGATTGTCAATCCACAATACAAGAAAAACAGATTGTTTACAACCACATGATAGATCTCATTAGTAGTTCACAGAAATTTATTTTTAAATTCATGGTGGAACTGAAGCAACAGAATCTGTTGTAGAGAGGGCTCCCAGCATGTTCATGATGCCAACCAACACTTACTAACTGAGGAAATCTTCAAGCACCATTCCTTTTTACAATAACATTCCCAAATGCAGCAATCAAATAATAGAAATAATGGAACTGTTCTGGCAAGAGCCAACATGGCCTTGTGCTGTGTGATAGTAAGTCTTCCACCTTCCTGTATTTGAGACTATTCGGCCTGACCCACAAATGAACTATTTTGTCTTGCCTCATTAATCTCAAGCACCATCCGCTTCTGACATGGCCAAAAATCCCCAGTTTCTCTCCTCTGCAGTCCACTTCCATGGCATTCCACTGCCCAAATGAATGAATGAATGAATGAATAAGCTTATTGGCCAAGTATGTACACATACAAGGAATTTGCTTTAGTGCTCCGCTCGCAAGTAACAACACGACATACAGTAAACAATTAAGAATAAACATAAAACATTAAAACATTAAGAATTAAACATTATAGTTTAAACATTTGAATGAAATAAAATACCGTGCTGCAAGCGGAGTCTCGGATACGCCACAGAGTCCTGGTGGGAGCAGTGACTCGGGGAAGAGCTGGCCTGGGAATGTTCCCATCTCCCCAGTTTGACAAGGCCAAGGGGAAGGAGAGGCGCAGGCTGGTCCAGGAGGAAGTGAGGGCAGTGGTGGAGGAGGAGAGGTGTACCAGAGCAGTTGGATTGAGGCAGCAGGGGGCCTGGACAAGGTGGGAGCAGGCCATGGACCGAAAAGTTACATGGACTGAGCTCTGGCAGGCTGAACCACAGCGCATCAGGTTCCTGGTCCAGGCAGTGTATGATGTCCTGCCCAGCCCATCGAACCTCTTCATCTGGGGCAAAGTGGAATCTCCAGATTGCCCGCAATGCTCAGGCAAGGGGACGTTAGAACACATCCTGAGCTGCTGTCCAAAGGCTCTTGGGCAGGGCCAGTACACCTGGCGTCGCGACCAGGTTCTTAGACCCATTGCAGAAGCCATCAGCATGGGAATCAGCAGCTGCAGACGAGCACGGCCCACCACCCAGATAATCACCTTCGTGAAGGCCGGAGTGCAGCTGCCAAGAACCACAGCAGCCAGGAATCCGTCAGGAATCCTGGCGACTGCGCAGGACTGGCAGCTTTCCGTAGACCTGGTGAAACAGCTGAAGTTCCCACAGCACATTGCCACGACCACCCTGAGGCCAGATATCCTCCTGGTCTCAGAGGCGACCAAAAACATCGTCTTGTTGGAACTGACAGTGCCGTGGGAGGACCGTCTGGAGGAGGCCCACGAGAGGAAGATGGCCAAGTATGAAGAGCTGGTCATAGATTGCCGTAAGCAGGGCTGGAAGACAAGGTGTATGCCCATCGAAGTGGGCTGCAGAGGTTTTGCAGGACAATCGCTCTACAAAGCCTTGAGTGCACTGGGCATCACCGGAGTGGCGAGGAGAAGGGCCATCATGAACACCACAGAGGCAGCGGAGAAGGCCTCAAGATGGCTCTGGATCAGGAGAGAAGGTCCATGGGGAGGAGCGAATGCCACCTGAACACAAGTCGTGGTCTGATCAACCACAGCTGGGTCGCCTGGGTGAGGGTGTCTGATGTTGAAAGACCCGAAACACCCAATGACCCCAGGTTACATCACTGATGATGTGTTCAGGAGCATCTATAGATGTATCTGTATCAATCAATGTGCTGGTGAAACCAGTGGCGACCAGGAATAGACTGGTTGACAACCAAGAATAGGGTGGTGACGACTGGAGAGACAGTGGACAGCTCGGAAAGACGGCAACCGGGGCGGGGCGGGTTGGCAGCCCAAACCGCATCCTCTGAGAGGAGGAGACCCAAATCACGCTACAGAAAATCACATGGAAAAATACCCCCAGGGATGCCCGAGAGGGGGGGGGAGGATGAGCACCTCAATTTGACGGATCAAAGGTTAACGACTAATGGCAATGGACAACCGACTATGAGTATCAAATGCAGATGTGGTAAGGTTTGCAAGAACAGCTGAGGCCTGAAGATTCACCCGACCCGGATGAAGTGTTTGGAGGAACAGGGAGTGTCACATTGCACAGGTATTTTACCTGGTGAGACACAGGAGGAGCCGGGCCCGGAATCACCCCATAGAGCTCGAAGCCTCCAAGTGGCGCAACTAGTCCATCGGAACAGTTCTCCGGAGAAGGTTCGAGTCAAATGGCCTCAGGCCTGCAAGACGGCAGTCTGGCATCAGTTCGACGAGGACGTCGACAAGGTGCTAGAAGCAACTGCGAAGGGAGACGTGGACCGAAGGCTGCGGACGATGACGACAATCATAATCAGCCTAGTTGTGGAAAGGTTTGGAGCAGTGGAGAAGAAGCCGACCAGAACACCTTTCACCATGAACCAACGAGCAACAAAGATCCACAAGATCCGGCAGGAGCTGAAGTCCCTCAAGAAGCAGTATAAAGAGGCCAGCGAAGAGCAACGTCCCCCCTTGGCTGAGCTGCGAACCATCCTGAGGAAGAAGCTGATGACCCTTCGTAGAGCTGAGTGGCACCGAAGACGGCGGAAGGAAAGAGCCAGGAAGCGAGCATCCTTCATAGCCAACCCCTTCGGCTTCACCAAACAACTACTAGGGCAGAAGCGCAGTGGGAGTTTGGCTTGCTCTAAGGAGGAGATCGACCAGCACATCCAGACGACCTACAGTGACCCCGTCAGGCAGCAGGAGCTGGGCCAGTGCAACATCCTGATAAAACCACCACCACCCATCAAGGGGTTTGATAGTAGAGAGCCACTCCTGAAAGAGGTCCAGGACGTTGTGAAGAGAGCAAGAGCTGGCTCAGCCCCTGGCCCGAGCAGAGTCCCCTACAGGGTCTACAAGAACTGCCCCTTGTTACTGAAACGGCTGTGGAAGATCCTGAAAGTCATCTGGAGGAGAGGGAAAGTGGCGCAGCAGTGGCGATTCGCTGAAGGAGTCTGGATCCCAAAGGAAGAAGATTCCAAGAAGATCGATCAGTTCAGGATCATCTCCTTGCTAAGCGTTGAAGGCAAGATCTTCTTCAGCATAGTGGCGAGGCGGCTGACCAACTTCCTTTCCAGCAATGGCTACATCGACAGCTCAGTGCAAAAGGGAGGCTTGTCTGGAGTGCCGGGGTGTCTAGAGCACATGGGAGTGGTGACCCAGCTCATCAGAGAAGCCAGGGAGAACAAGGGAAACCTGACAGTGCTCTGGCTTGACCTGGCCAACGCCTACGGCTCCATCCCGCACAAGCTGATCCAGACAGTCATGGCCAAGCATCATGTGCCGGGCCAAGTGGCAGATCTCATCCTGGACTATTACAACCAGTTCAGCATGAGAGTATCATCAGGGTCAGTAACATCAGAGTGCACAGACTGGAGGTTGGGATTATCACAGGCTGTACCATCTCTGTGATCCTTTTTGCCTTGGCGATGAACATGATCGTCAAGTCTGCTGAGCCAGAGTGCCGGGGCCCTCGGACCAAGTCAGGATTGCGCCAACCACCAATCAGAGCCTTCATGGATGACCTGACAGTCACCACTGAGTCAGTGCCAGGAAGCAGGTGGAGAAACTGATTGGATGGGCAAGGATGAGATTTAAGCCAGGAAAATCAAGGTGACTGGTGCTGAAGAAGGGCAAAGTCATGGACAGGTTCCGCTTCAGCATCGAAGGGACACCAATCCCAACTGTCTCCGAAAGGCCAGTGAAGAGTCTTGGCAAGGTGTTTAACAGCAGCCTGAAGGATACAGCATCTGTCCAGGCAACCTGGCAGGAGCTGGAGAGTTGGTTGAGAGCAGTGGACCGGTCGGGGCTTCCCGGCAAGTTCAAGGCATGGATCTACCAGCATGGTATCCTGCCAAGGATACTCTGGCCACTGCTTGTCTACAAAGTCCCAAAATCCATCGTAGAGAGATTGGAGAGGAAAGTCAGCAGCTTTCTCAGGAGGTGGCTGGGACTGCCCAGGAGCCTTAGCAGCATCGCCCTATACGGAAATAACACCAAGCTCCAGCTGCCCCTGAAGTCCCTGGAGGAGGAGTTTAAGGTGACTCGGGCCAGAGAGGTGATGCTGTACAGGGACTCCAGCGACCCAAAGTGGCTCAGGCAGGGGTGGAGGTGAAAACTGGGAGGAAGTGGAGAGCCGGCGAAGCCGTGGTGCAAGCGGAGTCTCGGATACGCCACAGAGTCCTGGTGGGAGCAGTGACTCGGGGAAGAGCTGACCTGGGAATCTTCCCATCTCCCCAGTTTGACAAGGCCAAGGGGAAGGAGAGGCGCAGGCTGGTGCAGGAGGAAGTGAGGGCAGTGGTGGAGGAGGAGAGGTGTACCAGAGCAGTTGGATTGAGGCAGCAGGGGGCCTGGACAAGGTGGGAGCAGGCCATGGACCGAAAAGTCACATGGACTGAGCTCTGGCAGGCTGAACCACAGTGCATCAAGTTCCTGGTCCAGGCAGTGTATGATGTCCTGCCCAGCCCATCGAACCTCTTCATCCGGGGCGAAGTGGAATCTCCAGATTGCCCGCAATGCTCAGGCAAGGGGACGTTAGAACACATCCTGAGCTGCTGTCCAAAGGCTTTTGGGCAGGGCCGGTACACCTGGCGTCACGACCAGGTTCTTAAACCCATTGCAGAAGCCATCAGCATGGGAATCAGCAGTTGCAGACGAGCACGCCCCACCACCCAGATGATCACCTTCGTGAAGGCCGGAGTGCAGCTGCCAAGAACCACAGCAGCCAGGAATCCGTCAGGAATCCTGGCGACTGCGCAGGACTGGCAGCTTTCCGTAGACCTGGTGAAACAGCTGAAGTTCCCACAGCACATTGCCACGACCACCCTGAGACCAGATATCCTTCTGGTCTCAGAGGCGACCAAAAACATTGTCTTGTTGGAACTGACAGTGCCGTGGGAGGACCGTCTGGAGGAGGCCCACGAGAGGAAGATGGCCAAGTATGAAGAGCTGGTCATAGACTGCCGTAAGCAGGGCTGGAAGACAAGGTGTATGCCCATCGAAGTGGGCTGCAGAGGTTTTGCAGGGCGATCGCTCTGCAAAGCCTTGAGTGCACTGGGCATCACCGGAGTGACGAGGAGAAGGGCCATCATGAACACCACAGAGGTTAGCGGAGAAGGCCTCAAGATGGCTCTGGATCAGGAGAGAAGGTCCATGGGGAGGAGCGAATGCCACCTGAACACAAGTCGTGGTCTGATCAACCACGACTGGATCGCCTGGGTGAGGTTGTCTGATGTTGAAAGACCAGAAACACCCAATGACCCCAGGTTACATCACTGATGATGTGTTCAGGAGCATCTATAGATGTATCTGTATCAATCAGAGCAAAAGGAGGCTACAAACATTTGGTTATTGAGTAGAGCTCGTGGGGAAAAAAAGCTGTTTTTATGTCTGGCTGTGGCGGCTTTGACAGTCGAGTTCTTGTTCTCGTTTATTGTCACTTAACCAACTAAGGTACAGGAATCCGGAGTCCGGAGTCGCCTTCCAGAGGGAAGTGATTCATAGAGTTTGTGGCCAGGGTGAGAGGGGTCAGAGATGATCTGACCCGCTCGCTTCCTGGCCCTTGCAGTGTACAGCTCGTCAATGGGGGTAATGTTGCAGCCAACAACCTTTTCTCAGCTGATCGAACAACTTGCTGCAGCCTCCGGATGTCATGCTTGATGGCTGAGCCAAACCAGACCATGATGGAGAAGGTGAGGACAGACTCTACGATGGCAGCATAGAATTGGACCATCATTGCCCGTGGCAGATTGCATTTCCTCAGCTGCCGCAGGAAGTACATCCTCTGTTGTACTTCTTTATGACTGTGGAGTCTATGGTGGCCTCCCATTTAAGGTCCTTGGAGATGATGGTTCCAAGGAACTTAAAAGACTCCACAGATGTGACTGGTGTTGTTGATGGATGGGGGAGCTCTCCTAAAGTCTACTATCAACTCCACTGTCTTAAGAGCATTGAGCTCCAGGTTGTTGCAATGGCACCAGGACGCCAGCTGTGTCACTTCCTGTCTGTGGACAGATTCCTCCCCATCCTGGATCAGTCCAATCAGGGTTGTGTCGTCCGCAAACTTGAGAAGCTTGACAGAGAAGTCTGTGGAGGTGCAGTCGTTGGCGTAGGGAGAGTAAAGGAGAGGGGAGAGTACGCAGCCTTGCGGTGCTCCTATACTGAGTGTCTGCGGGTCCGAGATGTGCTTTCCCAACCGCACATGCTGCTTCCTGTCTGTCAGTAAGTTGGTGATCCACTGACAGGGGGGTTCTGGCACAATGGTGTTGAATGCAGAGCTAAAATCCACAAACAAAATCCTTGCATAGGTCCCCTGGCGGTCCAGGTGCTGGAGGATGAAGTGCAGGCCTAGGTTGATTGCCTCACCCACTGATCTATTGGCCCGGTATGCAAACTGCAGGGGGTTTGTGATATTTTTCAGCAGTCCGTCGGGGAATGTTGCCGACTGGCCTGCTGCAGACTGCAGGAATACGTGCTGAGGGACGCACTGAAGCTCGGTGCAGCCAACGCCAAGGCTCGGTGGGGGAGGACCACAGTCTAGGGTCCTTCCGCTGCTGGACATGGGGGGCAGGGTGTGGTGGAGATGCCCCTCAAAATAAGGGAAGGGATTCAACGCCAGTGGGCAACATGAGTGGCAAGGGTGTGACGTAAAAAAATTGTGATTTGGAGAAACTGCATTGTATGTCGGATGGAGTTTTGTAAGGATCATGTATTGTATATATTTATTTCTCGAATAAAGTCTATTTTGAAATTTTAAAAAATGTCAGCTGGGCCAGCACAAGTCTTGCAAGGCTCCTCATGACTCCAGAGGTCGGTCCTGTAGTCATTAAGACCAGTAATCCTTGTCTTTTTGGGTACAGGGACAATAGTGGAGACTTTGAAGCAGGCAGGGACAGTACAGGTTTGCAGGGACTGGTTGAAAATGTATGTGTGGACCGGTGCCAGTTGTTCGGCACAGAGCTTGAGGGTAGAGGGGGAAACATTGTCCGGTCCTGGAGAGGCCCGAGAGCCGTTGGAGAGGTCGCAGAGGGAGGAGCTACACCCGAGCGTTAGGAGTTAAAGTCGAGCGCGGGGCTTGCTTCTTACAGAGACACGAGAGCCGTTGGAGAGGTCGCAGAGGGAGGAGCTACACCCGAGCGGTAGGAGTTAAAGTCGAGCGCGGGACTTGCTTCTTTCAGATGCCCGAGAGCCGTTGGAGCGGTTGCAGAGGGAGGAGCTACACCCGAGCGGTAAGAGTTAAAGTCGAGCGCGGGGCTTGCTTCTTACAGAGGCCCGAGAGCCATTGGAGCGGTTGCAGAGGGAGGAGGAGCCAAAATCTGCAACGTTCCAAGTTCCACTCGCACTTCAAAAACAAGTGGGCTTAAGGAAGCCGCTGATTGGTGGAAGCAGACAAGAGGGAGCAGCTGATTGTGAGTCAGATCCCTGCTGATTGTATTGTAGCAGTTTGTTTTGTATTGTATCCTAGGTAAGGGGAGTATGAGTCCCAGGGCAGTTTGTTGTTCTGGATGTCAGATGTGGGAGATCAAGGAATCTGACAGCCTTACAGACGTCCACATCTGCGCCAGGTGCATCGAGATGGGGCTCCTAAGGGACCGTATTAGGAACCTGGAGCAGCAGCTCGATGACCTCCGTCTGGTCAGGGAGAGCGAGGAAGTCATTGAGAGGAGTTACAGGGAGGTGGTCACTCCAAGACCACAGGAGGCAGGCAAGTGGGTCACAGTTGGGAGAGGCAAGGGGCACAGGCAGGGACTAGAGAGTACCCCGGTGGCTGTACACCTTGACAATAAGTACTCCTGTTTGAGTACTGTTGGGGGGGACAGCCTACCTGGGGGTAGCGACAGCGGCCGGGCCTCCGGCACAGAGACCGATCCTGTTTCTCAGAAGGGTAAGGAAAAGAAGAGGAGGGCATTAGTAATAGGGGAATCTATAGTTAGGGGGTCAGACAGGCGATTCTGTGGACGCAGTCGGGAGACCCGGATGGTAGTTTGCCTCCCTGGTGCCAGGGTCTGTGATGTGTCTCAACGTGTCCAAGATATCCTGAAAGGGGAGGGAGAGGAGTCCGAGGTTGTGGTACATATAGCTACCAATGACATAGGTAAAAAAAAGAGAAGAGGTCCTGAAAGGAGAATTTAGGGAGTTAGGAGGGGAGTTAAAGAGAAGGACAGCAAAGGTAACAATCTCGGGATTACTGCCTGTGCCACGCGACAGTGAGAGTAGGAATGGAGCGAGGTGGAGGATAAATGCGTGGCTGAAGGACTGGTGCAGAGGGCAGGGATTCAAATTTCTGGATCATTGGGACCTCTTTTGTGGAAGATGCGACCTGTACAAAAAGGATGGGTTGCACTTGAACCTGAGGGGGACCAATATCCTGGCGGGGAGATTTGCAAAGGCTACTGGGGAGACTTTAAACTAGAATGGTTGGGGGGAGGGACTCAAATAGAGAAAGCTATTATAATAATATAAAAGCTTTATTTCAGACACAGGTCCATAGAACACATCAAACAGTATAAAGAGATACAAAAATACATATAAAATTGCATATTAGCCTATAAGATATACAAGCTATTGCACCAATGCCGTCTTAGCCTAGAAGTGAATCTATAGCAGCTTTTCAGAGGGCTGACTAGGGCTTCAATTATGTGGTTCTCTGACTTATCCAGGCGACACATAAAACTAAACATCAGCTGTCTTAAGAGTGCCTCACAGGTTGGCACTCTAGTGGACACAAACAATTGACTGGCACTATGTCATCTAGGGACACGAAGTAGCAACCTCATTGCATCATTGTATGCTACCTTGAGCCTCTGCATACTCTTTTTCTTATAATTAGACCACAATTGAGCAGTATATAACGGTGTGATGTAGGTTCTGAACAGTGAACACTTCACAGAGTCAGAGCACATAGAAAACTTCCTTATAAGCATGTTAGCTTGAAGATAAATGTTACAGCGCTGTCGGTCGAGGTCTTTGTCATCCGTCCAGTCACCGGATATGACATGACCTAGGTATTTAATTTCCTCACACACAGCAAGAGGACTGTCTGACAAATAAAAAGTCAGAAAAGTTGATTTCCTGTCCTCAGCGCTTCTAACTATCATTATGCGGCTTTTCTTAGCGTTATACTTTATGTCATAATCAAGGCCACACTGAGAGCACACCTTCAGCATCTGCTGCAGCCCAACACTATATGGACAGAGCAGGACCAGGTCATCTGCATACATAAGATGATTAACAATAGTGTTGCCCACAAGACAGCCAGTGTGTGAGGCAGGAGGCAGAGAAGGAAAGCACTTGGACCGAACATGTAGGGGGGAAAGAAGAAAACAATAATAAACAGAGAATAAGAGGTGGTGGGGTTCTTAAATGGGTGAGCAGAGAAACAGAGGGGTGTAAAATGCGGGCGGAAGCAATAGGTAGCAAGGTGAAAAGTAAAAGTGGCAGGCAGACAAATCCAGGGCAAAAATCAAAAAGGGCCACTTTTCAACATAATTGTAAAAGGGCTAAGAGTGTTGTAAAGACAAGCCTGAAGGCTTTGTGTCTCAATGCAAGGAGCATTCGTATTAAGGTGGATGAGTTGAACGCGCAGATAGCTATTAATGATTATGATATAGTTGGGATCACGGAGACATGGCTCCAGGGTGACCAAGGCTGGGAGCTGAACATCCAGGGATATTCAATATTCAGGAGGGATAGAGAGAAAGGAAAAGGAGGTGGGGTAGCGTTGCTGGTTAGAGAGGAGATTAACGCAATAGAAAGGAAGGACATTAGCTTGGAGGATGTGGAATCGGTATGGGTAGAGCTGTGAAACACTAAGGGGCAGAAAACGCTGGTGGGTGTTGTGTACAGGCCACCTAACAGTAGTAGTGAAGTTGGGGATGGCATCAAACAGGAAATTAGAAATGCGTGCAACAAAGGCAAAACAGTTATAATGGGTGACTTCAATCTACATATAGATTGGGTGAATCAAATTGGCAGGGGTGCTGAGGAAGAGGATTTCTTGAAATGTATGCGGGATAGTTATCTAAACCAACATGAATGAATGATGAATGAATATGAATGAATATAACTTTAATTGTCATTCAGGTATACACATAGACACAGTGCACATTGAACAAAATTTCGTTGCATTGACTCTTCAAAGTAACAGCGATCAGTAAAAGTGCTTAGTGTGTCCATAAAAAGTGCTTCATGTGCATAGTTAAAAAAGGAAAGTTTTTAAAAGTGGCAATGTATAAGAAAGTTTTTTGCATTGGTTTGATTGTGAGTTCAATAATCTTATGGCCTGGGGGATGAAGCTGTTGCAGAACCTGGTTGTCCGGCCCTTCATGCTGCGGTACCTCCTCCCAGAGTTCAGCAGTGTAAACAGTCCATATTGTGGGTGTGTGGGGGCTCTGGTAATGCCCTTAGCTCTTGACAGACAGCGTTTGTAACCAATGTCCATGATGGAAGGAAGAGAAGTCCCAATGATTTTTTCCGCTGTCCTCACCACTCTCTGAAGGCACTTCCAGTCCGCAGCTGTACAGCCGCCGCACCACATAGAGATGCAGCTGGTCATGACTGATTCAATGGTGCTTCTGTAGAATGTGGTTAGGATGGGAGGGTGGAGGTGTGATCTTCTCATCCTGCAGAGGAAGTACAAACGCTGCTGTGCCCGTTTTACCAGAGATGTGATGTTTGTAGTCCAAGTTAAGCTATCCGTTATATGCACACCCAGGAACTTGATGCTTTTCACCTGCTCCACTGCTAAGTTGTTGATGCACAGCGGAGTGTGACTGGGCTGATTTTTCTTTCTGAAGTCGAGGAAAATCTCCTTGGTTTTGTCCATATTTAGGAGAAGGTTGTTCCTGCTGCACCAGCTCACCAGCTGCTCCACCTCTTCTCTGTATGCCTGGTCGTCGTTGTTGCGGATGAGGCCCACTACTGTTGTGTCATCCGCGTATTTGATGATATGGTTAGTAGTGGACTTGGCGAAACAGTCATGTGTCATCAATGTGAAGAGCAGCGGACTCAGGACACAGCCCTGAGGGGAGCCGGCGCTCAGTGTGATGTTCTTCCCCACCCGCACAGACTGGGGTCTTTCAGAAAGGAAATCCAGGATCCAGTTGCATAGTGTGGTATTGAATCCTAGGGGTGCCAGTTTGCTCACCAGATGCTGGGGGATTATCGTATTGAATGCTGAGCTGAAGTCAACAAACAGCATCCGCACGTTGGTGTTCTTCTCCTCCAGGTGTTGTAGGCTCAGGTGGACTGCAGAGGAGATAGCATCCTCTGTGGAGCGGTTAGTCTAACATGTAGAGGAACCAACGAGAGAGCAGGCTATTCTAGACTGGGTATTGAGTAATGAGGAAGGGTTAGTTAGCAGTCTTGTTGTGCGTGCCCCCTTGGGCAAGAGTGACCATAATATGGTTGAGTTCTTCATTAGGATGGAGAGTGACATTGTTAATTCAGAAACAATGGTTCTGAACTTAAAGAAAGGTAACTTTGAGGGTATGAGACGTGAATTGGCCAAGATTGACTGGCAATTAGTTCTAAAAGGGTTGACGGAGGATATGCAATGGTAAGCATTTAAAGACTGCATGGATGAACTACAAAAATTGTTCATCCCAGTTTGGCAAAAGAATAAATCAGGGAAGGTAGTGCATCCGTGGATAACAAGTGAAATCAGGGATAGTATCAAAGCAAAAGATGATGCGTACAAATTAGCCAGAAAAAGCAGCATACCAGAGGACTGGGAGAAATTCAGAGACCAGCAGAGGAGGACAAAGGACTTAATTAGGAAAGGGAAAATAGATTATGAAAGAAAACTGGCAGGGAACATAAAAACTGACTGCAAAAGTTTTTATAGATATGTGAAGAGAAAGAGATTAGTTAAAACAAATGTAGGTCCCTTGTAGTCAGAAACAGGTGAATTGATCATGGGGAAAAAGGATATGGCGGACCAATTGAATAACTACTTTGGTTCCGTCTTCACTAAGGAAGACATAAATAATCTGCCAGAAATAGCAGGGGACGGAGATGGAGGAACTGAGTGAAATCCAGGTTAGTCGGGAAGTGGTGTTGGGTAAATTGAATGGATTAAAGGCCGATAAATCACCAGGGCCAGATAGGCTGCATCCCAGAGTACTTAAGGAAGTAGCTCCAGAAATAGTGGATGCATTAGTGATAATTTTTCAAAACTCTTTAGATTCTGGAGTAGTTCCTGAGGATTGGAGGGTAGCAAACGTAACCCCACTTTTTAAGAAGGGAGGGAGAGAGAAAACGGGGAATTACAGACCAGTTAGTCTAACATCGGTAGTGGGGAAACTGCTAGAGTCAGTTATTAAAGATGGGATAGCAGCACATTTGGAAAGTGGTGAAATCATTGGACAAAGTCAGCATGGATTTACGAAAGGTAAATCATGTCTGACGAATCTTATAGAATTTTTCGAGGATGTAACTAGTAGAGTGGATAGGGGAGAACCAGTGGATGTGTTGTATCTGGACTTTCAGAAGGCTTTCGACAAGGTCCCACATAAGAGATTAGTATACAAACTTAAAGCACACGGTATTGGGGGTTCAGTATTGATGTGGATAGAGACCTGGCTGGCAAACAGGAAGCAAAGAGTAGGAGTAAACGGGCCCTTTTCACAATGGCAGGCAGTGACTAGTGGGGTACCGCAAGGCTCAGTGCTGGGACCCCAGCTATTTACAATTTATATTAATGAACTGGATGAGGGAATTGAAGGCAACATCTCCAAGTTTGCGGATGACACTAAGCTGGGGGGCAGTGTTAGCTGTGAGGAGGATGCTAGGAGACTGCAAGTGACTTGGATAGGCTGGGTGAGTGGGCAAATGTTTGGCAGATGCAGTATAATGTGGATAAATGTGAGGTTATCCACTTTGGTGGCAAAAACAGGAAAGCAGACTATTATCTAAATGGTGGCCGATTAGGAAAAGGGGAGATGCAACGAGACCTGGGTGTCATGGTACACCAGTCATTGAAAGTAGGCATGCAGGTGCAGCAGGCAGTGAAGAAAGCGAATGGTATGTTAGCTTTCATAGCAAAACGATTTGAGTATAGGAGCAGGGAGGTTCTACTGCAGTTGTACATGGTCTTGGTGAGACCACACCTGGAGTATTGCGTACAGTTTTGGTCTCCAAATCTGAGGAAGGACATTATAGCCATAGAGGGAGTGCAGAGAAGGTTCACCAGACTGATTCCTGGGATGTCAGGACTTTCATATGAAGAAAGACTGGATAGACTCGGCTTATACTCGCTAGAATTTAGGAAATTGAGAGGGGATCTTATAGAAACTTACAAAATTCTTATGGGGTTGGACAGGCTAGATGCAGGAAGATTGTTCCCGATGTTGGGGAAGTCCAGGACAAGGGGTCACAGCTTAAGGATAAGGGGGAAATCCTTTAAGACCGAGATGAGAAAAAACTTTTTCACACAGAGAGTGTTGAATCTCTGGAACTCTCTGCCACAGAGGGTAGTTGAGGCCAGTTCATTGGCTATATTTAAGAGGGAGTTAGTTGTGGCCCTTGTGGCTAAAGGGATCAGGGGGTATGGAGAGAAGGCAGGTACGGGATACTGAGTTGGATGATCAGCCATGATCATATTGAATGGCGGTGCAGGCTCGAAGGGCTGAATGGCCTAATGCACCTATTTTCTATGTATCTATTTCTGGCTTTTCTGGCTTCTGAATAGTTTCTCCACCTCCTCAATTTGTATTGTTAGTGATAGAGTGGCCAGACTGATGTTGGGCAGCAAGGAGGCGGTGGGTGGTGGACAAGGGCCCAGTCTATGCAGACTGGAGTCAGGCTGTGTATAGGTGTGAAGTGGTGATTGGGGAGGGGGGGAGGGGGTACCATGGCTATGTTTCTGTTTATCGAACCTGCAGTAGAACTTGTTCAGGTCATTGGTCAGCTGACGATTGTTCAAGGAGCGGGGGGTTTTCCTCTTGTTGCTGGTGATTTCTTGTAAGCCATTTCAAACTGAAGAAGAGTCATTAGCTGAGAACTTGCTCCTCAACTTCTCAGAGTAGCTTTCCTTGGCAGCTCTGATTCCTCTTCTTAGCTTGTACTTGGCCTGCCTGTAGAGGTCTGCATCCCCGCTCCTGTAGGCCTCATCTTTAGACTGGCGGAGCTGTCTGAGTTCTGCTGTAAACCAGGGCTTGTCGTTGTACCAGATCCGGGTCCTAGTGGGAATGCAACTGTCCTCACAAAAGCTGACATATGAAATATGCAGAGACAACCCCAATTCCAAACTTTACTCCCTCCTGCTCATTATTCTCATTGGTGATGATATTTAGATGCACAATATCAGCTTTAATATGTATGTTGACAACACCATCATCTATCTAAGTCTGATTGCAGTGACCAGAATTAAAACCTTCTCCAGCTAATATCCACAAATTGGTTGATTCCTGTCACTTCATAGAATCAGGAATGTACAGCACAGAAACAGGTCCATATGGTCCACTTCCTCTTTGCCAATTGTGATTCCTATCTATATCAGTCCAATTTACCAACATTAGGCCTTACCCCTCTACACCTTCCCTTATCCAAGTAACAGTCCAAACAAATGTTGTGATTTGTATCTCCCTACCTATAGCCCATTCCCACTGCACTGTGGCTGCTACGAGGTTAGCTGCGGTAGATGCCCCTGGGGCATGAAGAATGAACTGTGGCCGGATGAGACGAAGGACGATGGTTCATCCGTGGAGTAGGCCACTGTAGGCCCTGCAGCAGTACAGCTGCTGTAGGCCCTTGATTGGATCAGGCATCACTCCAAGTGGCCGAGCGTGCGGATCAGACACGGCCTGCAGTGGCACTGAGCAGTGGAGGACACCAACAACTTCAATTGGCCTGGCCAACAGTGCAACGCCAGGACAACAGGCCTATATTGCCAAGTTATGAACTCTACATTTTTATCAACTTGGACGAATCAAGAAAAATTGCAGCAAAAAATAGAGACTCTTGTATACTGTCTCAGAGTACTATTCCTATACACATGTACTTAACCGAGATTGTGTTTATGTATAGTAATGCTTTTACTGAACTGTATGCAGAAGATGAATTTCACTGCACCTCGGTACATGTGAAAATAAAGTACCAAAGTACCATAGAATACCCCAGGTTGATTCATAGGATGAAAAGATTCTCCAATGAAGAGGGGTTGAGTTTGGGAATCTATTTAATGGAAGATAGACCCAAAATGTTGGAGTAACAACGGGACAGGCAGCATCTCTGGAGAGAAGGAATAGGTGACGTTTCGGATCGAGACCCTTCTTCAAACTAGCCAGGGTCTGGTCCTGCATGCAGCAAGATCTAGATTTAACTATGAACTGAGAAATGGGATATAAGATTCACATCATAGAAGTGCAATGACCATCTCTAAAAGACTGTCTAACCACCTACCCATGACATTACCATTGCACAGTCCCCTATCATCAATAGCTCCAGGTGGCACAATTGATCAGTAACTCAAATGATAAGCCTCTTAAATAATATGGCTACAAGAGTAGGTCAGAGGCTAGGTATCCCTGTGGTGAGTGATTCACCTTTCTTACTCCCCAAGGCTTTTCCACCAGCTACGGCATGTCAAGAGCATGATGGAATATTCTCCGCTTGGCTAGATGAGTATGACATCAAAACATTTCAGAACACCTTCCAGAACAAAGCTTTCTCTTCACATTGGTACAGTGGGTGCTGTATGTACCAGCTCAAAATCCAACTATATTAAAAACAAGAGGGTAACCAGCGCTTTGCAAAGACTGCTCAAGGATAAAGGAGGGAACTTATGTTTGGAGTCAGAGGATGTAGGCGAGGAACTAAACAAGTACCTTGCATCTATTTTCTCTGACCAAACACATCCCGTCAGTGGCATAGCCTGAAGAAAGCGCTGTCCGCAGGGGCTACAATGTGAGCTGCAACACAGCTGCGTCATCTGGACCGTGCGGTGGATGAAGAAGGGCTCGCTGGTGAACTTCGCGAGCCAGGGATAGTGTCAGAAGTCGGGGCATTGATAGGTCCGTCCGCTATAACCAAAATCTGTTATAAACAGTTTACTGTGTATAAAATTATGAGGGGAATAGATAAAGGAGACAGTCAGAACCTTTAGTCTCCAAGGTGGAAATGTCAAAGACTAGAAAGCATAGCTAAGGCGAGAGGAGAAAAGATTAAAGGAGATGTTCGGGGCAAGTTTTTTTTACATAGAGAGTGGTGGGTGCGTGGAACGCACTGCTTGGGCAAACACAATAGTGGTGTGACAGAGGCTTTTAGATATGTAGGGATTGGAGGAGAATGGATCCAGTGTAAGCAGATGAGATAAATTAATTTTGGCATAGATATTATGGGCCGGAGGACTAGTTCCTGTGCTGTACTTTTCTAAGTTCTATGTACTCTTTGCAGCATCTCCCAATCTGTGACCCAATCATAGAGAAGAACAAAGTCAGCAGGGATATGGGAACACCATCATCTTCTAGCTCCCTTCCAAGTCACACATTAATCTTATTTAGAGTAGTATTGCTGGTACTTCTAGTATTGCTAATATTGCTTCTTGTTTTCAATCTTGGAAAGATTCTACTATTTGGCGAATTGGAGTAGTATCTTCACCAGAAGGACTTCAGTGATTAAAGAAGGCAGCTCATGACCATGTTCTCAAGCGCAGTTAGAATTGGACAATAAATGCTGGCTTTGCCAGCGATACTTAAATCTCAGAAGATAACACAAATGAAATTTGTCTTGGTTTCTAGGATAGTCAGGATCCAATCAGCTTCTGACTGAAGATGGAAATAGTACAGCCTAAAAGTACTCAGCACATCAGGTAGCATTTGTGGAAAGAGAAACTAAGTTAATGTTGCAGGTCAATTGCCTATTGTCAGAGCCACAGGAGTTCAGAAAGTATGTATGCATTAAATTGTAGTAAAAGGATTAGACTGTGGAAATCAACCATAATGTCTGTGATCACATTAAGGCCAAGAGAAAATGGATGGCACAGATTGGTGTCAGCTGATAGGAGGTGGTGATGGTATGTTAATGGCAGCTAATCAGTCTCTTGGAGGTGTAAACAGATGATCAATTGTGAAAAATGAAACAACCAAAGAAACATAGAAACATTGAAAGATAGTTGCAGGAGTAGATCATTTGGCCCTTCGAGCCAGCACCGTCATTCAATATGATCATGGCTGATCATCTAAAATCACTACCCCGTTCCTGCTTTTTCCCCATATCCCTTGATTCCTTTAACACTCAGAGCTAAATCTAACTCTTTCTCAAAAACATCCAGTGAATTGACATCCACTGCCTTCTGTGGCAGAGAATTCCAGATTCATAATTCTCTGGGTGAAGAAATGTTTCCTCATCTCAGTCCTAAATGGCCTACCCCTTATTCTTAAACTGTGACCCCTGGTTCTGGACTCCCCCAACATCGGGGACATTTTGCCTACATCTAGCCTGTCCAATCCTTTAGGAATTTTATATGTTTCTATAAGATCCCCTCTCATCCTTAATTCCAGTGAATACAAGCCCAGCCGACCCATTCTTTCATCATATGTCAGTCCCGCCATCCCAGGAATTAAGTTGGTGACCTACGCTGCACTTCCTCAATAGCAATAATGTCCTTCCTCAAATTAGGAGACCAAGATTGCACACAATACTTCCGGTGCGGTCTCACCGGGACCCTGTATAACTGCAGTAGGGCCTCCTTGCTCCTAAACTCAAATCCTCTCGCAATGAAGGTCAACATGCCATTAGCTTTCTTCACTGCCTGCTGTACCTGCATGCTTACTTTCAGTGACTGATGTACAAGCACACCCAGGTCTCGTTGCCCCTCCCCTTTTCCTAATCTGCCACCATTCAGATAATAATCTGTCTTCCTGTTCTTGCCACCAAAGTGGATAACCTCACATTTATCCACATTATACTGCATCTGCCATGCATCTGCCCACTCACCCAACCTATCCAAGAATGCTGGAATTGTGATATGTAGCACACAGCAGCAGCTGCTGCAAACCTGAAATAACTGATCTCAATTACAGCATTATTTGTTTTTGTCTGTTTTAACTTTCTCTTGACAGATTAGTCAGTAACCAGCCTTCATCGCCCTCTGTTGATATTGACCCGCATCATCCATTTTCTCTTGAGCTCCAACCTAACACAGACAATACACAGGGAAGTGGTGAATGAAGCATCATCAGAGCTTAAAATATTCATGTTTTCTAAATTTCCCAAGTTCCTGTGAACCATAACTGCTTCTCCCTCCAGAGACACAATACTTCCAACATTTTCTAGTAGTTCTGTGTTTGTAGATAGTAATGGATCTTTTGTGAAATGGATGTGAAAAAGAAGTGGATAGAGGTTTATTTGCTTTCAATTATGAAAATAGGAAACGTCGTAGAAGTTGACAACAATTGCATCTTTATTTACAAAATGTTTACTTACTGAATGTCCCAACACAGCCACACTGTAGAGAAATGTCCCATCCCAGCTTTCTAATTACATGGTATCGTGCATTGAATAAATCACCAATTTTCACAGCATGATAGCCACCTGAAAGGAGAAAAAATACCGAGTAAGCATCTTTTTTTCTCCTAGAAATTTCATATTCCAAAACTGTACTGACAACAGTGAATTATTCAAAACCTGGTGTTATTTAACAGAATAACTATTTGCAACAGGGGCATTAAACACATCCCCAAGTTCATTATTCCGAGGAAGTAGTTTTTGACATATATCTGGACATATCACTTGTATATTAGGTCCAAAAGTGATTTTCTGACCAACGACAAACTAACGCAATGAAGGGTCTCAACCCGAAACGTCACCTTTTCTCCAGAGATGCTGCCTGGCCCGATGAGCTACTCTAGCTTTTTGTGTCTATCTTCTTACACAATTAATCAATGGCTTTGAAGAAAAAGAGTGAACAGCTGCCTCAGCTGACACACTTAATGAATATTTGTATTTTTTAATAATGAAGCACAGAATGAGAATTCCTTGTGATTTTTTTAAGAATCAATATTTGCTATCCCTTATTTCCCAGTCACAAACCCCTCCACACGTTATTAAGTGGTAGTCCAGGATCAATACAGAACAGAGTCATGGAGTTTTGCACATTCTCCCTGTGACCGCGTGGGTTTCCTCCCACATTCCAAACATGTGCAAGTTTGTAGGTTAATTGACTTCTGTAAAATTGTCCCGAGTTTATAGGATAGAACTAGTGTACAGGTGATCATTGGTCTGCACGGACTCGATGGGCCAAAGGACCTGTTTCCATGCTGTATCTCTAAAAGTGGATGTGATAATCATCACTGCTTCCTTCCAATCACAACAGAAAATCACACCAACATAAACATTGTACTTGCAGGAGAACTACTGGAAACAAGCATAACATGATAAAACTATGGCAATAAATAAATACCACAATAAAATCAAGGGAGCTTATTTCCTTCATTATATTTATATTGTTTGCTACTAGAATACTAATATGCCATCCTCAAATATCAGCAAAAGTGAGATAAGATCTTGAATTAAACCAATTTTACTTTAAGGCAAGAGAATACATAATCATGGGACATGTCAAAACATAAACATTTTCAAGTTGCTACTTTTATATGCATTTGATTAAGATAGCCCATGACATGATACATATCAAGTTAAATGAATATTTTAAAAGAGCTTTCTTCAGATAAAAATTGTTTGAAAATGCATTGCAGAAGCCAATTAGCAGGTTTCTACTTTCCATTATTATTTGAGCTGTTGTTATTTTGGAATGCGACAAGTGTTTAATTTTGTAAATTGGTCTAGTCCTACCAGAGCACATTCAACAATTACTTTCTTATTATGTGAACACAATCAATTCATCATTTGTTTCCCCAAAAAACTTCAGTGATGTTTCAACACAGTCTACAAAGATAAGTTGATCACTGGGTATAAAGTGAGAGGCGATCTACTCTATCAACCATAATGAAGAATTGTTAATGAGTATAAGCAACACTTGAACCAGAGGTATCCTGGTTCAATTGTCAACTCAATGTCAAATAATTTCAGAAAAAGGAAAGAAAAATAGATTTGAGAGATATAATGAAAAATTATAATTTTAATATGAAAGTATTTCTATCACTTTGTGACTGTCTAATCTAACAAACACATGATGGTCTAAGAATGTATAGAGTAGCAAACTATCCCCTCCCAGGTACTTTCCCCTGCAACCGCAGGAGATGCAACACCTGTCCCTTTACCTCCCCCCTCAACTCTATCCAAGGACCCAAACAGTCTTTCCAGGTGAGGCAGAGGTTCACTTGCAGCTCCTCCAACCTCATCTATTGTATCCTCTGTTCTGGTTGTCAACTTCTCCACATCGGCGAGACCAAGTGCAGGCTCGGCGATCGTTTCGCTGAACACCTCCGCTCAGTTCGTCTTAACCTACCTGATCTCCCGGTGCCTCAGCACTTCAACTCCCCTCCCATTCCCATCTGACCTTTCTGTCCTGGGCCTCCTCCATTGTCAGAGTGAGGCCCAGCGCAAATTGGAGGAACAGCACCTCATATTTCACTTGGGTAGTTTACACCCCAGCGGTATGAACATTGACTTCTCTAACTTCAGATAATTCTCTCTCCTACCCCTTACCCTTCCCAGTTCTCCCACTAGTCTTGCTGTCTCTGCCTACATTCTATCTTTGTTCCGCCCCCTCCCTTGACATCAGTCTGAAGAATGGTCTCGACCCAAAACGTTGCCCATTCCTTTTCTCCAGAGGTGCTGCCTCACCCGCTGAGTTACTCCAGCATTTTGTGTCTACCTTAGAGTAGTGAAAAAGCAGGTTACAGCTGTAAGCCTGAAAGGTGGTCAGTTGCAGTTCGAAGAGAAATTAATAGTGAAAGAAGGAAAAATAAATGAGTATTGTGCTAAAATGAGTATAAATGAGTATTATAATCCAATGTGCATGGGTTGCAGTGTTCATTTCTAAAGTTAAGCATATTCTCATATGTAGCAATGAAATTACAGGTGCAAGATGGAAAATTGATGTCCTTAGCGATACTTTGGTTTTGGCTAGACAAGACCAAATTAAACACCATGTTATACAGGCAGAGATCAAGATAATGGTAAGTGCACTGAATAAGAGCAGTGAATGAAATTGGATAGCTCCTTTCATGTTGAATTGAAAGGCCTGCTTCAGTTGTACAAATCATGTGTAAGCAAGGTTTTAGAAGACAAACTATTTTCAACTGAATTTCTAAAACGGAAATTTAAATACTGTGCTCACCATCAAAAATACAACAAATACAACAATCACTGGATGAAATCCAATTCTGCCGTACATTTATTTGTAACTCTCGCATATTGATTTGGCCCTCCAAACGCAGAGCTAACTTTTAAAACTGCCTGGCTCTTTCGTCCAAAGATAAATTTATCAATTGAAGTACATCAACCCACAGAGATATAAAAAGTAGCTCAAGTTATTTATTGCAAAGGATAAATAAATGACAGTGCGTCCAATGTTCTGACAAGATCCACTTCCACATACATGTGCTCACAGACTTGGGATAAAAAGGGTTACTTTTAGGTGGATGCATCTCACACAGCAGTGCTAATCAGAGGGTTAGTTCTAAATGGAAGGTGAGGTGCTGTTTCTTGAGCTTCAACTTGGCATAGTAGTAGTAATATTGGATACCATACAAAGTGGAAGAGGAATGGAGAAATAAAGTGACAATGACATGACACCTGGGGTCACTCTTGTGAAAACAACAGTAGTCTTTAGCAAAACAGTCACTAAATCTGTTGAGGCAACAACATGAGCAACAAATGCAATACACTAGATTGCAATTGAATTGCTGCTTCACACTGAAGTAAAGCTTTCTATTTGATTTAATTAAGCTAGTTAAAATGTGTTCAATTACTTTAGTGTAGATGAGCTGGGTGCCAGGACTCTCCCTTCTCAGAGTAAGCCTGCAACTTAATCCACGCTGGAAAAAAAGTCTAGATAGGAGCAAGAAAGTGGCAAACACAGTGAAATGAGAGATGACGTCAACACCATTTCACAGGAAAAGTCACTGCAAGGCTCGAAATTAACGGTTGCCTGGGTGCCAATGGCCACCTAAAGTTCCGCCGGGCAACCTAAAAGCCCGGTCATTTTGCCCGGCTTGACACTGCAGATACTGGTTTATACCGTAGACCCAAAAACTGGTATAACTCAGCGGGTCAGGCAGCCTCTCTGGAGAAAAGGAATAAGTGACGTTTCTGGGCGGCGACGGCTGTAGTGCGGGGTGACGGAGCGTCGGAGCGAATGACGGGCCCTCACAGCAGCAGTGGCGGCGACTCCACCTTCTCCTGCACCCCGCCCGCCCTCATAGCGGCTGCTGCGTGCCACTCTGCCAACGGCGATAACCGCTTTCAAAACAAACCCTCCTGCACGCCGAGGCCGGGAGGAGGGAGGAAGGTGGAGGGGGCCCCCTTCTGCCGTCTGAAGCACCTGCACCGCTCGGCCCCGCACCTTCCTGTTGGCTGACGGAGGGGCCGCGGCACTTGGCAGTGGACAGGGATGGCCAAGGCAGCGGGGCGATGATGCCGGTGTTGTCGGAGAGAGAGAGAGATTATATATATATATATTTTTCTCTCTCTCT
>CM075985.1:13168762-13519291 GCA_038087875.1 Malacoraja senta | reverse complement strand
GCCAACTGTGAAAAGGCATGATAGTGGGGCAGTTTGAGACTTTTGGCAATGCCAGGCTGTGGGTGGAGGGGGGGGGGGGGGGCAGAGGTAGTAGTGTTGGTGTTGGGGACGATTTCCACATTTACCTTCACCCGATTCAGATATGAACCACATCTTGGAAATCTGCCTATCTCTAGATATTAAATGGTGAGAATAAAATTTGATTGTGATGGCTCTTCATTTGAAGATCCTGGTGATAGAAAGTCTGTAGACATATCACTTAAGGTAAATTCTTAAAAATCTTATTGGGGAAAATGGTAGAGCTGCTGCCTCTCATGGCCAATTGTATAAGTCCACTCAGCACATTTTACCTTGCAAACTACCCCTAGTGTGCAGATAAGTGATAAAATCTTGAGGATGGGGAATGTAATTAATAAGGGATCAGTGCAAAATGGATGTAAATGGGTGCTTGGAGGTCAGCAGAGCCTCAGTGATGTATGGTTTGATGACAGCTGGTTGCAAAACATGGCCATTTTCTTTTGCCCACGGGTCCTGAATCAATTTGTAAGTCTCAGCCATGTCAAATCATAATTTACAAAGTGAAATTCAATGTTATCACTGAGATTTCATTGACATGATATGATGTACTTTGCATACACCGGACATTTGCCATTTTTTATTCACTGATTTAAAAAAAGAGATTAAAAAAAACTAATCACAGGATTTCTGAATGCAAAAAACAGGATAAGAATTGGAATAAAATTAGCTTTGCCTTGAAACTTGATTGTTCAAGTATCTATCTATCTATCTATCTATCTATCTATCTATCTATCTATGGATCTTGTCTTATCTAATAAGCATATTCCAATAAATCAACGGTTGATTAATTATTATATTTTTTTAATATCTGATGCTTTGTGCATGTTTATAATGATACCTATTAGACAGACTGCATCACAGAAGCAGACTGACATTTTAAAATCATACCAGTTGAAGTGTTTTTTTTACCATTGCATACTAAAACATAGTATAGCACAGGAACAGACCTTAGGTCCACAATGTCCATGCTGATCATGATGCCAGACTAAACTCATCCCCTCTGCCTTCTCGTGATCCATATCCTTTAATCCCTCATATCCATGTGCTTCTGCAGGGATTGTAGGGATATGCAGGGATTGAGGGGATATGCCATGATGGTATCTGCCTCCACCCCTGACAGCACATTCCAGACACCCATCATTCTCTGTGTATAAAAACTTGCTCCGCCCATCTCCTTCAAATTTCACCCCTCCAATCTTAAAGCTATGCCCTCTGGCCTTTGACATTTTCACCCTGGGAAAAAGATTCTGACTGTTTACCCTACTGATGCCTCGCATAATTTTATATATTTCTATCAGGTCTCCTCTCAGCTACCAACACTTCCGAAAAAACAATCCAAGTTTCTCCAACCTGTCCGTGTAGCTAATACACATACAATCCAGGCAGAATTCTGATATACCTCTTTTGTACCCTCTCCAAAACCTCCACACTTGCTCGGACTAAACTCTATCTGCCATTTATCTGCCCATTTGTACTATATTTATTATTTGTGGAATTTTAGAGCATGTCAAATAAGTGCACTAGAATTATATTGCATCAAAGGTGCCTATATCAAAACTATGTTGATTAATGGGAAGGAAAAAAAGGAAAATGATATCAGGAATATACTGCAATACCAATATCAGGTTTGTTATATCTGTGATTCTGAAAATGGTTTGCACATTTTGCTTCAATTGTATAGAAAAAGTGGAAAATATTTCTCATTCAACATATTTACAAGTTTAAAGTTGTCATTCAGTTGATTCACTACAGATCCGTTGTTCTTCCCAAGTTATTTTAAATAATTGTTCGAGATTTTATATACTAAAAAAAAAAAATCAGGTTTGTGAGCCTTTTTAATTCCTTAATGTGTAAACTGCAGCTGAACACAACATACATGATACAGAGGTAGACATAAAATGCTGGAGTAACTCAGCCGAACAGGCAGCATCTCTGGAGAGAAGGAATGAGTGACGTTTCTGGTCGAGACCCTTCTTCAGACACGAGACATGATACAGATCAGATTTCCAAAGCCAATGATATAAATATGCTTATAATTAAAATATCAGCTTCTTTAAATACAAGCACCGTACACTGTGCTTTGGAGTTCATTGGGGTTCAAAGTATATAATATTTGCAATATAAAAGAGTGATCAAAATTTGTACAATAGAAATAAAAAATAAAATAAATGATGTCTCTTCTCACAGGTGAAGCCTGACCTGCTGTGCATTTCTAGCATTTTCTGTTTATATTTTAGACAAAATGCACACTCTGGGTACCATTCAACATCAAACACTGCGCGTGTGCAACAGCACTCAATTGTTTCCATAGAAACAGATTTTGCAATTATGAACAGGACACAGGAAATGATCATCAATATGATCACTGCCACCAGTATAGCAGTAAAACCATTAAATATTGCAAAATATAAAATTATATTAAAAATTTGCTTTTAAAGGTATTTTTAATATTAAATGAAACATCTTATGATATTCGTTACATTCTCATTTTGGCTGAAATCATATAATAACATCTATTATTTTGCCAATACACACTTCATAACGCCATCCATATCACATTATTTTCTTGGAGTTATTTAAACGACAAACAAATCATTACTATCCACCAATACTAAAATAAGAATTCTAAAAATACAATGCAATTTACATTGAAATAATATGAAAATGCACACTTGTTACTCTATTTGCTTTCTACCAGTCAAATCGACAGCAGTGAAATATACACTTTAGTAATTACCTTCGAGCTCCAAAGTGTTTTGGATATTTTATTAAATATTGATATCAGTTAATCTGTACTAAAATAAAAGCATACATTGCTAGAGTCTTTGCTTCAGATTGGAAGCACTCAAAATGATTCTACTTAATTTTTGTTTTAATAGAGAAAGACGTGGATTGTGCAGCATCGTTCATAACTGCATTATATTGAAAATGAACTACAGCTGATGCTATAGGCTAAATTGTGCAGTCAGTTTTAACCACATGAATTTTCGGCTGATTTATGGCAAAATGTATGTGCTTGCCACATTCAGTTTGATCAGCATCAATGTGTGCTCCTTATCTGCCTGTTGCTCAATCATGATGACTAGCACACTGGTAGGCCACGCACTGTAAAGCTATTGAGACAAGGCGCATACAAGCCCTATCTATGAAATGATTGAAAAAAGTGATGGCCATTTAAACCACATCTTTTCCTTAGCTGGCTGTCAGTCAAAATGTATTTTTATGTTTCTGTCATCTGGAAACATTCAAAAACATCTAAAAATTATCACAATGTTTACAACATAGTATACATTTAAAATTACTAGAATATTTAAATAAGCTCAAGCATTAAAATTGAAAATTACTATTGATTATCACAGTCATTCCAAGTTTTTCAAGCCACTACCATCTAAAAGGTAGGGAGTTACTATAACTCCACATCCCACTCAGGCATTCATGTGGATTCAATAGCAAACTATTATTAGTAAGTTTGGGACTTACAGCTTTGAGCAAAGATCTCAAATTTTGCTGGCTCTGTGATGACATTTCCCTGCAAAATAGACAATAGACAATAGACAATAGGTGCAGGAGTAGGCCATTCGGCCCTTCGAGCCAGCACCGCCATTCAATGTGATCATGGCTGATCATCCCCAATCAGTACCCCGTTCCTGACTTCTCTCCATATCCCCTGACTCCGCTATTTTTAAGAGCCCTATCTAGCTCTCTCTTGAAAGCATCCAGAGAACCTGCCTCCACCGCCATCTGAGGCAGAGAATTCCACACTCACCACTCTCTGTGAGAAAAAGTGTTTCCTCGTCTCCGTTCTAAATGGCTTACTCCTCATTTCCTAAACTGTGGCCCCTGGTTCTGGACTCCCCCAACATCGGGAACATGTTTCCTGCCTCTAGCGTGTCCAAGCCCTTAACAATCTGATATGTTTCAATGAGAATCCCTCTCATCCTTCTAAACTCCAGAGTGTACAAGCCCAGCTGCTCCATTCTCTCAGCATATGACAATCCCGCCATCCCGGGAATTAACCTTGTAAACCTACGCTGCACTCCCTCAATAGCAAGAATGTCCTTCCTCAAATTAGGGGACCAAAACTGCACACAATACTTCAGGTGTGGTCTCACTAGGGCTCTGTACAAGTGCAGAAGGACCTCTTTGCTCCTATATTCGATTCCTCTTGTTATAAAGGCCAACATGCCATTCGCTTTTTTTACTGCCTGCTGTACCTGCATGCTTACTTTCATAGACTGATGTACAAGGACCCCCAGATCCCGTTGTACTTCCCATTTTCCCAACGACGCCATTTAGATAGTAATCTGCCTTCCTGTTTTTGCTACCAAAGTGGATAACCTCACATTTATCCGCATTAAACTTCATCTGCCATGCATCTGCCCACTGCCCCAACCTGTCCAAGTCACCCTGCATTCTCATAGCATCCTCCTCACAGTTCACACTGCCACCCAGCTTTGTGTCATCTGATAAAATCTAGTAAAATCAGGTAACTGCCTTACCTGATAAAAAAAGAACTCAATATCTCCACAGATAATGTTGCACAAAGAGTTCACGAATCCCACAACTGGAATCATTGATCCCTTTAATAGTGAAGAACTAAATTTAGGCAGGTAATTTTTCTTTGGATATCAAAACTACTCTAATTCTGTGCTCGTGTGTCAAACTTCTGGCTTGCAAACAAAACAATGGACATTAACATTCATTCAGTTTCTAACCTAATATATAATAGGAATATAATGGGAGGATGTCTGACTGGTACCTGGTCACCAACAAGTGTGCTCTGAAGGCAGGTAATATTCGCATCTGACAACATTTTTCAGTGTTTCAGTATATTTGCTGCCTTGTTGTGGTGTCATCGAATATCTCTGTAATTAAAAGTCTCATCTTGACCACTTCCTGTCTGCGCTGTATATTGATTTTAGAAAAAAACGATACTCTGTATCGCTGTGATTTTTGGCCATCTTACTCACAGTCCTCCACTGTTGAGCCAGACCCGAGGATATTTCCCATCGATGAAAAATAAAAAAGTTATGAGTGTTTAAAAAACCTTGAGATCGGCTGATTGGTCCTCTCCCCTGTCAATCACCGCGATGAAGGTAACGCCCCTTCCTGGGGAGGGGGGGGGGTGGCAGGACTATAAAACCCCGGATGCCTGGATGTGAGTCAGTCACTCTGCAAGATCGCGAGGGAGAAGCCACAACTGTCATTCTAAGCTGTGAATCAACTGAACTGTGAGTCTGCAATGTACTTTCAATAAATGATTTGTTAGCCCTTAATGACAATGCCATGAGTTGTTTGGCCTGCTGCCCTGCCTGTGCTTGAAAGTGCAATGCTTAATTGGAAATTCAATTAAATTAAATGACAATGCCATGAGTTGTTTGGCCTGCTGCCCTGCCTGTGCTTGAAACTGCAATGCTTTATTAGGTCCGACTGTGTTTGGAAGGAATAAATGCTTTATTAGGTCCGACTGTGTTTGGAAGGAATAACTGCTTTATTAGGTCCGACTGTGTTTGGAAGGAATAAATGCTTTATTAGGTCCGACTGTGTTTGGAAGGAATAAATGCTTTTTAGGTCCAACTGTGTTTAGTCCAAAAGTCCTGCTCATTTTGTGACTTCTGCTTAGTGGATAGGTCGCGCTGATTGCGTAATTTCCGGTGAGTGCAGAGGTTGCGCTAATTGCATAATTTCCAGTAAGTGCAGAGTTCACGCTGATTCGGAAGTGCAGCTGACTGCGGAAGCCCCACAGTGGAGAGGCCGCGTTCAGCCATGTGAGTAGATTCAAGAAAGTTTACTGTCATATATATGGTGTGCGAGTCAGTGTGTGTGTGAGAGTGTGTGTGTGTGTGTGTGAGTGTGTACGTGAGTGTATGTGTGTGTCTGTGCGCATGTGAGTGTATGTGTGTGTGTGTGAGTGTATGTGAGTGTGTGTGTGTATGGGTGTGTGAGTGTGTGTGAGTGTATGTATGAGTGTATGTATGAGTGTATGTATGAGTGTGTGAGTGTGTGTGTGCGTGTGCGTGTGTGTATGTGAGGTGGAGGGTGTGTGTGAGTGTGAGTGTGTGTGTGAGTCTGTGTGTGTGTGTGTGTGTGTGTGTGTGTGTGTGTGTGTGTGTGTGTGTGTGTGTGTGTGTGTGTGTGTGTGTGTGTGTGTGTGTGTGTGTGTGTGCGTGCGTGCGTGCGTGCGTGTGTGTGTGTGTGTGTATTGGAATTGGTGGAGAGGTGGAATATTGCGTTGGGGGACCAGCCCTCCCGTGGGTCCCACTTAGTCTAGTTTTTCTTAAACTAGTGCAACATTCAAGCAACATAAGTATTCATGATTTCTGTATATCTGATTTAAATCATAATTTGTATGGTGATATTAACATTTATATTAAGTATTTTTAATTTGATGCAAACCACTGTCAAGTTTTGAAATGTGATCTTTAAAATGGGTTCCTACAAAACTGTTTTGAAATAAAAGACAATCTAACAATCAGGTGATTTCCATGAACACAGTAAAACTGATGCATACAAAAATACACATGCCAAGACGTTACATAAGCTTTTTATCGCAAATTAAGATTCTGTCTGCAAATACATCTCTTAGAGAGTCAATGTTTGAATGAAAGTTGTGAATTACCTCAGTGCCATATGCCTACTGATAGATTTAGATTCCTGGAAAAAAAAAAGAATCTTTGCAGTAATATTTCTGGAGTGGAATTTTCTTCAAAATACTTTGATAGGATAATACTACAATTCTAGTCAATCTGCAAATGACATAATTTACCAGGGGTGAAAATTTAGCACGGGAAAGCATTAATAATCCACAATATAAGCCCCACCAGAGTCGGTTAACTTTTCACTATTTAAAATGTCCAACGATCATCATTGTCTGGCACCACGATTAATTGAATCAAACACAATAATGCAAATATTTGTGTTTGGCTTATTTGAACACGCCCACAGAACAAGAGAGTTACATTAGCCATGTGTAGGAAAGAATTGCTGAACTCTCGTCTCCAGAGATGCTGTCTGTCCCGCTGAGCTAGTCCAGCATTTTGTGTTTACATTAGTCAAATGTGTTGTACGGCAAAAAAACAAAGCATTAATTTGTATTAACTCCTCAGATGGATGCTGGGATAAAGATGTCGTGAGCATGCCCAGCAACATGCTTGTTACTTGCTGCTGCAGTCCTTCTGGTGAAGATACTCCCACACTTCTGTTGTGCGGGGAGTTCCAAGATTAAATTCAGTGACAAAAAAGGACCAGTGGTACATTCCCAAATCAGGGTCTTGAGTGGCTTGGAGGGGAAGCTGCATTGTGCCTACTGCCATTGTCTTTGCTCTTCTCTGTAGCAGAGAGCTCAGGTTTGGGAGGTACTGCCAGGGTAATGTGGGCAAATAACTGGTGCACTTTGGAGATGGACAATACTGCATCCACTGAACTAGTGGTGGGGGGAATGCATGTTTGAGATTGGTGAATTGAGTGCCAATTAGAGAGGCTGCTTTATCCTTGACAGTGTTGACATCGTTGTTGGAGGTACACTCAATTTGAATATTCCATCCCACATCTGGGTTGTGCCTTGTGGATTACAAATACTGTATAATCATGCAAAACTCATCAATTTCACCATGTTTGCCACCAACTTGCACCCTCCCCTCCCATTCACCTGGATCATCTCTGACACTACTCTTCCTTTTCTGGATCTCTTGGTCTCCATCTCAGAACACAGACTCGCTACTGAAATCTACTTAAACATATTGATTCCCTCAGCTACCTTGACTATACTTCCTCCCACACTGCCTCCTGTAAAGATGCGATCTCATTTATGAATTTCTCCAGTTCCACCACACTAGGGCAGCACGGTGGTGCAGCGGTAAAGTTGCTGCCTTACAGTGTCAGCGACCTGGGTTCGATCCTGACTTCTGGTACTTATCTGTACGGAGTTTGTGCGTTCTCCCCGTGACCTGCGTGGGCTTTCCCCAGGTGCTCCAGTTTCCTCCCACACTCCAAAGACGTACAGGTTTGTGGGCTAATTGGCTTGGTATAATTGTAAATTGTCCCTGGTGTGTGTACAGTGTCAGTGTGTGGGGATCGCTGATTGGCGTGGACTCGGTGGGCCGAAGGGCCTGTTTCCGCTCTGTACCTCTAAACTAAACTGTTAACGAGGCCTTCTAATCTAGGGCTTCTTAAATGTTCTCCACCTTCCACAAAAAAGTTGTTGGAGCTTATACACATTTTCTCTATTTCCCGCATGTCTGTTTTTAAGCCCTCTTCCCAGACCATTGAGATCCCATGATCCACACCTTTCATCATACCAGCTTCTGCATTCAACACATTGTCCGCTATTTCTATCAGTTTCAACATGATCCACAAGCAGCCCTATCTTCACTTCCCGCCCTCCTTCCTCTCTTTCTGCTTCACAGGGACCAAATTGGGAATTGCTGGGTGGCTAATGTTATGCCCTATTTAAGTCCTGCAAGGAAAAGCCTGGGAATACCGACCAGTGAGCCAAACATCTGTGGTAGGCAGGTTGCCGGAGAAGATTTTGAGGGATAAGATATATACAATATGCTTCTGGGGTTGATTCGAGGTAGTCAGCATGGTTTGTACATAGGAGATTGTGTCTTACAAATCTTATTTATTTGAAGTAACCAAAAATGTTGACGAGGGTAAAGCCATAGACATCGTCTATGTGGACTTCAATAAGACATTTGAAAGGGTTCTGCATGGTAGGCTGTTCTGGAAGATTGAATCGCATGGAATTGAGGGAGAGTTAGCCAATAGAAAATTGGCTTCATGGAAGAAAGCAGAGAGTGATGGTAGAAGGTTGTTTTTCGGACTAGTGATGCGCCTCAGGGAAAAGTGCTGTTTGTAGTTTCCATCAACGATTTGGATGAGAATGCACAAGGCATGATTAGCAAGTTTGCAGATGAAACTAATGTCAGCGGTATTGTATATAGTTAAGATAGTTATCAAAAATTGCAGGAGGATCTCAATCAGCTGGGTAAGTAGATTGAGGAATAGTTAGTAGAGAGTTATAGTAGAGATAAATGTGTGGTGTTGTGATTTGTGAAGTCAAACCAGGGCAAAACCTTCTCAGTGGGCCCTGGGAAGTGTTGTAGAACAGAGAGATCTAGGAATACATGTACATATTTCTCTGAAAGCACCATCATTGGTAGATAGGGTGGTCAAGAAGGCTTTTGGTATATTGAGCTTGATCAATCAGGGTATTGAGATGTTGGTGAGGACGCATTTGCATCACTGTGTTCAGCTTTGATCACCCTGCTACAGGAAGGATGTCATTAAGCTACAAAGAATGCAGAAGAGATCTACAAGGATGTTGCCAGGACTCAAGATAGTTGAGGCAGGTACTATAACAATATTTAAAAGATGCTGGGGCAGATACATGGATAGGAAAGGTTTATTGGGATATGGACCATATGTGGGCAGGTGGAACTGGTGTCGACCAGGCATCTTGGTCAGCATCGACAAAGGATCTGTTTCAAAGCTGTATGACTCTATGGTCTGCCCATCCTTCCCCATCCTTTAGCACTTTTTCCTGCATTTTCCAGATGTGTTCATTCACCCCTCGCTCATCAACATCAAGGATTGTATACATCCTTTTCATGTGAGAAAAAGGCTCACCTGCACCTCTTGCAAACTGGACTACAACATTCAGCGTCACAAACTGATCTTCTCTACATGGCAAAACCAAGAGTATGAGACTAACCATAGACTAGTGACCGTTTAATGGAAAAACTGCACCTGGTCATCTCGAGCTTTTGGTTGTATGTCAGTTAAATTCTCCTTCCCATTTCCAAAACTGACCTGTCTCTCCTTCTACATTGCTAGAGGCGCCAAAACCAAATTGGAGGAACAATTTCTCTATTCTGCTTGGATAGCTTGTAACCCAATAGTATTAACTTTGAATTTTCCAATTTCAAGTACCGGTAACTCATACCCCCAAGTTCTGCCATACACATTCACCTGTCTAGCTAGTTTTCTTCTCCCTTTGTTCACCTCTCCCATCCCCTTCCACCCATCATCTCCTTTCCAGTTTCACCTAACCCCAACCAGTCTCAATCCCACTGTGAATGCACAGTATTTTTCCCAGGATGGGAGGCAGCAAGAACTAGAGAGCATAGGTTTAAGGTGAGAGGGGGAAGGTTTAGTGGGAATCCAAGGGGTAATCTTTTCACACAGCGGGTGGTGTGTATACGGAATGAGCTACTAGAGGATGTAGTTGAGCCAGGTACAAAAACAACATTTAAAATAAATTTGGACAGGTACATGGTTTATTTAGAGGGGTATGGGCCAAACTTGGGCTTAGACGAGGCATCTTAGTCAGCATGGATGAGTTTTGAAGGTAGACACAAAATGCTGGACTAACTCAGCGGGACAGGCAGCATCTCTGGAGAGAAGGAATGGGTGACGTTTTGGGTTGAGACCCTTCTTCAGACTGATGTCAGGGGAGTGGGCGGGACAGAGATAGAATTTAGTCGGAGACAGTAAGACTGGTGCGAGAACTGGGAAGGGGGAGTGGATGGAGATAGAAGGAAAGCAAGGACTATTTGAAGTTAGAGAAGTCAATATTCATACTGCTGGGCTGTAAGCTACCCAAGCGAAATATGAGGTGCTGTTCCTCCAATTTGTGCTGGGCCTCACTCTGACAATGGATGTGGCCCAGGACAGAAAGGTCAGATTGGGAATGGGAGGGGGAGTTAAAGTGCTGAGCAACCAGGAAATCAGGTAGGTTGGACTGAGCGGAGGTGTAGGCGGACTGAACGGAGGTGTTCAGCGAAATGATCACCGAGCCTGCGTTTGGTCTCGCCGATGTACAGACTGAGCGGAGGTGTTCAGCAAAACCATCGCCGAGCCTGCGCTTGGTCTCGCCGATGTACAGTTGAGTTGAAGGCCTGTTTCCATGCTGTAGGATTCTATGTTAAATTTATTGTTACAAATAAATGTTATCAGAACTATGACAAATACATAAACAAAAAAAATACATAAACCATATTGCAAAATGCATTGGATTTCATGAAATTCTTTTATTAATTCAGTTGGCCACTATTACAATGAATTCAAACTAACTCAAAATAAAAAGAAACGTAACTAATAGCTATAGTAAATATTTCCTGAGCATATCAGAAGGAAATCATTTTAATAAAGCAAGGGTTTTTTTAAGCCATGGGAAAACATTATTATTAATTTATGAAATTCAAATGTCACCATCACCTTCTTGAATAGCTAAAGTCCTTGGAGCAGAGGGACTCCCATAATGCGATTGAATAAAGCAATCGTATTCAGAGCCAGTGGCAATGTAGGAAGTGACTTTTTTTACAGAATATGAACTTGCAGGTCATGGTATCCACAAGCACACACTGCCTATGTTTTTTGGTCAATAGAAGTCGAAGATTTGGGAGGTGAAAACAAAGAAACCATTACAATTTGTTATGATACATCTTGCAAATAGCCCTCACTGCAATTAGTACACTGGAGGTCACTGGTGTGAACGTTCAGAGCGACAGGTGTGGAGCTGATTATGTCTGAAGAAGGGTTTCGGCCCGAAACGTTGCCTATTTCCTTCGCTCCATAGATGCTGCTGCACCCGCTGAGTTTCTCCAGCATTTTTGTTGTCCTTTGTTTTAACCTATATAGAGTGAAGCTTTCAGTACTATTGGTGCTACACATAACTACATAAGTGAAGAATTCTCCAATAGTCTTACTAAACATTGTAGAAGATGGAACATCCTTAAAGAGTCAGGAGATAAATTGCTTTGTACAGGATAAACATAGAAACATAGAAACGTAGAAAAATAAGTGCAGGAGTAGGCCATTCGGCCCTTCGAGCCTGCACCACCATTCAATATGATCATGGCTGATCATCCAACTCAGTATCCTGTACCTGCTTTCTCTCCATACCCCCTGATCCCTTTAGCCACAAGGGCCACATCTAACTCCCTCTTAAATATAGCCAATGAACTGGCCTGAACTACATTCTGTGGCAGAGAACTCTTGTAACGTGGCTGATTTAGCAAATATACTGTTAAGAATAACCCCTTGGGAAGTTTGTACCAAGACCGTCATGAAGTCTTGAGCCAAATCTTGCTATCTTAATCCAAGATGTAAATTAATGGTCATAGGGTTCCATTTGGCAGCAATGTCAATAAGACTTGCTGTCACGTATCCAAAGATCTGATGATTTTTGTGCATGGATGGTCGCTGGACAATTTTCCACATTGTCAGGTAGACCTCATCGTGCCAGCTATAATGGAGTAAATTCAGGAGAACAAAGCTTAAATGAGCATGTAAATGGCCTTACAATCAAGGCAAGAATACGTAAGGTGACGTGCCTCAATGACTCTCGACCTGTGGCACTAACGCCTGTGGTGATGAAGTGCTTTGAGAGGTTGATCATGGCGCAGATCAACTCCTACCTCTACAAAAACCCGGACCCACTGCAGTTCGCTTACCGCCACAACAGATCAACGGTGGATGCGATCTCGCTGGCCCTCCACTCCGCTCTGGACCACTTGGACAACAAAAACTCATATGTCAGGCTGTTATTCATTGATTACAGCTCGGCATTTAATACAATCATCCCCTCCAAGCTGGTTACCAAACTCGCAGAACTGGGTCTCTGCGCATCCCTCTGCAATTGGATCCTCGACTTCCTCACTCTCAGACTACAGTCTGTTCGTATTGGTGGAAATGTGTCAGACTCGATAACAATCAGCACGGGAGCACCTCAAGGCTGCGTGCTCAGTCCCCTGCTGTACTCACTCTATACTCATGACTGCGTAGCCGGTCATAGTGCGAACTCCATCATCAAGTTCGCTGACGACACCACTGTTGTGGGACGTATCACTGATGGGGATGAGTCAGAGTATAGAAGAGAGATCGAGCAACTGTCCATATGGTGCCAGCACAATAACCTGGCCCTCAACACCAGCAAAACCAAGGAACTGATTGTGGACTTTGGAAGGAGTAGGACGGGGACCCACAGTCCCGTTTATATCAACGGGTCGATGGTTGAAAGGGTCAAGAGCTTCAAATTCCTGGGCGTGCACATCTCTGAAGATCTTTCCTGGTCCGAGAACACTGATGCCATTATTAAGAAAGCACATCAGCGCCTCTACTTCCTGAGAAGATTACGGAGAGTCGGTTTGTCAAGGAGGACTCTCTCTAACTTCTACAGGTGCACAGTAGAGAGCATGTAGTGCATCGTAGCTTGGTTCGGCAACTTGAGCGCCTGGAGAGGAAAAGACTACAAAAAGTAGTAAACACTGCCCAGTCCATCATCGGCTCTGACCTCCCTTCCATCGAGGGGATCTATCACAGTCGCTGCCTCAAAAAGGCTGACAGTATCATCAAGGACCCACACCATCCTGGCCACACACTCATCTCCCTACTACCTTCAGGTAGAAGGTACAGGAGCCTGAAGACTGCAACGACCAGGTTCAGGAATAGCTACTTCCCCACAGCCATCAGGCTATTAAACCTGGCTCGGACAAAACTCTGAACTTTAATAGCCCATTAACTGTTATTTGCACTTTATCAGTTTATTTATTCATGTGTGTATATATTTACAGAATGGTATATGGACACTCTGATCTGTTTTGTAGTCAATGCCTACTATGTTCTGTTGTGCTGAAGCAAAGCAAGAATTTCATTGTCCTATCAGGGACACATGACAATAAACTCTCTTGAACTTGAACTCTTGAACTTGGAATTAGAGTGAATGTAAGGAGCACAAGTAAAATCAAAGTCAATGGAAATTATGGTGAAAAAAGTCTGCACTGGTTGGGGTTTTGACGTCAATCATATCAGACCTTGGACATCATTGCAGGAACTCAAGAGAGGGACCAGAGTTCATTAAACTAAAATGGGAGTAATTTGGATACAGGTGCAGCAAACTGTGATACCACCGTTGGATGTTAATAGGTCCAAAGATCGTGGTTGAAGGCTTGTTCCTAGGATCACATGATCAATAATTTAATATTCTTTAGCCTATGGTGAACACTATAGCCTTTTTCTCACCACTCACATGCTGGGTCCAACAATAATTGATGAGGATCTTTCTGAAGTTCCCTCTTATTTGCTGTGTAATTATCCATCGTCATCCGTGATTGGATATGGCAGGAGTAAAGAATTCTGAGCCAACCTCCCACCTCTGAATCCCATATTTCCCTTTTATCCATTTTATGAAAATGGCAAGAATAAAGTGTCAGAACAGAATTTTAGAGATGTAATGCAATTAGGTCTCCCTTGCTAATTTTATAACTTTTAAGAAACCATGCTTTTCAGATGCTGCTATGAGTACAGTTTAATCCTGCTTATCCAAGGATGTACTTACCAAAGGAATGCAATGGTTCTATGGACTGGTTCCAGGTACAAGTACAGATTGGATCAACTGAACCTGCATTCCCTTGAGATTAGAAGAATGAGAGCTCTCATTGAAAATGGTAACATTCTTTAAAATTTCATCAGGCTGAATTCAAGGAGGCATTTCTCCTGGTAGTGTTAGTATGAAATAAAAATCAATAGATTTCTGTATATTAAGAGTCAAGGGATATGGGCATACTGCAGGAAAATACAGTAAGACAGAAGATCAGCCATTTCCTATTACCCTGAGTGGGATGATCTCACCAAGAAAGAATAATGGTCAAACCATGGGCATTGGTATGATTCAATGTCTATGACTACATTGCAGTTTTGTTTGACAAGTCTTTAGGATAATTCTCCACGTCTAGCCATAGATACCCAGACACAGTTCTGATTCACGCCTCGGGGCTGACTGTGCTTGAATTTGTCATATCCAAATCCTGTGTCAGATCTATTGCATTTTTTGGGGCATAGCCCATTTAAGAGGATTATTACAAAAGACCATTAAGAATTAACTTCTTTTACATCATATTTAGGTCAGACCAGATTAAAAAACAGGCACCCTAAAAGACGCAAGTGACCTGAAGAAGGGTCTCGACCCGAAACGTCGCCTATTCCTTCTGTCCATAGATGCTGCCTCACCCGCTGAGTTTCTCCAGCATTTTTTGTCTACCTAAGAAGAGTTCTGGAATAATTTTACATTTTATATTTCTGAAACTTTATTTTATTACAAATCAACGAGGAAACCGAATATAATTAGAACATAACTTGAATGCATAATTTGAACATAACTGGATCTTATCTGGGACTACTGGCCAAGTAACATACAACTGTGCGACACTTCCCATCAACTGCATTTAATCTGCACTGTCAATACTCAAATCAACCTCAATAAACCAACAATCCAAGCAGTGGTAAAGTGTGCTGTTTTCAGCAAGACATCAAATAATCAAGTGGCCTCCTGAAGACACCTGAACTCTGCATAATCAGGGCTGTGAGGTGAGGCATCATTAAAGGCCAGCGCAGGGCTTAAACCAAAAATGCTTTGTTAGAAAAATGGATTCAATAAAAAAAGATATAGGAGACAAAAAAAATCATCTCTCTTTTTTGTTTAGTTTAGAGATACAGCACGGAAACAGGCCCTTCGGCCCACCAGGTCCGTGCCGACCAGCGATCCCTGCACATTAACACTATCCTACATCCACTAGGGACAATTTATACATTTACCAAGCCAATTAACCTACAAACCTGTACGTCTTTGGAATGTGGGAGGAAACCGAAGATCTCGCAGAAAACCCATGCAGGTCATGGGGAGAAGGTACAAACTTCGTACAGACAGCACCCGTAATCGGGATCGAACCCGGGTCTCCGGCGCTGCATTCACTATAAGGCAGCAACTCTACCGCTGCGCCACTGTGACTGCCCGCTGTGCCACCATGACTCATCTTCTTGAAGCCACTGTGAGATATCATTTACACAAAACTTAAGAGCATTACATCATGGACAGCAAATTGCAGATTGACACATTTAAGTGAATGTAATACCACCTAGTTTATTTCCAATAACTGTATTTACTGTTACCTTCAAAGCGAAAAGAAAGGTCTTTTATTTTAATTCAAATTTCCATTTTCTGCAGATTGGTTCTACTGCTAAAAAGAGCTCTCCAATCATACGTTCCTTGAAAGGCCAATTAAATAAGATAATTCAACCAAAATAGCTGATTAATCACAATTGGCACGAAGACTTAAATTAACGGTAGGGTTAAAAGTAAGTCCGTTATACTGAAAATTGTTTAAGTAAAGTACAAGTAATTTGCAAATATTCTTGGATTTTTCCCCTCTACCATTTACCCATCCATATAAGCAGCCTTTGCCAGAATGAGGATAGAAACATAGAAAAATAGGTGCAGGAGTAGGCCATTCGGCCCTTCGAACCAGCGGCACCATTCAATATGATCATGGCTGATCATCCAAAATCAGTACCGCGTACATGCTTTTTCCACATATCCCTTGATTCCTTTAACCCCAAGAGCTAAATCTAACTCTCTCTTGAAAACATCCAGTGAATTGACGTCTGTGGCAGAGAATTCCACAGATTCACAACTCTCTGGGTGAAAAAGGTTTTCCTCATCTCAGTTCTAAATGGCCTAACCCTTATTCTTAAACCGTGACCCCTGGTTCTGGACTCCCCCAACATTGGGAAAATGTTCCTGCATCTAGCCTGTCCAATCCTTTAAGAATTTTATATGTTTCTACAAGATTCCCTGTCATCCTTCTAAATTCCAGCGAATACAAGCCCACCCGACCCATTCTTTCATCATATGACAGTCTCGCCATCCCGGGAATTAACTTGGTGAACCTACGCTGCACTCCCTCAATAGCTATAATATCCTTCCTCAAATTAGGAGACCAAAATTGCACACAATACTCCAGGTGCGGTCTCACCAGGGGCCCTGTATAACTGCAGTACAACCTCCTTGCTCCTAAACACAAATCCTCTTGTTATAAAGGCCAACATGCCATTAGCTTTCTTCACTGCCTGCTGTACCTGCATGCTTACTTTCAGTGACTGATGTACAAGCACACCCAGGTCTCGTTGCATCTCCCTTTACCTAATCTGACACCATTCAGATAGTAATCTGCCTTCCTGTTCTTGCCACCAAAGTGGATAAACCTCACATTTATCCACATTTTACTGCATCTGCCATGCATCTGCCCACTTACCCAACTATCCAAGTTACCCTGCAGCCTCATAGCATCCTCCTCGCAGCTCACACTGCCACCCAGCTTTGTGTCATCTGCAACTCGGAGATGTCACATTTAAATCCCTTGTCTAAATCGTTAATAATATTGTAAATAACTGGGGTCCCAGCACCGAGCCTTGCAGTACCCCACTAGTCACTGCCTGCCATTCTGAAAAAGACCCGTTAATTCCTACACTTTGTTCCTGTCTGCCAGCCAGTTCTCTATCCATGTCAATACCCTACCCCCAATACCATGTGCTCTAATTTTGCACACAAATCTCTTGTGTGGGACCTTGTTAAAGACTTTTTGAAAGTCCAGATACACCACATCCACTGGCTCCCCCTTATCCATTCTACTGGTTACATCCTCAAAAATTTTCAGGCATGATTTCCCCTTCATAAATCCATGCCAACTTTGACCGATCCTGTCACTGCTTTCCAAATGCGCTGCTATAACATCTTTAATAATTGACTCCAGCATCTTCCCCACTACCGATGTAAGGCTAACTGGTCTATAATTCCATTTTCTCTCTCGCTTCCTGCTTAAAAAGTTGAGTTTTAAGGAACTGATCCATAGAGAAAACATTGGAAAATGATCACCAATGAAAGACTGCTGCAAGGTATTCAGTCACATTATTATGCACAAATAGGTTTGAAGTATCATGTAATACATGATATCGCACCAACCCACTATTATATACGTGTCTAGGGCTCACAAATCCATGTCTGTTAACAATGGCATGTTAATAACATGGAGCTGCAAGGCATTAAAATACTTACAAGGGTCTCGACCCGAAACGTCACCCATTCCTTCTCTCCAGAGATGCTGCCTGTCCCGCTGAGTTACTCCAGCATTTTGTGTCTACCTTCGGTTTAAAACCAGCATCTGCAGTTCTTTCTTACACACTTCAATAAAATCCAATCCATTCCCACATCAAACAATGAAACAAAGTAAATTTTAATCCTTAACTGAAAAACTGTCCTTTCAGGCTCACGTTAACTGACCGCAGCACAGTAATCAACTTCTAAAGGACTATTACTCAAAATGCTTTTACAGTTATTCCGAACAAATTCACCTACAATTCTGTGTACAATTAAAATACATATTCGGTACCGTACATATTACATGTTAAAATACATGTAAATAGACTCCTGTGTAAGAAACATACACATTTGCATGTATAGGTATATCGGTTTTAAGGATATCTTTTGTGAATCCACTAACTCCATTAAATAGTCCGAATCACCACCTCCTGTCCATTGTCAATTTGAAACGCGTGTGTATGCATGTGTGTATGCGTACGTGTATATGTGTACGCGCATGTGCGTGTGTGTGTGTGTGTGTGTGTACACACACACACACACATCTATCTATCTATCTATCTATCTATCTATCTATCTATCTATCCATCCATCTATCTATCTATCTATCTATCTATCTATAATCTATCTATCTATCTATCTATCTATCTATCTATCTATCTATATTTATTATATTAAAACTCTGTGGCTGCCATCCGCCTGACTTGTGGCTGCCATCCGCCTGACTTGTGGCTGCCATCCGCCTGACTTGTGCCACCAAGCCCCTTTGATACCGCCCAACGCCCACACCGCACGCTGAAACGCAGATATTTTTAACCATTTCTAAAGAGATTACATTTATCTTTACGAATAGCCACTCCTGATTAAATTTGGTCGTGTTTATGTACACTTTTTAAAATAAAATACTTCTCCCCCCCACCCCCCCAACATTTCAAAATGTTTAAAAAAAAACAGCTCTCAGCCATAGAATGTTAGTGAAGTTTCCATTGTGTGATGTCACAATGCCCGATGCTCACACATGTCCAATTGGAATGGATCCATTTACATATGCCTTTGCAGCAGCCCCAGCCCCTCCCCCCCAACCCCACAGCCTGTGTCGAAGGGCGTCGTCACGTGTGTGGGGGTGATAGGGAATGGAGAAATTTCAAAATGTTAAAAAAAACAGCTCTCAGCAATAGAATGTTAATGAAGGTTCCGTTTTGTGATGTCACAATGCCCAATGCTCACAGATGACAAATCGGAATGGATCCAATTACATATGCCTTTGCAGCAGCCCCAGCCCCAGCCCCTCCCCCCCACCCCCGCAGCCTGTGTCGAAGGGTGTCGTCACGTGTGTGGGAATAGAGAAAGAGGATTGGGCGTGATAGGGAATGGGGAACAGATGGACTGTCCCTACCCCTCCTACTTCCACTCTCCCTCCCCACTCTTCCCCCTCTCTCCTCTCCCCCTCCATCCCCATCCACACACTCTCTTCCCCCTCCACCACCCCTCTTCACCCCCATCTCCCCCCCCATCTCCCCCCACCCCCTTCCCCTCTCTCTTGCACCACTCCCCGCTACCCCTCTACCCCTCACTCCCCACTCTTCCCCTCTCCCTCCTCCACCTCTCTCCCTCCCACCTCTCTCCCTCTCTTCCCCCTACTCCTCTCCCCTTCCACTCATCCCCTCTCCACCTCTAACATCCCCTCCCCCCTCTCCCCCTTCCTGTCCTCCCCGCTCTCCTCCCACTCCACACTCTCCTCCCCCTCCCTCTCCCCCACCCTGCTCTCTTCTCCCTCACCAATCTCTCCCCTGTCTTCCTCCCCCTCTCCTCTTCTCTCCCCACCCCGTCTCCCTCTCCCCTCTTCTCTCCCCACCCCGTCTTCCTCTCCCCCCCTCCCCCCGCCTGTGTTTGGGGGGTGGTTAGTGTGAGTGTGATGCCGCAGCCCCCCCTCCTCCCGCAAACGCGCGTTGGGGAAACAGTCCGCCAACAGTCTCTCTGTCTTTAAGACAGAACTGCAGATGCTGGAAAAACGAAGATACACAAAAAAGATATATATAACCTCAGAGGGTGCAGCAGCATCTATGGATCGAATGAAATAGGCAACGTTTAGGAACAAAACCCGTCTGAGGATGGGTTTCGACCAAAAGCATTGCCTATTTCCTTCGCTCCATAGATGCTGCTGCACCCGCTGTGTTTCTCCAGCTTTTTTTTGTGTACCAGTCTCTCTGTCTCTCCACTCTCTCTCTCTCTCTCTGCCCTTCTCTCTTCACAGCCCGCGGCTCGACTCATGCACGCCAGCTGCAAACCCCCCCCCCTCACCTCTCTCCCCATCCTCTCCTTCCTCTCTCCACCCCTCTCATCTCCCCCCCTCCTCAAATTGTTTTTTCTAACATTAAATTTTCTCTCTCTGCCCCCCACCCTCTAGACGCACCTGAGAGGTGAGGGCTATTCCTCAGTGGATAGGGTGGAGATGGGATAAAAGAAGAAAATTAAAAAATTAAGATAATATCAAGGGGTGTGATGAGTGTGTGTGTTTGTGGGTGCCGGATTCCGTGCTTTGGAGGAAAGGGGGTGGTTAGTGTGACGCCACAGCCCCCCCCCCCCCGCAAATGCACGTTCGTTGTCCAGACCCAACCGCATCCCTCCCTCCCCCACCCCTTCTACCCCACTCTTCCCCCTCCCTCCACACTCTTCCCGCTCTCTCGCCTACCCCATCTCCCTCCTCCCCTCCCTCCACCCTCCCCCACCCCTCTTCACCCCCATCTCCACCCCATCCCCTTCCCCTCTCTCTTGCACCACTCCCTGCTACCCCTCTCCCTCTCCCTCCCCACTCTTCATCTCTCCCTCCCCCCTCCCTCTCTCTCCCCCTCTCTTCCACCTACTCCTCTCACCCCTTCCCCTCATCCCCTCCACTTCTAACATCTCCTCCCCCCTCTCTCACCCCCCTACCCCTCTCCCCCTTCCTGCCCTCCCCGCTCTCCTCCCACTCCCCACTCTCCTCCCCCTCCCTCTCCCACACCCTGCTCTCCTCTCCCTCCCCAATCTCTCCCCTTTCCTCCTCCCCCTCTCCCCTCCCTCCCCCTCTCCCTCCCTCCCCCTCTCCCCTCCCCTCCCCTCTTCCCTCCCCAACCCCGTCTCCCTCTCCCCCCCTCCCCTCTTCTCTCCCCAACACCGTCTCCCTCCCCCCGCCTGTGTGTTTGGGGGTGGTTAGTGTGAGTGTGATGCCGCAGCCGCAGCCCACCCCCACCCCCCCATTCGCGCGTTGGGGAAACAGCCCGCCAACAGTCTCTCTGTCTTTAAGAAGGAACTGCAGATGCTGGAAAATCAAAGGTACACAAAATAATGCTGTAGAAACTCAGCGGATGCAGCATCATCTATGGATCGAAGGAAATAGGCAATGTTTCGGGACAAAACACGTCTGAAGATGGGTTTCGGCCAGAAACGTTGCCTATTTCCTTCGTTCCATAGATGCTGCTGCACCCGCTGAGTTTCTCCAGCTTTTTTTTGTGTACCAGTCTCTCTGTCTCTCCCCTGTCTCTCTCTCTCTCTGCCCTTCTCTCTTTCTCAGCCCGCAGCTCGACTCATGCACGCCCGCTCCAAACCCCCCCCTTCACCTCTCTCCCCCATCCTCTCCTTCCTCTCCCCACCCCTCTCCTCTATCCTCCTCCTCTCTCCCCCCTTCCTCTCCACCCTCATCCCCCCACTCTTCAAATTTTCTTTTCTAACATCCCCCCACTCCGCAAACGCACGTTCGGTGTCCAGACCCAACGGGTCTGCACTTGGTCTAGTATTATATTAAAACTCTGTGGCTGCCATCCGCCTGACTTGTGTCTGCCATCCGCCTGACTTGTGTCACAAATCCCCTTTGATACCGCCCTAAGCCCACACCGCACGCGGAAACGCCGATATTTTTTACCATTTCTAAAGAGATTTCATTTATCTTTACGAATAGCCACTCCTGATTAAATTTGGTCGTGTTTATGTACACTTTTTAAAATAAAATACGTCTCCCCCCCGCCCCACCAACATTTCAAAATGTTTTAAAAAAACAGCTCTCAGCCATAGAATGTTAGTGAAGTTTCCATTGTGTGATGTCACAATGCCCGATGCTCACAGATGACAAATCGGAATGGATCCAATTACATATGCCTTTGCAACAGCACCAGCCCCAGACCTCCCCCCCACCCCCGCAGCCTGTGTCGAAGGGCGTCGTCACGTGTGTGGGGTGATAGGGAATGGGGAAATTTCAAAATGTTTAAAAAACAGTTCTCAGCAATAGAATGTTAATAAAGGTTCCGTTGTGTGATGTCACAATGCCCAATGCTCACAGATGACAAATCGGAATGGATCCAATTACATATGCCTTTGCAACAGCACCAGCCCCAGACCCTCCCCCCCACCCCCGCAGCCTGTGTCGAAGGGCGTCGTGTGTGGGAATAGAGAAAGAGGATTGGTGGTGATAGGGAATGGGGAACAGATGGACTGTCCCTACCCCTCCTACTTCCACTCTCCCTACCCACTCTTCCCCCTCACTCCTCTCCCCCTCCCTCCCCTACCACCCCCTCTCATCCCCCTCCACCACCCCTCTTCACCTCCATCTCCCCCCCACCCCCTTCCCCTCTCTCTTGCACCACTCCCCGCTACCCCTCTGCCCCTCACTCCCCACTCTTCCCTCTCCCTCCCCCACCTCTCTCCCTCCCCCCTCCCTCTCTCCCTCCCCCCTCCCTCTCTCCCTCTCTCCCCTACTCCTCTCCCTTCCCCTCATCCCCTCTCTCCACCTCTAACATCCCCTCCCCCCCTCTCCCCCATTCCTGCCCTCCCCGCTCTCCTCCCACTCCCCCACCCTGCTCTCTTCTCCCTCACCAATCTCTCCCATTTCCTCCTCCCCTCTCCCCTCCCTCCCCCTCTCATCTTCTCTCCCCACCCCGTCTCCCTCTCCCATCTTCTCTCCCCACCCCGTCTTCCTCTCCCCCCCTTCCCCCCCGCCTGTGTTTGGGGGGTGGTTAGTGTGAGTGTGATGCGCGTTGGGAAAACAGCCCGCCAACAGTCTCTCTGTCTTTAAGACGGAACTGCAGATGCTGGAAAATCGAAGGTACACAAAAAAAACCTGCAAAACCTCAGCGGGTGCAGGAGCATCTATGGATCAAAGGAAATAGGAAACGTTTCGGGACAAAACCCGTCTGAGGATGGGTTTCGGCCAAAAGAGTTGCATATTTCCTTCGCTCATAGATGCTGCTGCACCCGCTGTGTTTCTCCAGCTTTTTTTTGTGTACCAGTCTCTCTGTCTCTCACCTCTCTCTCTCTCTCTCTCTCTGCACTTCTCTCTTCACAGCCCGCCGCTCAACTCATGCACGCCCGCTCCAACCCGCCCCCCCTTCACCTCTCTCCCCATCCTCTCCTTCCTCTCACCACCCCTCTCCTCTCTCCCCTTCCTCTCACCCCACCTTCCTTTCCCCTCTTCCTCTCCACCCTCCTCCTCCCCCTCATCAGAATTTTTTTTTAAATAACATTAAATATTCACGCTCTGCCCCCCCCCCCCTCGAGACGCACCTGAGAGGCGAGGGCTTTTCGTCAGTGGATAGGGTGAAGATGGGATAAAAGAAGAAAATTAAAAAATTAAGATAATATCAAGGGGTGTGATGAGTGTGTGTGTTTGTGAGTGCCAGATTCCAACCCCGCAACCGTGCTTTGGAGGAAAGGGGGTGGTTAGCGTGACGCCACAGCCCCCCCCCCCGCAAACGCACGTTCGGTGTCCAGACCCAACGGGTCTGCACTTGGTCTAGTATCTATCTATCTATCTATTATGTAAAACTCTGTGGCTGTCATCCGTCTGTACGTCCAACGTCCTGCTTGACTTGTGCCACAGCCCCTTTGATACCGCCCTACACCCACGCAGCACGTGGAAACGCCGATATTTTTTACCGTTTCTAAAGAGATTACGTTTATCTTTACGAATAGACAATCCTGATTAAATTTGGTCGTGTTTATGTACACTTTTTAAAATAAAATATCTCCCCCCCACCCCCAAACATTTCAAAATGATTAAAAAAACAGCTCAGCCATAGAATGTTAGTAAAGATTCCGTTGTGTGATGTCACAATGCCCGATGCTAACAGATGTCCAATCGTAATGGATTCATTTACATATGCCTTGGCAGCAGCCCCAGCCCCAGCCCCTCCCCCCCACCCCCGCAGCCTATGTCGAAGGGCGTCGCCACGTATGCCTTTGCAGCAGCCCCAGCACCAGCCCCTCCCCGCAACCCCCGCAGCCTGTGTCGAAGGGCGTCGCCACGTGTGTGGGGGTGATAGGGAATGGGGAAATTGTGAGCATTGGGCATTGTGACATCACAAAACGGAACCTTCATTTACATTCTATTGCTGAGAGCTGTTTTTTTTTAAAACATTTTGAAATTTCCCCATTCCCTATCACCCCCACACACGTGGCGACGCCCTTCGACAGTTGTGACAAGTTGTGATAAAGTTGTTTACATATGCCTTTGCAGCAGCCACAGCCCCAGCCCCTCCCTCCCACCCCCGCAGCCTGTGTCGAAGGGCGTCGTCACGTGTGTGGGAATAGAGAAAGAGGATTGGGGATGATAGGGAATTGGTAACAGATGGACTGTCCCTACCCATACTACTTCAACTCTCCCTCCCCACTCTTCCCCCTCTCTCCTCTCCCCCTCCCTCCCTTCCCACACCCTCTCTTCCCCCTCCACCACCCTCTTCACCCCCATCTCCCCCCACCCCCTTCCCCTCTCTCTTGCCACACTCCCCGCTACCCCTCTGCCCCTCACTCTCCACTCTTCCCCTCTCCCTCCCCACTTTTCTCCCTCCACCCTCCCTCTCTCCCTCTCTTCCCCCTACTCCTCTCCCCTTCCCCTCATCTCCTCCCCCCCCTCTCCCTCTCCCCCCTTCCTGCCCTCCCCGCTCTCCTCCCACTCCCCACTCTCCTCTCCCCTTCCCCTAACTCAGCGGGTGCAGCAGCATCTTTGGATCGAAGGAAATAGGCAATGTTTCATAACAAAACACGTCTAAAGATGGGCTTCGGCTACAAAAAATGCCTATTTCCTTCGCTCCATAGATGCTGCTGCACCCGCTGAGTTTCACCAGCTTTCTTTGGTGTACCAGTCTCTCTGTCTCTCCCCCTCTCTCTCTCTCTCTGCCCTTCTCTCTTAGCCCGCAGCTCAACTCATGAACACCCGCTCAAAACCCCCCCCTTCACCTATCTCCCACATCCTCTCCTTCCTCTCTCCACACCCTCCTCTCTCTCCCCCTTCCTCACCCCCCTTCCTCTCTCCCCACCCCGTCTCCCTCTCCCCTCTTCTCTCCCCACCCCGACTGTCCCTACCCCTCCTACTTCCACTCTCCTTCCCCACTCTTCCCCCTCTCTCTTCTCCCCCTCCCTCCCCTCCCACCCCCTCTCTTACCCCTCCACCACCCCTCTTCACCCCCATCTCCCCCTACCCCCTTCCCCTCTCTCTTGCACCACTCCCCGCAACCCCTCACTCCCAACTCTTCCCCTCTCCCTCCCCCACCTCTCTCCCACCCCCTCCCTCTCTCCCTCTCTTCCACCTACTCCTCTCCCCTTCCCCTCATCCCCCCCTCAACCTCTAACATCCCCTCCCCCCTCTCCCCCTTCCTGCCCTCCCCGCTCTCCTCCCAATCCCCACTCTCCTCCCCCTCCCTCTCCCCCACCCTACTCTCTTCAACCTCACCAATCTCTCCCCTTTCCTCCTCCCCCTCTATCCTCCCTCCCCCTCTCCTCTTCTCTCCACACCCCGTCTTCCTCTCCCCCCGAGTGTGTTTGGGGGGTGGTTAGTGTGTGTGATGCCGCAGCCCCCCCCCCTCCAGCAAACGCGCGTTGGGAAAACAGCCCACCAACAGTCTCTCTGTCTTTAAGACGGAACTGCAGATGCTGGAAAATCAAAGGTACACAAAAAAATACTGTATAACCTCAGCGGGTGCAGCAGCATCTATGGATCGATGGAAATAGGCAACGTTTCAGGAAAAACCCCATCTGAGGATGGGCTTCGGCCCAAAGCTTTGCCTATTTCATTCGCTCCATAGATGCTGCTGCACCCGCTGTGTTTCTCCAGCTTTTTTTTGTGTACAATTCTCTCTGTCTCTCCACTCTCTCTCTCTCTGCCCTTCTCTCTTCACAGCCCACGGCTCAACTCATGCACGCCCGCTCCAAACCACCCCTTCATCTTTCTCCCACATCCTCTCCTTCCTCTCTCCACCCCTCTCCTCTCTCCCCACCTTTCTCTCCCCCATCCTCCATCACTCTTCAAATTTTTAACATTACATTTTGTCTCTCTGCCCCCCCCCTCTAGACGCACCTGAGATGTGAGGGCTATTCATCAGTGGATAGGGTGGAGATGGGATAAAAGAAGCAAATTAAAAAATTAAGATAATATCAAGGGTTGTGATGAGTGTGTGTATTTGTGTGTGCCAGATTCCCACCCCGCAACCGTGCTTTGGAGGAAAGGGGGTGGTTAGTGTGACGCCACAGCACCCCCCCCCCCCCACCCGCAAACGCACGTTTGGTGTCCAGACCCAACGGGTCTGCACTTGGTCTAGTATATTATATTAAAACTCTGTGGGAGCCATCCGTCTGACTTGTGTCATAAATCCCCTTTGATAACCGTCCTAGGCCCACACAGCACGCGGAAACGCCGATATTTTTTACGATTTCTAAAGAGATTACATTTATCTTTACGAATAGACACTCCTGATTAAATTTGGTCGTGTTTATGTACACTTTTTAAAATAAAATACTTCTCCCCCCCCCACCCAAACATTTCAAAATGTAAAAAAAAACCAGTTCTCAGCCATAGATTGTTAGTAAAGATTCCGTTGTGTGATGTCACAATGCCCGATGCTCACAGATGTCCAATCGGAATGGATCCATTTACATATGCCTTTGCAGCAGCCCCAGCCCCTCCCCCCCACCCCCGCAGCCTGTGTCGGAGGGGGTCGTCACGTGTGTGGGAATAGAGAAAGAGGATTGGGGGTGATAGGGAATGGGGAACAGATGGACTGCCCCTACCCCTCCTACTTCCACTCTCCCTCCCCATTCTTCCCCATCTCTCCTCTCCCACTCCCTCCCCTCCCACACCCTCTCTTCCCCCTCCACCACCCCTCTTCACCCCCATCTGCCCCCCACCCTCTTCCCCTCTCTCTTGCACCACTCCCCGCTACCCCTCTGCCCCTCACTCCCCACTCTTCCCCTCTCCCTCCCCCACCTCTCTCCCTCCCCCCTCCCTCTCTCCCTCCCCCCTCCCTCTCTCCCTCTCTTCCCCCTACTCCTCTCCCCTTCCCCTCATCCCCTCTCTCCACCTCTAACATCCCCTCCCCCCCTCTCCCCCCCTTCCTGACCTCCCCGCTCTCCTACCACTCCCCACTCTCCTCCCCCTCCCTCTCCCCCACCCTGCTCTCTTCTCCCTCACCAATCTCTCCCGTTTCCTCCTCCCCTCTCCCCTCCCTCCCCCTCTCCTCTTCTCTCCCCACCCCGTCTCCCTCTCCCCTCCCCACCCCGTCTTCCTCTCCCCCTTCGCCCCGAGTGTGATTGGGGGGTGGTTAGTGTGAGTGTGATGCCGCAGCACCCCCCCCCCCTCCCGCAAACGCGTGTTGAGAAAACAGCCCTCCAACAGTCTCTCTGTCTTTAAGACGGAACTGCAGATGCTGGAAAATCGAAGGTACACAAAAAAAACCTGTAAAACCTCAGCGGGTGCAGGAGCATCTATGGATCAAAGGAAATAGGCAACGTTTCGGGACAAAACCCCTGAGGATGGGTTTCGGCCAAAAGAGTTGCATATTTCCTTCGCTCCATAGATGCTGCTGCACCCACTGTGTTTCTCCAGCTTTTTTTTGTGTACCAGTCTCTCTGTCTCTCACCTCTCTCTCTCTCTCTCTCTCTCTCTCTCTCTCTGCCCTTCTCTCTTCACAGCCCGCGGCTCGACTCATGCACGCCCGCTCCAAACCCCCCCTTCACCTCTCTCCCCATCCTCTCCTTCCTCTCTCCACCCCTCTCCTCTCTCCCCCTCCTCTCTCCCCCCTTCCTCTCCACCCTCCTCCTCCCCCTCATCACAATTTTTTTTTTAATAACATTAAATTTTCTCACTCTGCCCCCACCCCCTCGAGACGCACCTGAGAGGCGAGGGCTATTCGTCAGTGGATAGGGTAAAGATGGGATAAAAGAAGAAAATTTAAAAATTAAGATAATATCAAGGAGTGTGATGAGTGTGTGTGTTTGTGGGTCCCAGATACCCACCCCGCAACCGTGCTTTGGAGGAAAGGGGGTGGTTAGTGTGACGCCACAGCCCCCCCCCCCCCAAACGCACGTTCGGTGTCCAGACCCAACGGGTCTGCACTTGGTCTAGTAATATATTAAAACTCTGTGGCTGCCATCCGTCCGGCGGTCCGCCTGACGTGCCACCCAGACCCTTTGATAACGCCTAACGCCCACACCGCACGCGGAAACGCCGATATTTTTTACCATTTCTAAAGAGATTTCATTTATGTTTACGAATAGCCACTCCTGATTAAATTTGGTCGTGTTTATGTACACTTTTAAAAATAAAATACTTCTCCCCCCCCCCAACATTTCAAAATGTTAAAAAAAACAGCTCTCAGCCATAGAATGTTAGTGAAGTTTCCATTGTGTGATGTCACAATGCCCGATGCTCACACACGTCCAATCGGAATGGATCCATTTACATATGCCTTTGCAGCATCCCCAGCCCCTCCCCCTTCCCACCCCCGCATCCTGTGTCAAAGGGCGTCGTCACATGTGTGGGAATAGAGAAAGAGGATTGGGGGTGATAGGGAATGGGGAACAGATGGACTGTCCCTACCCCTCCTACTTCCACTCTCCCTCCCAACTCTTCCCCCTCCCTTCCCTCCCACACCCTCTCTTCCCCCTCCACCACCCCTCTTCACCCCCATCTCCCCCCCCACCCCCTTCACCTCTCTCTTGCACCACTCCCTGCTACCCCTCTGCCCCTCACTCCCCACTCTTCCCCTCTCCCTCCCCCACCTCTCTCCCTCCACCCTCACTCTTTCCCTCTCTTCCCCCTACTCCTTTCCCCTTCCCCTCATCCCCTCTCTCCACCTCTAACATCCCCTCCCCCCCTCTCCCCCCTTCCTGCCCTCCCCGCTCTCCTACCACTCCCCACTCTCCTCCCCCTCCCTCTCCCCCACCCTGCTCTCTTCTCCCTCACCAATCTCTCCCCTTTCCTCCTCCCCCTCTCCCCTCCCTCCCCCTCTCCTCTTCTCTCCCCACCCCATCTCCCTCTCACCTCTTCTCTCCCCACCCCATCTTCCTCTCCCCGCCTGTGTTTGGGGGGTGGTTAGTGTGAGTGTGATGCCGCAGCCCCCCCTTCCCGCAAACGCGCGTTGGGAAAACAGCCCGCCAACAGTCTATCTGTCCTTAAGACGGAACTGCACATGCTGGAAAATCGAAGGTACACAAAAAAAAGCAGTATAACCTCAGCGGGTGCAGCATCATCTATGAATCGAAGGAAATAGGCGAAGTTTTGAAAGAAAACACATCTGAGGATGGTCTTCGGCACAAAGCGTTGCCTATTTCCTTCGCTCCATAGATGCTGCTGCACCCGCTCTGTTTCTCAAGCATTTTTTGTGTACCAGTCTCTCTGTCTCTCCCCTCTCTCTCTCTCTCTCTCTCTCTCTGCCCTTCTCTCTTCACAGCTCGCGGCTCAACTCATGCACGCGCGCTCCAACCCCCCCCTTCACCTCTCTCCCCCATCCTCTCCTTCCTCTCTCCACCCCTCTCCTCTCTCCCCCTCCTCTCTCCCCACCTTCCTCTCCCCCCTTCCTCTCCACCCTCCTCCTCCTTCTCATCACAATTTTTTATTTAATAACATTAAATTTTCTCTCTCTGCCCCCCCCCCCTCGAGACGCACCTAAGAGGCGAGGGCTATTCGTCAGTGGATAGGGTGAAGATGGGATAAAAGAAGAAAATTTAAAAATTAAGATAATATCAAGGGGTGTGATGAGTGTGTGTGTTTGTGGGTGCCAGATTCCCACCCTGCAACCGTGCTTTGGAGGAAAGGGGGTGGTTAGTGTGATGCCACAGCCCCCCCCCCCGCAAACGCACGTTGGGGAGACAGACCCAACGGGTCTGCACTTGATCTAGTAATATATTAAAACTCTGTGGCTGCCATCCGTCCGGCGGTCCGGCAGGCCGCCTCACTTGTGCCACCAAGCCCCTTTGATACCGCCCTACGCCCACACCGCACGCGGAAACGCCGATATTTTTTACCATTTCTAAAGAGATTTCATTTATCTTTACGAATAGCCACTCCTGATTAAATTTGGTCGTGTGTATGTACACTTTTTAAAATAAAATACTTCTCCCCCCCAACATTTCAAAATGTTAAAAATAACAGCTCTCAGCCATAGAATGTTAGTGAAGTTTCCATTGTGTGATGTCACAATGCCCGATGCTCACACATGTCCAATCGGAATGGATCCATTTACATATGCCTTTGCAGCAGCCCCAGCCCCAGCCCCTCCCCCCCACCCCCGCAGCCTGTGTCGAAGGGCGTCGTCACGTGTGTGGGAATAGAGAAAGAGGATTGGGGGTGATAGCGAATGGGGAACAGATGGACTGTCCCTACCCCCTACTTCCACTCTCCCTCCCCACTCTTCCCCCTCTCTCCTCTCCCCCTCCCTTCCCTCCCACCCCCTCTCTTCCCCCTCCACCACCCCTCTTCACCGCCATCTCCCCCCACCCTTCCCCTCTCTCTTGCACCACTCCCCGCTACCCCTCTGCCTCTGCCTCCCCACTCTTCCCCCTCTCCCCCCACTGCTCTCCCCCTCCCTTCACACTCTTCCCCCTCACTCCCCTAACCCATCTCCCTCCTCCCATCCCTCCCTCATCCCTCCCCCCATCCCCCACACCTCTCTCCATCCCCATCCCTCTCTCCCCTCCCCATCCCTCTCCCTCTCCATCTCCCTCTCCTCACCATCTCCCTCTCCTCCCCCTCCTCCTCCCACCCCATCCCTCTCTCCCCCACCCCTTCCCCTCACCACTCTACCCCCTCCATCCACACTCTTCACCCTCTACCCCCTATCCCCATCTCCCTCCTCGCCTCCCTCCACCCTCCCCCACACCTCTCTACCCCTCCCCTCGCCTCTCCCACCCCTCTCTCCTCCCCCTCTCCATCCCCTCTCCCTCTTCTCCCCCTCCTCCCCACCCCATCACTCTCTCCCCATCCCCCTTCCCCCTCTTCCCAAACCCTTCCCCTCTCTCCCCCGTCCCCTTCTCCCTACCCCGCTGTCCCTCTTCCACTACTCCCCCTACCCCTCTCCCCCTCCCTCTCTCCCACTTCCACCACTCCCTCTACACCTCTCCCCCTCCCTCCCCATTCTTCCACATCTCCAAACCCATCCCCATCTCCCTCCCCCACCCACTCCCCCACCCCTCTCCCCCCTCCCTTCCCTCTCCCTCCCCACTCTTCCCCCTCTCTCCCTGCACCCCTCTCCCCCTACCCTCAACACTCTCCCCCCTCCCTTCTCTCTTGCTCCACTCTTCCCCCTCCCTCCCCTGCCCCCACCCCTATCCCTCTCTCCCCCACCCCCCTTCCCTCTCCCCCACCCCCTACCCCATCTCCCTCTTCACACCTCTCTCCCCTCCCCATCACTCTCTCCTCCCCTCCCCCACTCCTCTCTCCCCCCCTCTCCATCTCCCTCATCTCTCCTCCTCCTCCAACCCCATCCCTCTCTCCCCCACCCCTCCCACCCCACTCTTCCTCCTCCCTCCACACTCTTCCCCCTCTCTCCCCTACCCATCTCCCTCCTCCCCTCCTTCCACCCTCCCACACCCCTCTTCACTCCCATCTCCACCCCATCCCTTTCCCCTCTCTCTTGCACCACTCCCTGCTACCCCTCTCCCCCTCCCTCCCCACTCTTCATCTCTCCTTCCCCCTGTCTCTCTCCCCCTCTCTTCCACCTACTCCTCTCTCCCCTTCTCCTCATCCCCTCTCTCCACCTCTAACATCCCCTCCCCCCCTCTCTCACCCCCTACCACTCTCGCCCTTCCTGCCCTCCCCGCTCTCCTCCCACTCCCCACTCTCCTCCCCCTCCCTCTCCCCTACCCTGCTCTCCTCTCCCTCCCCAATCTCTCCCCTTTCCTCCTCCCCCTCTCCCCTCCCCCTCTCCCCTCCCTCTCCTCCCTCCCCTCTTCTCTCCCCCCCCCCCGTCTCCCTCTCTCCTCCTCCCCTCTTCTCTCCCCAACCCCGTGTCCCTCCCCCCCCGCCTGCGTGTTTGGGGGGTGGTTAGTGTGAGTGTGATGCCGCAGCCGCAGCCCACCCCCACCCCCCCAAACGCGCGTTGGAGAAACAGCCCGCCAACAGTCTCTCTGTCTTTAAGAAGGAACTGCAGATGCTGGAAAATCAAAGGTACACAAAAAAATGCTGTAGAAACTCAGCGGATGCAGCATCATCTATGGATCGAAGGAAATATGCAATGTTTCGGGACGTAACAAGTCTGAAGATGGGTTTCGGCCAGAAACGTTGCATATTTCCTTCGCTCCATAGATGCTGCTGCACCCAATGAGTTTCTCCAGCTTTTTTTTGTGTACCAGTCTCTCTGTCTCTCCCCTCTCTCTCTCTCTCTCTCTCTGCCCTTCTCTCTTCACAGCCCGCAGCTCGACTCATGCACGCCCACTCCAAAACCCCCCCTTCACCTCCCTCCCCCATCCTCTCCTTCCTCTCTCCACACCCTCCTCTCTTCCCCTTCCTCTCCACCCTCCTCCTCCCCTTCTTCAAAATTTTTTTTCAAACATTAAATTTTCTCTCTCTGCCCCCCCCCTCTAGACGCACCTGAGAGGTGAGGGCTATTCGTCAGTGGATAGGGTGGAGATGGGATAAAAGAAGCAAATTACAATATTAATATAATATCAAGGGGTGTGATGAGTGTGTGTGTTTGTGGGTGCCAGATTCACAACCGGCAACCGTGCTTTGGAGGTACAGACCCAACAGGTGGGTGGTTAGTGTGATGCTGCAGCCCCACCCCCCCCCGCAAACGCACGTTGGGGAGACAGACCCAACGGCCACACCGCACGTGGATACGCCGATATTTTTTTACCATTTCTAAAGAGATTTCATTTATCTTTACGAATAGCCACTCCTCATTAAATTTGGTCGTGTTTATGTACACTTTTTAAAATAAAATACTTCTCCCCACCCCCCCCCCCCCAACATTTCAAAATGTTAAAAAAAACAGCTCTCAGCCATAGAATGTTAGTGAAGTCTCCATTGTGTGATGTCACAATGCCCGATGCTCATACATGTCCAATCGGAATGGATCCATTTACATATGCCTTTGCAGCAGCCCCAGCCCCAGCCCCTCCCCCCCAACCCCACAGCCTGTGTCGAAGGGCGTCGTCACGTGTGTGGGGGTGATAGGGAATGGGGAAATTTCAAAATGTTAAAAAAAACAGCTCTCAGCAATAGAATGTTAATGAAGATTCCGTTGTGTGATGTCACAATGCCCAATGCTCACAGATGACCAATCGGAATGGATCCATTTACATATGCATTTGCAGCAGCCACAGCCCCTCCCCCCACCCCCGCAGCCTGTGTCGAAGGGCGTCGTCACGTGTGTGGGAATAGAGAAAGAGTATTGGGGGTGATAGGGAATGGGGAACAGATGGACTGTCCCTACCCCTCCTACTTCCACTCTCCCTCCCCACTCTTCCCCCTCTCTCTTCTCCCCCTCCCTCCCCTCCCACCCCCTCTCTTCCCCCTCCAACACCCCTCTTCACCCCCATCCCCTCTCTCTTGAACCACTCCCCCGGTACTCCTCTGCCCCTCACTCCCCACTCTTCCCCTCTCCCTCCCCCACCTCTCTCCCTCCCCCCTCCCTCTCTCCCTCTCTTCCCCCTACTCCTCTCCCCTTCCCCTCATCCCCTCTCTCCACCTCTAACGTCCCCTCCCCCCCTCTCCCCCTTCCTACCCTCCCCGCTCTCCTCCGACTCCCCACTCTCCTCCCCCTCCCTCTCCCCCACCTTGCTCTCTTGTCCCTCACCAATCTCTCCCCTTTCCTCCTCCCCATCTCCCCTCCCTCCCCCTCTCCTCTTCTCTCCCCACCCCATCTCCCTCTCCCCTCTTCTCTCCCCACCCCGTCTTCCTCTCCCCCCCTCCCCCCGCCTGTGTTTGGGGGTGGTTAGTGTGAGTGTGATGCCGCAGCACCCCCCCCTCCCGCAAACGCGCGTTGGGAAAACAGCCCGCCAACAGTCTCTCTGTCTTTAAGACTAAGACGGAACTGCAGATGCTGGAAAATCAAAGGTACACAAAAAAAAAGCTGTATAAACTCAGCGAGTGCAGCAGCATCTATGGATCGAAGGAAATAGGCAACGTTTCGGGAGAAAACCCATCTGAGGATGGGCTTCGGCCCAAAGCGTTGCCTATTTCCTTCGCTCCATAGATGCTGCTGCACCCGCTGTGTTTCTCCAGCTTTTTTTTGTGTACCAGTCTCTCTGTCTCTCCCCTCTCTCTCTCTCTCTCTCTGCCCTTCTCTCTTCACAGCCCGCGGCTCGACTCATGCACGCCCGCTCCAAACCCCCCTTCACCTCTCTCCCCCATCCTCTCCTTCCTCTCTCCACCCCTCTCCTCTCTCCCCCTCCTCTCTCACCACCTTCCTCTCTCCCCTTCCTCTCCACCCTCCTCCTCCCCCTCTTCAAAATTTTTTTTCCAACATTACATTTTCTCTCTCTGCCTCCCCCCCTCTAGATGCACCTGAGAGGTGAGGGCTATTCGTCAGTGGATAGGGTGGAGATGGGATAAAAGATGCAAATTAAAAAAATTAAAATAATATCAAGGGGTGTGATGAGTGTGTGTGTTTGTGGGTGCTGGATTCCGTGCTTTGGAGGAAAGGGGGTGGTTAGTGTGACGCCACAGCCCCCCCCCCTCCCCGCAAACGCACGTTCGGTGTCCAGACCCAACGGGTCTGCACTTGGTCTAGTATATAATTATATTTGAAGCATAAACTGCAAGCACATGCTAAACTGTTTAAAATGTTATTTTCATAAAAGTCCAATGGATGGCAGCCTTTGTTGGACTTACGGCAATCTGCACAAATGTAGAAAATCACAAAGAATTTTGTCTGACAATCAAACTACTCATATAATCAAATTACTCATATAATTTTACTATTATTGATATTAAACTGATACTCTATGATTTTGTAAATCAAACCTATTTCTGTTTTTAAATATAGGCACCATATGTGCTTTATTTGTGTCACTGGAAACCAACCAAAATCTTGTTGAGTGGTTAACAATCAAGCCAGTTGCTCGGAGATGGCATAAACTTGGCTTGAGACAATGGAAATAGCTAAACACTGTGAAATAGCAGTTGGGAATACGAGTTGTGGTTGTGAACTGGAAGCTGCAGGCTGTGGTAAATGTGCAAAAAATATCACTGTGCATATGCATATTTCAGAGCACCATTGAACCATCTCTGAATACTGCAAAGACAAGTGCAAAAATGTGATAGATGCGATGAAAAAACAGTCAAGGTTTCAAGGGCATGAGATTGGTTGAATGGAAACATTTACATGAAACAACTGAAGATGCAATGAGCAGTGAAGGATAGAGTGGTGGATACTGAGGAAAGGATGCCACTGGAAAGTAGAAAAGGAAAAGAGTTATGCTGCTGCAGCTAGGGATGTTCTTCTAAAGTAAAGCACATTATATTGTCCACTTTAATAAATACAGGTAAACAAAAGCTATTGCTAACCATGAGCATATATAATGAAGGATAAAGGTGGAATTGAAAATACATTTCATATGGTAAAATTATTTTATTTAATCCAGGGATTCAGTATCTGTATTTTAAAACATCTCACCCTTTATTATCTGATGTGCACGGGTGCTTGTACATTGACTCATAAATCAGGAATAGGGACCACACCCAAATTTGGCATTTCCCTTTACAAATAGACAGAAATCAGGAATGCTTAGCTAAAAGTATTACAGGTAAATTTCTACAGTTCTTGTATACTGCACCACTAGGCCAGCATTTCCATGACTAAACAGAAAAAAAAACTAAATAAAACTATTAAACCTAGTCGAAAATGTATGTCATAATTCATACCACAAATTTAGCATGAAATGAGTAATGGAAATATAGTTTAAGATATCCTTTATATTTGCAAAGGAACAACCCAGTTTTTACAAGTTTTCACCTGTATTGGCAATGCTTCATGACATCATAATTTGTTTAACCAAAGCATTTAATAAGATAAAGCTTGTCATTTTTATTTAAAAATACCTTTAAAAAGGTCAATTAAATCAGTGCAAAATAATGCCCTCCTAAATTCAACTAAGATATTATCTTACATAGGCTGCAATTAAAATGTAACTTCAAGTCTTAGCTTGCTTAAAGTTCTGATGTTCTAAGACCATATACTGAACATTATTTCCAACTTCTTGTGTCCATACTTCTCCATGAGTGAAGTCATAGTAGCAGGAAAGCCAAACACAAACTTGGACCATAATAAAACGGCCAATATATTGTATAAGACAACCGTGTACAACCACTTAATAGGTTTGGGTTATGTTCACTCGCAATAATAATAATAATAATAATAATAATATCTTTTATTGTCATTGCACGTCAGTGCAACGAGATTTAGTATGCAGCTTCACCGATGTACAAGAAAAGTAAAATAAATAAATAAGCAAGCTGAGTGACGTGACCATCTGAGGAGACTGTCCAGGGGGGGTGGGCAGTCAGCAGGGCCGGTTCAGAGCCGCTATAGCTCTTGGAATAAAGCTGTTTCTGAGTCTGGAGGTTCGGGCGTAGAAGGCCTTGTAACGTCTGCCGGAGGGAAGTTCAAACAGTCCGTTACAAGGGTGTGATGAGTCCTTATGGATGCTGCCGGCCTTCCTGAGGCACCGTGTGTGGGAGATGCCCTCCAAGGCTGGTAGCTCTGTCCCAACGATCCTCTGCGCTCTGTGGACGACGCGCTGAAGAGCTCTCCTCTCCGCCTCCGTGCAGCTGAGATACCATACGTTAATATGCTCTCTGTGGTGCAGCGGTAGAACGTTGTCAGCGTTTTAATGTCCTCAGGAAGAACAGTCGTTGCTGTGCCTTCTTGACCAGCGCAGCGGTGTTGGTGGACCATGTGAGGTCCTCTGAAATGTGAGTGCCCAGAAACTTAAAGCTGGACACTCTCTCCACACTTTCCCCGTAAATGGAGATTGGGGCGTATGCTCCATTATGGGACCTCCTGAAGTCAATAATCAGCTCCTTGGTCTTGGAGGTGTTTAGTGACAAGTTGTTATGAGCGCACCAGTCCGCCAGGTTCTGCACCTCCGCTCTGTATTTTGTTTCATCACCGTTGGTGATCAGCCCAATCACTGTTGTGTCGTCTGCAAACTTCACGATGGTGTTGGTGTTGAATGCATGGGACACAGTCATGAGTGAAGAGGGAGTAGAGCATGGGGCTTAGTACACAGCCCTGTGGTGTGCCGGTGCTCAGGGTGATAGTGGAGGACAGGTGCGGGCCCAGTCTCACTGCCTGCGGTCGCTCCGTCAGAAAGTTCAGGATCCAATCGCATATCGGTGAGCTGAGGCCTAGCTGGTGGAGTTTGGTGGTGAGCTTAGTGGGGATGACCGTATTGAATGCAGAGCTATAGTCAATGAAGAGCATCCTCACATACGTGCCCTGTCTGTCCAGGTGAGTCAGGACAGTGTGAAGAGCCAGAGAGATGGCATCCTCTGTTGATCTATTTGCCCTGTATGCAAATTGATGGGAGTCCAGTGAGGCAGCGATGCTGGATTTGATATGGGAGAGAACCAGCCTTTCGAAGCACTTCATTGGGATTGGAGTTAGGGCAACCGGGCGGTAGTCGTTCAGGTCGGTGACTTTGGACTTTTTCGGCACCGGCACTATGGTGGCTGTTTTCAGGCACTTGGGGACCGTTGCCAGAGATAGAGACAGATTGAAGATTCTCGTGAATACCTCCGCCAGCTGTACAGCACAGTCCTTTAGTACCCTTCCGGGCCTGCAGCCTTGCGTGGATTGATCCTACGCAGAGCGCACTGTACCTCCTGGGTGCTCAGTGTTAAGGCCTGTCCCTCCGCCATGGCCGGGGTTATTCCACTCCTGGTGGTGTTGCCAGTTTCGAACCGGGCAAAGAAGGTGTTTAGTTCGTTGGCCAGTGTGATATCACCGTGGGGGCAGGCGGGGCTGCTCTTGTAGTCGGTGATGTCCCTGACACCCTGCCACATGCTTCTGGTGTCCGCAGTGTTGAAGTGGTCTTCTACCCTTTGCCTGTGGATGTCTTTGGCCTTTTTTATGCCTCTGTTCAGGTTCGACCTGGCCGCACTGTAAGCAGAAGTGTCCCTGGATTTAAAGGCATTGTTGCGTGCCCTTAGCATATCCTGAACCTCCTTGTTCATCCAGGGTTTCCGGTTTGGGAACATCTTTATTTGCTTGTCCACTGTGACAGTCTCCACACAGCAGTTGATGTAGGAGAGCACAGTGGATGTGTACTCCTCCAAGTCTACCTCTGTACCACTGGTAGCCTGTTGTGCAAACAGGTCCCAGTCGGTGCGATCAAAGCAGTCCTGGAGTTGTAGGGTGGCGTTCTCTGGCCATATTTTGACCGTCCTTATTGCAGGTTTGGTCTTGCGGATGAGGGGTTTGTATGCAGGCAGTATAAACAGTGAGAGGTGATCGGATTGTCCCAGGGATGGGCGGGGGAGAGCTCTGTATGCGTCCTTGATGTTGGTGTACACTTTATCCAACGTGTTTGAGCCCCTGGTAGGGCACTGCAGGGGCTCAAACACGTTGGATAAAGTGGATCAAGTTAAGATATTTAATTGCAATGGATCAAGTTAAGATATTTAATGCAATGGAGGATCATTATGACAAGATGAACATGAAAGCAAAAATTAGAATCAATTTGCAATTCCATGTGTTGAGTTTCATATCATAAACTAATGAAATGATAAGCACAGAGATGTCAAAGTATTAGGTACACAAAAATGCTGGAGAAACTCAGCGGGTGCAGCAGCATCTATGGAGCGAAGGAAATAGGTAACGTTTCGGGCCGAAACCCTTCTTCAGACTGATAGGGGGTGGGGAGAAGAAAGGAAAAAAGGAAAAGGCGGAGGAGGAGCCCGAGGGCTGGGGGAGGGGAGGAGACAACCAGATGGCTGATGAAGGGGAGGGGACAGCCAGGGCTAGCAGAATTGGGAGAATTCAACGTTCAGGCCACCAGGATGTAGACTGCCCAAGCGGAATATGAGGTGCATTTCCTCCAATTTACGGTGTTGCTCGCTGTGGCCATGGAGGAGACCCAGGACAGAGAGGTCAGATACGGAATGGGAGGGGGAGTTGCAGTGCTGAGCCACCGGGAGTTCAGGTTGGTTATTGCGGACCGACCGGAGGTGTTCGGCGAAACGATCGCCAAGCCTCCGCTTGGTCTCACCGATGTAGATCAGCTGGCATCTAGAGCAGCGAATGCAATAGATGAGGTTGGAGGAGATGCAGGTGAACCTCTGTCGCACCTGGAACGACTGCTTGGGTCCTTGCTCAGTTGGCCTATGAAAAGGCACCAGCAAAGAGTATTGGAGATCAAGCATCAAGGTGAAGATGACTCATAATTAGCCCTAAAGTGAGAGATAGGCAGACAGGCCAAACAACTTTGGAAACATGGAAGCAACCAAATCTATGCTGCAGATAAAATGCAGGAAGGAATAATATGCATGACTTTCTTCAAAGATGGTAGTTAGACAGCAGATTGAATAGAAGTTGTAGGTAAAAGGTAAGTAATAACAAGGTGTTAAGATGGAGACATTTTGTGATTAGTTTGGCAGCAACAGAGTATTGCAACAACTTCTGATAAAATCTATCTATCATTAGTTTAAATGTGTAAGCCTTGACGCCAGGCTTCTCGTACAATGAAATCACTTGGTGCTAAATAATGGATGGTAAAGAAGAGGAAATAACCCCATGGGTACTGGAAAAGAGGTGAATAATCCTAGAGGGGAGGTTGCTCCTATATTTTAACAAATATAAATTAAAACAAGTTGATCTACACTCATACTTTTTGTGCCTTCAACTAACAATAGATTCTCCAGGCAATTAGATGCAAGATTCAGGGTAAAAGCTCAAACATGCAGTGATGAAAGCAGAGGTGCAACAACACATCAAAAATTAGAAAGGCGACTATATGGAACGTAAAAGATGGATCTTGAGGGACACAATTTCATCAGTAACCTTGAAGAGGGAGGGGACTCTCTTACATTTATGAAAAATGACCTCATAAAAACACATTCTGAATATCATTATTTTTTTTAATTTGGACAAGCAAATGTAAACAAATTTCATATAATGTGCTGTGCTATAACTCTGACCAACCAATACTGGGTACTTGCCAAATTGAGTAAGAGGGGACAGGTTGTTCAGGATACCTGATTATTTTGAGAGCATCTTATTTTAATCAGTATTCAGTTGTCAACATTGATGAGGGACAGGTTGTGGGCGGGCGGGGGGGGGGGGAGTGTGGGCGGGGAGTGTGTGGGCGGGGAGTGTGGGCGGGGAGTGTGGGCGGGGGGGTTGTGGGCGGGGGTGTGTGGGCGGGGAGTGTGGGCGGGGAGAGTGGGCGGGGAGAGTGGGCGGGGTGTGTGTGGGCGGGGGGGTGTGGTCGGGGAGTGTGTGGGCAGGGGGTGTGGGCGGGGTGGTGTGGGCAGGGAGTGTGGGCGGGGGGGTGTGGGCGGGGGGTGTGGGCGGGGGGATGTGGTCGGGGAGTGTGTGGGCGGGGAGTGTGTGGGCGGGGAGTGTGTGGGCGGGGGGGTGTGGTTGTGGAGTGTGTGGGCGGGGAGTGTGTGGGCGGGGGTGTGCGGGCGAGGGGATGTGGGCGGGGAGTGTGTGGGCGGGGGGGTGTGGGCGGGGAGTGTGTGGGCGGGGGTGTATGGGCGGGGGGGTGTGGGCGGGGTGGTGTGGGCGGGGGGTGTGGGCGGGGGGATGTGGTCAGGGAGTGTGTGGGCGGGGAGTGTGTGGGCAGGGGGGTGCGGTTGGGGAGTGTGTGGGCGGGGAGTGTGTGGGCGGGGGTGTGTGGGCGGGGGGATGTGGGCGGGGAGTGTGTGGGCGGGGAGTGTGTGGTCGGGGGGGGTGTGGTCGGGGAGTGTGTGGGCGGGGAGTGTGTGGGCGGGGAGTGTGTGGGCGGGGAGTGTGTGGGCGGGGAGTGTGTGGACTGGGGGTGTGTGGACTGGGGGTGTGTGGGCGGGGAGTGTGTTGGAGGGGTGTGTGGTCGGGGAGTGTGTGGGCGGGGGTGTGGGCGGGGGGGATGTGGTCGGGGAGTGTGTGGGCGGGGGGGTGTGGGCGGGGAGTGTGTGGGCAGGGGGTGTGGTCGGGGAGTGTGTGGGCGGGGTTGTGTGGGCGGGGGTGTGTGGGCGGGGGTGTGTGGGTGGGGGGGTGTGGGCGAGGGGGTGGGCGTGGGGGTGTGGGCGGGCGGGGGAGTGGGTGGTGGGTGGGAGTGGGCGGGGGGGAGTGGGTGTGGGGGAGTGGGCGAGGGGGAGTGAGCTTGGAGTAAAGACGGGGAAGAGCCATGGGGGGCATCATGGTGGAGGGGGGGAGGAGCCAGCGAGAGGGACCAGAGGGGTAGTGGCTGGAATTGGCGGTGCGATGGGGACTCGCAGCAGACGCTGGTCGCTGGTCGTTCTCCTCCGCCGGGATCAGAGTCTCCTCTTTCCGTTTGGCGACATCGGCGACATCTCCGACTCTGGGCTGGGTCTCCCACGCTGCTGCTTGGGGCGGGGCTGCTGCTTGGGGCTGGGCTGCTTCAGGATCCTCGGAAAGTCCGGTTGGAAACCTCTGCCGGCCACCCTCAGCTCCAGTAAAGACGCGATGGCGCAGGAAGGGGCGGACCGTCCCGGGGAGTGACAAGGAAAGAGACAAATCTGCACGGCGCCAACTGGCAGGAGAAGAGATCGATCTGCGCACGAGCGGTTTTAAAGATTTTTAAACCTCGCTAACTTTTATGACATTCAACCGATCAGAGCAAAACGGCGCACTCGCAGCACAGGGGAACGGTGACTGAACTGGCGAAAAATCATAGCGCTATCGCGAACCGTTTTTGCGCAAATAGAAAGACCGCCAAAGCGGAAGATAACAAGATCAGAGTTTTAGTTATGTGTAGATTGACAAGTCTTTCTGCAGCTGCGGGTATGATTTTAGAATGTTATGTTCCTTCCCTTCAGGGTCAAGAACATGACGGAGCAGAAAAAGGGTTTTGATCCTTCAACCAGATATCGAGTTAAGAAAGAAATTAAGAGTAATTCAAAAAGTTCATCCTGGTGCTACAAACCTGTGACTACAGAAATAGGATAGTGCAGCTGAATACATTACAAGATATGGTACACACGGGAGGGCTGGAACCTGTTCACATGAACCTTTATGAGATGACTTGTACTGTAGGTCGTACTAAAATTCCCAAATGGAGATTTGCTGGTGCTGTTGGGAAGATCTTAAATTAGCTTAGCAGGAAGGTGGGAAGTTTGGCATAAATTCATAAGCAAAGGACTGCTGGAAATGGAAGAGAAACATAATAAGTGAAAGCTTGTAGGGTAAAACAAATAAAGATTGGGAAATAGAAAAATAAAACTGGTTGTGCTTAATAGAATATAACTTAAGGCACAGCAGTATAATGAGTAAAGTGGAGCGGTACAGTGGCGCAGCAGTAAAGTTGCTGCCTTATTGCATCAGAGACCGGGTTCAATCCCGATTCCGGGTGTTAACTATATGGAGTTTGTTTGTTCTCCCTGAGACTGCGTGGGTTTTCTCTGGGTGCTCCGGTTTCCTTCCACGATGCATCTCTACACTAAACTGAGTAGATGAATCACCAAGATGGAGAAGGACATGTAGAACTACAATTTTGAAAAAACTAAAATATAGCGTACAATATTTACAAACAATATAGAGGGGAAAAAAGAAAGGTGACTAATAGTAATAGTTAAACAAATGAGGTTAACAACTGCGATCAAACACAGCATCAATTTCCAAACAGTCCAAGGTGGATAGACGGGAAAATTTACAGATAACTTTGTCAAGTAAAAAAATCAATTCAGAAATAGTGAAGAATTTCAATTATCTAAATATTAACTGAAGTGCAATTAATGCGAAAAGTGCAAAGGGCACATATATCATAAAATGTGTTTTAGATTTTTTTAATGTGACACTTGGTCACAAACAACACCATTTCCAATGTCAACTGAACAAAAATAGCCAAAACTAGTTGATGATCAACATGGTTTTCATCAAATTTGGGGGAAATTATCTTATCTTGTTCTAATGGAGGAGTGGAACAAGTCCACTGAAACATCCTGCATATATACTAAATTTAGGTTTAAAGCTCATGAGAAATATCTAGTTTAGGAGCTGAATGAACACAACATTTCTTGAAGAGTTACCTAATGTTAAATGATTAACTTGCACAAAGTCCTTGAAATTGCAGATTAGTAATTTTTTTATCTTGTTTTCTGTAATGAGATTAAGTTACAGTATGCTAATTACACTACAAAGGAAGATTGCAATGTTCCAAGAAACTATTTATTGACTGAATTTATAAATTTATATTTATAAAATTATAAATTTACAAATAAAATGCTGTTAAACAAACTAATTTCCCTAATTTATTTTCCAAATGAAGATGGCTTCAAGTTACATTGCAATAAGAAAGCATTCAGAGAACCTGATGACGAGTCTCTATCAATTGAAATTTTTTTAAAAAGGTCAAATATGCTAACAATTAAATATATCTTAAAGCAGCCTATCAATATGTTTTGCTATATTGAGAAAGCCCTCAATGAACAATGCAATGTCAAAGAATCAAACAAATATACAATGTTTAGTTTATTCTTTTGATATGCATGACACAGCTTCCTATAGACTAACTTTCACAAATCCTTTCAGTCCTTCATTCAGTTCTAAAGAAATAGGCTATGAATTCATCCCCATTAGCCAAAATACACTCAAATAGAAAAGTCCAAGATCAGTGTGCTGCAGTCCCAAGTATCAACTTCTAAAGTAGTCTTTGGGAAGAAGTCTTAATGGTTCTGGAGAGAAATCCAGAAATCTGAAATAACAGAAAATGCTATAAATATCTAGCAGATAAAGCAACATCTATGGATGAAATGACAAGTAAACATTTCAAAGGTAGGAATAGATTAAAATGGAATGTGTTTTCTCAAAATTCTGATTACAACCATTATTAACAAAAAACTATTATCAAACAAATAAGTCTCCCCACAGAGATTGCTTGACCTGCTGAGTATTTATATTTAGCTCTAAAAAAAATCAGATTTCAAGCAATTGCATTTGTTTGCTTTAAAAAATATAAAATAGTATGCTGTTTCACGACAGGACAAATAATAACGTTATTTCAGAAAAATGCTGTTGAAACATTTATTAATTTTAAAATGTATACAGTTGGAGCAATGATTTTCACAGACCTTATTAAATGTTCATTCATCTCATTTGTTGTTTGGTGGATATATTTGTACTTGCCAAGATAAGACGAGAGGTGATATATGTGTAAATACATGAGCTGTTCATGAGTAACCAAGGTAATCCTCCTATTTCCAACTATTAATTTTAGTGCCAAAATATCTCTGCGATTATTAAAATAGTAACAAATTACTTTCAAATCTACATTAACAGCTTTAAAAATAGGTCAGTTGAAGTGAAAATTATTAAGTTTCAAAGAATCTTATTTTGCTATTTATAGACAACTTGAGATAAATGGCACACCTTAATGTCATTTAATTACTACTTTCTATAAGAGATCGCCAGCTCGCTAATCCAGTAATATAGAAATGATGTCCAACAGATCAGTTTTAAAATAAAGTTAAACTGAGCTAATTCATCTGAATTTTATTGATCTGATTTGTTGACTGAAACGTCATATCCCAGACTGCTGTCATTAGACTGAAGAACACTCTTTCCAGGCATCCTTAGTTCTGCAAAACAGCAAGTGAACTTCCAAAACATGTATAAACATACCAAATTCTCACACGATTAAAATGCAATTTTAGTTATTCAGGTTAGTGCCAACATTCATTGGGGCAGCAATTCATTCTGGATTGCTTGTGCTGAATGTGCATATATAGTAGGGATCACATGTGGTAAACTGCTTCCAAAACTCACCTCATTGTGTAAATCGTACTCAAAACACAACCAACTGATGTTTTGCGCCAAGGACAGCCTAAAGCACTCCAAAACTCAAAATGCAAAACCCCAATGGGTTTTCTTTCCCAGCAGCTTAAATAAAGGACGGAGTAGCGTCTCGCAATCTATAAACACCTCCCTTTGCAGTTGTCACCAATGGATCTTCTGATGTGATTATCGGTCCACTTAAATCAAAATTTAACTTCATACTTGTAAGTCCCTTCATTTGTCTAAGGCATTCTGTATTTATGTTGCAATAATAGTCTTACAACACAATTTTATAGGTTCTCCAAATCTAACTTTCGGTTGCATGCTTTAGAGAGGATTGATTCTTCATAGAACACTTTGCTTCTTGTTAAATTCATCACCAAATAAATATGGTCCCACAAATAGTCTGCTACTATTTGGTTCTTGCATACACCAATAGTTATGGTTAATTCTGAATACTAGCATCTCCTTTGCAAGCATTTTTGAATCTAAACATAGTCTGTCAGTTGACTTCTTGCTATATGTCGGCTCTTCACATGGTATGTTTTTAGGGATGTGCAAGTTCCAGATAGTTCAGGTAATTGTTGCTCAATATGGCATACATGCTAGGTATTCAACTTGCTGATAAAACAAGGTTTCTCTAACTACTTTGATTAACCCGTCGACCAAATGATTCAACAACCTATACCTGCCCTTACTCCATCTGATATATTCCCCTTGTCCTATCCACCCCTCCGTTGCATTATCTGCAATTTAAATCAAACTTGTTTTCTCTTTTCCAATTCTGGGAATGTTTCTCTTTCCATGGATGCTGTCTGACCAGATTGTAATATTTTCTTCTTTTTTTTAAATTTCAACCGTATTCTCTTAAGATCTTAAAAACCTCAATTCAGTCTCATCTTTCTGATGGACACTTTTAACTTCTTTCAAATATTCTCCTAAGTACATTCTACATAACTGACACCTACATATCCTCTCTAAATTAATTCAAGCATAGCATTTATCTATTTTATGACCAGAACTCCACGCAAAATGTAAAGTGACTGATGCATTCACCACAACAATTTAACTGTTCCAATTTATGTTATATTCCTTCAATTAAATGGCCTACATTATTTTCTGCTGGTCAATTACCAAGATTTAACTGTTAACAATGCAAACAAACTAATTTATAAGCATGCAGTCCTTCAGTCATTCAGCATACTTTAAATGTTTAAAATATACATTCCATTCTGGACAATACTACAACAAGCAACTAATGGGCTTTACCCACCTTACCAAAATAAATATGCAATATTGTTCTAAAAGCTATTTGAACATGATCATGGCCGATGTTGGGAAAATGATCCCCATGTGACGGAAGCATTGGTGAAATAATGCACAGAGACCACTTTCATATCTGAGCCCTGACTGTCAGAAGCCACATGAAGTTAAATGAAGATGAGAGAGATTGGTAAGTATTTTGAAGAACATTGCAAACAATACAGCAGGGTGACTGCTCCTGGGGAAAGGCACAAAATTGGGAATTGAAACAGAGTTTGTTGGAAATATGCATGAACTTTACAGATTAGTATGCATTTTAACATAGCATTACGATGGCACCTAAATGTCATTACTGAAATTGCTACTCTAGTACAATTGATTAGTCACCTGAAATGGGGGAGAGGGGTGGAAAGAGTTTGCCACGAAATGATTACACAACAAAATAATCATGGTATGTTTTTATTCCAAATAATGGAAGGTACCTTATGGACCTTGAGGATTGAACAAAAAATGGAGTGCTCGGGGAACTCAATGTATCAGGCAGCATCTGTGGGGGGTTTGGACAGATGACTTTTCAGGTCGGTACCCTTCTTCAGTCTGAACGTCGCTAAACAAAACTTTGTCCATTCCCACCACAGATGTTGGGTGACCTGCCGAGTCCCTCCAGCACTTCACTTCCAAATTCTAGCACCTGCAGTTATGTCTTATGTCTTTGGATCTTAATGGCTGATGTAGATGTGGGCATATCTATGCAACATTAGGCTCTCCTATAAAGCATGCACTTACAATAACATTCCTACTTATTTTCTGCAGCTAATTGTATCATCCTTATTGCAATGAAACATTATAAACTCATAGTAGACAAAAAATACTGGAGAAACTCAGCAGGTGAGATTTTTCTCATCTCGGTCCTAAAAGACTTCCCCCTTATCCTTAAACAAGGGGTCACAGTTTGAGGATAAGGGGGAAGTCTTTTAGGACCGAGATGAGAAAAACATTTTTCACACAGAGAGTGGTGAATCTGTGGAATTCTCTGCCACAGAAGGTAGTTGAGGCCAGTTCATTGGCTATATTTAAGAGGGAGTTAGATGTGGCCCTTGTGGCTAAAGGGATCAGGGGGTATGGAGAGAAGGCAGGTACAGGATACTGAGTTGGATGATCAGCCATGATCATATTGAATGGCGGTGCAGGCTCGAAGGGCCGAATGGCCTACTCCTGCACCTATTTTCTATGTTTCTATGTGAGGCAGCATCTATTCTGAAAAGGAGTGGGCGACGTTTCAGGTCAAGACCCTTCTTCAGACTCCATTATAAACTCATTGTGAGCAACACTAATGGAAAAATACTTTCAAACAAGAAAAACAATTACCGAGGTTTACAGCTAAATTACTTTCAATAAAATATATACATATATGGTGAAATACTTTTGTCCTTTTGAAAATGTGTACATTGTAGCTCAAGACGAAAAGACAGATAAGTAGCCTTATTAATTTAATATAACTTTCAAAGAAACCAGACAGCAAATCAAGAAAATGCACAGCAATTTATGACACAGGCAATCCAATTCAAGTTAGCCTAGGCCAGAAATAGTAAGTTAATTGGCTGTAAACCTCTGAAGATTGTTTTTCTCTTTCAATGTAAACGTAGTAAGTTTGTAAAAGCAGCCACCTTTAGTGTACATAATCTTGCTAATCACAAAGTCAAAGTGGCATTTTTCAGTAAGAACATATTCTGTTACTAGACAATTAATCACATTTCAATACACCATTTTGTAGCAGTACTCCCAAAAAGCAAAGGATGCCAAAGTTTTGTCACAGTTGACTGGCTGTCTGATATTCAGCCTATGGGCTTTCTTCCCTAAAAACCTTGTAAAGTTGTCCACTTTAATAATGTGGACTTTAATACATTCAAATACCTTTAACGTAGCTCCATCAAAAAAGTGTAACTAGTGATCATGGTCGATTGAGAAGTAGATGCGTACCGTACAATTTTATTTCTCTCAATAACCTTAGTCCCTTAAAGAAGCAGCCAATTACTAATGCAAGATGGTAAATTCAACCATCTAAAAGCCTTTAACTGAGTAAAATTACATTGACTTTTCCAACCTACTGTAGTTAGTTCTTTCAATTAATATCAATTTTGGCTTGGTTGTAATAATGCATGGTTTTATAAACATTGCAAGTCAATTAACTTCACCTGCAGGTATGAAACATTACTGCATTAGATAAACATGTTCTTACAGAACAGATCCATGAAGCAGGGCAGCACATCTGCCTCACTGACTAATCTGTGGGTTTGTGATTTCATTTTCGAGGCAGACACTCCTTTTCACAATCAGTTCAGATCTAAAAAGCATTATAGTATGTGGGATGCTCTGTACTCATGTTTTGTGCACGTTACAACAGGAATGGGAAAAAATACATTAAATTAGCAGAATATACAGCACATTCATTTTTGCTATTTAGTTTAAGTTGTGCACTTTTTCAGCTAAATACACAAATGAATAAGCTTTGAATTACCTCAACAAAAGCAACAAGCCTCTGGAATAAAAATAGATTTTGAAAAATGTACATTAACCAATACAGTGAAGCTTTCTTAGCTGACGTTTCAATGTTGGCAGCTCCTTTCTCCTTCCCTCCCTCCCTCCTTCCTTCAGGTTTCCCACTATCTGCCTTTACCATCAATTCTGGGTGCAATGGATGTTTGCTGTACCTTTCTGAAGAGGACGACTTCCCAGAGTTAACTGACATCAGCAGCTCAATCTTCTGCTTGGTTTCTGGAAAAATTAGAAAATGTTCAGAGCCGAGTACCTCTGGTTTCTTTTTAAAATAACTAATCTTCAATATTTAGATATTCTGGCTAAACCAGATTGAGGCCTCAGGTTTCAAATGCTTCTGCGTGTACTGTAATTCACTGCTCCTGAAAAACGAGAGAGGGAGGGAGAGAAAGCTCCAGAGGAATCAAGCTTCACTAAAATGTGCACATGACCGTTTATGAAAACAGGAAGTACAGTACCACTTATTTTTCAATGTAGGGGTAGCTTTCCAGGCTGTACCAACATACGATTTATGTCACACCAGATGGAGCAATTATAGATTAGCGGAGCTTGTTTCAGATGAACAGCTTAATAAAATTAACTGTTTTCTCACCTTGATCATAACCAAAATGAACTATTTTACATTAGTTCTCTTGCAATGCTGCTGCAAATATGTCGTTGTGCCTTTGTTAGTAAATTCTAGTCTGCCAGTCAAATTTACTGCTTGATTATCTAATGCGGTTGCAAAAGCAATTTGAATTTCCTGTTTATAAAGCTAAAACATAAATGTTCAATATTTTACAAAAACAGATGGAAATGACAATACCTGAAAGTGCTCAATAATTTAAACCAATGGTTGGCATAATTGAAATAATGGGCAATGTTTAAATGTGGTAATTTTGTTTGTATTCTTTCACTCAGGCTAACAGTTATTAACAGAAAGAAGTAAACAAACTTTAAAAGGGAGCCCTGTAATAAAATCATATCTAACAATAACCAAAATTAGTAACATACAAAGTGATAAGGATTGAAAAGGAATAGGCTAAAGTTTAAAATATCGCAAATTGAAAATTGGTTTAAAAAAAGGATGCAGCAGGATGAAGTAAGATGATGCTGCGTAAATTATTTTTTTTTGTCAGTATTGACAGATGGGTCAATAGACACAAAAGATAGACACAACATGCAGGAGTAACACGGCAGGTCAGGCAGCATCACTGGAGAAAAGGAATAGTGACTTTTCAAGTCGAAACCCTTCTTCAGACTGAGAATCAGGGGGAAGGGAAACTAGAGGTAGGAAAATGTTCAGAGCAAATCAGAACCGACACCGATGACGAATGGCGATCCTGACACCCTACATACTGATCTACTGTACAACATTTTTCAGACTTGTTAAAAGTCATTCTTTGAATTTAGGCCACCTAACGCCTTCATGATGCAGTTACATCTGCTCTATAAATTGTGCAGCATGGTAGAAAATCAACAACATTCAAGATATAGCTATCAATCTTCCTCTATCATTTCTCCAATGTCAACTTTGTGAAACCTCTTTTACTTGGCACATTCTTACCTGGCTACAGAAACATCTGTCATGGCTTGCCCATTTGCTCCTCTGTGATTGTTAACTTTAATTCATCCCAGGGCCTATCCTTGGCATCTTATTTCTCATCTGTCAGCTATACCTGGGCAACACCACAGCCACAATTTCTACATGTATATTGACATGGATTCCAATTCCACCTTATATTGTTCCACAAAATTTTAGGTTTACAAGGTTAATTCCCGGGATGGCGGGACTGTCATATGCTGAGAGAATGGAGTGGCTGGGCTTGTATACTCTGGAGTTTAGAAGGATGAGAGGGAATTTTATTGAAAGATATAATATTATTAAGGGTTTGGACACGCTAGAGGCAGGAAACATGTTCCCGATGTTGGGGGAGTCCATAACAAGGGGCCACAGTTTAAGAATAAGGGGTAAGCCATTTATAATGGAGACGAGGAAACACTTTTTCTCACAGAGAGTTGCGAGTCTGTGGAATTCTCCGACTCAGAGGGCGGTGGAGGCCGGTTCTCTGGATACTTTCAAGAGCTAGATAGGGTTCTTAAAGATAGCGGAGTTAGGGGATATGGGGAGAAGGCAAGAACGGGGCACTGATTGGGGATGATCAGCCATGATCACATTAACTGGCGGTGCTGGCTCGAAGGGCCTACTCCTGCACCTATCGTCTATTGTCTATTAAAAGATGCCTGGCCCAATAGGTATTCAGCAATTTGTTACTTCTGATTTCCAGTACTTGTGCTAATCAGCATTTAAAACTTTTTAAACTGCGTTTTTGGGATAAGCAATAACAAATTTAGATTTTGGCGGGATCTTTTCTTGAGCTTCATTTGATTGAATAATTAATCTCAAATCTTTGTTTGCTGCAAAAAATTGTTGCCTAACTGCTAGTAAGAATAAATATTTATACTTAATTGTTACATTTAGATCATAAGATCATGTGAGAGGAGTAGAATTAGGCCATTCGGCCCATCACGTCTACTCCGTCATTCAATCATGGCTGATCTATCTCTCCCTCCTAAACTCCTAACCCAATTCTCCTGCCTTCTCCCCATAACCTCTGACACCTGCACTAATCAGGAATGTATCTATCTCTGCCTTAAATATATCCACTGACTTTGCCTTCACAGCCTTCTGTGGCAAAGAATTCCACAGATTCCCCACCCTCTGACCAAAGAAATTCCTCCTCATCTCCTTCCTAATAGAACATCCTTTAATTCTGAGGCTAATAACCTCTACCATCCCACAAGTGGAAACATCCTCTCCACATCCAAAAGTGACATCGGGACCACATTTAGTTCTGTGGCGTGCAGAAATGTTGGATGACCCTATCCCTAGCCCTACCACATCTGAGCTAAACATTCTCCTAATCTTGTATCAACATGTAGAAATGTTCAATCACAGAAAAATATAAATTTGACGCAGGCTATTTAGCCCATTGCATCCATGCTAGTCAGACAAGAGATACAGATCCAAAACCCTGTAGCTCACAGCATTTCAGATTCCGATCCAAATGGCTTCTGTTGCTACCACACTTCTAAGCAGCGAGTTACTACTTTTATCCTCTAACGCTTCCATGCCAAATCCTTCCACTAATTACTTTAAATCTATGCTTCCTGAATTTTGACCTGCTAATATAGATCTTTCCTATGTGGTTATTTTACCTTGCAATTGTATGAACCTCAAGCAGACTCCTTCTCAAAGAAACAACCTCAACCTATCCAAATCAAGCTAAAATGTTCTACTTCTGGCAATATCCTCAAATGATCCTCTGCACCCTCACAGATCTTTCCTATAATCTTGTGATTACAGCAAACCACAGTACTTAATCTGAGGACCAACAATTGTATAAAGTTCTGTAACAAACTCTTGCATTCTATGCCTCAGCTAATTAAAGGAAGCAATCCTTAAGTCTTTTAACCTGATCAATATGTCCTGCTACTGTTACATTTTGGTAGAGTGTTCCTGCTACCATTAAGTTTTTGCAGGTCAGTAGAGACCTTCATGCGCTGTACATCCTTTGGGTGTTTCAGTGAACAAATTATCAATGGCTTGCAGCTCTGCTTCAAAATTGACAGATGCAAGTATCATCTCCATACCGTAGCTAAGGAGTTTGGTGAGAAAGACCAAGAGAAAACACCTGGCACAAAATACATGGTCTAGTGGGCAGTAGTGGTCAATACATTCCCATTTACAGTGCCCTCCATAATGTTTGGGACAAAGACCCATCATTTATTTATTTGCCTCTGTACTCCACAATTTGCGATTTGTAATAGAAAAAAAATCACGTGGCTAAAGTGCACATTGTCAGATTTTAATAAAGGCCATTTTTATACATCTTGGTTTCACCATGCAGAAATTATAGCAGTGTTTATACATATCATGGCACCATAATGTTTGGGACACAGCAATGTCATGTAAATGAAAGTAGTAATGTTTAGTATTTTGTTGCATATCCTTTGCATGCAATGACTGCTTGAAGTCTGCGATTCATGGACATCACCAGTAGCTGGGTGTCTTCTCGGATGATGCTCTGCCAGGCCTGTATTGCAGCCATCTTTAGCTTATGCTCGTTTTGGGGGCTAGACCTCTTCAGTTTTCGCTTCAGCATATAAAATACATGCTCAATTGGGTTCAGATCAGGTGATCGACTTGGCCACTCAAGAATTGACCATTTTTTAGCTTTGAAAAACTCCTATGTTGCTTTAGCAGTATGTTTGGGATCAATGTCTAGCTGTAGAATGAACCGCCGGCCAATAGCATCAGCAGTTGTATCATCAATGAAGATAAGTGAGCCAGTACCTTCAGCAGCCATACATGCCCAGGCCATAACACCCCCACCACTGTGTTTCACAGATGAGGTGGTATGCTTTGGATCTAGGGAAATTCCAAGTACTTCTTGGCAAACTGTATTTGCCATCTTGGCCATCCTATTATTGCAGCTAACCAGTGGTTTGCATCTTGCAGTGTAGCCTCTGTATTTTTGTTCATGAAGACTTCTGCGGACAGTGGTCATTGACAAATCGACACCTGAAAAGTGTTTCTGATCTGTCGGAAAGGTGTTTGTGGATTTTTCTTTATTATAGAGAGAATTCTTCTGTCAACAGCTGTGGAGGTCTTCCTTGGCCTGCGATTAGTAAGCTCACCAGTGCTCTCTTTCTTCTTAATGATGTTCCAAACAGTTGATTTTGGTAAGCCTATGGTTTGGCTGATGTCTCTAACAGTTTTATTCGTGTTTCTCAGTCTCATAATGGCTTATTTGACTTTCATTGGCACAACTTTGGTCCTCATGTTGATAAACAGCAATAAACGTTTCCAAAGATGATGGAAAGACAGGAGGTAAGACTAGGTGCTGAGAGCTCTCTTATACCTGCATTAAAGGACAAAGGACATTTATTGTCACATACACCAAATGGTGTAGTGAAATTTGTCTTGCCATGCAGCACAAACTAGACACAACATTAAAGAAAGAAATGTAACATAAAACATAAAAACATCCCCCACAATGGTTCCCACTGTGGGGGAAGGCACAAAGTCCAGTCCCCATCCCGTGTCCACCCATAGTCGGGCCTATTGAGGCCTCCACAGTCGCCTTCACGGAGGCCCGATGTTCCAGGCCGTTCTCGCCGGGTGATGGTGCTCCGGCGTCGGGAGAATCCTCTCAGCGGCTTGGGACACCTGGAACGGCCGCCTCCTTACTGTAGACCATGGCTTCCGAAGCCAACAGGCCGCGCTGAGTGGAGCTCCAACACTGGCCATCTCCGCGAGAGATCCCAGGCTCCCGATGTAAAGTACAGCACTGCCGCCCGCGGCTGGCCGCTCCACAGACCTGCAGCTCCGCGATGTTTCACCGGCGGTCCCAGCATACCGGAGTTCCAGCGCGGCGACCCGGGCAAGGCATCGCCCGCTCTGCTCCGCGACAGCGCTCCAGCACTGTGCCGCCACCGAAGCCGAGGTCCTGGGCGGTCCCCTCAGGAAACGCCGCTCCAGGCCCGCTGGTAGGCCGCAAGGACGGGTCGAAGGTGCAGCCCGGAGAAAAGCTGCCTCTCCGACCAGGTAGGGACCCTAGAAAGTAGTTTCCCCCTTCCCCCTTCCCCATTCCCCCCCACCACATAAAAAAGAATAGAACTCCTAAAAAACAAAACAACTAACTAAAAATAAGAAAAAAGATGAAACGGACAGCTGCAGGCTGGGCAGCCATACCACACAGGACGGCGCCCCCTGGAAATTAAGGAGGCAATTAAACACACCTGAGCAATTACAAACACCTGTGAAGCCATGTGTCCCAAACATTATGGTGCCCTGAAATGGGGGGGACTATGTATAAACACAGCTGTAATTTCTACATGGTGAAACCAAAATGTATAAAAATACCCTTTAATAAAATATACACTTTAAACACATGTGATTGTTTCTATTACAAATCTCAAATTGTGGAGTACAGAGGCAACTAAATAAATGATGGATCTTTGTCCCAAACATTATGGAGGGCACTGTATTTTCGAGATCTTGTGTCTGGAGTCTGTTGCGGCAATCTTTCCCAGCTACACATTACTGCCCACTAACAATAAAGTAGCACGGATCCCATCCAATCTCTCAGGAGACTCCAATTGGCAAACGTGGACATCAAAGATGAGACTCAGTACTACCTTCATTGCTTCATTGCCCATGAATCCTTTATTCATGGAGGCAGTGAGCATTATTTACCCAATCTCTTATGCTAGAGATTGGGTAAATAATATAGTTGAGATACTGGTTGAACACCGATTTTCCGGCAACTGATGGTTCACCCACCTCTATAATCTGGATAAAATTACGAGAGCTCAGTTGAAATTGCCCACGTGGCCACAGATGGCATTGCAAGTGGCAAGCGCTCTTTCCAATCTTGTCCCTCTTGAGAAAGAATCAACAATGCTCTCTCTAACAGTTTCACAAAGACAATAAATGAAACCCTCATTTTAATGATACCCTAATAACAGATGTTGGATATAGTGGACAGAACAGCTGACCTCTACCCAGCCGTTTAGAGCCCTGACTTCAGTCCCCACTCCCGACTCGCAAGGTGCACCAGTGAACCCTTCTTCACCCACCAAAAGAACACAAAGTGCTGGAGTAATTCAGCGGGCCATGGTCTCTGGAGAACACGGATAGGTGACATCGGGACCCTTCTTCAGTGATTCAGTCGGCTGAGTTACTCCAGCACTGTGTCATTTCTCTTTAAAATTAGGCACCACAGGGCTCGAAATTAGCGGTTGCCCAGGTGCCACTGACCACTCAAAGCGCCGCCGGGCAACCTAAACACCGAGTCATTTTGCCCGGCTTGGCAACCAGATACTGCTTTGTACCGAAGATAGACACAAAAAACTGGAGTAACTCCGCGGGTCAGGCAGCATCTCTGGAGAAAAGGAACGCGACGTTTTGTGTCGGCGGCGGCTGTGCGGGGCAAAGATACTAGGTGCGGGGTGAGGAAGGGTCGGAGCGAATGACGGGCCCCAAACAGCGGCAGCAGCGGCCGCGATAGTGGCTCCAACTCCTCCTCCTCCCGCACCCTGCCCGCCCTCCCTGATAAGGGCCTCTGCTTGTAAATCCGCTAACGGCGATAACCGCTTTCAAAACAAACTCTCCCGCACTATGAGGCCAGGAGGAGGGAGGGGGAGGCCTCACCGTTACCGGATTTACAAGCAGAGGCCCTTATCAGGGCGGGCAGGGGGCAGGAGGAGGAGGAGATGGAGCCGCTGTCACGGCCGCTGCTGCCGCTGTGCGGAGCCCGTCATTCACTCCGACTCGTCTGAAGCAGCTGCACCAAAGATCTTATAGCTATAGGATCTCTGAGCTGCACCGCCCGGCCCCGCACCTTGCTGTTGGCTGGTGGAGGAGGGAGGCGGTGGCGAGGAAATCCCAACGGCCAAGGCAGCGGGGCGATGTTGTCCGAGGAGCGCTGACCTTCCTTCCTCCCCAACTCGCCCCTTCTCTCTCTCTCTCTCTTGTACGCGCCTCCACCCCCTTATCCTGGGACCCCTCCACTCCATCCCGCACTGATCCCCATTCCCGCCTCTATTCAGTCCTCACTGACATCCCCTGTGCTCCCCTCCCCATCTACCCCCCCCCCCATTTATTCATCCTGCGCTGATCACCCTAACCACCTCGCATTGATTCTCCTGCCACGCCCCCCATCCATCCTCCACTGGTTCCCCAATTCACCCTGTACTTACCCCTTTCCCATCCATCCTGCACTTCTCCTCCATCCATCCTGTACTGATCCCCCATCCAACCTGTACTAATCCACGCATTCATCCCGTACTGACCCACCCTCCATTTACCCTGCACCTTCCCCCCTTCCCCTCATTCATCCTGTAGTGATCTCCCATTCATCCTGCACAGACCCTCCGATCCACACTGTACTGACCACCCCCGATTCATCCTGCGCTGATCTCCCCCCCCCCCCCCCATCCATCCTGTACTGATCCTCCCATTCAAGAAGAATGGGGGGAACAGGTTGAAGAAGGGTCTCGACCCGAAACTTTGCCTATTTCCTTCGCTCCATAGATGCTGCCTCACCCGCTGAGTTTCTCCAGCACTTTTGTCTACCCCCATCCATCCCGTACTGAACCCCCCCATTCAACACCACTGACATCCCCGGTGCTCTCCCCTCACAATTTTACCTACTCCAACCAACATGTACTAATTCACCTGCCTCAATCCATCCATTCTGCACCGACTGCCTTCTAACCCCCCCCCCCCCCGGCATCTATCCACCCCGCACTGATTCACACACACCCCCCTCCCTGACCCTATTGTGCTGGAAATGTCTTCAGAGCGAACATTGACTATGTTTGATAACGGAATGCAATCAAATGTGTATTAATTCCCAATGTTATTATTTGTTTTAATCCATAAAGATGGATTAATTAAATTGTGAACACGTGAAACATTAAAACCGCAGTGTTCGATTGTCACTGCTGCCGTTGACACGTTATTACAGAATTCATTTTAACGGCAAATCAATGCTCTTAATATGGAGTATCAGTACTGTAGTTATTTAATGAGCAACATTCACAACTATACGTACGCATATATGTTACCATGGTCCAGGATTTATTGACACATGTTGATCATACGCTGAATAATCCAACCACATTTTTGTTTGGAAGTGGAAAGAACTAATAGAAATTGCATTAATTGCAATGTGTAAAAAGAGTTGAGATACTCTTATAATTTTGCTGCATATCATTGTGGGATATATCATGTCTTGATTGGTGAATATGTTTAGTTTGTGACTTTATTTGAAGCAGAAATAATATGTGAATGCTTCATTGAGTATAATTCCGACTGGTAACTACGCACTTCGTCCGAGCACATTATCGCACTCGTCATGTAAGCCATCTTAAATGACCACCTAAACTGTCATTTGGCAACCTAAAAAGCTGCCAAGGTTGCCTGGCTGGCAACAAGGAAAAAAAGTTAAGCGAGAGCCCTGCACCAATGTCGATGGTCTGCACCAGCAAGCCTTTCTTCACTGGTTTACAAGGCTGTCGTTGCGACTCACATTGTAGCCCCTGGGGACAGCACTAAGGTTGCTTCCAACGACAGAACACGCTCGGTCATGTGTGGCTCCCTCATCCTCTCAGCTGCTGTCATTTTCAAGGTGGAGTATGTTGTCAACTCAGAAGGAGGAGGAGGCGGTGGGGGGGGGGGAGGGGGTGTTTAAGTTTCTGGCACTCCATGGTGCTTTCGAGACACAGGGGAGCAGTCAGTAGCGGGCCAGCGGTGTATTGTTGTTTCATTATCACGTGACCTATTTTATAGAGTCAGAGTGATAGAGTGTGGAAACAGGCCCTTCGGCCTAACTTGCCCAGCTGCACTAGTCCCACCTGCCCACGTTTGGTCCATATCCCTCCAACCCCGTCCTATCCATGTACCTAACTGTTTCTTAAATTTGGGATAGTCCCTGCCTCGACTACCTCCTCTGGCAGCTTGTTCCATACACCCACCACCCTTTGTGTGGAAAGTTACCCCTGAGATTCCTATTAATTTTTTTCTCCTTCACCGTAAACCTATGTCCTCTTGTCCTCGATTCACCTACTCTGGGCAAGAGACTCCCCGATCTATTCCTCTCATGATTTTATACACCTCAATAAGATCACCCCTTATCCTCCTGCGCTCCAAAGAATAGAGTCCCAGCCTACACAAAATGTCCTTGTAGCTCAGACCCTCTAGACCTAGCAACATCCTTGTAAATCTTCTCTGTACCCTTTCCAGCTTGACAACATATTTTCTATAACATGGTGCCAAAAACTGAGCACAGTACTCTAAATACGGTCTCACCAACATCTTATACTACTGCTACATGACCTCCCAATGTCTATACTCAATACTCTGGCTGATGAAGGCCAATGTTCCAAACGCCTTTTTGACCACCCTATCTACCTGCGATTCCATCTTCAATAGACAATAGACAATAGGTGCAGGAGTAGGCCATTCGGCCCTACGAGCGAGCACCGCCATTCAATGTGATCATGGCTGATCATCCCCAATCAGTACCCAGTTCCTTCCTTCTCCCCATATCCCCTGACTCCGCTATCTTTAAGAGCCCTATCGAGCTCTCTCTTGAAAGTATCCAGAGAACCGGCCTCCACTGAGGCAGAGAATTCCACAGACTCACAACTCTCTGTGAGAAAAAGTGTTTCCTCGTCTCTGTTCAAAATGGCTTACCCCTTATTCTTAAACTGTGGCCCCTGGTTCTGGACTCCCCCAACATCTGGAACATGTTTCCTGCCTCTAGCGTGTCCAAACCCTTAACAATCTTATACGTTTCAAAAAGATCCCCTCTCATTCTTCTAAACTCCAGAGTGTACAAGCCCAGCCACTCCATTCTCTCAGCATATGACAGCCCCGCCATCCCGAGAATTAACCTTGTAAACCTACGCTGCACTCCCTCATTAGCAAGAATGTCCTTCCTCAAATTAGGGGACCAAAACTGCACACAATACTCCAGGTGTGGTCTCACTAGGGCCCTGTACAACTGCAGAAGGACCTCTTTGCTACTATACTGGACTCTTCTTGTTATAAAGGCCAACATGCCATTCGCTTTCTTCACTGCCTGCTGTACCAGCATGCTTACTTTCATAGACTGATGAACAAGGACCCCCCAAATCCCGTTGTACTTCCCCGTTTCCCAATTTGACACCGTTTAGATAGGAATCTGCCTTCCTGTTTGATACCAAAGTGGATAACCTCACATTTATCCACATTAAACTTCATCTGCCATGCATCTGCCCATTCCCCCAACCTGTCCAAGTCACCCTGCATTCTCATGGCATCCTCCTCACAGTTCACACTGCCACCCAGCTTTGTGTCATCTGCAAATTTTCTAATGTTACTTTGAATCCCTTCATCCAAATCATTGATGTATATTGTAAATAGCTGTGGTCCCAGCACCGAGCCTTGCGGTATCCCACTAGTCACTGCCTACCATTCTGAAAGGGATTCGTTAATCCCTACTCTTTGTTTCCTGTCTGCCAACCAATTTTCTATCCATGTCAGCACTCTACCCTCAATACCATGTGCCCTCATTTTGCCCACTAATCTCCTATGTGGGACCTTATTAAATGCTTTCTGAAAGTCCTGGTACACTACATCCACTGGCTCTCCCTTGTCCATTTTCCTAGTTACATCCTCAGAAAATTCCAGAAGATTAGTCAAGCATGATTTCCCCTTCGTAAATCCATGCTGACTCGGACTGATCCTGTTACTGCTAATCAAATGTGCGGCTATTTCATCTTTTATAATTGACTCCAGCATCTTCCCCACCACCGATGTCAGGCTAGCTGGTCTAACAAGGAACAATGCACCTGCGTTCCTGGATTCCTCTGCTCCACAACACTCCCCAGAGCCCTACCATTCACTGTGAAGGTCCTGCCCATGTTACTTCCCAAAATGCAACACCTCACATTTCTCTGTATTAAATTCTATCAACCATTCTTCAGCCCACCTGGCCAATCAATCAAGTTCCTGCTGCAATTTTTCACAACCATTTTCACTATCTGCAAAACCACCCACTTTTGTATCATCTGCAAACTTGCCGTGTATGTTCGCATCCAAATCATTGATATAAATGACATTCAGTAATGGGCCCAGCACCGAATCCTGAGGCACACGTCTAGTTACAGGACTCCAGTCCGAGAAGCAACCTTCCACCATCACCCTCTGCTTCCTTCCATGGAGCCAATTTTCGATCCATTCAGCTATCTCTCCTTGGATCCCATGCAAACTAACCTTCCAGAGCAGCCTACCATGTGGAACCTTGTCGAATGCTTTGGTGAAGTCCATATGCACAACATCGACACCTCTGCCCTCATCAACCTTTTTGGTCACGTCTTTAAAAAACTCCGTTTTGTGAGACACAACCTCCCGTGTACAAACCCATGCTGACTATCCCTAATCAGCCCTTATCCGTCAAAATGCCTGTATATCCTATCCCTCAGAATACTCTCTGGTAACTTTCCAACTACAGATGTTAAGCTCATGGTTCCCAGCATTTTTCCTGTTGCCCTTCTTGAATAGTGGCATAACATTTGCCACCCTCCAGTCTTCCGGCACCTCTATTTAAAGACGAATCATAAATTTCAACCAGGGATCTCGCAATTTCCTCTCTGGTTTCCCACAATGTCCTCAGATATATCTCATCAGGCCCATGAGATTTGTCTACCTTGATACATGATAGAACCTTCAGCACCTCCTCGACCGTAACACTGACTGCTCTCAAGACACTTCCATTGACTGCCCCAAGTTCCTCTGTCCTCTTGTCTTTCTCCTCGGTAAATACAAAATTCTGTACAAGTTATGGTTGTCACTGAGTTATTGAGCGTCCTGCACTCCATCCACCATCTGCATTTTAGGACATGGGGTTCTTCTGGATTTCTGCCTTGAGAGCTGCTTCTTTTCCCTCTAGTACTGGTGGACGTTCCCATCAAATAACATCTTGCGGTTGGTTCCCTATCCCAGGCTCCTCTCATCAAACCATTCCTGGTTCTTCTTTATGTAGAGAATGTCTAATTATGGCAAACTTCAGGGCAATTCTTTAGTCATGAAACTGCAGACTCCAAAGGCTGGGGGTTGTCTGCGAAACACTCTATGAAAAGACTCATAAGGGTTTGCCATCAACACCAGATATAAACCAGAAAAATGAAATTCCTACTTGCTGCAGCTTTACAGGCATGTTAGATAACAATAATAAAAATACCATATATACCAAATACCATATATACCAAAAATACCATAAATTACTCTAAATTACTCTGAATAAACTGTGCAAAACCTGAAGCACAAATAGCAAACACACTACTGCAAAGTCCATAGTGGTTTAGTGCTGATGTAAGGTTGTGCAGAATGATGATTAATGTGAAGAAGCTGTTCTTGAATATGGAGGTAATTCTCAGGTTTCTATATCTTTGACCAGATTGTAGCAGCAAAACGTGAGCATAGCCAGGGTGATATGGGTCTTTGATTATATCAGCTGTCTTCTTGAGATAGCACTTCCTGTAGATCTCTTCAATGGTCAGGATCAATTACGTTCGAGATAATGTCCACAACTTTCTGAACCCTCCTTTGTTCTTGAGTTTGAATTTCTGAACCAAGCTGTAATCAGTCAGTATGCTCTCCACTGACTAAATGCCAAACCTCTTCAAACTTCTGAGGAAGTAGAGGCATCAGTGAGCTTTCTTTGTGATTGCATCAATGTGTGGGGCTTAAGACAGATCAGTAAAGTGTATGCTCATGAATTTGAATCGGTTGACACTCTCCACCGTGTCCTGCCAATCAAGACAGGTACGTTGTCCCTCCGCTTTCCCTATCTGAAGTCAGTTTCTTCGTCTTGCTAACATTGAGAGCAAGATTGCTGTTCTGGGGCCATCATCCAGACTGCTGATCTACCTCCTATACGCTGGCATATCATTACCCAATGTCAGTAGTATTGTTGACAAATTTAAATATGGTGTTGGATCAGTGTCTGGCTTCACAATCATAAATATAGAGAGAATAGAGCATGGGATTGAGCATGCTGATCATCAGCAAGGTGGTGTTGTCAATCCGCACTGACACTAGAGCTAACTCGCATAGGAAGGGAGTGACAGGCATACTGCAATTTTAAAAATCTGCACGCAGATACCTTTAACTGGAATATTATGACAATTATTTCTGTTAGTTGTGCAACAATTCTATTGAATTTTGTATTCTGCAGTGATCACTCCGCATTACCATTCAGCTAATTTCTGTCTCCACTAACTAAACCAAGTATGTATTCCTTGAGTGAAATTAAAGCAGTCAATGCCTTTTGTAAAATTGCTGCTGTCTCCAATGGAGAAAAACACAAGAACTGTAAAAAATGATGCAATCTCTCCTGGCTCAAGGCACAGCGTTTGTCTCAAAACCTTCAATCAATTCAGCTCTGTTCCTCGGGACTACTCCTGAAATCCTGTCTCTCCATTTCTAAAATATCACCAAACTAAAACAATTCAACATACTTCCAATTACATACAGTGCTCTCCATAATGTTTGGGACAAAGACCCATCTTTTACTTATTTGCCTCTGCGCTCCACAATTTGAGATTTGTAATAGGAAAAAAAAAATCACATGTGGTTAAAGTGCACATTGTCAGATTTTATTAAAGGCCATTTTCATACATTTTGGTTTCACCATGTTGAAATCACAGCTGTGTTTATACATAGTCCCCCCATTTCAGGGCACCATAATGTTTGGGATACATAGCTTCATAGGTGTATGTAATTGCTCAGGTGTGTTTAAATGCCTCCTTAGTGCAGGTATAAGAGCGTTTTCAGCACCTAGTCTTTCCTCCAGTCATTCCATCATCTTTGGAAACTTTTATTGCTGTTTTTTAACATGAGGACCAAAGTTGTGCCAATGAAAGTCAAAGAAGCCAATATGAGACTGAGAAACAAGAATAAAACTGTTAGAGACATCAGCCAAACCATAGGCTTACCCAAATCAACTGTTTGGAACATCATTAAGAAGAAAAAGAGCACTGTTGAGCTTACTAATCGCAAAGGAACTGGCAGGCCAAAGAAGACCTCCACAGCTGATGACAGAAGAATTCTCTCTATAATAAAGAAAAAAACCTAAACACCTGTCCGACAGATCAGAAACACTCTTCAGGAATCAGGTGTGGATTTGTCAATGACCACTGTCTGCAGAAGATTTCATGAACAGAAATACAGAGGCTTCACTGCAAGATGCAAACCACTGGTTAGCCACAAACATAGGATGGCTGAGAAGTTTGCCAAGAAGTACTTAAAAAAGCAACCACAGTTCTGGAAAAAGTTCTTGTGGACAGATGAGACGAAGATTAACATATATCAGAGTGATGGCAAGAGCAAAGTATGGAGGAGAAAAGGAACTGCCCAAGATCCAAATCATACCACGTCATCTGTAAAACATGGTGGTAGGGGTGTTATGGCCTGGGCATGTATGGCTGCTGAAGGTACTGGCTCACTTATCTTCATTGATGATACAACTGCTGATGGTAGTAGCATAATGAATTCTGAAGTGTATAGACACATCCTATCTGCTCAAGTTCAAACAAATGCCTCAAAACTCATTGGCTGGCGGTTCATTCTACAGCAAGACAATGATCCCAAACATACTGCTAAAGCAACAACGTTTTTCAAAGCTAAAAAAATGGTCAATTCTTGAGTGGCCAAGTCAATCACCCGATCTGAACCCAATTGAGCATGCCTTTTATATGCTGAAGAGAAAACTGAAGAGGACTAGCCCCTAAAACAAGCATAAACTAAAGATGGCTGCAATACAGGTCTGGCAGAGCATCACCAGAGAAGACACCCAGCAACTGGTGATGTCCATGAATCGCAGACTTCAAGCAGTCATTGCATGCAAAGGATATGCAACAAAATACTAAACATTACTACTTTCATTTACATGACATTGCTGTGTCCCAAACATTATGGTGCCATGATATGTATAAACACTGCTATAATTTCTGCATGGTGAAACCAAGATGTATAAAAATGGCCTTTATTAAAATCTGACAATGTGCACTTTAGCCACGTGATTTTTTCTATTACAAATCACAAATTGTGGAGTACAGAGGTAAATAAATAAAAAATGGGTCATTGTCCCAAACATTATGGAGGGCACTGTATCTTCTTGTCTAATCTTATGCTTCCATTCTTTGAAAAAAATTATAACCGTCATGCACTGTTCATACTTATATTGACATTTCCTCAGCAACATAAGTAACAGTACAATGTATCAAACGATGTATCCATTACCTTATTCATTTGTTTTCAAAAGTACAATTGACCTTGATTAGCATTGAGTGAATGACATAGTTCCACAGTAGCCTCTTTCTTAAAAATAGACAGACACGTACAACCATCAACACTTTGACAACCTGCAACCATCAACAGCCTTTGACAACCTGCTAAGGTTTTCCTCTAACACAGAGGAATCCTTAAAAAGTGCCATCAGAGACAGTACCTACTCAGGAAGCTGAAGTCATTTGGGATTAACAAAGACATTCTCACCACATTCTACTACGCATTCATTGAAAATGTAATAACTTTCTCTTTCACTAGCTGGTTCCACTCCATCACCCTGCAAAACAGAAACCGCCTGTTGAATGTGGTCAAGGTCTGCTCAAAAATCATTGAGCAGCCCGTCCGAACTCTCGCTGCTCTATGCGACCAACAGTCTGGGAGGTTGACACGCAGGATTCTTCAGGACCCCTCTCACATCCTGTTTCCTGAGTTTGAGTGGCTCCCCTCAGGACGCAGACTTCGCTGTCCGGGTTGCCGGACACAGAGGAGGAAGGCAACCTTCATCCCCAGGGCTGTCCTGCTTTTTAATGCTGATCACTGACTCGAACATGTGAAGTGAAATGGCCTTCTATAGGCACTTTCTGGTTGAAGCAGTAAGGAAGCACTTTAGAGGATGTTACTATGTGTTGAAGATTATTACTATGTGTTGAATGTAGATGTGCTGTGTGTGTTGTGTGATTGTGCAGTGTGTCTGTGAGATGCGTGTGTTGGTTGATTGTGCAGTATGCGTGCTGCTTATGTTTGTTGATTGTGTCTCTTTTTTTTAGAAGCTACTGTAATGCGCCCTTTTAAATTGCCCCTCGGGGACGAATAAAGTGCTTTGTATTGTATTGTATTGTATTGTATCAACAGTCATGAATTGTAAGTTTTATTGCATTGAATCTAATTTTTCATCTCAAAATTACAATTAACCTCAATTATTTATAATTCTGACAATAAACGTTATTTGGTGATGGATTTTTTTTTAAACTTCTATTTGTAACAAAATGGCATTAAATCTAAAAACATAAAGAGCCAAGGATAATTTAAAAATGCAGAGGATGGAAAGAAAATTACATGAATTTACTCAAGCAACAGTCTTTGCAATCTTGCAATTGCTTAAATTTATGCAGATTTACAACAATGTATTTATATAGTGCCTTTAACGCTGTAATATCCCGAGCTTCACAGTATCAATATCAATTAAAAATTGATCAACACATATGGGAATATTAGATTAAAATGTTTGTCAAAGAGCTAGGCTTTAGGGGCATTTTAAAAGTGGGAAAGTCAGAGTCAGCTGCGGAGCATGGAAATAGACATTCCAAAATGATGCCGGCCAGCAAAAATGAGATAAGAAATTTCAAACATTTGGACCTCGGCAACTGAAGCAGGGATCGAAATTAGCGGTTGCCCGGGTGCCACTGACCACCCAAAGTGCCGCCGGGCAACCTAAACGGCGAGTCATTTTGCCCGGCTTGGCAACTTGGTTTATACCGAAGATAGACACAAAAAACTGGAGTAACTCCGCGGGTCAGGCAGCATCTCTGGAGAAAAGGAACGCGACGTTTCGTGTCGGCGACGGCTGTCGTGCGGGGCAAAGATACTAGATGCGGTGTGACGAAGGGTCGGAGCGAATGACGGGCACCGAACAGCGGCAGCAGCGGCCGCGACAGCGGCTCCACCGCCTCCTCCTCTCGCACCCCGCCCGCCCTGATAAGGGCCGCTGCTTGCAAATCCGCTAACGGCGCTTTCAAAACAAACCCTCCCGCACGCCGAGGCAGGGAGGGAGGGAGGACGACGAGGCAGGGAGGGAGGAGGAGCCCTCGGCGTGCGGGAGGGTTTGTTTTGAAAGCGCCGTTAGCGCATTTGCAAGCAGCGGCCGCTATCAGGAAGGTGGTGATGGAGCCTCTGTCGCGGCCGTTGCTGCCGCTGTGCGGGGCCCGTCATTCACTCCGACCCTTCTGAAGCAGCTGCACCAAAGATCCTATAGCTATAGGATCTTTGGGCTGCACCGTTCAGCCCCGCACCTTGCTGTTGGCTGGCAGAGGGAGGCGGTGGCGAGGAAATCCCAACGGCCAAGGCAGCGGGGAGATGTTGTCCGAGGATCGCTGACCCTCCTTCCTCCCCACCTCGCCCCCCCCCTCTCTCTCTCTCTCTCTCTCTCTCTCTCTTGTACGCCCCCCCCTTATCCTGGGACCCCTCCTCTCCATCCCGCACTGATCCCCATTCCCGCCTCTAATCAGTCCTCACTGACATCCCCTGTGCTCCCCTCCACATCTACCCCCCCCCCAATCTATTCATCCTGCGCTGTTCACCCTATCCACCTCGCATTGATTCTCCTGCCGCCGCCCCCCCCCCATCCATCCTACACTGGTCCCCCAATTCATCCTGTACTTACCCCCCTTCCCATCCATCATGCACTTCTCCTCCATCCATCCTGTACTGATCCCTCATCCATCCTGTACTAATCCACGCATTCATCCCGTACTGACCCACCCTCCATTTATTCTGCACCTTCCCCTCATTCATCCTGTAGTGATCCCCTATTCATCCTGCACAGACCCTCTGATCCACACTGTACTGACCCACCTCCCCTCATTCATCCTGCGCTGATCTCCCCCCCCCCCCCCCCCATCCATCCTGTACTGATCCTCCCATTCAAGAAGAATGGGGGGAAGTCTGAAGAAGGGTCTCGACCCGAAACTTTGCCTATTTCCTTCGCTCCATAGATGCTGCCTCACCCGCTGTGTTTCTCCAGCACTTTTGTCTACCCCCATCCATCCCGTACTGAACCCCCCCATTCAACACCACTGACATGCCCTGTGCTCTCCCCTCACAATTTTACCTACTCCAACCAACACGTACTAATTCACCTGCCTCAATCCATCCTTTCTGCACAGACTGCCTTCTAACCCCCCCAACCCGCCATCTATCCACCCCGCACTGATTCACACACACCCCCCTCCCTGACCCTATTGTGCTGGAAATGTCTTCAGAGCGAACATTGACTATGTTTGATAACGGAATGCAATCAAATGTGTTTTAATTCCCAATGTTATTATTTGTTTTAGTCCATAAAGATGGATTAATTATATTGTGAACACGTGAAACATTAAAACCGCAGTGTTCGATTGTCACTGCTGCCGTTGACACGTTATTATAGAATTCATTTTAACGTAAATCAATGCTCTTAATATGGAGTATCAGTACTGTAGTTATTTAATGAGCAACATTCACAACTATACGTTGGATTTATCCAGGTTTTACTTCTACAGTCGATCAACCACAACATCCTGCTCAACAGACTTAGGGACCTTGGCATTGAAGGTTCTGCACTCAGCTGGTTCCGTTCTTACCTTTCCAACCGATCCCACTTCATCTCTCTCCATAACCACACCTCTGCCACAGCCACTGTCACTCAAGGCGTTCCCCAAGGCTCCGTTCTTGGTCCCCTCCTCTTCATCATCTACATCCTCCCCCTTGGTCATATACTCCGTCACTTCAACCTGGACTTCCACTGCTATGCTGATGACACCCAGATCTATCTCAGCACCAAGTCCCCCCACCACCCCCCTCTCTCCCATATCAACTCCTGCCTATCAGCCATCAAATCTTGGATGCAACTCAACTTCCTTAAATTAAACAGTAGCAAAACAGAATTTCTCCTCATTGGCTCCAAATCAACACTCACTAAAATTAACAACCCCACTCTCACTATCGATGGCACCACTGTCTCCCCATCTCCTCAGGCACGCAACCTTGGCGTGATCCTTGACTCAACCCTCTCCCTTGAGCCTCACATCCGCCATGTTGTCAAAACATCATTTCTTCACCTCCGCAACATTGCAAAAATCAGATCGTCTCTCACACCCCCCGCTGCTGAAAGACTCATCCATGCCTTCATCTCCTCCCGACTGGACTACTGTAACTCTCTTCTTTTCGGAATCAATTCCAGCAGCATCAAACGACTCCAACTGGTCCAAAATGCAGCCGCTCGACTCATTACCCACACCAAATCCTGGCACCACATCACCCCAGTTCTCAAAGAACTTCACTGGCTTCCCATTTCCCACCGGATCACCTACAAAATCCTGGTCCTCACCTACAAAGCCCTCAACAACCTGGCCCCCCCTTATCTCATTGACCTCCTCTCCCCCTACCAACCCTCACGGTCCCTCAGATCCACATCAGCTGGTCTCCTCTCCACTCCGAAATTTTAACGTTAATTCTGAAGTGGGAATGATGGAAACAGCATATATCAATACTTTTTTAAAAATCTGGTGCTTACAAACATATGTATCTTCATTGCTGTTCACAACACGTACATCTAATCTGAATGTCTGGTAATGTGGCGTCTTGACACCTTTAAGAAGCCAAACATTTGCTGCAGTTATGTCCTTTGGCCATTTCTTGTCAGTTAGTGTAATGTTTAACCTATCAGATGGGTATAGTCGATTTTAACACCTATTATCATAAAATGCCTATAGAAATTTCCTTGCAACCTGTATATTTTGTTGTGGATAAATTATGTGGGAAGCGAGTGTTTTTCTGTACCAATAGCAACAACGACCCATGCTATGGCCATGTTATGGTAATTTTCGGTCCTTCACAGAAAACATGCTTGCATCAATCTGTAGTGTGCATGGTTAAGCATATATGTTACCATGGTCCAGGATTTATTGACACAGGTTGATCATACGCTGAATAATCCAACCACGTTTTAGTTTGGAAGTAGAAAGAACTAATAGAAATTGCATTAATTGCAAAGTGTAAAAAGAGTTGAGATACTGTCTTATAATTTTGCTGCGTCAGTGTGGTATATATCATGTCTTGATTGGTGAATATGTTTAGTTTGTGACTTTATTTGAAGCAGAAATAATATGTGAATGCTCCATTGAGTATAATTCAGACTGGTAACTACGCACTTCGTCCGAGCACATTATCACACGCGTCATGCAAGCCATCTTAAATGACCACCTAAACTGTAATTTGGCAACCTAAAAAGCTGCCAAGGTTGCCCGGCTGGCAACTGGGAAAAAAAGTTAAGCGAGAGCCCTGCAGAAGGCATGAGGCTTTGTAATTAAGGGAAGAATAATTAACGGAGGGATAATATAATTGCAAGAGTTGGAGGAGAGAAGATATTTCAAAGGATTTACAGGGCTGACACGATTAGCTGAAAAGCTAATTAGGGAAAAGAAAAATTCCAACGTGAAATTGAAGATGACTATGAAAACAAGAACATTGACTTTCAAATGAAACTAATGCTTAACCAGGTCAATGTGCATCAGCAAAGGCAAGGATAATAAGGATAATGGGTGAACCGGACTTGGTGCGCATGAAAATCATCTGTGGAGCTTTGGAGCATCTTCAAATTTACAAAGGTAGGTTGAGTGAGGCTGACCAGGAGAGCACTAAATTAGATACAAAACAGTACAAATTCAGCAGGCAACTACATGCAGAGCAGATTTGGGTGGTTTTACAAGTTAAAATAGACTGCTCTGGTAACATTGTGGACTGGTGGACCAAGACACACCTCAAGATCCAATATAACAGAAAAATTGCAGAGTGTATACAAAGCGGCACAGTGGTAGAGTTGCTGCCTTACAGTGCCAGAGACGTGGGTTCGATCCTGGCTATGGGTGCTGTCTGTACAGAGTTTGTACATTCTCCCCATGAGTTTTCCCCGGGTGCTCTGGTTTCCTTCCATGCTCCAAAAGATGTACAGGTATGTAGGCTAATTGGTTTTGGTACAGATTGTAAATTGTTCCGTGTGTATGTAGATTAGTGCTAGTAGGCGAGGATTACTGGTCACCGTGGACTTGGTGGCTGGAGGGCCTGTTTAAATGCTGTATTACTAAACTAAGAATGGTTCAGGTTTAGATACTTGTCTAGGATATGAATGGAGTTGTTGGCTTATATGTAGCTTGCATAGAAACCCCTGATTATAGTTCTCAAAATGCAATTGCACAAAACATCTACTCATCTAATCTAAGATGCTGGATTTAGAGACAATAGTTGGCTTGAAAGGGGATAGTGGAGCAGTTGAGTGTAGTCAATAATTACATTTTCAATTGACATAGCAATAATGAAATACCTATAGCCATAGAGAATGAAATGGGCTCATCCATGCCAAGCTTGAGATCAAAAGAACTGTTTGGTTATCACTCCATGTGTCTCTACACTGCTTAAATAATAGCCAACTAATATTATTCATCTTTTACTGATAATAGGCTTATAATGCTGCGATCAAAAGTGGAAAATACTATTTAAGATCGATCAGTATTTTTGCAGAAGGTATTCTAATGTGAAGTTTGACAACACCTGATTAAAGATCATATGATGATCTTGATCCTGATCCTATCCTATGTGATGTCATTGAATTTAACAAGTCAAATCATTCTTCTTCTTGCGTACGGCGTGCACAGCCTAAAGTTGCAGGACAACTTGTTCTATTTGATCTTATTTGATTGTGCACGCCGGGTTGATTGCATTCGTCGACCACGTGAAGGTTGCAATCTTCCACCCCGTCAAATCAGTCCAACAGGGGAGAGTACAAAATAGTTTAATAAGCTAACTGAACATTTCAGTGACATTCGCTATCAGTGCTGTTCTGTGCCATTACCTATCATCGCATTTTCAGCTTTATACTACAAAGATCTAATTGAGGACCAGGAAGCGAAAAATGGGAATAAAGATGAAATTAACATTAACAAGCCTAATATTCCTAATTTACAAATTTTTGAAGTGTTGATATTTCCTGGATATATCTTATTTACAGTCAAGACCATAAAAATTTCTTAACTTTATAATTAATTTCTTCCACATTCATAATTGAAAATATAGCATTTAGAATTATTTTCCCTTTGAGAAAAATCTTATGAATTTGGTAGTTTCATCATACATATTCCATGTTTCAGTTATCATGAGGTCAAGCAGACATTACTGTTCGAACTTGGTGCGTCTTTTTAATGTTGAATGCAGTCCTTTTTTTGCCAAGATTCAGGAATTTGTATAAAAGTTATCAAACAGTTGAATATTAACAAAGGGAAGAAGCAGGTCATAAAATATAGCAACAACACGTGAATTGCGATTAATTTTGTTAGCTAATAACAAAGCCAAAACAGAAATCTGCCTGTACTGATGTTCAGCAACATCTTACATTCACTTGCAAGTTTCATGACATTTAACAATTCTGTAGTTATATAATGGAATTGCTAACTTAATGTTCCTTTAATACAATTGGTTGAGTAGGCTAAAAAAAAATCAGTTAAATGTATTCTTAGATTGTTACCTACTAAATTATCTTTGCTTAGTTTCTCCTAGAATGCAAAAGTTATTTTAAGTTCATAAAGCCAAAGAGAAACAAAAGACCTTCAGTATGTTAGAATCATAATACAGCACAGGGGGAGGTCATTCAACTCAGTCTATATCATCTCCGTCAAACAATCTGGTCTGTCCATTCCCACTACTCTGAAAAGTATCAAATACCCCTTGAAGATACTGACTTTACCCCCCCCCCCCCTCCCCACACATTCCAGAAACTAATTACTTTGGAAAAAACGTATTTTTCTCATATTTCCTGCCGCTGCCTCTTATCAAAAGCTTTAAAATCTCTGCCCCCAGCCATTAATCAATAGCTAATGAGAACAGGCTTCCCCTTATTTAATGCAGTCATAATGTTTAGCATCCTATCAGAGCTCCTCTCTATCTTCCTTGCTCCAAAGAAACTACCAGCAGCTTTTCTAAATACACAGAATGGTACTTTACTGTCACATGTACCGAAGAAAAATTAAATTAATTTTTGTATAGAGTTCAGTACCAGTATCATTGTACATAAGCACTTGGATATGTTTTAGATAAGCATCTCAGATACAGTACAAGTGTATAGTAGCAGTATACTGAGACAGTATACAGAATAGTCAGATTTGGTGCTATTTTCCAGTCTCAGTTGTTCCAAGTGCAGAATTCTTGACCTGACCATGAAGGCCAGTTGTCCCGGCAGTGTTGCCGAAATTGACCTGGTCAAGCGTAGCTGTTGGTGTCCTCCACCACTGCTCCATTGCTCCGTGCCATTGCAGGTTGCGTCCAGTCCACGTCTAGCCGAGCCCCAGGCTGGTGCAGGGCCTCCAGCAGCCGTCCAGGCAATGCACTGCCTCCCTTTGCCAGTCTGCTTTCCAGCTCTCCAACAGACTCCCTCCTCGCTGGGAGTGCTTCTGTCAGGTATTGGTCATGGCATGCCGGGGATAAACTTCTGCCGTGAAGAGGTGATCAGCCGTGCTCCTCTAGACCGCCGTCGCCGACTCCCTCCTCTTCAGTACTTCGGGGGACGAGCAGGGCCTGGACGCAGCTGCCTCCTTGGTCTAACGGGTGGGTTCCCGGTCCATGGTGCGGGTTCCCAGTCTGCAGCGGGCGAGCCAGCTTGCCAAGATTCTCCCAGAGTGACTCAGCAGGTCGGGCATCATCTCTGAAGAACATGGATAGGTGAGATTTCGGGGTGGGACCCTTTCTCATATTGTTTGCAGAGGAGCGGGAAAGTAAGCTAGAAGAGGGGAGGGGAAATGATGGAACATGGCAATAATGGGTAAGGGTTTTTTTCCCCATAGGCAGATTATTGGACAAAGGCCAGGGATGAAAAAACAGGTGTGAGCTCAAAAGGATAGAATTGTGAATTGAGAAACTCGAGGATAGAAAAGTTGCAAATTGGGAATCAAGTGGAGGGAATGCATGTGGAGGGAGAAGGGAGAGACCGGTGCAAGGTCAGCTAGGTTTCAGGTGAGGAGAGTTGGTGGGGGGAGAGGGGTGACTTGGGAGAGAAAGGGGCTGTTTGTGTGTTAGTTACATAAAATTGGAGAATTCAAAGTTCATACTGATGGGGTTGCCAGCTGCCCAAGCAGACTACGGTGCTATTCCTCTCCTTTGCTTGTGGCCTCACTCTGGCAATCCATGCAGCCCAGAGAAGAAAGATCAGTATGGGAATGTGAAGGGGAATGTGAAATGGTTAGCAACCTGGAGATCCACCAGGCCTTGCTGGTCCGAGCACAAGTGTTCGGCAAAATGGTCACTGAGTTTACATTAAGGTCGGGCCGATGTATAGAAAGTCACATCGGGAACACCAGTTGCAGTAGATGAGGTTAGAAGAGGTGCACGTGAACCTCTGTCTCAACTGGAAGGACTGCTAGGGTCCCTGGATGGAGGCAAGGGAGGAGGTATAGGGACAGGTATTATATTTCCTGTGGTTTCCTCCTGGGGTGGAGGAGATTTGGGTGGGAAGGGATATGTAATGAGTAGCTTTTCTATTCCGTTTATAAATGGAAGTCCCCCATTCTTTGTCTACTTTTCATCTCTTTGACCACCCATTTGTGGTTGGGCAGCTGGATAGAGCTGCTGCTTCACAGCACCAGGGATCCAGGTTTGATCCTGACCTCGGGTGCTGTCTGTGAGGAGATAGCATGTTCTCCCTGTGGCCATGTGGGTTTCCTCTGAGTGCTCTGGCTTCCTCCTGCATTGCAAAGACACGCATGTTTGTAAATTAATTGGCATCTGTAACTTGCCCCTAGTGCGCAGGAAAGTGGATAACATGGAACTAGCCTGAACAGACATAATGGTTGGTGCAGATTAATACTGCATCTTTCAATCAATCAATCTGCCAATCAAAGTCCCCTACCAATTTCCTCCTATCAATTGCCAGGCTTCGTCCTGCCTCCACCTCTTTTCCAGCTTTCTCACCCATATTACTATCAGTCTGAATGATCCGGACCTGAAAAGTCACCTATCGATTCATTCCACAGATGCTGACTTGCAGAGTTACTCCAGCACTTTGTTGTACGCAAGATTCCCTGTCACCATACCAGCAAACCTTTTTTGCGCCAACTCTAGGGTTTTCAAATACTTCCTAAAATAAGGTCATAAAAATTTAACACAATACTCCAGTTTTCACCTAATGTTATTTTGTACATGTTCAATATTTCTATCTTATGTTTTACTAACAAGCCTTTCCATTTTCACGAGCTTCTTCATGTGTCCTGCCACTTCTGTTCCTGCAGATATTGAGAACTGCCTCATTAAGTCTATACGGTTCATCTTTATTCTTTCTCCAAAGAATATCACTTTGCATCTTAAATTTCATTTCTTACACATCTCCCCAATGTTCATTTGCAGTCCTTAACTACCCATTTTACCATTTACCACACATCCAAGTTTTTTTTTAATGCAAATCCAATTTTAATCCCAATTCCAATTTTCCAATCAGCAAATTGGAAAATGTAATCTTGAATCTACAACATTATCGTGTTCAATTTCCAAGTGTATTTTTCAACAGGCTAACAGAGAAACATGTCAAGGGAAGTCTCAATAGACGATAACAAAAAAAGAGCTGTTGGAAGAATTCAGCGGGTCAGGCAGCATTTGTGGAGGCAAATTGATAAGTCAATGTTTTGGGTCAAGATGCTTTAGCTTGACTGAAAAAGCTCTGGAGTAGTAGCCAACATAAAAGATGTGGGGGGTGGGGCAAAAGCTAATAGGCAATATGGGGGGGGGGGGGGGGTCTGGTTAGGAAGGGAACAGTGGAGATAGTGACAGAAAACAGGGAATGGAAGAAAATTCATAGGTTCACAGGTCAGTTTATTGTCACGTGTACCAATTAAGGTACAGTGAAACTCCAAATATAAATAAGTTTCTATTCAAATGTTTAGTATTAGGTCAGAGAAACATGAGGATTTAGGTGACGAAGATCCAGAAGGTCGTGGAACAGTTAAAAATGTTTGAGAATCTGACCTGAAATATTAAACTTTTGCAGAAAGACATAATAGAAATGTAATCAAATGAAACCAACCGCAAATGGAAATCAGATCCTCTGTGGAGATCAGAGGTTTTGCTGCTCATACCTATTCACCTAAGAGTGATACATTTACCTGTGTTCTCTTTAAAGATTATAAATGACAAACAGTATTTAAATATGATTTATGGTACAAGTCAAATTTTACTTTCAACTCCAAATTTAAAAAAAAAACGCAATCTGAACAATATGAAAGATCAGAATAAAGCCTGCCAGCTACAAAAAGAAAAATCTAAATCAGAAGAGTTTAAAAAAAAACTACAAAAAAGTAAACGAAGATAATGAAAAACTGAAGAAAATTTAAAGACGAACGTTATTGTAAACCACCTTCCCCAGGCAAACTTCGATCAACTAGCCTCTATCCTAATCTGCAGGTGTCGGATCAAGAACATAATAGTGATAAGTACGCTGACGTCAACACAAAGCCACCTGGATCTAGAGAGGATAGCAAAACTGATACTGATGAAGAACCATCCCTTAAGTGAGTTGCTCTGCTGAAGCAAGAGAAAAGAAAGATTTTTTAAAAAGAACAAAAACCTGGATGAAGGCTCATCCTCTATCACCAAGCATGCTATCACATGTCTGCATGTCTCGGCTGACATGGATAAAATCCATAAATGGTCCAAATAATTCCCTCACCCTAAGAAAGGAGGAAATTAAACATAGGATCTGCTTAAATCGGCTGAATGGTATTTTTCAGCTGTATATGCAGGGATGGGGTCCACATTTGATTGTTTCTGGTCCTGAGGGGAGAAGAGCACTGAATAGAGGCGAGCGTTCTGACAACCAAGGTGAAAATTAGCAGAAACTCCTCGATTACCTCAATTCTCAGAGTCAAAGTTAGTCTCGATAAAGCCCCAATTGCACAAAAATAAGTTGTTTACCTGGGACTGAAGATCTCCCAGGGAAAGAGAGAACTCAGGATAGGACTGCAGCCATTCAAGCTGATAAACACACACTAGTCTGAGACCTTAGATTCTCCTGGGCTTATGCAACTTGAATCGACAATGGATTAATGCATATACCCAACTGTCATAGCCCATAAATGTCTTTAAAAGAGAAACAGGCATCAGGAGAAAAGATTCCCCTTACTGAGGGACAGCAGAAAGCATTTGCTTCCCTTGCAGAAGTCCTCTGCTCTGAGCCTGCTCTCAGAATTCCTGATAATACCTTTTACCTTGTTCGCCCACAACAAAGACAGATATATGGAGATTAGCAAAGACCCATTGGCTACTATTCCACTAGGTTGGAAAACATTGCATTGGGATGGGGGAAGTTGAGCTGTTGAAGCTGCTTGTCACGTCATCACGGTTACCGCAGGTCTAGAACTGGACCAGAAATTAACTGTTAAATGTCCCCAATACATGCACACTTTGCTCTCATGAAAAGAAAAGAATCTCACAGATGTCTGCTGGAAGATGGACAACAGTACTGGAAGCCCCAAACCTCCACATTGTCTGTGCCAGTCCAGTCAATCATTCGACTATGCTCCTAGTATGCGGGTTGGGGGAGGAAATTATTATGCCAAAATCTTGGAAGAAATGGAAGAATCTGCAGACTCCTGAACATTACCTGGGATATGTATTACCCCATTATCAATAGCCCTAGGTCTAGAGTAATGCATGAAACTTATAGTAAGGACTATTTAACTAAACATCATCAGGAGGTAATGACATGGTCAAAGGTACCCTTCATCGTCTCACATAGCATTGGGGATTAAGGGAGAATTGTGAGTTGTTTATTGCCAAGATGAGACCGCAAGTAATTTGGGGTGTACAAGACTGCAGTGTTGGTTCAGACTGGCTGACTCCAGTTCTAAGAAATGGAAGGAACTCCCATATCGGGGGAGTGGCAGTAGGTTAGTAAATGCCAGGGAGCTAGATCAATCAGAAAAGACAATTTCAAAAAGTGATAGGGAACTAATAGAAAGAATGGAGAGGTAACATTCATGGAGCAGAATAACTACAACCAGTAAAAAAAAAAGGCAAAAAGTGCTGGAGTAACTCAGCAAGTTCTCTTCCCCCCCAATCAATCTGAACAAGGGTCCCGACCTGAAGTATCACCTATCCCTAAGATAGCCACAAAATGCTGGAGCAACTCAGCGGGACAGACAGCACCTCTGGAGAGAAGGAATGGGTGACGTTTCCGGTCAAAACCCAGTCACCTATCCCAGTTCTCCAGAGATGCTTCCTGAGCTGCTGGTATAGTGATATTGCTTTAATCATAAGAAATCAAAAGTGATATTGCTTTAATCATAAGAAATCAAGATGGAATTGCATGGAACTGAGGTTTTAGGAAACAGGACAATGGTGTAAACCTAAAAACATGGAAGGAATCATACAATGGACCAAAACATCAAAATACAGAATAAGGCCCTAGCCTAGTTAGACCTCTGCTGCCATCTTGTGTCTGTGTTCTTTGTTGAATTATAGCACCAAAACCAGTATGACAGAGAAACATTTGTAACCATCTGCTAACCCCAGGCAAAACGGACGTGGCAAATCAAAGACAACATTTAAAATGATATCCACTGACATATCCTAAATCAGAAGTTTTCAAATATATTTTGAGATAGAATGTTACAATTCACTCAGCATTTTCAATATGGGTGTGCTTCCAGTTCAACCCTAAATTTTATTTTAAGCAGGAAAATGTATATTAGTTGGCAATAAATATAAATATAAATATGCTGTGAAATGACCTTAATCCCTCTTAAATCAGCTGGACAGAAACAAATTTTAATTTTCAGAAAGCATTTTCAGTTGGGCTAAACAGGCGTTTGTTTCAATCATTCTTGGTCTTGTGTCTAGAATGATCCTGGGGATGATTTGGTTAATGTATGAGCATTTGACAGCTCTGTACCTGTACTCGCAAGAGTTTAGAAGGTGAGGTTTGGGGGGGGGGGGGGGGTGGGGGTCATTGAAACCTACTGACTAATTAAAGGCCTATATAAAGTAGATGGGGAGAAGGTTTTTCCATCAGTGGGAGAGTCTAAGACCTGGAGGGCACAGCCATAGCCTAGAATGGAGATGAGGAATTTCTTTAGCCAGAGGATGGTGAATCTGTGGAATTCATTGCCACAGACAATGGTGGGGGAAGCGACCTGAAGAAAGCGCTGTCCCCAGGGGCTACAACGTGAGCCACAACAACAGCCACGTCACCAGAATATGCAGTGGGTGAAGAAAGGCTTGCTGGTGCACTTTGAGAGCTAGGAATGGGGTTGGAAGCCAGTGCTCTAAACGGCCATAGAGATGGTTGGTACCGGGGATGGGTCGGCAGGTCATTCCATTCACATTATATATTTGTTTTATTTAAGTTTCTTCCACTCCATGGTGCTTTAGAGACATGGGAGGGGTGTCATTAAGTGGGCCAAGGGTATATTGTTGTTTCATTATCACGTCACCTCTGTTGGTCCAGAAAAACGGATAATCCAGAAAGGCTCTGGAACAGACGGTGCCGAAAAATCGGTGTTCATCCTGTAATGTGTACCAGATATGCTTCAACCACATTTTACTTTGATTCTTCAATTACTCAAAGATAGATATTATTAGTGTATTAGAACATGGTGATTAAATAATACAATTTTATGCAATACATATTTTGCTGCTGGAAATAAATATCATATTGGTCAAAAGAAAATCAATTTAAAACAGATTAAACCATAAGAGATAATAGTTATTTATCAGACCATTTTTAATCTTCACATTCCTTTGGATCCATCTTTTCTGCATTGACATGGTTTGTGTTGATCTTTTTGGCACCACTGTCTAAACGAGAGATCTGCCAAGTAGGCCGACTGAGCACAAGAAGCCCCCTCACCTTTATGCACCCAATACTTGCCAGGCTTTGTCCTGCCCCTCCTCTCCCTCCACCACAATCAGTCTGAAGGGTCGCAACCCAAAACGATGATTATGTTCTCCAGAGATGCTGCCTGACCCGATGAGTTGCTCTAGCACGGTCTCTTTTTTTGCAAACTGCAGTTCCTTTTTTCTATAGGGAAAGTCAAGGTTCTTGCTCTCTGCATGGATCTTCTTCAGAAAAATTGTAAGCCCCATCAAGAATTTTTGTATTTTTTTCCTCAGAACAATTCTTCAATGCGTTAATGTTTGTCAACCTGAACATTCTACATTTTGTGTAAATGGGCAAGTCCAGGCATTTCAATCTTCAAAAGGCATGTCTAATTAGCATGAGACTGTAAATCCCAAAGGAACCTGTTTAGCACTCCCAAGCAAATTCAAATTATGGGAATCAACAATTAAAAGACCAAAATTGCTTACTAAATCTCAACCTTCCACATTTAGTGACCATTTTTCATCCTTTAACATTAACATGTTAAATTAACATTAATTTGTGGGCTCTCTCTCACTCTAGAACTCTGCAGAAATACTTTCCAAACTTGCGAATACACGGAAAACAAAATCGCTGGAGAAAGCCAAATAAGGGAAAATAGTTTGTGGAAACACAGGAAACTGCAGTGGTTGGAATCTTGACCAAAACTGAGTGGAGACACTTTTAACAAGTCAGACAACGTTTAATAAAGTTTAGCGGGCATTTAACCTACCTGTCGGTTTTCCTTGGTCCTGAAAACTCCAGTGAGCCAATTAAAATGACCGGTCAGCGAAGGAAATTGCCTACGGCTGCCCTCGACTGCCTGTAACTACATAGCGACCCCACCCCACTGCACTACGAGTTAAAAAGAACCACGCCGACCAATTTTTAATCGCAGAATTTTTTTCAAAATGATGAAAATTTTTCCGCGAACTAGCAGAGGCCGCGAGTATTCGGGAACTTCCCTCGAGCATGAAGGAGAGTTCCAGTGACCTCATAGGACCTCCTGGGACCATGTGTCGACCATGCTGCGAATTTGAGTCAAGGGCAAACTCTTCTAAACTCGCAGATTAGGTCGCCGCAGTGGGACAGCCCCTTAAGGAGCTTAGCAATATTGTGTAGAGACAACAATCTTTCTCAATGTCAACAAAGTGAAGGAGCTTGTTATCGAATTAAGAAAGGAAAGTAGGCCTCATTCTACATCAATGGTGGTAAGTGGTGATGGTTGAAAGCTTCAAGTTCCTAGGCGTAACTATCACCAACAATTTGTCCTGGTCCAACCACGTTAAATCTACGGCCAAGAAAGATCATTAATATTTCTACTTCCTCAGAAGACTAAGGAAATTTTTACCAATTCCTACAGGTGCACCATAGGGAGCACCTTTGGAATACATCACAGCCTGGTTTGGCAATCACTCTGCCCATACAGGAAGAAATTGCACTGTTGTGGAAGCAACCCCGTACATCACAGAAAACAGCTGCCCTCCCATCAACTCTGTCCACACTTCACACAGTCCCAGGAAAGCAGTCGACATAATCAAAGACCATTCACAGCTGCCAAAAGTTGGATGGCATGGCACAAAACACATTTTCATTTTACCTCAGTACACATGATGACAATAAACTAAACTTCTCATAAAACAAGGCTGTATTCCCAGTTTCCCAATCTTCTTCGTCGGGGCCACTGCACTTCCTTATCTGCACATTATCTGTAACTTTGACACTATAATCTGCACTATTTATTTTCTTTTTGCACTACCCGTTTTACTCATGCTTGGTTTGATGGTAATCTTGTATGGATGAGTACCTGGATATCCAATGTATCGTAGTACATGTGAAAAATTATAAACTTATAGTGAGAAGTGGAGAGAGGAAAACTTTAAAGGAGATGTGCTGGGCAATTCCCCCCCTCCTCCATTTCCCTCCCACAGAGGGTACTGGGTGTCTTGAACTCTGTCAGGGGTGATGGTGAAGGGGGATGTGATAGTGGTGTTTAAGAGGCTTAAGTCAACACATGGATATGCAGGGAAAGGAGAGATGATGGATCATGTGTAGGCAGAGGAGATTCGTTTATCGGCATCATGTTTGACACAGACATTATGGGCCTAAGGGCTGTTATGAGCTGCACTTTTTTTATGTTCTATTGGAAGCATATTTGGTGAAGTCACTGATGCACAGTATATCATGAGTTTTCCACCAAGTTGGAAGGGTTAATCTTCAATCACCCATTTCTTCAGATACACAAAGGCTATACTGGTACACTGAAAGTAATAGTGAATGTCATCATGCATATCTGCATTTGCTAATGTGGCTCCACTCCACCTTCGACCCCCCCCCCCCTCCCCACCCCTCCATCAAGGGCTTATTGGGGAGTTTTATTCGAGAGAGTACACCAGAACATTGATGGATGATTTAGAAAATAAAAGCATCATATAGATGGAAACTTTGCTGGTGGTAATGGAGGCAGAATCAGGAAGTCTCATTCGTGCAAGAAAAGGAACACTATGTTGACACTGGATAGCCACAAAATGCTGGAGTAACTCAGCGGGACAGGCAGCATCTCTGGAGAGAAGGAATGGGTGATGTTTCGGGTCAATACACTTCTTCAGTCCCAACCCACCCAGCTCAGAAGGGGTAAGCAAAAGAAGAGGAGGGCGATACTAATAGGGGACTCTATAGTTAGGGGGTCAGACAGGCGATTCTGTGGACGCAGTCAGGAGACCCGGATGGTAGTTTGCCTCCCTGGTGCCAAGGGTCTGTGATGTGTCTCAACGTGTCCAAGATATCCTGAAAGGGCAGGGAGAGGAGCCCGAGGTCGTGGTACATATAGATACCAATGACATAGGTAAAAAAAGAGAAGAGGTCCTGAAAGGAGAATTTAGGGAGTTAGGAGGGAGTTAAAGAGCAGGACAGCAAAGGTAACAATCTCGGGATTACTGCCTGTGCCACGCGACAGTGAGAATAGGAATGGAGCGAGGTGGAGGATAAATGCGTGGCTGAAGGACTGGTGCAGAAGGCAGGGATTCAAATTTCTGGATCATTGGGACCTCTTTTGTGGAAGGTGCGACCTGTACAAAAAGGATGGGTTGCACTTGAACCTGAGGGGGACCAATATCCTGGCGGGGAGATCTGCAAAGGCTACTGGGGAGACTTTAAACTAGAATGGTTGGGGGGAGGGACTCAAATAGAGAAAGCTATTAGACAGTGTGTGAGGCAAGAGGCAGAGAAGGAAAGCACTCAGACCCAACATGTAGGGGGGAAGAAGAAAACAATAATAAACAGAGAATAAGAGGTGGTGGGGTTCTTAAATGGGTGAGCAGAGAAACAGAGGGGTGTAAAATGCGGGCGGAAACAATAGGTAGCAAGGTGAAAAGTAAAAGTGGCAGGCAGACAAATCCAGGGCAAAAATCAAAAAGGGCCACTTTTCAACATAATTGTATAAGGGGTACGATCGTTGTAAAAACAAGCCTGAAGGCTTTGTGTCTCAATTAAAGGAGCATTCGTAATAAGGTGGATGAGTTGAACGTGCAGATAGCTATTAATGATTATGATATAGTTGGGATCACAGAGACATGGCTCCAGGGTGACCAAGGCTGGGAGCTGAACATCCAGGGATATTCAATATTCAGGAGGGATAGAGAGAAAGGAAAAGGAGGTGGGGTAGCATTGCTGGTTAGAGAGATTAACGCAGTGGAAAGGAAGGACATTAGCTTGGAGGATGTGGAATCGGTATGGGTAGAGCTGCGAAACACTAAGGGGCAGAAAACGCTGGTGGGTGTTGTGTACAGACCACCTAGCAGTAGTAGTGAAGTTGGGGATGGCATCAAACAGGAAATTAGAAATGCGTGCAACAAAGGCAAAACAGTTATAATGGGTGACTTCAATCTACATATAGATTGGGTGAATCAAATTGGCAGTGGTGCTGAGGAAGAGGATTTCTTGGAATGTATGCGGGATAGTTATCTAAACCAACATGTAGAGGAACCAACGAGAGAGCAGGCTATTCTAGACTGGGTATTGAGTAATGAGGAAGGGTTAGTTAGCAATCTTGTTGTGCGTGCCCCCTTGGGCAAGAGTGACCATAATATGGTTGATTTCTTCATTAGGATGGAGAGTGACATTGTTAATTCAGAAACAACGGTTCTGAACTTAAAGAAAGGTAACTTTGAGGGTATGAGACGTGAATTGGCCAAGATTGACTGGCAATTAGTTCTAAAAGGGTTGACGGTGGATATGCAATGGAAGGCATTTAAAGACTGCATGGATGAACTACAAAAATTGTTCATCCCAGTTTGGCAAAAGAACAAAACACTTTAGATTCTGGAGTAGTTCCTAAGGATTGGAGGGTAGCAAACGTAACCCCACTTTTTAAGAAGGGAGGGAGAGAGAAAACGGGAAATTACAGACCAGTTAGTCTAACATCAGTAGTGGGGAAACTGCTAGAGTCAGTTATTAAAGATGGGATAGCAGCACATTTGGAAAGTGGTGAAATCATTGGACAAAGTCAGCATGGATTTACGAAAGGTAAATCGTGTCTGACGAATCTTATAGAATTTTTCGAGGATGTAACTAGTAGAGTGGATAGGGGAGAACCAGTGGATGTGTTGTATCTGGACTTTCAGAAGGCTTTCGACAAGGTACCACATAAGAGATTAGGATACAAACTTAAATCACACGGTATTGGGGGTTCAGTATTAATGTGGATAGAGAACTGGCTGGCAAACAGGAAGCAAAGAGTAGGAGTAAACAGGTCCTTTTCACAATGGCAGGCAGTGACTAGTGGGGTACCGCAAGGCTCAGTGCTGGGAACCCAGCTATTTACAATTTATATTAATGATCTGGACGAGGGAATTGAAAGCAACATCTCCAAGTTTGCGGATGACAGTAAGCTGGGGGGCAGTGTTAGCTGTGAGGAGGATGCTAGGAGACTGCAAGGTGACTTGGATAGGCTGGGTGAGTGGGCAAATGTTTGGCAGATGCAGTATAATGTGGATAAATGTGAGGTTATCCACTTTGGTGGCAAAAACGGGAAGGCAGACTATTATCTAAATGGTGGCCGATTAGGAAATGGGGAGATGCAGCGAGACCTGGGTGTCATGGTACACCAGTCATTGAAAGTAGGCATGCAGGTGCAGCAGGCAGTGAAGAAAGCGAATGGTATGTTGGCCTTCATAGCAAGAGGATTTGAGTATAGGAGCAGGGAGGTTCTACTGCAGTTGTACAGGGTCTTGGTGAGACCACACCTGGAGTATTGCGTACAGTTTTGGTCTCCAAATCTGAGGAAGGACATTATAGCCATAGAGGGAGTGCAGAGAAGGTTCACCAGACTGATTACTGGGATGTCAGGACTTTCATATGAAGAAAGACTGGATAGACTTGGCTTATACTCGCTAGAATTTAGGAGATTGAGAGGGGATCTTATAGAAACGTACAAAATTCTTATGGGGTTGGACAGGCTAGATGCAGGAAGATTGTTCCCGATGTTGGGAAGTCCAGGACAAGGGGTCACAGCTTAAGGATAAGGGGGAAATCCTTTAAGACCGAGATGAGGAAAAACTTTTTCACACAGAGAGTGGTGAATCTCTGGAACTCTCTGCCACAGAGGGTAGTTGAGGCCAGTTCATTGGCTATATTTAAGAGGGAGTTAGATGTGGCCCTTGTGGCTAAAGGGATCAGGGGGTATGGAGAGAAGGCAGGTACGGGATACTGAGTTGGATGATCAGCCATGATCATATTGAATGGCGGTGCAGGCTCGAAGGGCCGAATGGCCTACTCCTGCACCTATTTTCTATGTATCTATGTATCTATGTCACCCATTCCTTCTCTCCAGAGATGCTGCCTGTCTCGCTGAGTTACTCCAGCATTTTGTGTCTATCTTCGATTTAAACCAGCATCTGCAGTTCTTTCCTACATACTATGTAGACACTCCCTGACATGCGTTGGAATCACCTTAACATTAGGTTTAAATGAAGTACTGGAGATGCTGGTTAATACACAAAATGATAAAGTGCTGAAGTAACTCAGCGGGTCAGGCAGCATATCTGGAGAACCTGGATAGATGACGTTTCAGGTTGGGTCCTTTCTTTAGATACAATTCAGTCTGAAGAATGGTCCCAACCCAAAACATTACCTATCCATGTTCTCCAGAGATGCTGCCTGATCTGCTGAGTTACTCCAGCACTTTGTGTTGTTTCATCTTAAAACTAGGTGCCGATGTTGCTGGTCTTCACCAGCATGCCCTTTGTCACCAGCTGCCGCACTATCCGGTTGACATGGCAGCTGTTGTGGCTCATGGTGTAGACCCTGGCTGACAATACTTTCTTCAGTCTGCCGCCACCGACAGCACGCACTCTGTCACCATGGGGTTCCCTCCCCTCTCACCAGCTGCCGCTTCACCCTGTCAGCCATCGCTTTATCCACTGCACCCTCTACTGCCGCATCCTCCTCCTTCTTCCGTCACTTTTTCCATTCCGCCACTCCCCTCCCCCCCCCCCCCCACACCACTGCCTCTTCCTCCTCCTCCCCTGCAGTTGTCGACATCACCTTGGAATAAGTCGGTGACTCCGGCAGAGAAGGAGATGGCAGTGGAGGAAGGAGCGGACATTGCAACGGCTGCTAGGAATTAGTGGCAGCTGGTGAGAGGAGAGTGCACCACGGTGACCGAGCGAGTCCTGTCAATGGTGTTGGCCTGAAGCAAGTGCCGTCGGCCAGGCGCTACAACATGACAGCCACACCACCCGAACGATGTGGAAGCAGGTGAAAGGATGCCTACTGGTGCTCCTTGTGGAAGATGTTGACGACTCGGTCGGGTGTTGCTCTCCAATGTCTCCCACGTTCTCGCCCACCAGAGTCGCGCCGACAGTGACCGAAACTGGAAGGTTAGCCAGCCCAGACGGCGCCATTTTATCTATGAGGCGGATAAGAATCCCTCGCCATCCTTCCATTGCAATAACACAGGTCATTCAGAAATGGACCACATATTGTGAATCATTTACCCAAGTGTGAGTTTACATATGTCGCTTATTATGTGTCGGGGAATGCCTGTATATCTCTCATCACATTAATGCCAGTTTTTCCATAGTGCGAAAACTTGCATTTATAGAGCGTCTATAAAGGAAATGCCCCATATACCTCACAAGAATAATACCAGCCAAAAAAACAAATAAAATTAGTCTTATGACTAAAAGCTGGCAAAATGTGAAATTTTAAGACACTTAAAGAAGAGAAGCAGATTGACATGGCTTTAAAAGGCATTTGTGTATAGGAAATTACTATGGTCAATGGCATTGAATAAGTGCAAGTAGGATTGAGTACATAGAAAGATTTAACCAGTTAACAAATTTTCACTTTAATTTATTTTTCCTGATGACATTTGACTATTGAAGAGATCGAAAAAAACTATTTCATAAAGGGATCTTAAAAAACAAAAGTATTAAAAAAGTACATCTCAAAATAACCCACCTCTATAGATACCATAAAGTGTCAACAAAAGCTGTGTTCAAGTCTTGGGTGAGGCGTAAATAAGACAACATTCTTACTCACATAATTCTACTATCACCTCTGCTATGCCACAATGTTCACAGTCAGAATTCCATAAAATAGCTGGATTGGATGATTGAGAAGCAGTAAAATATCAAGTCAATAATGCTCGCTTGCTATAATAATGTTTGACATGCTTTATTGCCAAACTAAATGTTGCATTTACCTCTAAATACACTTTAATGTTTACTTAGAGGGGAGCAGGCACCTTTATCACACAAGCACAGCTGATCATTTATTATTTATTTTGAAAGCTAGATAAAATTGTTAACATCAGATTAATTAAGATTACTTAGCTTCAAACTTCATTACCACCTTAGTCTAAACATAAACAGAAACAACAGCAATCCCTCTCCACTTGCTAAAGTTGGATCAAGCACAAGCTAAATATAGCTTTAATAATTCAAAGCCAATTATACCAGCCCTGGGAACTCCCACACCTAAATACCATTATCTGCTGCATTAATTATCGTCTCGCTTGTGATAGGTCTAAGTAAGGGTGCGTGTAGATGAGTGCATGGTGATCAATTTTATTCACACCTCCTCAGATAATTAAGCAATTCATACCCATAAGCATTAAAACTTGAACAATATCCAGGCCAAGTCTAATATGTAGCAGATAATATTAGTATTAGACAAGTGCCGGACAATAATCCTTTCAAATAAAAGAAAATCTAAGAATCTAGTTTTACAATGCAATGACATTACCTTTCGGTACTCAAACTGTTCATTTGCAGGCGACAAGGGTCTATGTACTCTGAGGCTGAGCTTCAAAGCCTTATCAAATTGTTCACTGAAGAACACGAGAAATTGAGTCTTAGACTCAACTCTATCAGGAGGACCAATCTGTCTTTAACAACAAGGATTCACCTGGAGACTCTGGAGAAAGTGGGCCACTTCCCAAGTCTCAGAATTAAAAAAAAATCATAATTATGAATTCATGATTTTTACCCATGATAAAATTGACCATCATGTTCAATGCTCCACTACAACTTGGGCCATTGAAGAAAAGGGTATTTGGCACACATGCTGTGCTATGTGCCAAAAAGGGTATTTAAAGAACAGGATCTCAGCAGTGGCATAAAACTCATGGTTCACCGAGTTGCAGAGATTCTTGCTCCCTACAAGCTTCTGAGAACTACAGGAAACATCTCAAGGCACTTATATCCTCTTAAATCACTGGGAGAATACACAGAAAAGTGTCAGAATTCTTCCTCAGGCCAACATTCCCAGTATCGAGGATCTTCCAAGCAGCTATGTTTTTTTAAGCAGCACACCATTGTTACCTGGGATGTATTGCCTTATACGGTAGGAGAAACACATTCAACAATAATTCCAGAAATATATTTGAAATAGTTAAAAATTAGAGCTTCATATCCAGGATGCAAGTGTTGAGACTATATGGTTAGATCTTTCAAAAAACAGCACATTTCGATTGCAGCAGGTTGACAGAGGAAGAGTAAATGAGGCGATACAAGGAACTGCAGATGCTGGTTTACAAAAAAGGATACAAAGTGCTGAAGTAACTCAGCTGGTCATTTTTGAAGATGTCTTTGAAGAACATGGATAGGTGACGTTTCAGGTCAGGACCTTCTTTGGACTGATTTTGGTGGTTAGGATGAAGAAAAATGGAAAAGAGGAGGGGCAGGACAAAGCCTGGCAAGTGATAGGTGGATAAAGATGAGGTGGTGGGATTCTGATAGGCAAATTCTAAATTATGGGTGTAAATGGGCAAGGTAAGTCCAGACATTTCAATCTACAAAAGGCATGTCTAAATAGCTCAACTATAAATCAGGGAGCCTGTTCACAAAGGGAAAATACTTTGTGGAATCACAAGAAAATGTAGCTGCTTGAATCTTGAGCAAAAAACAAAATCTGGAGGGACTCAGCGGGTCAGGTAGCCCTTGTGGAGGGAATGGACAGATGATGTTTTAGGTCAGGATTCGGACTGTTCAGTCTGAAGTGTCCTGTCACGCAACACCATCAATCTATTCCTCCACAAATGCTGCCTGACCAGCTGGGTACCTCCAGCACTGTGCAAAATGCTTTGTTATTATTCAATCTCGAAAAGTAGGAACAATGACTGAAGTTTCAAGCTTCTGAGGAAGGAGTCAGGCAATGTGACATGTAATTCTTGGGCTGAGCATATGTGTGTACAATTTGAGTGTGCATACCAGATGTTTTGGTTCTTGTCCTTTTTTTCACTTTTAATTTCAAGTTTGTGTGTACCTTGTGTGTTGTGACTGTTGACAGACCAATTTCCCTCTGGGGATGAATAAAGTTTTATCGTATCGTATCGTATTTCATCCAGACTCTCCCAGGCATGGATTTTACTCTGTATTCATGACTTGTATTTTTGAACAATCATAAGTATTCAACTGCTTAACATTTGTATTCAGTTTAGGTTTATTTCACTTCCAGAGCCAGCAAATTTGACCCGTCTATAGGCCACGACATTCGGCCATGGGAATGGATTCCAGATCCCCGGCCGCAGGGGGAAAATTCAACCCACCAATCGTCATGAAAGTCCCGATGAGGTCGGAATTGGCCGCCTTACCCGGCCGAGGCACTGCGTTTTCGGGAGGGGGTGGGGGGCTTCCGGGTGGGATTCCAAGTGCACTCTTGTGATTTTGTCTAAATTAAAGGAGGGGCCAGAAAACCGGTGGTAGACCTGTACTTGCTCAATTTGCAAAATTAATTTAAAACTGTGGTTAAAGACTAACTCTGGAGAGGATTAATATGTTTGGAATCTCAGTTGTTCATAAGTTTGAAAACAACTAGACTAAGGGTGACAACTAGTCACACTGGAGGCCTGGTCCCCCCCAACGGAGGGGGTGGGGGTTGTGGGGGAGGATTGTGGGGGAGGCGGTGTGCGGGGGGTTGCTGTGGAGGGGGGGTGCGTGGGAGGGGGGGGTGCGGGGTGTGCGGTGCCCGGGGGAGGGGGGTGCCCGGGGGAGGGGGGGAATGCGGGGGAGGGCGGGGTGGTCGCAGCAGATGCAGCTCGCACTCAGCTCACCCTGCACCTTCAGCTTTCGGCCACACGCAGCAGATCCCGGTCGCACTCCGGCTTCACTCGGAGGCTTCCTGTTCAACTCAACAGCTTACGGCTTGTCGTGCTGGTCGCAGCAGAAGCAGCCCGCACGCTGCTCACTCTCCGCACGCTGCTCACTCTCCGCACGCCGCTCACTCTCCGCAAACTGCATTCTGCCCGCACGCTGTATAACTGCCCACACTCACCGCACGCTGCCCTTCAGCTTTTTATTCTCCTCGCTGCAGTTATTGACAGCAGGTGCCGGAAGAGGCGGTTTCTACGATTTTGAAACCTTCACAACTTTTGTACTATTTCACCGATCGGAACGAAACGTATTTGACTTGTAGCAGAGGAGAATGGTGAGTAAAGTTGCGAAAAATCGTAGCGTTATGGGGGATTGTTTTTGCGCAAATTTAAAAACAACGCAAACCGGAAGAGGACAAGATGAGAGTTTTAGTAATAGTATAGATAGATGTTAGAGGTTTGCATTCCCACGAGCATTTGACTTTTGTTCCTATCAGAAATTATTAGATCAGTGCTTCACAAATACTTAAAGTTTAGCAATTACAAGTGCTGAATATACTGGCAGTTGACAAAAATAGAGCATGGCCATGTTAGACTGCATTATGCTACACAAAATGCAAAAGTCAACCTGTTTTATATGGGGGAAAAATCACAAGATTTAACATTTTTAGTTTAAAATTGCAGAACAGCAATCATTTCTTTAAAGAGCTAAATATCAAAAAAATATTGTAACTGAATTTAGTCAATGTAAAAAAGAAATTCACAATATTTGTTTTCAATATGTATTTCAATATAATCATTGAATTATTTTAATTTGATGATTAATGCTTCTGAATGTCTGAGACAGTCAAAAATAGCAACTTTATGACCGACAATCTGAAATGATGACTTTGATTTAGGTTACACTGATGCGACTCACCTGTTGAGCATTTCCAGAATTTTCTATTTAATTACTAATGCAATATTGTATCTGATTCAGTGAAAATACATCTACACACACGTGCACACGCTTCTACTGATCGCTTCCTTTAGCCCTTGGCTTTGTTTATTAGTCGAGATTCTTTCTCAAGTCACTGCTTTGCATTCATGCCTCCTTCCTCCGAAACCATTCCACCACCTACTGTACCACATCTTGCTTTCCCATGCTCTTTTCACTCTTAGATCAGTATCTTCAATTCTTTTAACATAGTTCTCTGATTTTGTAGTGCTTCGTTCTATGCATTTTCACTAACAATTAAATCTTACAAATGAGCTGCAGACATCAGCTCTAAAGGATCTTACTGAATGAAGCCAAACAGCAACTCGGATGATAACTCCCCCAATTCTGAGCCATAAACTCAATAGTGAGCAAGTCATTGATATTATTTCACCCATCCCCCACCACCAGAGAAATCCAGCTGCTAACCACCCAACATGGTGATCTAACTTCTCCTCAAAATGTATTAATACAACTTAACTAGTAAATCAATTATTTCTCAAACAGATTACCATCCATCCCTTCATCACTTATTTATCACTATTTCAACGGCGTGTGTCACGCCATAGCTATTTCTTTATCAGGGTCAGAATAATTGTTTATATACCTTCACTCTGAACTGCCAAATTTTCCAGCTGCAATAATCAAACTGCTGTGACACCGTTTCAATTATTGCTTTGTTAACTGTACTGGGATCCAGGAGCACTGAATGCCAACTTCAACCTGGAATATCTTTACAATATAATACATACTGAGAAGAGGCAAACGCACATTTTACTAATCAAGCAAGGCATGAAGAACCAAAGTTACAAAGCAAGATAAATTATATATTCAAACATTTGTCCTTTTTTCCAGTTCAATAAAAAGGTCTCATCCAATACACAAGCCAAATCCAGGGCTGAAGTGCAAAGTGCAAAATGGACATGTAACAAAGATGCAAGAATCAGATGGCAAGCGAATACTACTCTCTCTGTAAATAAGCATCTCAACAGGAAGTATTCAACCTTACATTCTCTACAAAAGTCCCTAAAGTAACTGGCAATGAAACCGATCTGGATATTTCAAACTCAAAGTGATCTGAACAATGCTTTGTACAATTCCCATTTCTATGATAATGCCATACATTTGTTACACAATAGATAAAGATGTTTGTATTTGCGCAGTAGAGACAGAAGATGAACAGAGCAAAAAAGACCCTCGAATAGGACGTGGCAATGTAGCTGTTTTTTTACATCCTCTAGAGGCTTGGAAGCAAAAATAGTCACATTTCTCACTTGACAGATGTTAAAGATATTTTGTGCAGATATAAACAAACATGCTATTGCACCACACATGAATAAACAGGAATAACCAGATATATAACCACAATGACTGAATTCTTGTAATTGATTCTTCTGATTGCTCAAAAAATTACCTACATTAATAAACCACGTCTACTACAATCCGTAGTCTTTCAATGTTAAGAGTGATCCGAGCAGCCTAGTTTAACTTTTTTGCCCCCAACCATTTTGAATCAGTTGAAAGAGAATAATTTCCATTTCAAAATCTGCTATGAAATTGTAGCTCATTGATATTTTCATATTTGACACCATTTTTGCAAGTTAGCATTAACTTGTTAGTTGACAGGTGGAAATAATTGAACACTAGCTTTTTTAATGAAAGATATCTGGATCTGGATTAAAATGATGAAATCAATATATTTAGTAACACAAGATTGGCATTCTTAAGAAACTTTGCATTCGAAGAAGGGTCTCGATCCAAAACGTCACCTATTCCTTCGCTCCATAGATGCTGCCTCACCCGCTGAGTTTCTCCAGCATTTTTATTTACCTTTACGTTCTAGAAAATCACTTTATAAAAACAATTGTATCAATGGGGGAAAAGGGGTGAGAGACTAGAAGGATTCTGACTCACACTAGGAACTTATGTTCCCTTAGAATTTTCAAAAAAAGATTTTCTTAATAACTATGTTTATTTTTGTTACTGTTAGCTGTAAATACCAACGGCTACGTGTTACACGTAGCAATGGTTAATAGCATATCATTGCACGTGCCAATAGAGCCGATCGCTTGGCAGTTTCAATGGTCTCGCATGATAAAAGTGGCAGTTGAATTCTGAAGAAACAATGGTGTCCGATGGCTACAGGGAGACCACATGGAAGCATTTTTTTCAAGACAGACATTTTCTGCTTGCCCGTTTCCAAAGCAACTTTTAAGTGGCTCTCAATTGAAGCCGCTAAACCAATTAGGTCTGCATAATACAAATAATGTTCCCCAATTCATCGATTGTGCTATATCCAATTTGTGTTATGGAAACATGCATTATAGCAGAACTATCTGTATGCCACATTGTGCATAATAAAATTTTAATGAATTCTGGCTGTCATAAATATAATCAATACACAACATGCAGAAATTCAAATGTAGGATTTTAAAAATCTAGGTGGTTATTTGGATCATGTAAAGCAAGTTCAATGTTTTAGTCTAGCTACATAAATATAGAATGAATGAAGATTAATGGGACAAAAGTTTACCTGGAGATCCATAGGGTGAGAAAGGCTAATTTGTGGAATCTTGAATTTTAAGGGGAAAAATAATTACATTTTAAAATTAAAATTACAACAATGTAAATATCAACCTTACAAAAAGTTCTACTTGAGCTGAATAAATTTGCGGCATAAGGAACAGAATAGTTTTTGGTTAGTCAATTTACATATCTGGAAACAAAAATCACTAGCTATTTCGAATTCCAACTTGTAACCTGAAACAGCAAGCAATAAATACTAGGCATGTTCCAATACAGTTCAATTGGGTTTTTTTAATACAACCTACTTAATATATATTATATACATTGTGTCATAACTGGAACTCAACAATTCATCAAACTGCCAAGTAATTAGCTGGCTATCTGATATTTCATTGCTTAAAGATGATTTTCTTTAAGATCACAGATAGCAAAAGTACAGTAATATATTGTCTTTATAATACTGCTAAATGTCAGAGTACAACATTCTAATTACTAAATTTATATTTACATTTCAAATGACTTCAAAATTCAAAATCAAAATGTTCATTCTATTTTTCTTGATTGATGAATATTGGTCCTAATTTCTTAGGATCTTCTGATTCTATTCAATTAAACCAAGCTTTAAGTATGATCTTTAAATGTACATTTTTGTTGAAATACTGCCAAAGCTATTGACTTTAAATCCTTTACCAAGTAAAAAACTTTGCCCAAGATTTCCAGTATTTGGCTCGAGGACCAGCTTAAATTACTTTAACTGCATCAATTTAAAATATTGAATACTGCAAGACAAGACCTATTATACAAGATCATAAATGAAAGGAGCTTTATGTGGCACCAAAGGAACACAAGTTCTGTTGTATGGTGATATTTGAAATGTAATCTGATCCTTCATTGTTCAAGTATGGACTGTAATCCCACAATGGACCAAACTGTTTAGAGGTCATTGTCAGAGATCTTTCAAAAAGGCAATTTTGCAGACTAAAATACTTATTGTGTTAAAGTGAGCTCTATTCATGCAAAGAAAATCCCACTTCTGAAGCAGCTAAAAGATAAATTTATTAATAGTGCTCTGAAAGTATGTTTACATAAATCATTGTCCAAAGTATCTCTATCTTATGTTAGGCAGAATGTAATGTTGCAATAATTCACAGGTTAATTAGCAAATAATATTTATACAAATAAGTCTTTCCAAATTTTATTGCAAAGGCAATTTTCTCCAACTAAAAAATATGCCATAATTTCAGGATAGAAAATTTACACATGATTTTTGCTTTGTGTCCATTTTACTCGCTGTCAAGAATTCTAAAGTAGATCTCCAAAATATCAAACACGTGTTAAAATAATTACAAACAACCAGAAGGGAAGCAACAGTAATCTGAAGCCCAAGACCAATCTACCAAAATTCCCTTCCTTTACCAAAAGGTACTTATCTCTTGTGTATGGCGACACCAATTATATTAATTTACTAATCTAGTCACAATATTGAATACCTCTATCGTACAATAGTGAAATTTAGCTGCTTTTTGCAATTGTTCTGTCTGCGGAATGCAAAAGTTCCTAGTCTGACACAAAATAAAGGATACATTGAATGCCATAGATCTAAAACGTGCTTAAAAATTTTTTTGGTTATGATTTATGTAATAAAATTAAGCTTGGTTAGCAACAGATGCAGACATTGACAATATCCCGGACTGCTCACGCACGTCCTTATCATCAGGAGCCCAGCCTCTTCATGAGAAATGGTATCTAGTCAAGGGATATCTAAAGGGGGAGAAAAAAAAAACTGTACCAATTTCCTCCAACCCCATGATAAAATGTCTTATAATTCCATCTAAATTACTATTCATATCAAAGAACAATTACAAGAGTTAAATCAGAGACTCGCCTAATTGGTTCTGTAAATTTTATATTTTAAAAACGAAGACTAAAATAATTCCAAAAGTTTTGCAATGCATTTTTTTAAATCCCAAAAAGTGCTGGAAATCTGAAATAAAGACAAAATACTGGAGATACACAACAGGTCAGGCAGCACCTGTGGGGTAGGAGGGGGAGGGGAAACAGGATTAATGCTTAAAGGGCCTGTCCCACTTGGTGATTTTTTTCAGTGACTGCCGGCATCATTGATTGACGTATCAGGTCACCGAAAAATACGCGGCATGATGACGTATGACGAGCGGTGTTTTTTCAAGTGTCGCAACATTCTTATTGTCGCCGCTGGATTTTGAAATGTTCAAAATCTTTTGGCGACACTGATATGACGTCGGCAAAATCGCCAAGAGGGACAGGCCCTTTAGGTTGCTAACTGTTCAGAATTAATGAGCGTGACCTACTGTATATTTCTAGCATTTTCTTTTGTTTTATTAGATAGGTATATATCTTTCAAGTTCTACCAGTAAGTTAACTTCCAATTACCGATCAACCACTGACCAATTCGACCTGAAGTCAGTTCCTTATCCTATTTATGAGTTTGTATGTGAAAGAATGTTTAAGGCCACAAAGTGAAAAGTATTTTTCTGCTTTCATTAGCAGCTAATATGGCAAAAGGCATGAATCTTGCATCATTGTGCAAAATGTGCACAGAATTACGTGGCAACAAAATAACTGAAAATATCAAAAGTCTGCCAAATGTCAATGCTCACCTGAGCAATCTTACAAACAAGATCATAAAGATCCAAGGAAGTACAGAGCTGAGATTATAAATGCTATGAAGATTTCTTGAGAATTTTTCTTTCCATGTTTGATATTATATAGTAATTAACAGTACATTAGATTCATGTGTGCAGAAAAAAGGTTGCCTCCAATTATATGAGAAAAACATTTCAAAATCAAGATCTGCCAGTATTTGCAAGTCAGAAATATGTCAATATTTGCCAGTATTTGTCACGTGGATAAATTTGGAAAGAAAGTGCTTACTCCACTATACTGCACTAAAACCAATTTTACATGTGAGCAAATTTTAAATTATTTTTCTACCTTATATTGAATATAGAAAAATTAACCGCAACTGCAATAAATGACAAGGGTTCTCATTAATAGAACAGATCCAGATTACCAAGTATGCATTAGAAATTTAAAAATAGTACTGACTTCATAACTGTTAAAGGGTACCAGATGTCAATAGACTGGAGAATCATAAATAGAGTTGCATCAAAAAAAATCAAATAAAAAAAACTTCAAACAAAATAGCTTCAAAAGGCTTGGACATTAATAGGAAATTAGTCAAAGACTGGAATAAAGAGGCAAATGTAACTGGATTCAACTCACAGGTCACTCATTCAATATTCAGATCTGGAGGACCAAATTAATTGACCCCATCATTCACTTAGGAGGTATCCAGTGAAGAACAGCAAGGCCTCAATGGTAACAAGGTTTCTAAATGCATACTAGTTACAAACCTCAGATAACTAAACATTCCTATTCACAAACTACCTTCATCAAATTCCCTGACAGCAACTTCAACTGAGTAGAAAATTAACGACCAGCCATATTGACAATATAGCTGCAAGAATAGTTCAGAGGCTGTGTATACACCTATGAGTCAGTCTTCTGACTCTTACTTTCCACTATGTCTAAACACAAGAGTCTGATGGAATACTCTTCCTCTCCCGAATCTGTCCACCTCCAAAAGCACTCGAGCAATTCGGGCCCAACTACAAGGCAATATTGTTCGTTAATACCTTGCTAATTATCCTAATTATTCTTTACTTTCAGCAGTGTACCATATAAATGATATACTGCAGCATCTTTGTAAAGCTTCTTGGGCAAACATCCAACACCTGAAAAGGGAAAAGGCAGTAACTAGATGTGAACACCATCATCTATAAGCTCCTCTCTATATCATAAATCAGCTAGTCTTGGAAATATTTCCATTCCATCATCACTGCTGAATTCCTCGAACTTCCTACCAAAGTACTGAGAGTGCCTGTACAGGAACACGAGCACCAAGGCAGTGCGCCATCAATTTTTCATGGGCTATTCGGGATGGACAACAAATGCTGCCCTCGCCAATAATGTCCACATTCTGAGAGATTTTTCTTTAAAAATCAGTTATTTGTGTCTGGAGTAATCTTTGATTTCCCTCTCTCCATTCCTCCCCCTTCCCAGTTCTCCGACCAATCTTACTGTCTCAGACTACATTTTATCTGTTTGCTTTGTTGTTACCTTCTCCCAGCTAACAATGATCTATTCTACATTTTCCTTGATCTCCATTCCCTTTGTCCTATTGTCATTCCTTACACCTCCTTATCTATGTATCTCCCCCTCCCCTGACATCTCTGAAGAAACGTCACCCATTCCTTCTCTCCAGAGATGCTGCCTGTCCCGTTGAGTTACTCCAGCATTTTGTGTATACCTTGAGATATGCTTGATCACACAAGTCTATACCTGACAGGGACCTTCCTTTTCTAGACCAGAACCACAATATCCCACAGAAGCCAGGATTGCCTAATTTCTGATGTTACATTCTTGATCAATCTGTATGTGGTATTTAGTCAAATGCCATTACCAGATCCACATACATTAAACGCGCTCCCAATACAGATGCTCCTCGTTTTCTTCTCAAATTATTAAGTTGGCTAGTTAGACAATCGTCCTGAAATAAATCTACACCAACTAAGCTGTGCCTATCTATATGCTGACATATAGTTCATCAGGGAGAATCAACTTTGATTTGTAAAAGTGGGCCATGCCTAACAAATAGTGCTCAAATTTATGAGGAAACAGCTAAAGCAGTAGGTGGAGGGTTGTTATTGATACTAATTTATATCAGTGTCCACAAAGCAATGGATAAAGGTCTCCTCTGTCACTCCACTCAAGAGATTGTTATCTGACATTGAACATCAAGATTTAAACAAGTTATAAACTTGTCCACAAAGTAGGTCAAATGACAAGAGATAAAGTGCCATTGCATATTTAAATTGGCAAGATTTGACAAGTGAAGTTCTACAATGATCTGTACTTGCACTGCAACTATTCATTGAATATTGGGACAGAAAGCCATATTTCAAAGTTTTCCCATGGCAGAAGAATAGCTAGCATTATAGGCAGTATGGATTATTGCACAAAATTAAAAATTATGCAATCATAGTTGAGGTAAAAGTGCAAAACTGCAAATAGATTTCAACCTGCTGAAATATGAACCGAAGCTTCAAAGAACAGAGAAGGATACCAAACACAGAGGACATTATTTAATTTAATTAAGAACAATATGGACATGCACCTTTTGGATGTGAAAATATTTAGAGGTTCTCGGATCGTGAGGATTTTCAGTATTTTAGGTTCTGAAGCCATTTTAGATTTAGATTTAAGCCATTTAGAACGGAGACGAGGAAACACTTTTTCCACACAGAAAGTTGTGAGTCTGTGGAATTCTCTGCCTCAGAGGGCGGTGGAGGCCGGTTCTCTGGATACTTTCAAGCGAGAGCTAGATAGGGCTCTTAAAGATAGTGGAGTCTGGGGATATGGGGAGAAGGCAGGAACGGGGTACTGATTGGGAATGATCAGCCATGAATGGACGGCGGTGCTGGCTCGAAGGGCCGAATGGCCTACTCCTGCACCTATTGTCTATTTACATGGGACTAGATAATGTAGACAATGACTATCTACCATCTATATAGAGATAAATTCATAACTAATCTTTGGAAGCAACTGATGCATAATTAACTAATATCTGGCATAGCCCAGAAAGATTACCCTGAAAGAATTAAGTACAGATTCACCCAAATACAAATCAGACAGACCTAAAATAATATTTTTGAATTATATGCACGTATTTGAGGCATAACATTAGTTGGAACAGGTAACCGTGTTCCTATGATTAGTAATATGTAGACCATTTGGTCGCTATGATACAATACCAGAGAGATAAGAGAACTAGACAGGCCTTGTTTTGTTTAATGTCAGTATTTCCATATTTGTTTTCTACTCTGCTTTGTAGTGAGGTTAGGCAAGAAGAGTTAAGGCAGAGAATACAATGCAGTCAATTACCATCACCAAGATAACAGTATATTTGACATTGTCACAACATTTTACATTAAACATCTCATAAGAACCACCAACGTATTTTCAAATGATAGTGCCTTTGCTCATTATTCTTTATTTTCTCACTGTGGCTCTTCCTCTATGTTTGATGACTCTCCCAATCATTTCTATTGAAATTCTTAAACAATAACAGGATATTTTTAATCATGATGAATGGTGAACCAGGCTTAAAAGGGCCAGATGATATACTCCTGCTCTTTTAAAAAATATATATATAGTCTGCATATTCAAATAATTTTCACATGCAAACTGCTTTGTTAAAAAATCTTTATCTTGATCTTGGGGAAGACACAAATTAACCAGCACTAATTTGTCTAAAAAACAATTCCACAGCACCCAATGCAGTTGGTCACAAAATAAATACACGAGCTATATTCACTCTACTATGTGTGAAATGACAATATTAGCAAATTAATTTCCTGAGTAAATATATTGCAAGTAACAGGTTTTGATCATGCTAAAAAAAAAATCAAATCACACATTTCTAATTGGGCGACTCAAGTTTCCCTTCAAAAATGGTCCTACATATTACTCAAGAGTCAAGAGAGTTTAATTGTCTTATGTGTAAGAAGGAACTGTAGATGCTGGTTTAAACTGAAGATAGACACAAAAAGCTGGAGTAACTCAGCAGGACAGGCAGCATCTCTGGAGAGAAGGAAAGGGTGATGTTTCGGGTCAAGACCCTTCTTCAGACTGTCTTTATTGTCTTATGCCTCGGCAACAAAACAATGAAATTCTTACTTGCTGCATCTTAACAAGTCCATTAACACCATAACACACAAATAAATAGATAATAATCAATACCACAATAAATTAATAACAGTAATGCTAGGTAGCCATAACAGTGAAAAACCACGCAAAGTAAATAGTGCAATCAAAAACAATCCAGAGAAGATCATAGCTGTAGTTAGTGTCCAAGAGCCTTATGGTTGTTAGGAAGAGGCTGCTTTTTTGTTTCTCTCAATGAATTCATTTTACAGGCTCCTATTCTATTTGAAAGTTCGCAGATGAGCCATTGTATTGCCCTGTAAAAAACATGGATTACATCTGAAGTATCTAATGTCAAGGGTTTCCAAGAAAAGGTAAGATGAGATCTGCCACCATTTCATAAAATGGCAGAGCAAGTTTGAGGGTCCAAATGGTGCCTTCTGCTCCTATAGCTAATATTCTATTATAGTCTTCAAATGCAATTTTGCTCATTTCTATGACATTCCAGATAACTGAAGTTCATCTTAAATATAGATTTAAATGCAACTATATAATAATTCACCATTGGTTAAATGAAAAAATCATGCAGGAAACTCAAGCCACACTTTCATTATTTTTAATCAACTAATGATCTAAAGATTTTTTTAAATAATAATCAGAAATCTCAAAGTTAGGGTACTGTGTCAATCAAATTTAAACTCACCATATTGCATGTTTTGCCTCATGCATTTTGGCACAACATTGACCAGCCTCCAGTCCTTCAGAACCTCACTCGTGGATGATGCAAATCTCTCTGCCAGATCTCCAGCAATTTCTTAGCTTCCCACAATGTCCAAGAATACATTTGATCAGGCCCCAGGGATTTATCCACCTTCATATGCTTTAAGACTGCCAACACCTCTTCTTTTGTAATGTGGACACATTCCAAAACATAATTATTAATTTCCCTTAATTCCTCAGCTCCATGACTCTCTCGACAGTAAATACAGATGAGAAATATAAATGTAATACCTCACCCATTTCTTGTGGCTCCACACATGGACAACTAATTTGATCCTTACCTACCTACCTTAGAGAACTGCCTGCATGTCCGCTGAGTTACTCCAGCATTTTGTGTCTATCTTTAGAGAACTGAGGGACATGTTATAGATGTATCCCAGTCCATCACACAGACCAGACTTCCCACCATTGACTCCATCTACACTTCACGCTGCCTCAGAAAAGCAGCTAACATTATCAAAGACGTGTTCTATCCTGGTCATCCTTTCTCCCTGCTCCCATCCAGCAGAAGGTACAGACGTTTGAAAGCATGCACCGACAGACTCAGGAACAGCCTTTTCCCTTCAGTTATCACTCGTCTGAACCATACTGCCATCAACTTCGGATGGAATTGCAGACATTGGAGTCTTTCTATGGAACTGATGCACTAAAATGTTGAGAACTATATTCTGCACTGTATCTTCCCCTTGGCTCTACAGATTATATTCAAGTTCAACGATTGTATTTAGGTATAATATTATCTGATCTGAATGGATAGCATACAAATCAAAGCTGTTCAGGGTATCTCAGTATACGTGACAATAAAAAACCTAATCCTTACGCAGACCTATTCTTTCCCTAGTTACCGTTTTGCTCCAAATATACTTATTGAAACTCCTAAGATTCTCCTTTACCTTATCTGCCAGAGTTATTTAATATCTTATTTTTGCCTTCCTCATTTCCCCTCATATTCTCCTAAATCTCACACTTCAAGCAATTCACTTCATCCCAACTGCCTATATCTGACATACACCTCCTTTTTTCCTGACCAGTGCCTCAATAGCTCTCATCAACCACACTTCTCTAATCCTACCAGCCCTGCCCTGAAGTCTAACAGGAACATGCTGGTCCTGAACTCTACCTAACTCCCTTTTAAAAGCTTCCCACATGCTGGATGTCCCGCAGCCTCTTCCAACAACCATTGTCTATTTCCTGCAAAATTAGCCTTGCTTCAATTGAGTTTTAATTTGTGGACCAGCCTCATTATTTTCCACAATTATTATAAAAATTATAGAATGATGGTCACTGGTCCAAAGGATTACTGACACTTCAGTCGCTGCCCTGCCTCATTTCCTCTCTAGTGGGGCCATCCACATATTGCTTATGAAAATCACCCCAGTCAGATGTTCATTTAGCACTGGAGGAGCTGTACACCATGGTAAACAAACACCAGCCAGCATACTTCGATGCCTTTCCCATCATAGCCATGGACTTAACAAAGCCAGCCTGAAGAAATCACTCCCATCAGAGATGCCTGCTACTCATTACGTTACCTTCACTTTGGGAAATACAATCACTTGGCTGAACTCCTTCTTCCTGTATATAGCTAGCGACTGAAGAGCTCACCCCCAGCTGTGAGTACCACACCTCGTCACATTCTTAAAACCCATGCAGACCAACTAGCTGGAGTTTTTGGAGACATCTTCAACCTGCCATTACTAATATCAGAGGTTCCCAAATGCTTTAAAAGGGCATCAATAAAACCAGTGCCAAAGAAGGTTACATGCCTAAGAAGGTTACATAACTACTGACGGGTGGCACTAACATCCATGGGGGTGATACAGTAGTTTGAGAGGTTGGTTATGTTGCATATCAACTCCTATCTCATCAAGAACCTAGACCCACTACAATTTGCCTACCACCACAACAGGTCAACAGAAGATGCGATCTTGCTGGCTCTCCACTGGACACTGCAGCTCAGAGTTCAACACCATCATCCCCTCCAAACTGGTCACCAAGCTCATGGAACTGGGTCTCTGCACATCCCTCAGCAACTGGATCCTCGACTTCCTCATCAATCGAACACAATCAGTACAAATAGGCAGCAACATTTCCTCCTTGATAACCATCAGCATGGGAGCACCTCAAGGCTGTGTGCTCAGCCCTCTACTCACTCTCTACCCAGGACTGTGAAGCCAGACACACTTCCAACTCCATCTTCAAATTCGCCAACGACACCACCGTTGTTAGACAAATTATGGTTAACGATGAGTCAGAGTATAGGAGGGAAATCAATTGACTGACCAAATGGTGCCAGAACAGGCAGCACCTCTGAAGAATGCTGGCATTACCTTGCTGGCTTTATCTTGCACAAAACATTATTCCCTTATCATGTATCTATCTATAGACAGTAAATGGCTCGATTGCAATCATGTATTGTCTTTCCGCTGACTGGATAGCATGCAAAAGCTTTTCACTGTACCTCAGTACATGTGACAATAAACTAAACTGAACTGATAAACTAAACTGAATAGACACCAAATGCTGGAGTAACTCAATGGAGAAAAATGGAGAGTAATCTCTGGAGAAAATGAATAGGTGACATTTTAGGTCAGCACCCTTCTTCAAAGTGATTGTAGTGAAGGGGGGGGGGTGGGGGGGGGGGGGTTGGACATGACTGAAAGGGAGAAGAAAATAAAAACAAGACAAATTGGGGTTGATAATAGATGACCTCAGGCAAAGTGTTCCCCGATAGGCTGATTGTTGGCTAGAAACAGCGTGAGCCCAAGTGGCTTACATCATTGCGAACTGTGGAACTGGTTAACGGATTTTTAGTAGAGGAAGAAGGGAGGAAGCAGGGAGAGGGAGGTTGGGTGAGATACTAAAGGATGAAGACATCTTGGATGTCTACTACAAACCTACCGACTCCCACAATTATCCTGACTACACTTCCTCCCACCCTGCCTCATGCAAAGACGCTATCCCCTACTCTTTAGTTTATCAGTTCAGTTTAGTTTATCATCTCCGCCACATTTGCTCCCAAGATGAGACTTTCTATACGAGGACATCCGATATGTCCTCATTCCTTGATGAACGTGGTTTCTCCCCAGATGGATCCCTCACCCATATCTCTTCTGTGTCCCGGAGTTCTGCCCTTGCTCTCTCTCTCTCTCTCTCCAAAGATGCATCCAACATAATCCTCCGACATTTAGGTCACTTCCAATGTGATTCCACCACTAATCACATCTCCACCCTCTCTGTAGAGACCGTTCACTTTGCACTCCTTGGTTCACTCATTCCTTCCCACCCAAACCTCCCCCTCCACAGGTTCTTTCCCATGCACCTATCCACATGCCTCTTCCCTCGACTCCATCCAGGAATCCCAACAGCATTTGCAGTTGAGACAGAGGTTCACATGCACCTCTTCTAACCTCATCGACTGCATCCAGTGTTCCCAATATTGGCTCCTGTACATCAGCTAGACAACATAGACTTGGCGACCATTCTGCTCACTTGCGTTCTGTATGCCAAGGCCGACTGGATCTCCTGGTTGCTAACCACTTAAACTCCCCTTCCCATATTGACCTATCTGTCCTAAGCCTCCACCATTGATAGAATGAGGCCACATACAAATTGGAGGAACAGCACCTCATATTCCACTTGGGTAGCTTGTAACCCAGTAGTATGAATGTTGAATTCTTGAATTTTAGGTAACTTGTGCGAACACCTCCCTCCCCCTCTCTCATCTTCATCAAGGAACATTGAAATGTACAAGTCAGATATCAAGATAATTAAAAGTAGTTGAAAAACAATGTTAGCTTAGATCCAATTTTACAATTAAAATAATACTTGATATTTTGGTGCAAAACGCAAGGATCTACTTCCAATTTTTTGCTCTTTATGCACTGTTTACCCTCACATAGGTACTTAGTATACCTATGTGATATTAGCAAACCTGGATAAATATTTATTCACTGCAATAGACAATATATCGTCTTATAATAGAGCGAGAAACAGATCGCACTCCAGTAGCTTAAGTAGTATCACTCCTGACTTCCTTCTTACAAGTATATGTATATCATTCTTATTCGTTGCCTTCAACTCCTTAAACACTTCACTAACATAGTCAATGTTAAATTTAATAAAGTCCCCTCCAAGTACATACAAACCATACCCATTGGTGTTCCTCTGGTACCACTTGCCCAAGAAGATCAAGGTGACGTGCCTCAATGACTATCGACCAGTGGCACTAACGTCTGCGGTGATGAAGTGCTTTGAGAGGTTGATCATGGAGCAAATCAACTCCTACCTCGACAAAAACCTTGACACACTGCAGTTCGCTTACCGCCACAACAGATCAACAGTGGATGCGATCTCATCAAGGACCCACACCATCCTGGCCACAGACTTATCTCCCCGCTACCTTCAGGTAGAAGGTACAGGAGCCAGAAGACTGCAACGACCAGGTTCAGGAATAGCGACTTCCCCACAACCATCAGGCTATTAAACTTGGCTCGGACAAAACTCTGAACATTAATAGCCCATTATCTGTTTATTTGCACTTTATCAGTTTATTTAGTCATGGGTGTATATATATTTATATAATGGTATATGGACACACTGATCTGTTCTGTAGTCATGCCTACTATGTTCTGTTGTGCTGAAGCAAAGCAAGAATTTCATTGTCCTTTCAGGGATACATGACAATAAAGTCTCTTGAATCTTGAATTTTGTATTTCTAAATTAACTTGAACATTAGACATTATAAATCCATGTTGCCTCACACATCAGCAAATATTTCTCCAAGTACTCCGTTATATGGTCCTTATAGATATAACTTCTCCAAAAAGACCAGCAGTTCTATAATACAAAAGCAAAATACTGCAGTCACAAGAAATCTGAAATAAATCAAAAAATGATGGAAGCATTCAAATCAGATGGTATCGATGGAAAGCGTCAGATCGATGATCATTTAACAGAGCCGATATATAATTCCTGTATTTCATTCTCTCTTATCTTTCTAATGTATTGGACGTCCTGTTCCCATCTACCGGAAAAATTGAACACTTTTTATGCACGCTTTGATAATGTCACCCCGCCATCCATGCCCCCCCCCCCACCTAACTCAGCACCATTCACCATCTCTGAGGAGGTGGTGAGGGCGGCCTTCAAAAATCTTAATAAAAGAAAAGCGGCAGGGCCAGACGACCTCAGCCCCGCTGCTCTTAACCACTGTGCAGCTCAGCTGGCTCCTGTGTTCACCTCCATCTTTAACACTTCCCTCAGCCAATGTAGAGTCCCGCAGTGTTTTAAAGCATCCATTATCAACCCTGTGCCCAAGTCCTCCAAGGTGAGCTGTCTGAACGATTTTAGACCTGTTGCACTAACATCAGTTGCCGTGAAGGCCTTTGAGCACATAGTCCTCACCCATCTGAAAACATACACTGTCCCCATCATGGACCCTTTTCAATTTGCATACAGCGCCAAACGGTCTGTGGAGGATGCTATCAACCTAGCTCTTCACTACTCCCTACATCATTTGGAATCACCGAACACTTATGCATGCATCCTGTTTATAGATTTTAGCTCGGCCTTTAATACTATACACCCAATTAAACTCTACAATAAACTGTTGGACATGGGCATTCACCTAGCCATGTGCCATTGGATTTTACATTTTCTGACAAACAGACAACAAAGAGTCAAGGTGGGTGAAAAACTCTCCAGCCCTCTGACTCTCAATACAGGAGCCCCTCAAGGGTGCGTTCTGTCACCTCAGCTCTTCTCACTTTACACCAACAACCTCACATCCCAATGCAGCTCAGTTAAAATTTTCAAATATGCAGACGACACGACAATAATTGGCCTCATCTCAGACAACAATGAATCACAATACCATCAAACAGTGGACAGCGCAGTCAAATGGTGCGCAGAAAACAACCTCCAGCTTAACACCTCAAAAACCTTAGAAACCATCATAGATTTCAGACGCAAACAAAACCTCAAACCCCCGGTCCATGTCAACTCCCATCCCATAACCTCCACGAACTTATTTAAGTTTCTGGGCACCTATATCTGCAATAATCTAAAATGGCACATCAATGCTGACCACATCATTAAGAAAGGACAAGAACGCCTATACTTCCTCAGACAGCTCAAGAAGTTCAGAGTCCACAAACACCTCCTGGTACGCTTCTATCAATCCATCATTTAAAGCATCATCACTTCCTCAATCACAGTCTGGTACGGAAACACTGACAGTCATTCACTACACAGAATACAGCGCATTGTCTCCAAGGCCTCTAGGATCATCAACTCTCCCCTCCCCTCAATCCATTCCATTTACCTCCAACGTACCTCAAAACGGGCAACAAAGATCATCTCGGACCCCTCCCATCCAGCAAACCACCTTTTCCAGTCTCTCCCTTCAGGGAGGCGCCTTAGGTCACTTGCTACAAAATCCACCCGTTTTAAAAACAGTTTCTTCCCCTCAGCAATAAGAACACTTAATTCCCTCCAATAACTTTTTGACTTTGATGTATAGTGTCTTGTCTATGGTTTTTGTCTGTTCTTTTGCACTATGTATTGTTGGTGAGATTTGTGATTTGTGATGTGCTTTATTATTATGATCTGTGTTGTTATTAGAGTTAATGTGCTAAAGCAGTGTACCATCATGTACCGAACCCAATTACCACCAACCCTGGTCGTGTGGCAAATAAAGTTTCTATCTATCTATCTATCTATCATATCAAATTTTCCAATCTCAAAGGGGTTTCCTAAATTAAGCTATGTCCTTCCAATGCTCCTCTAAAGCTTTGGGGTGGATAAAAAAGTCTTTAGTTCCAATATTTATTATAATGCTCACTAAAATTAGTCATTCAAATTTCACCTTAACAATCTCCCCTCTCCCTCCCACACACAATATAAACAGCTGTTTAGTAGAACCTGTCCTGAGATCAGTAAACCATGTTACTGAACTGCCATCCAATTCACATCTGCTGTTTGTTAACAATCATTTGGAGTTTAGTCACTAACAGCTGGAAGTGCTTACTAGAAATTACATATAATCCAGAACTGACTATTGGTCAAAAAAGTGCAATTATAGTCCAAAAATCAAGCTAAGTTTGATACGTAAACATTTTGGTGCAAAAGTAAAATCAGGATTCGTTAAAAAAGTCTCAATCTTTATTCTTCACGTTATTATAAGGCAGCTGCCAATAAGTACATTATGTTTAATATGTAAATCAACTGCAATACAGAATTGCAGACAACATATTTGTATCCATGGCTGCAGAAGAACAATGTTAATAAAGAATACCCATCAGTCAGATTGCTCTTTTTATACTAGATCACTAAAAAGGAAATGCTAGAGACCTAGTGAGAGCCAGCTTTTTACACACTACTTCCTGTACAGCATGGTCTCTCAACACAACTGAACTGGCTAAATATTCTCAAAATTCTGTCCTGCAGAGCACCTTCTGATATTGACGGTCTAAAAGTGGGAAGGAAAAGTAAAATAAAATATAGATTATTTTGGGTCTTGACATGTTGTGTGCCTGTTGTGACTCAATTGTTTTTCTTACAACACTAACCACACTACAATATGAAATGCATTATTTGAAGCAAGCTTTATTTTGCATCAATTTGCTTTTTAAGAGATATTCCAATTGCGCTGTTGCATATTTAGCTTTTTTTTTTTAAATATCACATGGCTGGTTTATATTGTGTTAGTATGCATCCGGTACCATTGCTTATGAAAAATGTCTACAAACACTTTCAGTGAGCAGACCTTCAGCTCCTGCACCCTATATTATTTCACTATTAATTATGAGCATGGAACATCTCCATTCATGAACAATCAAAGAACATTTCCATACAAGCTATGAACCAATTAACAAGAAATTGCTCAAAGTGTTAGAAACCAAGACTACAATTAAGCATTGAAGATATGGCAGTTACATGCTTCCAAAATTATTAGGATTCCCATTTGGATTTCAAGCAATTCAGAATTCATAAACAAAAGTTAGAACTCATTAACCCTCTAAAGATCTTTATAATGCTATTGATTGAATTGACTAATGAGTTGATCATCATTTTAGGAATCTATAAGAGCCAACTGGACCCATCATGACCGTGCCAAGTTTCTCATGGTATTCTGTGACCAGTTCCAATTCCTAGCTATTTCTCCATGGTTTCCTTTTCAAGAAGATTCATTATTACCCATATAGTTGTCTAGAATAAGATAGAATATGGATGTTGACATCAGTTTAGTTCAAATATTTTAGGTACAACTTACGGCCAGTGTGTTTCTTCTTTGTGTTGTCAGTTGATAAAAACAAATCAGTCCAGGTATATGAGGAAGAAGTTACCATAAACAAGTAAAACACCATCTGTGGCATATTTGTGCTTTCACTAGATTGATGCAGCATCTTGTTGCAAACAAACCAATCACACTCTATACCTCCGATAGGACATCTATTCCCTCTTCCTTGATGATCCTTGGCCTAATGTACGGAATGGATGAAAAGTTGAAAGGATAAGCAACTGATCAGCATTAAAATCTCATCTGTTAGCGAAGAATTAGTCCAATCTCTTTCATATACTGTAACAAAGAAATCCCTCCTCAGTTTAGTACAGACTCATGGATCAGGAACAAACAGGTATTCAAATATTACCCAAAACACACAATACAATACAAATTAGCAGCGAGAGCCATCATGCTTTTGGGAAAGAAAAGCCTATTAGGCACTGTTACTGAAGTGACATTACATGCATATGAAGCCTCACATGCCTACACTGCACAGGAGTATCAATTAATTCCTCAAGAAAATACCATTTTACACAGAAGAATGCACACATCAACTTTGCAGAGAATTATACTTGCTGGCATGTTGTTCAGAAATATTTTAAAGCACTATAAACCACAAATTAAATGTACTACCAAATTAAGCCAAGCACACGTCCTACAAAATGGTAATGAAAAAGCTGATATTTCTCAAAATTAACTTTAGCATGAAGGTAAACGTTAAACAATACAAAGGACGTAATAGTGCATATACATAAACAAACACTAAATAATTTCACGAAAATACACCACTGCTTTGCACCATCAGCCAGTGCAAAAAAAAACCTTTTTATGCTCAAGCCAGCATTATACGAGATACAGCAGGGGGAGGAGCAATAGCATCAATTGAACAAATACACACCACTCTTTAATCCACTCACTTTTTATGAGCCTTTTCTTTCTTTCCTTTCGGCCTCCTCTTTCGAGCTTGAATGGCAAGGACTGACAAGGCAAGAAATAATAGAAGAAAAATTAAAAAACCGAAACTAAAAAACCTTATCTCAAACACAAAACCTTCTCAATCGTACAGTGTGTTATTCGTGGCTGTGTGTGTTTAAGAGTGCCTGATGTATAAACTGTGTGGCGAACAGCCTTCTATTTGCATTTTTTTACCTTTCCTGGAACTCATTTTTCCAGCCGGGATTGTCCTCGCTGAGCCGCGCGCAGGCGCAACCGTCAACTCCCAGGCGCTCGAGCGCAAGGAAACGCGGTTGACCCATACACAAGCGACGTCACAGGCCATGCATGGAAAGCATCTCATTGAAAGGCCAACATCAAAGATGCAAAGTGTGTAGCAAGCATGTTAGTGGGCACCTTACAACCCAGCGGTATGAATTAATATTAATTTCTCTAACTTCAAGTAATCCTCTCTCTCCGTCCTTACCCACCCTGATTCTCCCACTGATTTCACGGTCCACCTGATTAATTTTACTCTTTGTATGCCTTGTCACCTGCCCCTCAGCCAACAATGAACCATTCTACATTTCCTTGGCCATCGTCTGCTTTGATCTGTCGTTTTCACCCTTCCTCATCTCTAGTTCCTCTCTTCCCGGACTCTTGGTCTGAAGAAGGGGCTCGACCCGAAACGTCACCCATTCTTTCTCTTCAAGGATGCTGCCTGCCTGTCCTGCTGAGTTACTCCAGGATTTTGTCTATCAAAGATGGAAAAATACCCTGAAACCTCATAAACCTTAATTTTTTCACCGTCAATTAGATAATGAACCATTTTATGATACACTGATTAACTTATTCACACTTTATCTTCCTGTTAACCTGGAGTTCGTGAAAAATGAATGTTATATTGTTTAGTCCCAAACATTCATTGTGCACATGTTATTGATACATATCAAATGAATTGGTACATGAAATTATGAGCAGCATAAATAGGATGGTCACTGTCTTTATCCTAGGATAGGGGTGCCTAAACTAGACATAGATTTACTAGAGGAGAACGATTTAAAAGGGGCCCAAGCAGCAACAGTTACTAGTGGGGTGCCCCAAGACTTGGTGCTGGGACCCCTCAATGTTCAGTGGCAGGACACTAGACTGACCCTCCTCCACAGAGCCCTCACATTGGCTGCACCAAGCTTCAGTGCGTCCCTCAACATGTACTCCTACAGTGTGGAACGGGCCAATCGGCAACATTCCCTGACTGACGTCCCCCTGTGCCTAGAGATCACAAGTTTCAGGCAGAACACCAAGCATCTTTCATCGAGTGGAAGGTCTTCCAGCAGCACTTGACATCTGTCTCCAAGTATATCCCTGGGAACGGCCTGTGTATCAGGGAATCCTCTGTAACAGCTGTTCAGGATGAACCGTGCGTGACAAGGACCTTTGCATCCTTCTCCAGACCTTCTTTGCAAATCCACACTGCGAAGAGGTGGACAACCATAAAATGTGGACAGGTACATAGATAAGAAAGGTGTAGAGGGATATGGAGCAAACACAAGCAAATAGAACTAGCTCAAGTAGACAACTTGGTTGTCATGGATGAGTTGGTAAGGGCCTGTTTCTATGCTGTTTAACTCTATGACTCAATGAATACAGTTGTTAATTTCAACCTGATAGTGATCTGCCTCACTGTTGTTGCTAACAGATACAGCAGTTCTTCAAAAATATTTCACTCTCGCAAACTGCTTCACCTTTCACCCTCCGTTCCCCCCTCCACTCCCACCCCGTCTCTTTCACCCTCCCTTCACCCTGCACTCTCTCCCCTCCCTCTCCTTTCCTGCCCCATTCCTTCCCCTTCCCACACTCCCTCTCCCCCTCCCATTCCTTCCCCTCCCCGCACTCCCTCTCCCCCATTCTTTCCCATCCCCGCACTTCCTATCCACACCTTTCCTTCCCCATTCTCCCTCCACTCCACCCCCCATAACCCAACCCCCCCTTTATCCCTCCTCTCCTTAAACCCCCCTCCCCTCCCTAACCCCCCCGCCTCTCTCTCAACCCCCCAATTCAACCACCCCATTCCCTTACTCCTTCCCCACCCTCAACCTCATCCCCTCCCACCTCTTCCCTCAGCCCCCTTCCCACACGCCCTCCCCTTCCCCATACTCTCCTCCTTCACGCCCTCCCCTTCCCCTTCCCCATACACTCCTCCTTCACGCCCTCCCCTTCCCCATACACTCCTCCTTCACGCCCTCCCCTTCCCCGTACGCTCCTCCTTCACACCCTCCTCCTGTTCCTGCCCCGCCAACACTTCTGCAACTGCAGCAAATGTTTGCTGCAATAGCGGATATTGCGCCGACCTCTGTAGCGCGCGCGGCCAATGAGCGAGGGGGAGTATGAGTCGGGGTGGCAGCCCGGCTGACGCACGTGTTTCCGCTCTGCCTGTAACCTGCTGCATGTTGTGGTGAGTAATGATGGGGTTGTTGGGACTCTTCCTCAAGCACTCGGGGTGGGCAAGATATCGTAGGGGACGTATGTGACACCGTGCGATGAGCCGAGGGCTTGTAATAAATCGCCTAGATAATGACCCCCTGTAGTGGATTGTAGTTATTGATTATACTTTGCGCGTTGTAAATTAATTATGGATATGTACAAATATTAATTTATGTTGCAATATCAGAGGCAGAGCAAGAAAAGGCTTGTTATTTTGGATACAACAGAGTACAGATGAGCTGTAAACAAAAACAAATGTCCAGTGAAAATAGAAAAAGGGAATTGGAGTTTTGCATACGAAGGAAATACATCCTATATGGAGCATTTTTCTCAAAAGGAAATAGATCCCATAAGGAGTTAGGACATAGCATCATAAACGTAATGGGAATTGTCAAATACAGAATATAGTGGAAAACCAGGCTGGAATTATGAGGCTGTATTATGAGAAACGGTAATTGCTAGACATTTGGAATAAAAGAAAATGCTACATATATTCAGTAGTTCAAGTAACCTATGAAGAGAGATGAAAAAACTAATTTAAGTTAAGATCATTTGTCTGCAACATCAAAATCTACCTGGTCTGACATAAATAGGAAAACCATGTTGAAATTGCTAAATCCACTATTGAGCAACAAGAGCTGCAGTATATCAATACAGAAAATCAGGTCCTGATCCTTGAGCTTATGATCACCTACATTGGAAGAATGGGATGTCAAAGTGAGAGATGGGGGCAGGATGAAAGATGGAAGTGAGAGAGCAGGATGCTCTGTGACACCCTTGCGGACTGAATGCATGTGTTCTGCAAAGTGGTCACTCAATCTCTGGTTTCTTCAATGTCTCAGATACTGCATCATGAAATTGAAGTGCAAATAAATTGTTGCTTCACTGTTTAGGAATTTACTGGATGGTAGAAAAGGACCACCTGAAGTGTAATGAGAGGAAGAGGTTCTATGTGATTAATGGGGGGTCATAGTCCGGCAGAAGGTTTGAGAAGGTGTCTGAAAACTAATATTTTACCTCTGAGAGGTAGAGCCCATTTTGCCGAACCATTTGTCAACAGATTTCATCTTTCTTATGACAGGTACTTTCAGCCTATTGGATCAATGCCAATTCCATAGGACCGATTACCTCCACCTCCTCCTTATTTCTCAGTAGCCTTGCAATTTTATTCTCTTGCATGGTTTTAGCTAGGCCAAGAGATTGGTTAGACTGGGTTTGTTTTCCCTTGAGGGAAGGAGGCTGATGGCTAATCTGATTGAGTCATTTAAAATGATTGGAGTCATACGTAAGGTAGATAAAAGAAGGTAGGGGAATCAAAAACAAGACATAGGTGAAAGGTGTGAATTTTAAAAGGGATGCCTGTATATTTCCTTCCCTTTAAACTCGTTGGGTTCACATGAATCCTTATCACACCATGTAACATTTTTTTTAAAAAGTAAAATAAAAATGTGTGGGGCTATTATTACAAGTCACTTACACAGTCAGAAAATCTGTTACACCACTGGTGCTAAAGGTGTATCAGCAAAAGTAAAACTAGAAAGGAAATGCTAAGTTCCCCTGTATTATGCGTTGTGTCTGTGTAATCTTAAGTGAACATCATGTTCTTTGGATGTTTTCTAGAGGATGTGAATCTTATTGAACTATTTTAAGTTTTGAAGAAATTCATATTCTTGTTGCTTTAGGATTTCCTCTTTCCGTCAAGTTTTTAGAAATATTCTCTGTCATGTGCCTTTGAAAGTCTGACTGTCAAAAAAAATATGGGCTACATATGAGAAAAGTAAACGTGTCTACATTACTCAGCAAGATGGAAGAAAACGAAGCAATTAATCTTTCTGTAAAACGTCCTTGCCCAGATCATGGTGAAGACCAATGTGAGCAAGAACATCATAAAAAGACCAAACTTTCAGAACCTTGTGCTTCTAATCCGTCTACGTTTTGCAAACATACTGAGAGTATTGAAAGTGGTTTGCAGGCCGTTTCTTCCAGCCAAGATGAAAATAATGGAAAAAGCATTGTGGAAGAAGCAGATGCCGTGCTTCAGGAGGACAAAGAAGGCGATGGAGACAGCTTTGCTGATATGATGAAACACGGCTTGGTTGAGCAGGATGTTGGAATCACAAAGTTTGTCAGCATTCATGAAGGCTTCTCAGGAATACTAAAGGAAAGGTAAAGATAAGTGTAGATTGTATTTCATAAAACTGAAATTAAATTAAACAGCAAGATTCATTATGTAGACAAAAAATGCTGGAGAAACTCAACGGGTGAGGCAGCATCTATGAAGAGAAGGAATTGACGATGTTTCGGGTCGAGACCCTTCAGACCGATGTCGGGTGTGTGGGAAAAAGAAAGGAAGTAGGCGGAGACAGTAGGACTTGTGGGAGAACTGGAAGGGCGAAGGGAAGGAGGGAGAAAGAAGGGCTATCTAAAATTAGAGAAGTCAATGTTCATACCGCTGGGGTGTAAACTACCCAAGCGAAACATGAGGTGCTGTTCCTCCAACTTGCGCTGGGCCTCACTCTGGCAATGGAGGAGGCCCAGGACAGAAAGGTCAGATTGCGAATGGGAGGGGGTTGAAGTGCTGAGCAACTGGGCGATCAAGTTGGTTAAGACGGATTGAGCGGAGGTGTTCAGCGACGCGATCGCCGAGCCTGCGCTTGGTTTCGCCGATATAGAGAAGTTGACATCTGGAACAGTGGATGCAGTAGATGGGGTTGGAGGAGGTGCAGGTGAATCTCTGCCTCACCTGGAAAGACTGATTTGGTCCTTGGATGGAGTCGAGGGGGGAGGTAAAGGGACAAGTGTTGCATTTACTGCGGTTGCAGGGAAAAGTACTCGTGGAGGGGGTGGTTTGGGTGGGAAGGGACGAATTGACCAGGGAGTTATGGAGGGAACGGTCTCTGCGGAAAGCAGAAAGGGGAGGAGATGGGAAGATGTGGCCAGTAGTGGGATCCCGTTGGAGGAGGCGAAAATGTCGGAGGACTACATGTTGTATGCAACGGCCGATGGGGTGAAAGGTGAGGACAAGGGGGACTGTCCTTGTTACGAAGAGGAGGAGCAAGAGCGGAGCTGCGGGATATAGAGGAGACCCCGGTGAGAGGAGGGGATTCATTATGTGTTTTGCATAAAGACATTTCCAATTTGTTTTATTAAATTTTGTTTTTTAACAAACGTTCTTGCTTTTTTTTACAATTCGCTCTAGTTAAAATATATAACAAATAAACATTTTAATGGCTTTATCTCTAAAACCTAGTTTTGAGTAGAAATTAACTTTTGTTAATTAAATGACCACAGAATAGTACAGCGCAGGAACATAACCTTTGGCTCACGATGTACGTGTCGAACATAATCCCTTCTGCCTGCACTTGATTGATATCCCTTCATTCTCTGCATATTCAAGTGCTTATCTAAAAATCCTCTTAAACTCCACTATTGAATCTGCTATCACCATTATCTCTGGCAGCACGTTCTTGGCACCTACTACTCAGTGCAAAAAAAACTGTGCACATCTCCTTTGAACTTTGTGTCTCTCATCTTAAGTATTTGACTCGACACCTGAGTAAAAGCGAGTTCGGTATTCCGACTGCCCATAGGTCATTCGCTATAAACATTCTCGGCAACGGTGGTGCTGCGTTGTGTGCAGGCTTGTGTTTCGTTCGGGGTCGGGCCCAGCTCTCCGTCGCTGCGGGTGCTGTTGAGTTGCTGCTGAGCTGTCCCCGTCTCTTCCCGGGTGTCCCGTCCCTGTCCGGGGTGGCCCTGGGTTGGCAGGGTGGCCCCGGACTTGCAGCCAGCACTGCAGCCGCTGACTCTAGCTCGGCTCTGCCTGTCCCGCCGGGTTGGCTAGCAGCACTGGACTGGCGGAGTCGGGCACGGCTCCCCGTCGCTGCGGGCGCTGTTGCTGCTGAGCCGTCCCCGTCCCCTCCCGGGTGTCCCATCCCTGGCCGGGGGTGGCCCAGGGTTGGCGGGGCGGCCATGGACTTGCAGCCGACATTGCAGCCGCTGGCTCCAGCTCGGCTCTGCCTGTCCTGCCGGGTTGGCCGGCAGCCCTGGACTGGCGGGGTTGGGTCGCTGCGGGCGCTGTTGAGTTGCTGCTGGGCCGTCCCCGTTCCCTCCCGGGTGTCCCGTCCCTGTCCGGAGGTGTCCAACAGCACTTGCGGCGCCGGGGACCCGGGTTCGATCCTGGCTGCGGATGAGGCGCGGATCTGTGTGCCGAGAATGTCTCTCCACCAGTATAGTCTCTCCCTCTGTCTCCCACTCGCATCTGCCCCCGCTCTCCCCGACCTGGCAACCCCGTTCCTCAGATTAAATATAGTTTTACACATAAATCATGAATAAAGATAAGAAGTTACATGCAGTTTATGCAGCCAGCGCTTTGTTCGCTTTTTCTTTATAGCGAGTGACCCTTGACAAATCCCATGATTCCTTGTGTTTTTCAGAATACCGAACTCGCTTTTCTGTCTACCCTATCTATGCTGTTTACTATTTTATTAACAGCTATCAGATATTTCCTCAACCTCTGACATTGCAGACAAAACAATCCAAATTTGTTCAAACTCTCTTTACAGCTAATGCATTCTAATCAAATCATAATCTTGTAAACCTCTTCTGCACCTTCTCCAATACCACAATATCCTTCCTGTAATAGAGTGACCAGAGCTTCATACAATAGATCAAGTGTGACTTAACCATAGTTTTATAAAGCTACAACTTGTCTTCTTGACATTTATACTCAAGGCCCCGACCGATTATGGCATGCATAACATGTGCCCTCTTTCCCACTCGCTCTATCTATTTGTGTTGCCACTTTCTGGGAGCTGAGGACTTGGACCCCAAAGTTCCTCTGTACATCAATGCTGTTAAGGGTTCCACCATTAACTTGATTAGGTTTCCACTTACATTTGACCTTCCAAAGTGCAAAGTCACCATGGGATCCCATGCATCTTAAAATTCTGGATCTGCTATGAGGCATCTTGTCAAATGCCTTGCTAAAATTCATTTAGACAACATCCATTGCTCTACCCTCACCAATCACCTTCATCACCTCCTCAAAAAACCCAATCAATTTCGTTAGACATGACCTGTCCTTACAGTCACTAATTAGCCCATTCTCTTCCAAAAGCAAGTAAATCCTAACGCTACGATTCCTCTTCAATAGTATGTCACAGTGAGAATGTACAAACTCCGTACAGACAACGCCTTCAGGATCGAACCGGGGTCTGACATTAAGCAGCAATTCCACGGTGCATTGAGTGAATATGTTGTGGTCCAATTTATGCCTTTGCTTTTCAATATGGATAATATTTTTTCAGTGATTTAAAATCATATTGTGCAATATCTAACTACATTCAGATCAAAACTGTATAATCTGTTTCAACATAGATATTGCTTGGAGAAACTTTTCAAATGAAGTATTGTCAATATGTAATTTTTTTTAGTTTATGTTTCTTAAATATGATTTGTGCTGAGATGAGTTACTATATGGTAATAGAATATTATTGTCTTTGTCTTTAGATTGTACAATTTCCTTTGTTCATTCACTCAAATCTCCTTAACTATTGGTTTTAAGAAATACACCCCACGCAATTGATTGTGAGCATCTGGGATAATGATGAACTCTGAACATCGGCATTCCCTGTCTCATTGAAAATGGATGCAACGGCATAATGAAGAGAATCTTTAAAATAAGGAAGTAAAATTGATATTGATTTATAATTTTCTGCACTTTTATCTCATACAGGTATTCCGATTTTGTTGTGCATGAAATAAACAAGGAAGGAAAGGTAGTTGTTCTGGATGATTTGTCTGTACCAAATGATGACGATGAGGTAAGAACTTTCAGCCCAGACGTTATTGCTTGTCAACAATGATAGACAAGTAATTGTGCACAAAAGGACATTGAAGCATGTAATGGTAACTATATTTGACTGCTAATTTGTAATACTAGCCACACACAAAGTATCATATGAGGGATAATTATCAAAAATGGATTTGCTTCATTCTCTCCACCACTTTTGTAACATGTGCCATCAACAAAATGTACTGTAGTAACTCACCCAGGCTATTCTGACAACACCTCATAAAAGTCCTTGATCTCTCCCTCCCAGAAGGATAAGAGCAATGAGTAAGTGGGTAGCACAATCTACAGGTGCCCCTCCAAGTTGTCCACCTCCAAACTTGGAAATATATCACTGGTCGTTGGAATATATCGTTGGAATTCCCTGCTCAACAATGTTATGGAGTAACTTAACCAGAAGGTTACTCACTACCTCCTTCTCAAGAGCAAGTGGGAATGGGTGATAAAAGCTGGGCTTACTGGCAAAATATAGATTCTGAAAATGAACATATATAAAAAGTAAATTTGCTGAATTTTTTGTTTGATATCAGCATTGTTTAATATGAAACAAGTGATCTTAGTTCTTACATACTTATTGGACAGGTTTTGGAACTGAAGATGCATAAATAAGTCCTGATAGTTAAGTATTGTACTGTTGTGTGTCTGAAACATAGAAGGGTAAAGGGCCTGTCCCACTGTACGAGTTTACCCAAGAGCTCTCCCGAGTTTAAAAAAAATCAAACTCGTGGTAAGTACTTAGAATGTACGTAGCGGGTACGTCGGAGCTCAGGACGTCTCTTAGCGGCTCGTAACGCTAACGGCAGGTACTCGGGAAACGCGGTAAGTTTGAAGTTTTTTCAACATGTTGAAAAATGTCCACGAGAGCTCCGAGTATCTACGAGCGGCTATTACCGTAATTCTCCGAGTTCGAATCAGGAGAAACTCGGTAGAACTCTTGAATTACCTCATACAGTGGGACAGGCCCTTAAAGGCAAATATATTATGTAATATCCATATGTAATTAATTTTGTATACTGCTTGATACTAAAATGACATTGTTTATGATTTACTTAGGATTCGGTTTATTTTGTGTGTGTGAGGCAAGGCTAAAAGCCCTGTCCCACGGTACGAGTTCAATCCAAGAGCTCTCCCGAGTTTGCCCTGATTTGAACTCTGAAATTTACGGTAATGGCCACTCGTCGGTACTCGGGGCTCTCGTGGACATTTTTCAACATGTTGAAAAATCTTCACGAGTCTTCCCGTGCTTACCTGCCGTTAGCGAGTCTTCCCGAGTACCTGCCGTTAGCGCTAAGAGACGTCCCCGAGCTCTGAAGTACCCGCTATGTTCATTCTCCGTGCTTACCACGAGTTTATTTTTTTTAAACTCGGGAGAGCTCTTGGAATGAACTCGTACCATGGGACAGGGCTATTAGCCAAAGTTGCTCATGGGTGAACCAAAGTGATAGTGAGGAAAATAAGTTTTAAATGACACAAACAATTGCTATATTTCTCATTGAACCCAACCAAACTTAAACAAATTGATTTGCAATTATCTACATTTGACACAATCTCCTGACTTGGAAAACATTGCTGATCATTCATGATTATTCAACACCCTTCCTGAGAACAGTACCTTCACCAGAGGGACTGTAACAGTTGTAAAAGTGGTAGATCACTGCGTTCTCATGGACAGTTATGTGTGGACATTAAATGCTGTCCTTGTCAGAGATGTCCAGATCCCTTGAATGAATAAAAACATTTCTGATATTCACCGATGCTCCCCATAAATTATTCAAAATTGTCTCATTTTTATGCATTTGATCAATAAATAGCGTGATTTTTTTTTTGGCAGCCACAAAGGAAGTGCTCAGCAAGTGCAAATACTTTCCTAGAGAAGAAACAAAAAGGCCTAATTTCAGTGCAGGAAGCGATCAACAAACTGTCTTGTTTGCCATCGAAGCACACTGCGAGAAACCTTTATAGGAAATAGATGTCGAGAAAAAGACACATGCTATTTAATTTTTCTTACCTCAATGTTTCTCTTCTTCCCTCTTCCTGGTGATTGTGCGGTAAATGTTGGTTGTATAAATGATTTTGTGACATTTTTAATCATCTTTTAGGAACCTTCAGAGGACATTTTTTCTGTCTTGTCTTCTCAAGATAAAGAACGTTTGGAAGATCTTCAACTTTTTAAAAATAAGGAAGATTCTGTGATGATTGAGGTATGGATCAGTATTATTACATATTTAAGGGTTTTCAGGCCATTCAGTCTAGCTGTTCTGTGCTATATAAAATTATGAGAGGCATAGATGGGGTAAATAGTCAATCTTTTTCCCAGAGTGAAACAGTTACATACTAGAGAGCACGGCTTTAAAATCAGAGGGGGAAAGTTTAATGGAGATGTGCAGGGCAAGTTGTTTACACCAAGGTGCCTGAATGCACTGCCAGGGGTAGTGGGAGAAGCGTTTAAGAGGCACATGGATATGGAGGAATGTGGATCACGTGCAAGCAGAGGAGATTAGTTTAAATTTGGCATCATATTTGACACAGACATTGTGGACTGAAGACCCTGTTCCTGTACTGGTTCTATGTTCTACATGCGTGTAGTACTCCAGCACTTGGAGGACTCCAGCTCTTTGTTTATTAAACAAAATTCTTAAGTGGTTCGATAGCAAAGTTGCAAGGATAGTTGTTCTAGTGCCTGAGCTTACTTTTCAAAATAAAGAGTTAGCTATTCTGTACAAAATACATTTCTTCATTGGTTTACAGATAAATAGATATTTGAATATTTTAGATGGTAATGCAGAAAATTGTTGTTAAGGAAAAGATTGCCATGATCGTGTCAAATGAGGAGCAGATACGTGGCCATATATGTGACTCCAGTGATTTCTTACACATATATTAAAATCTTATCCCCCAAGTACCAGACAAGAAAATGATCATGTTGTTCTTACCAAGTGCTGGTTAAAACGGAGCAAGTTGCTATTTTTGTTTGAATTCTTTCTCTTTAAAATATTTTTAAAAATTCTAAACAGGTTGTTGAAGATACTAAAGAAAAAAGAACAGTTATTCATCAAGCTGTGAAGAGTCTATTTCCTGGACTTGAGACTAAGACTGAAGAAAGAGAGGGAAAGAAATTTATCATAGCTTACCATGTTGCTGGGAGGACTGCATTGGCAAGTAAGTTTTGTGCTGTGGTAGATCTTTGTGGATTTACCACAAGGAGAGATAGAACCATCACAGGAAAAGTGAATTTTTATGAAAACTCAAGTCCCAAAAATGCTTGCCTTAAACATTAAATTAGACTTTGTATAAAGCGAATGATTTGCTATCTTGGATCATTTACACTTTTGTAATTGAGTTTTTGCTTGACTGGATGCTTCTCATGAATATATAAAATTTATGGAATGTTTTTGTTTAAATTATGGATAAACATTTTTGTGTAATCTTGAAAAAATATTCAATATGCTGTTCTTCAGAATGCATAGCTGTTCCTTAATTTTGCTCGAATCCAAGCTGTTAATTTTTGTTTACAGTTTTTGCATGTAACATGCATGTATTTGTTCCTTGGTCATGCATGTGTATGTTTTCAAATAATTTACTATATCCCTGGTGAAGATGTGATATTTTTACAAATCTAGTTTTCCTAGTTTTAAACAACAAGCTCAATGTTAAATATCAATTGGGTCTTGTGCATTGAATCTCCAGCAAAAGTAAAGTGGAACATGTGCAGCAGCTCAAATGTTCTGCAGACCCTGTAGGTCTGATGACATAATATTTTGTTACAAAATAGGCATTTAATATATACTGCACCCTGATGAACCTGAAACAATGGCTCTGGAATATAAATGATAAACTTTTGATTCAAAATGCATTTCTAAGTGAGTCAACTACACTGGTTTGTTCAAAATAATTTGACTTTAGTTTTTGGTCTTGCAAATTTGATGAGGCTGAAATGCAGATATTATATTAGAAAGGGAAGTCTCTCCATAGAGTGGAGCTGTACCCTGTTCATCTATGAATGTTAGGTTGTGTAACTTAAAGTTTAGATTGATTGTCAAGCGAATTCTAGCAATATAACTCTATTGTCTTCTTTAGGGGAAGTTACAGAGTAGTGTTTTTGTGAAAACTGGAATTGACAACATAATTCTGTTCGTTTAAAGGTTCCTGTACCATTTGGAAATGATCAATAGAATCCTGAAATCATTGGATTGAAGCTAATTTAATTTTGTTTGTTGGTGATATTGTGATGTAGTTTTCATCATCAATTAGCCTTGCTTCTTGGTGAATTAGCCAGCCAGTTGTCACCTTCCAATATGGTGCTAGCTAAACCATAAATATGAGTCAAACAGTACAGTATAAGTAATCAGTTCTATGTAACATGTTGCTAATGTAGAAGTCCATCTTGTAATACATGTGAGAGCTAGATTTATGGATAAGATCTGGGTGGTACAGAAGTTAACGAGATGTTGCCCCAGAATTAATGGGATTTGTCTCCAATTTATCAAAATGGTCGCCTTAAGTGCATGTAAGTCATCTAAGAAGTGGATCTGGGATGTGGGATTTAATATAAAACTAGACCAAGTGCAGGTTGGGTCTGCTCCCCCAACACACCCGTTCCCTACCCGTAGCCCCCATGAGAGGTGTGGTCCTCCAACTCAAGCCATTCCCGAACGTAAGTGAAGCTGATCATTTTTTTAAACTTTAATCAGTAATAAGTCGAGAAATAAAGCATAAAATGTTCAGTGAAGGTGTTCTCTGCCTAGAGGGGAAAAATGTGAATCAGAATATGTAACAATCTTGTGAAAGTTGGCATTTTTAAAGCTTTAATTGCGAATAACGTGAAATATAGGATAAAATCTTCAGTGAAGCTGATCACTGCTAGCTGAGCCATCGTGACGTCATCAGTGAAAGCTGGTCGTTTTAAATTTAAAGTCTTTTGATGTTTTTAAACTTCTTGCTTACTTTTACTCAGTAATAAGTTGAGAAATAAAGCATAAAATGTTCAGTGAAGGTGCTCTCGGCCTCGAGGGGGAAAATGTCAATCAGAATATTTTAAAATGTAATCGTCACCGCGTAGTGTTTTTACGAAGATTGTAAAGCCAACCATATATACACACACATATACACACGTACAAGATCAGACTTTTAATAAGTACTAGACCAAGTGTTGGATCTGCTCCCCCAACGCACCCGTTCCCTACCCGTAGCCCCCTCGGGAGTCTGAAATATTCAGTGAAGCTGATTACTGCTAGCCGAGCCATTGTAACGTCATCAGTTGAAGCTGGTCGTTTTAAATTCAGTCTTGATTTTTAAAAACTTTTAATCAGTAATAAGTCGAGAAATAAAGTATAAATTTTTCAGTGAAGGTGATCTCTGCCTAGAGGGGAAAATGTCAATCAGAATATGTAAAAATGTAATCGTTACCGCGTAGTGTTTTTGGGAAGATGTAAAGACAACCACATATACACACACATATACAAACGTACAAGATTAGACTAATAAGTATATGATAATGTAGTTCGGTGTGGATTCAAGTAAAGACAAGACAAACTGCTTTTAATTTCATCAGGCATAATTTAGTCAAGGAAGAGTTGCTGAAGAGGCATAATCTGTATTTATGGGTAAAGCACATACCTGGTCTTGACAACATTAAGCTACTTTCCAATTAAAGATTATAAAACCTGTTACTCAAAAATATTAATGAGTACAAAAGTTGAAATATTAAAAGCTTAACATGTGAAATCAATAACTATTGAGTTGGCAATTCAACCTTTTAATTCCTTTCCAACCATTTTGTAGATGCCTGATCTCTGATGAATGTTCAGAGGATCGTGACTATGCTCCTTTTAATTGATTTCTCTACGACTTTTTGTAAATTAGCAAATAAATTTGTTTACCCCTTGGTTTCCATGTAAATTTAAAGTAGAAAGTTGGAAAATATTTGAAGTACTGTGTATCTGAGAATTCCTCTAGGATAAATTCCATGCACTGGTTTACAATCAATGAATGTAATAGTGTTGCTAAAATCCTAATTTTAGTTTAGTTTCGAGAAACCGCATGGAAACAGGCCCTTCAGCGGTAGAGTTGCTGTCTTACAGCGCTTGCAGCGCCGGTGTCCCGGGTTCGATCCCGACTATGAGTGCTGTCTGTAATGAATTTGTACGTTCTCCCCGTGACCTGCGTGGGTTTTCTGCGAGATTTTCGGTGTCCTCCCACACTCCAAAGACGTGCAGGTTTGTAGGTTAATTGGCTTGGTATAAATGTAAATTATTCCTAGTATGTGTAGGATGGTGTTAATGTGCGAGGAGCGCTGGTCGGCGCGGACCCGGTGGGCCGAAGGGCCTGTTTCCGCACTGCATCTCTGAATTAAAAAGCCCACTGAGCGCCAAACGTCAATCACCCATTCACACTATTTCTATGGTTCGCTCGTGTGTCAGACGACGCGTAGCTCTCTGTTGGCTTCTGTCGTCATCCAACATGTTGACAGAATTGGTCGCCCGACGCGTCACAGAGGGCATCGTGTCGTCGTTTCAGAGGATCGCCACGAGGAGGCTTCTGTCATGATCCCCAGTTCTGTGGTAACCCACTTTCTCATCCATTCCCTACACACTATAGACAATTTACAGTGGTCAATTGATCTACCAATTTGCATGTTTTGGGGACATGGGAAGAAACCAGAGCATCCAGAGAAAACCCTCGTGCTCATAAGGAGAACATTCAAACTCCATAGACAGCATCCAAGGTCAGGATCGAGCCCCAGGTCTCTGGATCTATGAGGCACCAGTAAATTATACAAATTTACTGTCCTAAATGCGTATAATTTTTTATAAAGTTGATGACTCTACAATTCCTAATTTGTTGACTTGAAAAGTTACAGATGCTGAAATCTTGAATAAAAGACAAATTGCTGGAGGAATTATGTGGGTCAGGCAGCATCTATGGCAGGAATGGACATTCAACGTTTTGGATCCTTCTTTAGACTGATGGAGTAGGAGGGATAAATAGGAAAAGAGAGATGGGAGTAGGGCAAACTCTGGGAATTGATAGGTAGATGCAGGTGAGGGGGCTGAAAGATGGGCGGAAGAACAGCAGCTCCGTTTAGTTAGCTCACAGCCCACGATATTAATATTGAATTCTCCAATTTCAAGTGATAACTCTTCCCCCTGCACACATTTCCCCATCACCCTAGTCAGCCTGCTCCTTTCCCCTCCTGTGCACAATCATCTCCTGTACCTGTCCCATATTTCCCTTTCATTCCTCCCTCTTTCACCTCTCCACTATCCCATTCCATCCATATTCATCCCTCTGGTGTTACATTTCACACCTCCTCTTTCCTCATCTGACAATGTTTTCACCTTTAGCCCATCTCACCTGTATCCATCTACCACTTACCATTCTTTATCCTCATTATAGTATGAATCGGGCAGATTACTGAGTGGAGAGGGATATTACAATGAAGACAACAATAGTGGGTAATGCACCAAAGCATTCAGAAGCATCGTTTGAACTGTGTAACAGTTGGATCTTTGGTGGATAAATAATATCCATGGTTGTGTGTAAGGCAAAGTGAAAGATAAACTGATAAACACAAGCAGCTTTTATAACTTTGGAAATCAAAGTAAGGCAGCTTGTTTGAAAAAAATATAAACCATAGTTCAGATCTACAGTTCTTATTACTCGTGGTGAATGTGCTCTGGCAGTGACTTACTGCTGTTTTGTACATTTCATTTAGGAGGAAATTGCTTGTGCGTAAACTGTATCGTACCATCTTTAGTACTGAGTGCCTTTATGGACCTAGTTGGTTGATATTCATTGGCTGTTGAAGCCTTGCAACAAAATTGAATCTGGTTTGAATGTATGCCAAGGAGATAACAAAGCTGTTTCCATTCACTGAACTGGATTGTAAGGTATTTAATTAATGGCTCTGGTACATTCAACTAACTTGGCATTGATGCTTGTAATAATTGGTGTATTAATCATTTGGACAGATATTGTGTCTTTTTTAATAAACTGCTTTTAAACCATGATGTCAGCAAATTTGCAGTAGCAGGATGTTCTATTAACTAATCCTTGTGCATATGGTTTAGAGTTTGCTGTTAATAACACAATCCAAGCTTATAATGTTGTGGCACCAAATGTTACTAACCTGTTTTTACCAGGTTTTTGTGTTCACCAAACTCAGCATAAAAAAAATGTATTGTTTGGTTAAGAAAGTGTCTATGTATCCATAATTTGTTGTTTTTATTGATCTTCTTTCCACTCCAGTTCTCAAGGTGCTGAAGATGGTAGGGTGGAGTAAAGTAACATAGGTGCTTATCCATGTAACCATTCTTTGTATGTGAGAAGCGGCAGACCTTTTGGCTACTGGAAGCTCAATCAATCCTTGATAGGTATTTCATCCAGCATCAGTTATTGAGTTGACAAATGGTTGAGGGAATCCTGGCTATTTCTCCTTATTTCATGCAGTTCTCAGCTACATCAATAGTAATTGGATGCAGCATTCTGAATTATGCAGCGGGTAAATTATCCTTGCATCACACTGTTATTCTGCAGTTTTACCAGGTTGTCTGAGCCTGTGCAGGCATAATGTGATGTGAGCTTTGTGCTCTGACTATCCATTTCTATCCCATTCATTCAATAGCCTCCCACCATTGGTTTTCAGGTGCATGGCATGGTCTAATATTTCATGAAAAATATTCTAAAATCGGAAATAAAACCACGGAAAACAAACATTTTTTGAAAGGGAAGGATAAATCATATTAGGCACTAGATTATCATCGAAGTTGAGTGGAATGATGTTCATAGTAGACAATGCATAAATCATAAAAGTATGATAAGCGAATATTTTTCTAAAGATCAAACATCCACTAACCACATATGACAGGAAATGGCCATTGTAACAAAAGGCACATTATGCCCGTGTTTTTGACCTTGTATGATTATACCACTGGTCTGCTTTATTTGGAAAATGTGTGAATTAATTGCACTATACAACCAAGAAACAGTGTATATGTTTGGGAATGAGACTTGCTACTAGTATGACCTTACAGTTGATTAATGCACGAGAGTAATGGGAACAGTTTGAATAACAGCCTAATGACCTTTCCTACTGGCATATTTTGCACATTCGTAGCTGCAATTCCTGCATGACCATTTGCAATACACCCACACTAGAATGCTGTTCTACAAATTGAATAATGTTCTGTTTATACTTCTTATGCTTTTCAATGATTGGACAGAGGTCAAAGCAGCAGGTAAGATGTATTTCAATCCACTGAATAAAAAGTCAGCCATTCTTTTCAGTGTCCCAAACTAAAGATTGTGATATGAGGCTGTTAATTAGAAACACTTTTCTATGGATGACCTTTGCATAAAAAAACTAAATTCTTCCATGATCATCAATACACAGAACAAATTGTGGGATGCGTAATGATTACATTTGGTGGATTGTTTTTGTGTTGCTGACTTTATACTGGTTGTTGTAATGTTTTGATCTGATGTTGCTGAGAAATATGTAGCTTTAGTGTTGGCTTCAGGTAAATATAACATTTGGTTGCTAAGGTACAACTGTTTGTCATATGGGAGGTAATACAATACTCAATTGAAAACAGGTGAGCTGGAATGATGCATATTTGTTGCACAGTTGATTGAATTACAATCTATTATTAAGAAACACAAAGCAAGCTTCATGCTTTGAATGAGCGGTATTTTAAGGAATGTTCAGACAATTCACTGGAAAATTAATTTTCAACTGCCTTGCACTCAGTAATTTAACAGATTTCCATTGGATTGTTAATTGAAAAATCTGTTTGTCACAAAAGAAATAAAAACTTTTTGTCTTATGGTGGAAAAAAAATAGGATAACATATAAATTTGACACGGTTTTAATGATTTGGGGTTAGCAAATGTTAATTTTCTGTGTTTTCTTAAACTTTCAAACTGCATAGTAAATCACTGAGTTTTGTGTTTTGTTATTTGTATTTTGAAATAGAATTTAATTTACTTCAGTTAACGTGCTGCTTTTAAAACAACATTTTATTATATAAATTTGAATTACAGGGCATATTATTATTGGCAAACGTCAAAATATTTTGGTAAAAATAAATTCACACCAACGATCAACTGAGGGAGTGACTTTTTTTTAATGGTTGGTGTTTGAAGTGGGATGTGAACTGGGATGCTAGGAGATTTGTTTTCTCTGCATTCCCCTGAACTACAAAGTGCGGAGTGGAATCATGTTTTAACATTTCACCCAAAGGATGGTACCTCAGATAATCCATATTCTCTCAGTATTATCATGAGGTACTGTGATCCTGGGATTCAACTCCAGAATAGAATTTAAAGCAATGGCTTTTTGACACAGGCAAATATAAACACTAGTTTCAGCATTATGCTAACCATTGCTTCTATGCATAGACCCCATATTATGTAGCAAGAAGTATGAATCAAAGTTTTTTGTTGAAACATGACTGATTCTGCAGAACGTAAAGTTGAACAAAATAGAAAAATTAATTTCTATGAGATTTTATACCTTTCCATTTATCAGCTAATATAAAGTTAATAGTTTAGTTTAGACTTACAGCGTGGAAACAGGCCCTTCGGCCCACTGAGTCCGCGTCGACCAGCGATCCTCACACGCTAACACTATCCTACACACACTAGGGACAATTTACAATTTGACTGAAATCAATTAACCTGCTACAAACCTGTACATCTTTGGAGTGTGGGAGGAAACCGGAGCACCTGGAGAAAACCCACACAGCTCATTCATGCTCCGTACAGACAACACCTGTGGTTAGGATCGAACCCAGGTCTCTGGTGCTGTAAGGCAGCAACTCTACTGCTGCACCATAAAGTTAATACTGTGTCTCATGAAATTTTTTCAAAAAAATGTATGCTAAAGTCTGCAATAAAACTCTCAGACATCATCTGTGGAAAGAGAAACAGTTAGTGTTTTGGGACTGATAAGAATACTAGAATTGAAACATTAACTGTTTTGCTTTCCCCCCGATGCTAATGCTACCTGATTTTGTGCTTTTTAATATGGCATTTAACATTCTTTAACTTTGTTTGATAACATTTGTTTTGACCTGTATACAGGTTTAACAGTCGATAAACAAGTTCCATACCATATGCAGGGAATTTTGCTTGGGCGTATTTTACTAACTAAGGTTTAAAAATAATGCACTTGAATAAAAAATAAGCATTTCTGAGGGTTGTGAAAAACCAGGGTGTGGGTCTAATTTGATAGCTCTTCCACAGGCAAACCATGTGGCAGTTTCTGGTACTGCATCATTCTATGCAGTTGTGATAGATGTACAAATATGGCAAATATTGGTTTCCAAGAGAAAGCAGAGCAAGTTACAGAATTCACCCCTGAATTCATAGACCCACAGGCATAGACATCATGAAATCCATAGATTAATAACAGAATTTGACTTCAATTGCTTTAAAACAGATGAAGCATGTTTTGTGAACTAAAATGAGTGAATATTTCTTATGATTTGCCTTTGATTTCTGATTGCAAATTAAATTTGAGAAATTCATCGGGTTCTCTCCTGTGGTTACAAATTATTAATTACTTGATTAATATTTTGTGGCATGCAAACTCTTACTATTTTGGAAATAGTCATTGGGGGTAAAAGAAAATTGACTTTTTCCAATGATGTTTATTGAGGTTAATCAACATCTTTTCTTCCCCCCCCCCCCCCCCCCCCCAAAGATCCAAGAAAACATTCATGGCCAAAAAATAGGGGAAGCTACTGTCATTTTGTGCTATATAAGGAAAACAAAGATACAATGGATGCCATTAATGTGTTGTCTAAATTCCTAAGGTATGTGGAGTTGTCTGTTGTTCCATAACTTTCTATTTACAGTTTTGTATGTATTAATGAGATATTTCGCAGATCTTGTTTTATCATAAAACAATTAAGGTAGATTAAACACGTATGCAAAATTGTAATGTTTTGGAGAGGTAGAATGAATAAAACAAAATGGATTGAACAGGATTACAGGTTAAGAGAAATTAATGGAGGAAAGTCATGGAGGAATGGGGTGGAAGGGGAGATGATTGAGAGTGGGTAACCAATTAATCTGGGATGGAAGCTTGGTGAAGAAGAGGAAAAACTGGCATTGAAGAAATGGAGAACATGGAAAGGCAGGGAGATTACCTCTGCTGGGATCAAACACTGTAGGAATGGAGGGGGAACCAAGCAGGGAATCATTTCCTGATGTGATAATTGTTCATGTTTGCCTTCAATGCTCCATCTGTTGCTGAACAGGGAGTGAATCCACCCTTCCTGTGAAAATCTAGTTTTAAGGGGAAAGCAGTGTTATTGAAGTGCTTGAGTAAGTAAAACACAAAGTAACTCAGGGGGTCAGGTAGCCTCTGTGGAGGAAATGGATAAGTGACGTTTCAGGTTGTGATCCTTCTTCAGACTGATTGTAGAAGGGGAGAAAAAACAGGAAATGAAGTGGGGGGGGGGGGAAAACAAAGCCTGGCAATTGACAGGCGGATACAGGTGAAGAGGGCAGACGGGTGGACAAAGGCGAGAGATGGAAAGGGGATTAAAGGATAACAGATAAGGAGAGAGAAAAGTAATGTAAAGCTAGAGAGTGGGATATAGGTAAAGGTGGGGGGGGGGGGGAGGATTGATAATGAGATAAATGGGTGGGGGGCACAGAAAAGGAATGGGGATGTTATTTCAACTTGGAGGATTCAGTGTTCATATTGTTGGGTTCTAAGCTCAAACCTGAATTATTGATTTGAGCCAAGTCTAGATCACCAGTATCCTTTGCCTTAAGCAATGGAGAAAATTGTAATAAAACCATTTTTATTTCAACCTGGGATTCTGCATTTAAAACAATTCTTGGTATGAAAACAAAGTATTTTCTTTCAATGATTTCCTTTATCTGAGAAACTTCCTGTTTCAATATTATTTCTTCAGAGTCAAACCAAACATATTTTCATACATGGGGACCAAAGATAAAAGGGCTATAACTGTTCAAGAAATTGCAGTTGTAAAGTAAGTATTGATATTCAATAGCTTATATTTATTAAGCTATTAGAGCAACAAACTTTCTAGTCTTTTTTTTTCTCCCTCGGATTTTCATTCATACTGGATTGTTGTTGATAAAGAGTAGTGAAGCTACAGGCACAAAGGAAGTGCATATTCGCTGGATTAGCAGTAAGTATGGTTTCATATAGCATGCTGACATTTGAAATCAAGCCCGTAACATCGCCAGCAGGAAAGTGCTTCTTTTAAGACTGTCTTCAAAACCTTACTTGTTACTTGCCAGTAAAAACTTTCAGGGCTCCATGGCATTTTAGCAGACATTGCTGTTGACTTTGAGAGATTTAATGTAAAAAAATAATCAGCAAGGTTCAGTGCCTTCATCAGAAATGCTTTAATGTTGTGATACACATGTGTAGCCACAATTGGCCAGCTGATTAGTTTGGCTGTAGTGAATTATGCGCCATCACGAATGCGTGAATTAAAAGTCTGTCAAAGGGTTGTGGATGTCTATGAATGTCTCTGATATGTACAAACATTAAACCATATTCAAAATTATAATAAAAATAATTATGCTTTAAAATGATTAAATTTTACAATTAATTTAATTCAAATACAAATTGTTGGGGCATTTAAAAAATAGTTCTTAAGAGAACAATTAAATACTTTTAAATTAACTGTAACAAAAATATAAATTCAGTCAAGGGCATTCTTTCTCATCGAATTAAGTAGTGTCATTCTATGTCCACTGAGCATGGGTCTTCTCGCTTTGCTGCTTGACTCCCCAAGGACTTCTCAGGACTCCTCTATGACTCTACAAGCATAAACGTAGGAATTAAAGATATATTGGTGCGTCACTAGCTAAGGAAATGAGAGGCATACCTTGAATGAGAGGTTCATTCATGCTTCCAGTGGAAATTGAATTTATTTAATGAAAGGTTATTTTTAATTTATTGATCAAAAATTGTGTACTTTAGGTGTGTTTTCAATATTGATAACATTTCAAGTGATATGGGAATGTGAAATTTTGTAACCTATCAGTATTTGGAAAAAAATTGCATAAGTTGACTATCTCCTTCATGTACCTAAAATTTTCCTACAGAATCACAGCACAGAGACTTTCACATCTGAACAAATGTTTAATGAACTTCAGGCTAGGGAACTTCAGTTATAAAAAATATCCCTTAAAGTTGGGAGAATTGCAAGGAAATCATTTTACAGTTGTTCTAAGGTAAGATTGTTAAGGAAATTTAAGACAATTCTATTATAGATTGTGTTAATTGATCTCAAGAAGAAATTAGCCTTATTTCTTTAAAATCCTTGCATTTCAAACAGATGCAGGATAATGGTTAATCTGTTAAAATTCCCTGACTTTATAGGCTATGTGCTGCCACATTATGGGCAGGTCTACTTTATGATAATGGCAGAATCTAAATAATGCTATATGGCAAGTGGGAAGATCAGATATATCAGAGGGAAGATACAAGCATGGATAGCAGGTTGGCTAGATGGCAGAAGGCAGAGAGTAGCAACAAAGGGGGCTTTTTCTGGTTGGCTGACAGTGACTAGTGGTGTTCCGCTAGTGAATGCAGATGAGACCACATCAGCAATGTTGTGCACAGGTTTAATTACTCTACATTAATAAGGATATATTTGCATTCATTCACTAGCTTTATTCTTAGAATTTGGGGTGGTTGTTTTATGCGGTTAGTCGGAACAGTGTAGATTTTTTTATTCTGGAGTTCAGAAGATTGAGAGATGATCTCACTGAAACATACAAAATTCTGTCTGAATAGATGAAAGGCTATGTATCTCCTGGCTGGATGTCTAGAACCAGGAATCACAGACTCAAGGTATGGGATAAGTTAACTGGGACTGAGATGAGACACCATCATCCAGAGAAAAGTGAAGCTTTCCAAATTTTCAACATCAGTGTGCTGTGAAAATGCGACAGTATATTTATGATTAAGACTGATATATTTGTAGATGTTAAAGGAATTGAGAGAGAGGGAGGTAACAATTCAAGTCAAACTTATTGCCATATGCACAAGTATGATGAGGTACGCATGCAATGAAATATCTTGCTTGCAGCAGCATCACTGGCACTGTGGTGTCAGTCACGACCCCAGATCAACAATGACCACAATGGCACTCGTTGTAAGGTGAATTCGCCCAATAGGCTCCAACGACAAACAAAAGCATCTAGATGGTCCCGGTCCGCACAAAGGCTCAGTGTTGTCATCATTGTGGGGGCATAGACAAACTGGAATTTATCCCAGCAGTTGGCTCTCTTTCTCTCTCCTGGCTTTCCAAGGGGTAGGATTGACAAGGATGAGATTAATTGGTCCAATAACCATTAATTGGACCCAGCTGTGGCTCGTTTGCTTGTGGCCTCAGTTTACTCCAGAGTGCCAGTGTTTGTGGTGCTGATCGTAGGCTTCCTCTGGCCTGACTATCGGTGATGGGGATTGGAGCGGACCTAAGGGAGGAAGTGTCATTACAGCACATAGAATAAGACAAACACATGAAAAAGTTATACATAAATGACATACAAAATTTTGAAAAGTAGAAAAACTGCAAAAAACATTACTGCAAAACATAATTAGGAATAATATAAGTGAAGGTGGCACTGTGGTAAAATATCATCCTTGATCATATTTGTTGATGGAGCAGGAGCATGGGGCCAAACAGACTTCTTCTCTACTCATTTTCCATATGCATCCATAGCTGTTTTTAAGCATTGAATTTAAAGAAAAAAATGGCAGTGAATTTGATTTTAAGCTACAAAGCAAAGGCTACATTGCAGATGTAGAGACTGGTCAAAATTGAATGTTTGGATATCATTTATAACACACAGTTCCCTCTTTAATAAAGTGTATATTTTGGAATATTAGATTTACATTGCATTGCTAATTTCACCAACTTGTTTTGATAGTCAATTAATATACTATTGTTCTCGAGACAAGAAACAAATCATCATACTGCCTTGACTGCAGGTACTAACATTTTATTGTTATAGAGGTTACTTACACTTGGATGCAAAAAAGACACATGAAATCTAAACTATCATTATCTTTCTTATTGAAGAATGGGTGAGGCACAGTCCGCTTGTTTAGCATCACAAACCACTGATCTTGGCCTGTGGATTGAGAATGAACTGCTAAAATGACAAAGTAAAACCACTAGGATCTGTTTAAATTTGACATCTTATACACAAAATCAGATCCTGCCCATTCATTTTTGTAATCCGTTGATAGCTCTATTGGTGGTTCTAATTTTTTTTTAAATTTATTAGGAATATCACTGGATCAAATCTGCAGATAGAGCATGCCATGACTTCACTCAGGGACATCGGATTTATTAACTATTATGGAATGCAGAGATTTGGAACAACAGCAGTTCCTACTTACCATGTGGGAAAGTAAGTCGTATCTTTCTAAATAATTGTAGAAACTGAAGAGTAAAGTATGCTACTGTTCCCAATGAAAATTAAAATGGTAGACCCGAAACAAGCCCTAACTGATTTCCTACGTTTGTTGAAAGTGAAGATATTCTTAACCATTGAAGCTAATGCATCTCACGAAAAAAACAAGGGAAAAAAGCTACGATTTTTTCATCTCTAAACATCCTAAAGTGTTTCACAACCAAAGTGTCCTTTTCAGCTGCAGATGTGGATAAAATTAGTACATAAGAGTATTTCAGCAAAATTCCAGAGGGGCAATTAGATAAAAGATGGGATAATATTTCTTATTGATGTTGCTTGCGAGGTAAAACTTCACCACAAACCATTCGTTTGGGGGGATCTTTTCAACGTCAACTGTGTAATGAAAAAAAATGCTGAAATGATCTGCTCAAAATGTGATTGCACATTTCTGATCCTGAATCTTCCTATATAGAATCAAAACAGCTTCAACTCTTATTTGTCTAAATTGTGTATATTTTAGCAAGATTTTCTTGTATTTATTTCACAAGCTTTCAATATTTTTGATGATAATTAAGCTATGTTTTAAATATTAACATTACTTAAAATGAAAAGACAGTAATGCTTTAACTGCCAAAAAATTGGTAAATTTCTACTCTGCATTAAAATAACTTTCTTCCAAAGCATTCAATAAGAATGAGAAATAAGTGAAACTAAACCAAGGTTTTACTTGTTGTGTCCGTGTCCAGTATATTTGTTTACTGCTAGTTTCCCAATGTAGAACAATGAGCTGGAAATCCTGGTTTTTAATTTTCAGATACTTGCTGTGTTATTTGGGGGAATTCACTATTTGTGTCAAGTGATATTGTCCTGATTGCTTAGAAAACAAAATTGCTATTTTCATACCTTGATTCTCATTCATTTTTGCACTGTGCAATAAGTTCTGAAAGGTCCATTATATAATTTAATGCAATCATTTATTTGCTGAATTCCAGTTATATCAACCCTTTGTTTTATTTGTTTCTTTCTTCCTCATTCTGTACCTTCCCTTCACATCTCCTGCATTCCCTGCATGTGGAATCAAACTGCACAAGCAGCCTACATGAAAAGTATTCATTGATCACCTCTATTTCACTGGAGATGCAAAAGACTACAGATGCTAGGATCTGGACAAGTAGCTGGAGGATTCAGTGGCTGCATCTGTGGAAGGAAAGGGATAGTTGACATTCTGGATGGTGACCCTGCATCAGGACTAAATGTGTAATAGGGATATAGCTGGTATTGAGAGTTGGGGTAGGAGTGAGGCAGGAGCTAGCGAACAATAAGAAGATCCAGGTGAAGAGGGGTTGATAGGCAGATTGAGCCAGGTGGGGGAGAGGTGGTGATAGCGACAGAGACTGGGGAGTAATTTGTAAAGAGGACAAGGGGCTGCAGATTATGGAATTTGACCAATAAGGATAATGTGGAACCAAATAAGGGAGGGATGCTGGTCAGATGGGAACAGTAAGAGAAGGGAGAGGGGTAAGGGATTGAGTGTGGTAAAGAGAGAGAATCTGGGTAACAAGGGTCTGGAGGGTGGGGTAGGCTGGAAAGAAAAGCAAGAGTGACAGGGCTGGGTGGATCAGGAAGAGAGAGAGAAGTTGCCTGAAATTGGAGAATGCAAACGTTTTGGAGAATGGAATGTTCATGCCATTGACTTGCAGGCTCTCCAGATGGAATTCAAAAGTGCTATTCTTCTGATTTATAAATTTAAATTGAGTTCTTTCATTATTTATCTGGTTTCACTGAGAGCACATGAAACATTAATTCCGAGAATTTACAATTTCCTAAGAACTCGACTATTTAGTAGGAATCTCAGCAAAAAATCTGGAATGAATCCTACATGATTCTCTACATGAAAATGTTCTCGTTTTCTTGGACAACTAAGTATCACGGCTGATTTTAGAGAAATTAAATAGGTCCGTGAAATCCAGTTCCTGAAATTTAACTTTCACCAATGAGCTTAAATAATTTAGGAATGAAAATTGTTTATATTTGTTCATTGTTTGAATTGGGCTTCCAATCACATAAGTAGACAATTGAGTGTGTCATTATCATTATTATTGCCATTGTGCTTGAAGCATCTTGTATTACAATGTGCAAGAGAGGAAGTTCAATATAACTGTTTAAATTCATCATAGTATCAAATTCCATCCAGCTCCATCAAAATAAATATATATTTATATATATTGGCAAGGCCCGGGGCAAGGAGAGACACCATCTAATCCAAGAGGTCCGAGCAGGTGTGGAGGAAGAGCATGTGAGCAGGATGGTGGGGCTCAGGCAGCAGGGAGCATGGACAAGGTGGGAGAGCATACCGCAGCGCAGGATTACCTGGTCAAACATCATGCAGGCAGACTTCCAGCCCGTCCGGTTCCTTGTCCAAGCTGTCTACGATGCCCTACCAAGCCCAGCAAATCTCCACGTTTGGGGCAAGAGCGAGACACCTTCCTGCCCACATTGCTCTGGAAGAGGATCATTAGAACATCTCCTCAGCAGCTGCCCAAAGTCCCTTGGGGAAGATCGCTATCGGTGGCGCCATGAGGTGCTCAAGGTGGTTGCTGAGAGCATAGCCACTGCCATCGGTAACAGCAAATGCCACCACGCCCCAAAGAAATCAATCACTTTTGTCAAAGCTGGAGAGAAGCCTCGACCACAACCAAAAACAAGGACGGGCCTCCTCTACACAGCCACTGACTGGCAGCTGCACGTCGATCTGGGCAAACAGCTGAAATTTCCACAGCATATCACAGCAACATCACTCCGGCCAGACATGATCATCACCTCCGAAGTGACAAAACAGCTGATCATTCTGGAGCTGACAGTGCCCTGGGAAGAGCGTATTGAAGAGGCTAACGAGAGGAAACGCGCAAAGTACCAGGAACTGGTGGAGATGTGCCAGGACAGCGGCTGGAAGACATACTATGAGCCCATAGAGGTGGGCTGTAGAGGCTTTGCAGGACGCTCACTCTGCAAAGTCCTCAACCAGTTGGGGATTACGGGGCTGGCAAAGAAGAGGGCCATTCAATCCGCAAGCAAAGCCGCAGAGAAAGCCACTAGGTGGCTTTGGATTAAGAGGGCTGATCCGTGGGCAGTTGCTGCTGGGACGCAAGGTGGGGCTTGATCAACCCCGGCTGGGCGAGGATGTCTGATGTTGTGAGACCCGAAACACCCGATGACCCCAGTTACATCGCTGAGGATGCATCCCAGAGCATCTAGAAGATGTATCTTTCGTACAGTATCAAATTCCATCCAGCTCAATCAAAATAAATATGCTTTGTTCTGTTTCTTTGATGGTAGCAAATATTTTCCGGCAGATGACCTGGTGCCATTTTATATTAGATATGTTTTGATTGTTATTTGATTGTAATTTCTTCTTCAGAGCAATTCTACAAAATAAATGGAGTGAAGTTATTGATCTGATCCTGAAGCCACGTCCAGGAGGTAGGAATGTTTTTTTTGGTATCCAAAGAAACTGAATATAAATCTTTAGTACTCCATGTGGAAACGTTTGAAAATGTTTAATACCACTTATCTCTTTCCTCCAGCAGAGAGAGGTTATTTGGTCAAATGTAGGGAAGAATGGGCGAAGACCAAGGACCCTGAAGCTGCATTGAGAAAGCTTCCTGTAAAAAGATGTGTAGAAGGACAATTGCTTCGAGGTCTTGCGAAATATGGAATGAAGAACTTTGTTTCTGCATTTGGTATGGTAAGTTTCAGCTCAGATGCAGCATTAATTGACGAAGCTAAATTATCTATTTCTGTGATATGTTTTCTGCATGCCTACTATCCGTTTACAAAAAAATTGTATGTTTTGATGGAATTAAATTTAATTTATCTTCTTAATCAATTGTATAATGTATTACATTCTAAGTACCATTGTTAAAAGCCTTTTTTTGACTTTAGAGATACTGCACAGAAATAGTCCCTTCGGCCCGCCGAGTCACCAGCGATCATTACGTACACCAAGTCAAGTCAAGTCACATTGAATTATATAGCACATTTAAAAAACAACTCTCGTTGGCCAAAGTGCCTTACATTTGTTATAAGAATAGTATAAACAAACAAACTACATACATATATACATATAGCCCTCGCTCAGAGGACATCAAGAAAGGCTTGGGAGTATAGATACGTTTTTAGTCTTGACTTAAAGGAGTTGATGGAGGGGGCAGTTCTGATGGGAAGGGGGATGCTGTTCCACAGTCTAGGAGCTGCAACCGCAAAGGCGCGGTCGCCCCTGAGCTTATGCCTAGACCGCGGGATATTCAGCAACCCCAAGTCGGCTGATCTGAGCGACCTGGAGGTGGAGTGGTGGGTAAGAAGACTTTTAATGTAGGTGGGGGCAAGCCCATTGAGGGCTTTGTAGACATAGAGGAGGATCTTGAAATGTATACGGAACTGCATAGGGAGCCAGTGGAGAGAGGCCAGGATCTGGGTGATGTGGTCCCTTTTTCAGATGCCTGTCAGGAGTCTCGCTGCGGCGTTTTGGACCAGTTGCAGGCGGGACAGGGAAGATTGGCTGATGCCAGTGTAAAGGGAGTTGCAGTAATCTAGGCGGGAGGAGATAAATGTGTGGATGATCTTTTCGAGGTCATCAAAGTGGAGGAATTGTTTTATTTTAGCTATCGTCCGAAGATGAAAGAAGCTAGCTTTTACCACGGCATTGACTTGTTTGTCAAATTTCAGTGCTGAGTCAAATATCACGCCAAGGTTTGAGTAGTGGGGTAAGGCTTCCAAGGCTGCCTGCTATCATTTTGATTGAGTCCGGGGGGCCGAGAAGGATGACCTCAGACTTACTCTCATTTAGTTGGAGGAAGTTCTGGGCCATCCAACACTTTATATCCTCGAGGCAGTGGGTAAGGTTAAGCAGATTTGATTGGTTTTTGGGCTTCAGGGGGAGATAGAGTTGTGTATCGTCTGCGTAGCAATGGAAGGAAATGCTGTGCCTTTCAATGACTTGGCCTAAGGGGAGCATATACAGGGAGAAGAGAATGGGGCCAAGGATGGAACCTTGTGGAACCCCACAGCAGAGATTAGCTGGGGAGGAGAAAGAGTTGCCTGTGTTAGTCGAGAAACTCCTACCTTTGAGGTAGGAGATCAACCAGCTCAATGCAGTGCCATCAATACCAACCCCGTATCGGAGACAGTCAATTAGGATGGTGTGGTCGACAGTAACAAATGCTGCGCTGAGGTCAAGAAGGAGCAGGATTGCACAGTCGCCGGAGTCAACGGTGAGCAGTAGGTCATTATGTACCTTCAACAAGGCACCAGCACTATCCTACACACAGGGAACAATTTAAAATTTTACCAATGCCAATTAACCTGCAAATCTGTATGTCTTTGGAGTGAGGAAACCAGAGCACCTGGAGAAAAGCCGATGCGGTCACAGGGAGAATGTACAAACTTTGTACAGACAGCACCCGTAGAAGATCGAACGCGGGTCTCTACTGCATCACAGTGCAGCTCCCTGTGCTACTGTGCTGCCGATTTTAGTAAAGCTATCTTAAAGTTTATTGTTCTGAGTTGCGTCAATTCCTAAATAATCTAGGACATTAATTGAAAACATATCTACATCAAAACAAGGGAGAAAAACCTTTCCTTGTTATTTAAAAATGTTTTAGATGTTTTTTTTAGGTGCTGGATATATATGATTTGCACAATTTGCTTGTATAACCCTATTTTTTTCTTTGGCTTCAGATTCCAAGAAATAATCGATTAATGTACATTCACAGTTATCAGAGCTATGTGTGGAATAACATAGTGAGTAAACGGATTAACGAGTATGGACTAAAAGCAATGGCAGGAGATTTGGTACTGAAAGGAGGTAAATGGAATATTCCTTTAGATTTGCACCAGTACAACCCACCAGACTCAGACCTGTATCTGTATGATAAATACTTCTAGAAACCAAGAGTCATGCTGCTCTTCTCTGTGCACCATAAGTTTAGTGATTATTTGTACACATGGAGCACTTCCAATCTTGGGTACATGCAGAGTTCTATTACCGTATTTCCCGGCAATGAAGACGCTATTTTTTACCCAATAATAAGGCATGAAAATTTACCTGCGTCTTGGAGGCCCGAAGGTTAGGTTGTTAGCCAAGAAAGATAGACTTGGCTATCTCTCAGTACAGCAACATCAAGAACGATGTTGCTGTACTGAGGGATAGCCAAGTCTATCCCTCATTGCTGGCAGCTGATGGGAAGCGGCTGTAAAAGGACAGCGCCGCTGGGGGGGGGGGGGGAAGTACCTTTCACAGTTTGTGGGGAGTCTGGCCCGGGTCAGCACGGGCAGGAGCGTTGAGAAGGAAGGGGGTCGGGGATCATGCCAGCAACTCACTCACTGCTGAGTAATCTCAATTGGTCCCTTGATTGTGCTGACACAGGAGTAAGCTCCACTGCCTGCTGTCCTGTTATCCATCGCCCGTTGACCCGCTCCGCTCTATGATCTTTGCTCTTGAACTGGTCCCCTCACTGTGTGGTCTACATTAAAAGACACGGACCGGGCAGTGAATGCAGTGTCACCCAGCGCAGCAAGTGAGGCCATGTCCTACTCCCGGCGGCATTCAGAATTTAAGGAACGGCGGCCGCTCGCAGCCACCCGAGCTACTTCCCTCCCCGGCCACAATGCGGTGGCTCCGTGCCTGGAGCGCCGCGGCAGTGGTGAGTGAGTGAGTTGCTGGCATGATCCCCGACCCCTTCCTTCTCAACGCTCCTGCCCGTGCTGACCCGGGCCAGACTCCCCACACGCTGTGAAAGGAACTCCCCCCCCCCCCCCCCAACAATTGGTCCCTTGAACTAGTATTGTCGTTACAATAAGATCACAACTGATTCAACTTGTCCCGGTGTGCTCCCGTTTTTCCCACCATCTCTCCACCTGCCATCACCCTCCACCCCCCACCCATTCTGTCATTCAGAATGGAGGAGATCTGGAAGCCTTGGGTAAATTGAATTGTTACTTTCTTTATTTTTATTTTTTTGAGCGTGAGAAATTCTATGTCCCGCCAGCCTTTTTTCAAAATTTAGCAACTCAAAATGGGGGTGCGTCTTCGACGTAGGTGCGTCTTCATTGCCGGGTAATATGGTAATTAAAACAGGAATTGTTTTCTCATACTTTTCCCATGGCATAAAAGGAAGGTAATTCGAAACATTTCCATAAGTGCTATTTCCCCACATATTTCCCTTGCAACCTGTTTTATCTTGCATGCTCATCAACCTCCTCGAATCCTCCTGCCATTCCCCTATACAAGCAGTAATTTACATTAGCCAATTAACCAACTAATACGTCTTTGGGAGGAAACCAGAGAACTTGAGTGGGGAAGATGAATCCATCTAGTTACAGGTGAAGTGTGTCAACACTTGAGGTGAGAATCAAACTTGGGTGGATGGGGCTGTGCAGCAGCACTATTTGCAGTGCTATTGTGCTGCCCATTGTTAGTACAATACTGGCTCTTTCTTTCTTAAAGGTAAATTGGTGTGGGACTGAAGTCACATGGAAGCCCAACCTTAAAAAGGAAGTGGGCGCTCTCTCTGTCTCTCCCTCTCCCTCTCCCTCTCCCCCTCCCCCTCCCCCTTTATCATCATTACTTTTTTTGCATATCTTTCATTCATTGTTCTTTATCTCTCCACATCACCGTCTATATCTCTTGTTTCCCTTATCCCTAACCAGTCTCAAGAAGGGTATCGACCCGAAATGTCACCCATTCCTTCTCTCCAGAGATGCTGCCTGTCCCGCTGAGTTACTTCAGCATTTTGTGTCTACCTTCGGTTTAAACCAGCATCTGCAGCTCTTTCCAACACATGGTTAGGTGATGCTTGGGGTCGGGACTCTTCAGAATGATTAAAGTATACCGGCTTTGTAAATATAAACACAATTCAATGGGTTTCTTTTCAGTGCTATCTATGAATCAAGAATCAATGTTCAATATCGAGGAAATAAAAATTGCTTGATTTATTGATTTTTCAGGAACAGCAGTTCCAATTCAGGGATCAGACGAAGAGAAATATACCATACATGATGTGGTATTGCCTTTGCCTGGATTTGATGTTATCTACCCAGAACATAAAAGTAAGTTATTTCGAAGTACTTAATTCATTTGCAAATTAGCACATAATGACAAAATTCAACATTTAGATTAGGGAAAAGGCTGTATTTTGGATAAATTGATTTATGTAATACGATTAATATGTTAATTCCTGAAAATGAAAGTAAACACTGTCACTTCATTACATTCTTGGTTTCAGGTCTTATCTATAATATTTATGGGTAATTGTTAGTCAAAGAATAAAGCGGAAAAAAAATAACTTCATGACCCTGTATAGTTTTTGCTATGTAACTTTTTAAAAAGTTTTTCTCTAGAAGTGGGTGGTGAATTTCTGCAATTCTACACTCCAGAGGGTTGTAAATGTTAGATCATTGGGGTAATTTAAATAGAAAATAGACTCAACTATAAAAGACCAGGGAAGTGAGAGACATGGGGAACTGGCATAGAAGATGAGATGAGACTTGAAGCAAACCAGGGAGGGTGGAAGTTAGTGGTAAAGTTAATGAAATCAATGAATTCTGTATGGGCACAGGAGGCAGCCCCAATGTAGTCATTGATGTAGCAGAGAAAGAACTGGGGGATGGTGCCAGTGTGTTTGGAACAAGGACTTTTCAAAATAACCAGCAAAAGGACATGCATAGTTGGGATCCATGCGAGTGCCCATGGCTACACCTTTAACTTTAAGAAAGTGAGAAGAGCCAAACGATAAGTTGTTGAGGGTGAGCAGGGCTCGAAATTAACGGTTGCCCGGGTGCCAATGGCGACCTAAAGTCCCGCCGGGAAACCTAAAAGCCGTGCCATTTTGCCCGGCTTGGCAAGCACCCGGGACACCTATCGTTCAACTCTGAGCGGGCCCCCCTCTCTATCTCTCTCTCTGTCACTCTCCATCTCCGCCCGCCATCCGTATCCGTGTCGGGGCCGCCGGTTCTCCGCTCTCCGCTCTCCGTCCACTCCTCATCCGCCGGCACAGCCGGCCGCCTTGCACATGCGCACTGCCACGGCCTGCACATCCTCCCCCTGCACATGCGCACAACCACGGCCAGCACATCATCGGCCGTGGTTGTGCGCATGTGCCGCCCTGCACATATGTACTGCCACGGCAACTGGTCGGCGCCGGGCAGTACACGTACCTCATCTCACTCCCTGGAGCTGGAGTAACTCGCTGGAGTAACTCCCTGGAGTAACTCTTGCTTCTTGGTTTCCTGGTCCTCCAAAAATATTCCAAATGGAATTTAAACTGGATTGGACTCGCCACCACCAAACTCCAAACTCTGAAAAAGAACAGCCTATGCACTTTATCTGTTTATTTATTGTGTATATATATGGTCTATGGTATATCGACACACTTACTTGCAGCAGCACAACAGAATATGTAAATATAGTACTCTGTAAACAATGTTATAAACGAGAAAACAAAACAGTGTATATTTATATATGAATATATAACTATATATGTGTGTGTGTGTGTGTGTGTGTAATATATATACCCACACACAATTTCCCTCCTGGGATTAATAAAGTTCTATCGTATAGTATCGTGTGTGTAGGAAGGAACTGCAGGTGCTGGTTTAAACTGAAGATAGACACAAAAAGCTGGAGTAACTCAACAGATCAAACAGAATCTCTGGACAAAAGGAAAATATTAAGTTTTGGGTTGGGTCTGAAAAAGGTTCCTGCACACCTTTGGAATGTGGAAGGAAACAAGAGCGCCCGGAGAAAACCCATGCGATCAAAGGGAAAAGGAGCAAACTCCATACAGACAGTACCCATATTCAGGATCAATTCTGGGTCTCTGGCACTTTTAGGCAGCAACTTTATGGCCAATGTACTACCCCATAGTTTTGAACTGACTTAAAACATACAGTAGCTGTAAAGGGGGACATAGCGTCACTTAGAGATTTAAGACTGAAAATGGATGGTTTCTTTTTTTTAGTAAACAAAGTTATAAACGTATAATTTTTTGTGTGTTGGAAAACAAAATATAGTGGCACAGCTGGTGGACTTGCTGTCTCACATGCCAGAGATCTGTGTTCGATCCTGTCCTCGGGCACTATGTGTTGAATTTGCACATTCTCCCTGCAAGCGTGTGGGTTTCCTCCCACATCCCAAAGACACATTGGCTTTGTATCTTAACTTGTAAAATTGACCCTAATGTGTAGGGAGTGGGTGAGGAAATTGGGATAACAGAACTTGTGTGAATGGGTAGACAAAAATGCTGGAGAAACTCAGCGGGTGAGGCAGCATCTATGGAGTGAAGGAAATAGGCGACGTTTTGGGTCGAGACCCTTCTTCAGACTGATGTGAGGGTGTTGGGGGGGGTGCGGGAAGAAGGAAGAAAGAGGTGGAGACAGTGGGCTATGGGAGAACTGGGAAGGGGAGGAGAAAGCAGGGACTACCTGAAATTGGAGAAGTCAATGTTCATACCGCTGGGGTGTAAGCTACCCAAGCGAAATATGAGGTGCTGTTCCTCCAATTTGCAGTGGGCCTCACTCTGGCCATGGAGGAGGCCCAGGACAGAAAGGTCGGATTTGGAATGGGAGGGGGAGTTGAAGTGCTGAGCCACCGGGAGATCAGGTTGGTTATTGCGAACTGAGTGGAGGTGTTGTGCGAAGCGATCGCCAAACCTGCGCTTGGTCTCACCGAGGTTGATCATATGCTGAATAATCCAACCACATTTTTGTTTGGAAGTGGAAAGAAATAATAGAAATTGCATTCATTGCAACGTGTAAAAAGAGTTGAGATACTGTATATACTGTATTATAATTTTGCTGCATGTCATTATGATATATATCATGTCTTGATTGGTGAATATGTTTAGTTTGTGACTTTATTTGAAGCAGAAATAATATGTGAATGCTTCATTGAGCATAATTCCGACTGGTAACTATGCACTTCGTCCGAGCACAATATCGCACGCGTCATGCAAGCCGTCTTAAATGACCACCTAAACTGTCATTTGGCAACCTAAAAAGCTGCCTAGGTTGCCTGGCTGGAAAAAGAGAAAAAAGGTTGTGAGAGCCCTGGTGAGTGCAAGTTCCACCATGTGAAGGAGAGTATTAGTGGAGGGAAATTAATTGGGTCTCTGTTTAAGGAAGATCGGAGGGCCTTGAGACCTTCCTGGTGAGGGATGACAGTGAGGGTGTAGAAATTGAAAGGTATTGAAGAGTTGAAGGGTGTGTTTAGTGAATCCTTTCTGGCCTGAACAAACATGAAGATTTTGGCTTAAGCACATGCTAGTATGTAAAGTTGTGCTTAATTTGTTGATTAAAAAAAAACCATATTTGTGAAGTGGATGATGCTGATGTAGTCATGCTTATGGCCCATCATTGGTTACTCTGAGTGTGTCCAGGTGATCTTTCATTTTGAAACTCCGCAGTCATTGTGCTGGTCCTGCTTCCACAAAGCCTGTAATGACACAAGATAAACAGTCTAGATGATGAGTGACTGGGAGAATTCCACACCAGGGCATCACAAATGTCCTCATTCTTCAGGGAACGGGGGTTCCCCTCCCCCACTATAAATGAGGCTCGCACCAGGGTCTCCTCCATACCCCGTAACACTGCCCTCTCTCCCCATCCCCCCACTCGCAACAAAGGCAGAGTTCCCCTGGTCCTCACTTTTCACCCCACCAGCCGGCTCATACAACAAATAGTCCTCCGCCAGTTTCGCCACCTCCAACGTGACCCCACCACTCGCCACATCTTCCCATCTCCCCCCCTGTCTGCCTTCCGCAAACACCGCTCCCTCCGTAACTCCCTTGTCAATTCTTCCCTTCCCTCCCGCTCCACCCCTTCCCCGGGCACTTTCCCTTGCAACCGCAAGAGATGCTACACTTGTCGCTTTACCTCCCCCCTCCACTCCATTCAAGGACCCAAGCAGTCATTCCAGGTGCGACAGAGGTTCACCTGCACCTCCTCCAACCTCATCTATTGCATCCGCTGCTCTAGATATCAGCTGATCTATATCGGTGAGACCAAGCGTAGGCTTGGCGATCGTTTCGCCGAACACCTCCGCTCGGTCCGCATTAACCAACCTGAACTCCCGGTGGCTCAGCACGTCAACTCCCCCTCCCATTCCCAATCCGACCTCTTTGTCCTGGGCCTCCTCCATGGCCAGAGTGAGCAACACCGGAAATTGGAGGAACAGCACCTCATATTCCGCTTGGGTAGTCTGCATCCTCTTGGCATGAACATTGAATTCTCACAATTCAGTTAACCCCTGCTGTCTCCTCCTCTTCCTACCTCTCCCACAGCCCCCGGGCTCATCCTCCTCCTTTTTCCTTTCTTCTCCCCACCTCACCCCACCCCCCCCCCCCCATCAGTCTGAGGAAGGGTTTCGGCCCGAAACGTTGCCTATCTCCTTCGCTCCATAGATGCTGCTGCACCCGCTGAGTTTCTCCAGCACTTTTGTGTAGCTGGGAGAATTTAAAAGTTGAGTGTGTTCTTGTGCATTTCTAATAGTTACATATATGTTTGTATCTTCATATTTCAAGTTGGGAATGCCTATGAAGAAATGATGGCTGCAGATGGCTTGAATATAAATAACATGAGACACAAAATTAGAGACTATTCATTATCAGGAGCATACCGGAAAATCATCATTCATCCTCAGAATGTTACATGGTGAGTATTAAAATCTAAAAATAATTTTCCTGGATTCAGTTGTTGTTTAGTGATAATCTTTTTTTTCTGCTAAACTAGAAAATTACTCCAATTTACATAACAGCTTTGATGTAGAAAAACATTGCAAGGACCTTTACAACTGTGATAACAAAATTAAATACTGAGCTGCAAAATGTAAATTTAGGGCAGATGTACAAAATTGAAAATATGGATAGGTTTTAAAAAGTTCTTCAAAGGAGAAATGAAAGGTAGAGAGACTGAAGTTTAGAAAAGGAATTCCTGAACTTACTACAACCGTTGGCGGCATAGTTGCAAGTGATGGAGCAATTGATTGATCAAGAGAACTGATTAAATGCATGCAAGATGGAGGGTGATGGGATGGGCGTAAATACTTAAGAGTTTAAGAAGGAACTGCAGATGCTGGAAAATCGAAGGTACACAAAAATGCTGGAGAAACTCAGCGGGTGCAGCAGCATCTATGGAGCGAAAGAAATGGGCAACGTTTCGGGCCGAAACGTTGCCTATTTCCTTCGCTCCATAGATGCTGCTGCACCCGCTGAGTTTCTCCAGCAATTTTGTGTACCTTGGGTGTAAATACTGATGGGGCATGGCTGTTTGCTGCTGTTGAAAATATAATGGCAATGAGAGATGATGGCAGAATGAATTTGAGATGACATGTAACCATAATAAATCAGCGAGAAGGGGTAATGGGTGAAAGGAGCTTTATCTGGGTCAGGGCATGTTTAGCAGAGTTCTGGCTAAACTGAAATTTATAGTAGTAATGGGGCTGGGTGGAATGAAGGAGTTAAATCTACAAATGGATTACAGTAATCATGACTGAAAATAAGAAAAAATTGCAGCAAGTTAAATGGAGGAAGGGCTGAATTGACAATGCTGAATTGGAGAAGGATAGTTGTGATGGTTATGTAACTGCATAGTTTAATGTTCATCTAGGATCAGATCTCTTCTGAAGGTTGCAAACAATCTGGGGCAGATTCAGGCAATTGCCAAAGATTTGAATGGTATGTGGCTCATTTAGTTTGACACAAATACTGACATTGATGTTCTCAATATATAATTTGAGGAAATATTTGGTCATCTAGTATGTTAGATAAGAATTAATTGAGAGAATAGGGTAGTCGATATAGGTCATTAGTTAGAGCTGGGATTTGCGGTATAGGTTTAGAATCTGGTACAATGTTTTTGAAATAACTAGATGCCAAATATGGATCCTTGAGGCATTTCTGAAATAACAGGATCTGAAAAGTTAGGCAGCACAGTGCCACAGCGAATAGAGATTAGCTCTTTATTATAACTCGAGTGTAACTCCAATGACTTGGGTTCAATCCTAGCCTCCAGCGTGGGTTTCCTTCGGGTACTTGTTTCCTCTCGCGTCTTAAAGACGTGAAGGTTGGTAGGTTAATTTTCTACTGTAAATTGCTCGTAGATGAATGGTAGCTTCTGGAGAATTGATGTGAACGAGCAGATAATGAAATAGTTTACAATGAGTGAAAATAGATGGTAGACAAAAATGCTGGAGAAACTCAGCGGGTGAGGCAACATCTATGGAGCTAAGGAAATAGGCAATGTTTCGGGTCAAAACCCTTCTTCAGTGAAAATAGATGCTTGACTTTTGGAGTGGGCTTGGTTCCTTCCATGCTCTATGACTCTAAAAGTGATTACAGGTAATTTGTGGCATGAATGGATAATTAAGAATTAATTCCATAATCCTATATCTATTTAAAGGGTGATAATGGTGAAACGTTATTGGAGGATGATACACTCAGCCAGGTCAAATGTTGCAACAGATAGCTTGAGGTGGATGAGGAAGAATAAGCACATTGTTACTCTTTGAAACCGCGACCTCCTTAAGTCTCTGTCCCACCGGTTTGCGGTCGTTGGCGGTGAGGCGCGGCGGCGCCGGAAGAGGGGACCGCACGGCAACCACGAGAGCGCCGCACGGATGCTGCGAGGGGGGGGCAAGTACGGCCGGTTCCACGAGCTTGCGGTTTCGGCTAATGACGTCTTTCGGATCGCGGGGCTGTAGCGGCAGCCGTGCCGCACACGTACCTCACTGTCGGGGGCTGTGCCGCACACGTACCTCACTGGCGGCGGCCGTGCCGCACACGTACCTCACTGGCGGCGGCTGTGGTGGCGGCCGTGCCGCACACGTGCCTCACTGGCGGAGGCTGTGGCGGTGCAGGTTCGACTCACGGCGCTCGTGCCGCACTGGCGGCGGCTGTGGCGGCGGCCGTGCTGCACTCGTGCCTCACTGGCGGCGGCTGTGCGGTGGGAACATATTTTTGGACAGTGTTGGGTTTTTTTTAGCACCGTGCGGTGTTGGGAACAACGCCGCACGGCCCCGGCACTGTGCGTTTGACCGAGCCCGCGGTCTCTGGCGGCCCAGGAGCGGTAGATAGTTCCTGTTTCGCCGCCAATGACCGCAGACTCGTGAGACAGGCCTTTAAGTTCAGTGTCGATTCTGCCAGTGTTGTTATGCACAACTGCTATGGTTGTTCAATCGGTTAGAGCAACTGCTGGTCATCTTATACTTCATAAGGAAAAGAAGGTTTCAATATTGTTAGTGTGTATTCTGAAAGTGTACTTTATAAATATAATTCAAAGTTCTGTCGTAAAACGTTATTGAGATAAAGTGTAAGGTGCATTTTCATTAGTTACAGGCTGTCTGGGAATATAAGAAATGTGTTTTACTAGTTTGCCTTTGGGGTTGATGAGACTATTTGGATTTTTGTTAAATTGGTCCTATTTTTTGTTTGTTATCTCTTTTGAGAGGCTAAGATGTGGATATGATGCATAAACGTGTATGTACCATTGGTGTATATGGTGGGCTCGGTCCATTTTTAATAATATTTATGCAAAAACTAAAGCTGCAAAATGATTTTCCTATTTTCTTGGTGTAAAGTACTTCTTTCTCTTCAGATTACTGATATTTGTGTTTTTGTTGGGAACTTTAAATTCGTAGGGAAATTCTAGGGTATGATGATAAGAAAATTCCATTGGTTCAGACTGATGTGGAAAAGCTGGAAGGAGTACCTTTGTCAAAGACTTCCAAAGGTATGACGAACATTTGACCTGGAAATTGATCTTGATAAATTGATAAGAAATTCAATAATGTACAACATATTCTCTAACATTGAAAGGCAAGGGAATTTTTTCTTCTCATGTCTAATTCATCTCTGCTCGTGTCCTTGCAAAATTTTATGAGCTACTAGACCAAGTGCAGACCCGTTGGTTCTGCTCCCCCAACGCACCCGTCCACTACCCATAGCCCCCACGGGAGGCGTGCTCCTCCAACTCAACCCGTTGGCGAAGGTAAGATTCGAGCACTCCTCGGCAAAGATCATAGCTCGTGAGCCTGCCCAGCACTGCAGTTGAAAAAAAATCCCAAGACCCTCCTGTCCTGCCAGGAGCTATGATGGCAACATTGTTGCAAATGTCGGGTGCACTCATATAACCATATAACCATTACGGCATGGAAACAGGCCATCTCAGCCCTTCAAGTCCGTGCCGAACACTTTTTTTTTTAATTAATTAGTTTTAATTTTTATTACTTCCCCCTAGTCCCATCTACCTGCACTAAGACCATAACCCTCCATTCCTTTCCCGTCCATATACCCATCCAATCTATTTTTAAAGGATAAAATCGAACCTGCCTCCACCACTTCCACTGGAAGCTCATTCCACACAGCTACCACTCTCTGAGTAAAGAAATTCCCCCTAATGTTACCCCTAAACTTCAGTCCCTTAATTCTCAATTCATGTCCCCTTGTTTGAATCTTCCCTACTCTCAATGGGAAAAGCTTATCCACGTCAACTCTGTCTAACCCGCTCATAATTTTAAAGACCTCTATCAAGTCCCCTCTTAACCTTCTGCGCTCCAAAGAATAAAGACTTAACTTGTTCAACCTTTCTCTGTAACTTAGTTGCTGAAACCCAGGCAACATTCTAGTAAATCTCCTCTGTACTCTCTCTCTATTTTGTTGACATCCTTCCTATAATTAGGCGACCAAAATTGTACTCCATACTCTAGAATTGGCCTCACCAATGCCTTGTACAATTTTAACATTACATCCCAACTTCTATATTCAATGCTCTGATTTATAAAGGCCAGCACACCAAAAGCTTTCTTTACCACCCTATCTACATGAGATTCCACCTTCAGGGAACTATGCACAGTTATTCCTAGATCCCTCTGTTCAACTGCATTCCTCAATTCGCTACCATTTACCATGTACGTCCTATTTTGATTTGTCCTGCCGAGATGTAGCACCTCACATTTATCAGCATTAAACTCTATCTGCCATCTTTCAGCCCACTCTTCCAAATGGCCTAAATCTCTCTGTAGACTTTGAAAATCTACTTCATTATCCACAACACCACCTATCTTAGTATCATCTGCATACTTACTAATCCAATTTTCCACACCATCATCCAGATCATTGATGTACATGACAAACAACAGTGGACCCAACACAGACCCCTGAGGCACCCCACTAGTCACCGGCCTCCAACCTGACAAACAGCCATCCATCATTACTCTCTGGCATCTCCCATTCAGCCACTGTTGAATCCATCTTGCTACTCCACCATTAATACCCAACAATTGAATCTTCTTAACCAACCTTCCATGAGGAACCTTGTCAAAGGCCTTACTGAAGTCCATATAGACAACATCCACTGCTTTACCCTCATAAATTTCCCTAGTAACCTCTTCGAAAAATTCAAGAAGATTAGTCAAACATGACCTTCCAGGCACAAATCCATATTGACTGTTCCTAATCAGACCCTGCTTATCCAGATGCTTATATATATTATCTCTAAGTATCCTTTCCATTAATTTGCCCACCACTGACGTCAAACTAACAGGTCTATAATTGCTAGGTTTACTCTTAGAACCCTTTTTAAACAACGGAACAACATGCGCAGTACGCCAATCCTCCGGCACTATTCCCGTTTCTAATGACATTTGAAATATTTCTGTCATAGCCTCTGCTATTTCTACACTAACTTCCCTCAATGTCCTAGGGAATATCCTGTCAGGTCCTGGAGACTTACCCGTTTTCATATTTTTCAAAAGTGTCGGCACCTCCTCTTCTTTGAATCTCATAGTTTCCATTGCTACTCTGCTTGTTTCCCTTACCTCACATAATTCCATATCCTTCTCCTTGGTGAATACCGAAGAAAAGAAATTGTTCAATATCTCCCCCATCTCTTTTGGCTCTGCAGATAGCTGTCCACTCTGACTCTCTAATGGACCAATTGTATTCCTTGTTATCCTTTTGCTATTAATACAGCTGTAGAAACCCTTTGGATTTACTTTCACCTTACTTGCCAAAGCAACCTCATACCTTCTTTTAGCTTTTCTAATTTCTTTATTAATATTCTTTTTACATTCTTTATACTCCTCAAGCACCTCATTTACTCCATGCTGCTATAATTATTGTAGATCTCTCTCTTTTTCCGAATCAAGTGTCCAATTTCCCGTGAAAACCATGGCTCTTTCCAATTTTTACTATTTCCTTTCAACCGAACAGGGACATAAAGATTATGTACTCTTAAAATTTCACCTTTAAATGTCCTCCATTTCTCTTCTACATCCTTCCCATAAAACAACATGTCCCAATTCACTCCATTTAAATCCTTTCGCATCTCCTCAAAGTTAGCCTTTCTCCAATCAAAAATCTCAACCCTAGGTCCAGTTCTGACCCTCTCCATAATTATATTGAAACTAATGGTATTGTGATCACTGGACCCGAAGTGCTCCCCAACGCATACCTCCGCCACCTGCCCTGTCTCATTTCTAACAGGAGGTCCAGCACTGCCCCTTCTCTAGTAGGTACCTCTATGTATTGCTGCAAAAAACTATCCTGCACACATTTACAAACTCCAAACCATCCAGCCCTTTTACAGAATGTGTTTCCCAGTCTATGTGTGGAAAATTGAAATCTCCCACAATCACTACCTTGTGCTTACTACTAATATCTGCTATCTCCTTACATATTTGCTCTTCAATTCTCGCTCCCCATTTGGCGGTCTATAATACACCCCTATAAGTGTTGCTACACCTTTCCCATTTCTCAGTTCCACCCAAATAGCCTCCCTAGACGAGCCCTCTAATCTATCCTGCCAAAGCACTGCTGTAATATCTTCCTTGACAAGCAATGCAACACCCCCACCTCTTGCCCCTCCAATTCTATCACCCCTGAAGCAACGAAATCCTGGAATATTTAGTTTCCAATCACAGCCCTCCTGCAACCATGTTTCACTGATCGCCACAACATCATACTTCCAGGTGTCAATCCAGGCTCTAAGCTCATCCACCTTTCTTACAATGCTCCTAGCATTAAAATATACACATTTAAGAAACCCACCACCACTTATTCTCTGTTTATTTTCTTTTTCTTCTTTCTTCCCTACATTTTGGGTCCGAGTGCTTCCCTTCTCTGCCTCCTGCCTCCCACATTTTCTACTAGCTTTCTCTATTTGAGTCCCTCACCCCAACCGTTCTAGTTTAAAGTCTCCCAGTAGCCTTTTCAAATCTCACTCGATGTGAGATGCCATTGAGCTGAAAAGTTCAGCGTTGCTGCAGGGTTCCTATCTTGCAACTTTGTATCAAAGTGTGTTGGAAGCTATGAGGAATGAAAGGGGGAGAGGGGGTAGGGGGAAGGAAAGAGGGGGGGAACTCATTCCGTGGTCAAACATCGCCTTATCTCAAAATTTCATGCTTTATTTCTTGAGTTATTGATGAAAATGTTCAAAAATCTCAAAAAACGTTGGGGAAAAACAACTGTTTTTCGCTTATTCCCTGTGCTTACAGCTGTGACGTCACAATGGGATTGTAGCCCTGCTCGCAACATTGTTGCTATCCAAGTACACTGAGTCCTGCTAGCCCTAGCAAGAGCAAATGCATTTTTTTAAAGTCACAGTACACCGAGTTCTGCTAGCTAGCAATTGCAATTGCATTTTTTTTTTAGTTTAAAAATGAGGGAGGGTGCTTAAAAATGAGCAGCCCCTGCGCAGTTGTCGGCTATGGGTGAGTGGTGGAATATTGCGTTGGGGGAATGGGTTGTGTTGGAGAGACGGGTGAGTGGTGGAATATTGCCTTGAGGAACAGGTTGCGTTGTGAAAATTTTGATTAATAACTCGAGAAATAATGCATGAATTTTTCAGAGAAGACGATTTCGGAGTCCACAGGATAAATCTCTACCGGAATATGTTAAAAAAAATGACCGTTAGCACGTCGTTTTTTCGAGAAGATGTGATTATACACACATGCACGCGCACACACACACACACACATCCAAGATCAGAGTTTTATAATTATAGAGATAGATAGATATGGATATGATATAATTGGAAAATGTTGATCTGTGTTGTTAATATGATCCCAGACAAAAAGTAATGTTTGACTGTAAAACATTAAAGTTAGACCCCTTGGATGTTATCTGATACCAATCCCAATATGTCTGACCTGTCTTCCTGCCCTAACCCCTAAGCACCAAGGCCAGTTTTGTGTTCCAATGGACTAGATTGGGATCAAGGCGAGGGTTGTCCTTATGGTGCAATTATAAAATGACATAATAATGTTCACCACAAAGATATTTAATTTAAAATATGTTAATCTATCAGTGTGTGTGTGTGTTGCTGCTGCTGCTGGCCAGCTGCGGCCGACACAATGCCCTTGCTCGCGGCATCGCCCCCACCACCCCCGCTCTCGATTAAAGCAGATGCTGTCAATGCGCAGTTTCCCATGAGCTACGTTACCACTCTCTCTCTTCCCCCCCCCCCCCTTCTTCAAAATGCGCAGAAGAACGAGCGTTCTGCAGATCGGGAGGTCACAGCCGGTCACCGGAGGCCACCGGCTTGCGTCTGAATCCTCTCCGTCTCCCCCGCCCGATGGTAGAACATGGCGGCGGCGCGGGTCACGCGATGAGAAGGTGGCCCTCGCGGCCTTTACTCCCTCTGGGAAACCTGCCCCCGGCGCCAAAGATCTTATAAGTAGTGAAGTCACGCCCCTCCCTCCCGCTGCAAACCCAACACGCTGCCAGTTGCGCCGCTCGGTAAAAAAAAACTTGCGAGCGGGCAAGCGAGCTTTGAAAAATACCTTGCGGACCCCTCTCTCTCTCCCCCTCTCTCTCTCCCCTCCTCTCCCTCTCTCTCCTCTCTATCTCTCCCCCTCCTCTCTCTCCCCCTCTCTCTCACTCTCTCCCCCTCTCTCCCCTCCTCTCTCTCCCCTCCCTCTCTCTCCCCCACCTCTCTCACTCTCTCTCTCTTCCCCCCTCCCCCTCTCTCTCTCTCTTCCCCCCTCTCTCTCTCTCCCCCCTCTCTCTCCCCCCTCTCTCTCTCTCCTCTCTCTCTCTCTCCCGCCCTCTTTCTCTCCCCCCTCCCCCACCCTCACCCCTCCCTTCCTCCCCCTCCCTCTCAGCCCCCCCTCTCTCCCCCTTTACTTATAAAACTCTGATCTTGGATGTGGATATATTTATTTATTTGTGTGTGTGTGTCTTGTTTGTCTGTGATTCGCATCTCCTCGAAAACATGACGCACTAACGGTGAAATTGTTACATATTCCGATAGAGATTTATGCCATGATGTCAAAAATCGCCTCATCTGAAAATTTGATGCATTATTTCCCTTTATTTATGAAAATGTTCACAAATGTTCAGAAACTTGGTAAAAAATAACTTATTTTTCCCTGTGCTTAGCCCTGTGCTTAGCCCTGCTCGCAACATTGTTGCTATCCAAGTACACTGAGTTCTGCTCGCCCTAGCAAGTGCAAATGCTTTTTTAAAAAAGTTTAAAACTGAGGGAGGCTGAATAAGGCGAAATGAGCAGCCCCTGCGCAGTTGTCGGCTATGGGTGAGTGCTGGAATAAGGGGCCAGGCCTCCCGTGTGACGGACCCAACAGGTCCCAGTTGCTCCCAGTTGGTCTAAAGGAACATTAATAATTCATGATACAAGAGGAGTTTAGAGTCTGGATATTGTGCAGGGACCAAATTGCCATGTATCAACCGACCGCTCTGCTACATAAGGCTGTGGAGGACAAGTCAGTGGATATTTTTAAGGCAGAGATAGATAGATAGATAGATTCTTGATTAGTACGGGTGTCAGAGGTTATGGTGAGAATGGGGTTAGGAGGGAGAGATAGATCAGCCATGATTGAATGGTGGAGTAGACTTGATGGGCCGAATGGCCTAATTCTGCTCCTATCACATGATCTTATGAGTAAACTTGACACCATTGAAGCAACCCTTTGAATGCCAATCTGCACTATCCTAAACATGCACTTCCACCAATGGAACAACTTATGTTATATACCAACAGCAAACTGCACTGTAGTAACTCTCAAGGCAACTTCTACCATATTGCCTCATCAATTTAGAAATAGACAGGAAAATAGGAAAGCAACAAGTTCCAAGTTATTCTCTAGTTGTCATACCTTTCTGACTTGGAAATAAATTGCTGCTCCGTCATTGTTGCTGATTTTAGTCCTGCGTCTTCCTATGTGGTCACTGACAATTTTGGAGAATGCAATGGTTCAAGAAGACAATTCACCATTACCTTCTCAAAGGCAAGGAGAGTTGGGTAATAAATGTTCACTTCCAGGGAAAGAATCAAAGGGTAGTCAATGGTTTAGTGGCTTTGAATATTTCTACCAATCTCTATTTCAGTTAATAAATGACTAATGTTTTCTGAGTATTTTTTTAAATAAATGTAATTTTAGTTATTTGCTATTACAGATGGTAACTTTAAAGCATTGAAAATGGCTTTCTCACTTCCCCCCTCTACTTATGCAACCATGGCAATTCGAGAGGTACTCAAAATGGATACAAGCATCAAAAATCAAACTCGGCTGAACACAGTCTGGTTACGATAACCTGATTAATGTACCCATATGGTTTTTAACTGCCACTGAAATATTTAGAAAAAATCTACTTTTATTTAGCTTGTTATGTGAATGAACATCTTTTAGAATTGTTTTACTAATGTTGGAGGGTTGATTTTATTTTTCACATGTTTGTAAAACGTAATGGCTTTAAGCAAAATATAACAACACTGCTCAATAAACATCTTTAGTATTATATAAATTCAGCTTTTTATAATTCAGCTATTATATAAATTCAACACCACCTCCAGTTTAAATTCCATTTGGAATATTTTGGAGGACCAAGAAACCAAGAACCAAGCTTGCTGTTATTTTATAATCTTATTTCCAGTGATAATTATATTTTCTGTAAAGTACTAATCTTACCAGTTTTGGATATAATATGTGAAATAAAAATAACTTTAAGGTATAATATCTGAATTTTTAATCTCAAAGCACATCTGAGAGGAATTTCAGAGTATTCCAGCAGCTTGCCATTTGTCCTCATTCAGTTGTCTGCACAAACAAATGAAAGTTTGTACAAGTGAGACCTGTATGACCATTTTGTGAATTTTCTTTGTTCTTATCATAGGACAAATCCCAGTCCCCATAGGCCCCAATCTGTTTTGAAATTTGTGGATTTGCAGGGCAGTGAGAGAGTGCACTGCCAGTATGATTTTGGTTTATGATGAAGATTGGTGATCTTGACTTTTGCACTTCAGAAATTAATAAACAAGAATTGCGATAGCACACCAACACCTCTACTTAGCACACCAATGCCTCTACTTCCTTAGAAGGCTTAGGGTGTTTGGCACGTCCCCTACAACTCTCACAAACTTCTACAAATGCACCATAAAAAGCATTTTATCAGGATGCATCACAGCTTGGTTTGGGAACAGCTCCATCCAACACCGCAAGAAATTGCAGCGAATTGTGGACGCAGCGCAGACCATCGCACAAACCAGCCTTCGTTCTATTGACTCCATTTATACCTGAAGCTGCCTCGGCTAGGCCAGCAGCATAATCAAGGACAAGCCGCACCCTGGCCACTCCCTCTTCTCCCATCAGGCAAAAGGTATAAAGTGTGAAAACGCATACCACCAGATTCAGGGACAGTTTCTTCCTAGCTGTTATCAGGCAACTGAATCATCCAACCACAACCAGAGAGCAGTGTTGATCTACGATCTACCTCTTTGGTGACCCTCGGGTTATCCTTGATCGGACTTTGCTAGCTTTACCTTGCACTAAATGTTATTCCCGTATCATGTACACTGTAAATGGATCGATTGTAATCATGTATTGTCTTTCTGTTGACTGGTTAGCACACAACAAAAGCTTCTTACTGTACGTCGGTACACATGACAATAAACTAAACTGAACTAGATTGAAAAGTGTTGGTGTTCAGGAGGATCCGGATGTTTTTGTAGACAAATCAAAAGTTAATAACCAGGTACAGCAGAATAGGAAAATGAAATAATATATTGACTTTCATTGCCAGAGAAGTTCAGTACAAGAGTTCAGATGTCTGGCCCCAGTTATACAAGGTCCAGGTGAGATTATACCAGAACATTGTACAGTGGTCTAGTCTCCTGGAAGGATATATTTGTAATGGAGGGAGTGCAGTGAGGGTTCACCAGATTGACTACTGGGAATTGTGGAAATGTGAAGCTGGGTGCTTTGGTTTGTCACATGAAGAGGTTAAGTAAAATAAGTCGGTCTCTTGAATTCATAAGGATGAGAATGCTAAATATTTTCAACATAATGTCAATTGATGTTCAGATATTTCAAGAATCGAGGAATATGGGATCAGTGCAGGAAAGAGGCAGTAAGGTGCATGAACTTATTAAATAGAAGAGTAGGCACAGGAATAAAGCCTATATCGGTTTCTACTTGTGTTTTTACACTAACAAACTGCAGGTGAAAATAGAATAGTGAAGGTAGACACAAAATGCTGGAGTAACAGCGGGTGAGGCAGCATCTATGGAGAGAAGGAATGGGCGACATTTCGGGTCGAGACCTTTCTTCAGACTGATGTCAGCGGAGGGGGTGGGACAAAGATAGAATGTAGGCGGAGGCAATAAGACTAGTGGGAGAACTAAGAAGGGAAAGGAGAGAGAAAGCAAGGACTATCTGAAGTTAGAGAAATCAATGTTCATACCGCTGGGGTGTAAACTACCAAAAAGAAATATGAGGTGCTGTTCCTCCAATTTGCACTGGGCCTCACTCTGACAATGGAGGAGGCCCAGGACAGAAAGGTCAGATTGGGAATGGGAGGGGGAGTTGAAGTGCTGGGCCACCGGGAGATCAGGTAGGTTAAGACGGACTGAGCGGAGGTGTTCAGCGAAACGATCGTCGAGCCTGCACTTGGTCTCACCGATGTAGAGAAGTTGACACCTGGAACAGCGGATACAGTAGATGAGGTTGGAGTGTTAATATTGACTAAATTAGAGTTATTATAAAATGGAGGATCATTACATTTGCAGGGCCTGCTTGGCCTCTGACTATGAAAAGCTAAAGGCTGTGGGTTGGCGCCAGCTAGTCTGAACCCTAGATTGATATGCAGGATGGGGAAAGATCCAGATGTCCTCTCTATTGTTAAAATGTATGAGGACTTTGCAGAAGAGCTTAAAGGTGTTGCAAATGCATTATCATGATTGGCCCGCTGCAGAAAGGTTGTAAATACTGTTAAAATGTTGCAAGGTGTTTGTGTTACTGTTTGATGATTGGCTGAAGTGTGAAGCCTTGTTTGAATTGTTTATACTCCCTGGGAGAATGTTGCATTACTTGATTAACTGACTTCTTTCCAGAAGCTTATGTAGAAACATTGTAATGGGGCGCTTTGTAATTGGGTTGGGGAACGGTCAATAACACTTTAATGTAATTGATATCTGTGATTGGTTCGTAGGGGCTACCACCCCCATGTAGTTCTGCCCCGCAGGGTCCGATGACCTATAAAAGGTGACCCCCACTGGGATCGTTGTCGATCTTCTGGAGGGGCGCTTCGGACTGCGTAACCTTTTGGAGGTATCTGCTTGCACGAGGCTGAAGGGCTTGGACAAGCAGAGACAAGGATCGATCCCGCGGTGGTTAGTTATTGTATAGGGAGTTTGTTATTTCATAAAATAAAGTTTAGTGGTCCAGTGCTTGACTCGGTGTTTTACTGAACTAGACTAAGGGGGGTTAGCTCTAGGAGCATAATTACATTGGACCTCCAGACATAAGTTTGCGATCAAGGGTGTTGAGCTGTTCCAGATTGCGAGGGGAGAAATCGGCGCCACGGTGCGGTTTTCGCATCAATTTTTCCACTTCGCTAGTCGGAGCGGATCGATTATTCGCACACTTGTGTTGGGGTTCCCAACGAGATTGGAGAACAGTAGTCTAGCAAGCACTGAGGGCATCCTTGCCTTTTTTGGGATTTGAGGCCCTTTAGACTTAGTCAACAGCTGTTGCAAAATCCAAACGTTAGGTATCATTGAGTTGGCCTGACATCGAAAAGTAGTCGAGGACTTTGAGGCCCTGCCCAGACTGGGATATCCAATTGGCTGGATATTTGAATATACAGGACTGGGTCGAAACAGTACTGTGAGGTGAAGTACTGCGTCGTTGCTGGGGGTGCAAATTGGAAAGGCACTCTAAAAGATCGGCTTCGACTGCCAGCATGAAGCGACCACGCGCTGACACCCGGTACCAAGCAGGTGGAAAGGAAGAAGCCCAAGGGTGAGCCTATGAGGGTTTAAGTCCTCGCCTGTGTGAGAAATATCTGGATCTCTGGAAAGATGGGGGAGGAGTCTCGTAAAGGTACCGGGAACTCAGTGGTTAAAGTATAAATTGGCAGAAAATACTTTTAACCAATCCTGAGAATTTCATAATCATAAAGACGTTTGCTTAAAAATTTTGAATTTGAACTTGCGTACTAAAAAGATAATTGGATAAAGAAAATAACGAGCTGAAAATTTTTCAATACAAATTTACCAAATTCAGGACCTCATATTGAGGTGCTGGCTAGTTCTTATTCTAGGTTCCCATATTGAGAGCTGGATGTTGTAAAGTGTATATATTTTCTTCTACGTTAACCTGTGTATAATAAAATGTTTGACGCTGTACTTTAAAGTGTATTTAAGATATACCGTTGTCGCATTGTATTTACTGTGTATTGCCTTTGATTTAAATTTTGAATGTTAGATACACTGTTGTAATAGTGGTTCGAATCGACTGTATAGGAACATAGTTTGATTAAGACTGCTATTATAATTGGAGTCCGACTCGTGGCTGTTCGACCAGGGGTTCGAATCTTGATTGCTATATCGAGGGGATTGTTCTGTTGGTTGAAAACACCACGAGGAGGGATTAAAATATAGTGTGATTTGCTTTTGGAACTGTACAGTTAACAAATGCGATATTAGACGAATGCTTGTATTTTATATGGGAGGGTGGTTTTGTATGATAGTAATAAGTGGTATATTCTCTTGTCTGTATACGATTTTGCATGAGTTTAGATTACGGTTGCTCTGGGTATAGGAAACTGGCTGCGGAAGTGTGTTTGATTCTTTGACTGTTTGATTGTTCACTGGAGCGCCTTAACATTTTGATGATTGAGGATTGTTAAAATTGTTGAAGTTGAGATTGTGTGGATTTGTGGGAGACTGTAGAGGAATTTGGGTACCCGATTGAAAGGATTGATTGGGTGATTGTGTTGTGAGAAGTTTGATAGCCTCAGAGATTGTGAGGAAAGTGTGAATTGTAAAGGAGGTGTGAGTGGTTTAGGAGTTTGTTTCCATTGTCTGCAAACATGGGAAATCAAGTGTAGCGGGATATGACTGAAGACTCCGAAAGTCCATTGCAATTAATAGGCAGTGAATTTCCACAAGATTGAGAGACTTTTGGGGGGCATTGAATAAAGAATTAGGGGACGAATTATGGCCCAATGGAACATTGAAGGGAGCGAAATACATTGAACAAATTATTTGGCAATGTAGCAACAGTGAGGAGGCGATGGAGTTAATAGGATTGTGGAAAAAATATTATGAGAAACAGAAGGCGAGTAGAGAGGCTGCGAGAGTGGCAAGTTGAAAAGAAGCAACTTTAAAGCGTGGAATAGAACTGAGGATACTGAAGTGTACCGACCTTCAGACACCTCTAGAGAGGGGCATGGATGTATAAGAGAGCAAGGGAGAAGGAAATCTTCCAAAGGGAAACTGGCACCAATAGGTCTCGAATTTGAAGACCCGATGGTTGACGTTAGTTTTGAGGGGGACGAAGATGAATATTTAGAGGATTGGGAAAGTGTTAAAATTACCTTATTCCTCTTGCGTTCCGCGCACTTCAGACACACATTGTTTAGCTTGTGAACGGAATAGACAATCAGATTCTGCAGCACAGGATTCTTTAACCCCGACAGCTCCATTGACAATAGATAGTCCGGTAGGTAGTTCACGGTACCAGAAGCAAAACAAAAAAGACAAGTCAAGTAGTTAAGGACAAAAAATGTAGGGGAAGGGCACAACAACCAGAGTATTCTTGCGAGCCTAAACTTAGACGAGTAGCGAGAGAAGAAAGGGAGTCATTTAGAAGGTACCGTGAACCCCCTAGTGAAGAGGAAGGTATATCTGGGAGTGAGACAATAATTGAAGATACCGAGATAGATCCCGATATGGCAGAAAGTACAAACACAAAACAAGTAACTCGTAGGCAGTTCCCCGTCAGGGAAAATCACCTGCTTCCTTTGTGGATCACTTAAGAACTACAATGCGCGTATATCATGCAGACTCCCGAGATTTATGGGCAGTGATCCAGCAGATAATTACTCCAACTGAACACACTAGATTCCTAACAACTCTAGGACACCCAACACATGAAGCACTGGCAAATATAATAGCAGATAATAGTGCAAGGGAAGCAGTTTTAACTGCCCTTGCGAATACTCTTCAGAAACCAATTGACCTAGCTAGAATCTTGGATGTAAGACCGAAAAAGGGAGAGGGAGCAGATGAATTCGTGGAACGATTTTCAGGATTATATATGGATCAATCGGGTGACCTAAATTATAGAAACGGAGTAAATTCCCCACAATATTGTGCCTTCTTACTGAATTGCCTTCCCACTAATGTGACTGAATCCATTAAAACTAATAACATGGACTGGACAGAAAATAGTGCCAGTCAAATGGCTCGGGCAGTAAGATATCACTGGAGAGATGTAAAAAAAAGCAGGAGAGTCAGCCTGCAGTAAAACCAAAAAACGAATATATGTAATTAGAAAAGAAGTGCCAAAATCTGACTCTGAACCATGGACCCCCAGAGTACCAGCAAATTACGGATTGGGAGAAATTAGGGTTCCAGAATATTTAGATCGATATCATAGAGAAATATCTCACAGAGCCAATCCCACAGAGACCAAGTTTGAGAAGACACCGAACATCAGAATTAGGCCAGTGTTATACATGTGGGGGAATAGGTCACTGGAGTAGGGAGTGCCCAACTAGAGAAAGGAACGAAAGAGGGGGTCACAGAAGAAATTTCCAAGATTAGAGGGAGTGGAGAGATCCCAGAGATCAACGAGATTATAGAGAGCAAAGAGGGAACTGGCAGGAAAATCAAGAACCAAGAGGGCAAATATAATTCTCCCAAAATAATCCATTTACACGCCTATGATTAGCAAACTTAATGGTGACTGGATGCAAGTCTGACAAAGAACCTATACTATCACTAAAAGTAGAAGGGAAAACCTGTACCACCTTGATTTACACAGGCACATCCATGTCATCTCTCCAATCAATTTACAATCTCCCCAAATCAAAAGACGTTCAGAACCTGTCCGGTTTTCAAGGACAAGTCTACCAGTATCCCATCTCTAAGCCAGTTGAAGTAGTGTATAGAGGAAAGGCAATCAAACAAGATTTGTGATAACAACCGGATTGGACTGCAATTTAATGGCTAGAGATTTGCTCTGCGCTTTCCAATTGAAGATAGAATGTGGCGATAGCGGAATAGTAGTGACCCCCTGGGCTCCCTTACGGCAATGTTACTCCATAGTGACCCCTCAATGGTGGTCCTTAGATCTGGACGAAGAACCCCCACTCCATGTTACACTGGCTTATGACAGGAGTGGGAAGAATAAAGAGCTGGAGGCCTTCTTTAAACCACATGAAGGACAGGACTGGGAGGTAAAAGCTTTGGCACTAGTTGAAGGAAAGGAGCTGCAGAATACGCTGAAATACCAGTAAAACTATGGAAGAGAACTGCAGGGGTTGCTCCTCACATTACCTGAAAGGTTAATTGCCCGGCGAGTGCAAAAGACCTGGGAGTAATGGTACAAAGGGCAATCACCATGGCAGACCCGAATAATTATCAAAAGCAAAATTTGTCTAACCAATATGATGTTGAATTCTATCGGGCCCCAAGGACATTTGTTTCCCACCTATGTCTAGGTATGTTACAAAACTTACCTTCAGCGGCGCTGCAGTTCTGTCCCTGGCCGTGTGTGCGACTTTGGTGCATTTGAGAGGGGGGCGGGTTTAAAATGCCGTTTTCTCCAGCCTGTTGAAATCGATCTTTGTCAGGCTGTTTAGCTGCTGAAGAATAATCGCTCCGACATCCGTTTTATCAAGTTTTTTTTAAACTGCGCTGGATAATTTAATAGCAGGAGTAAATTAAAAATTGTCTTCTAAAGCCATCAACAACGACAACTAGACGGATCTCACGTACGGGACAAAGCAAGGTACGCCGTTTATTTTTACATATAAACGTGCTTCTTAGGATCCCTTTAATCAAAATTTCACGTTGCGAAAAGGTGACTTGGGCCTCATACGAACCGGCAGTATTTTTCCTGCCGATATGGGGTTTAAATTCACCGCAAATGCAACGTTCCAAACGATCGCGTTCCACAAAAACCCACTTGCAAGATGATAAAAATGGCGATTAATTTACGGGAATTAAACACTAAATTCCTTCCATTTGGCCTATAAATTCATGACAATGAGATTTAAAAATCATGTTATATTGTGAATTCTTGTGTGAATGTTATTTGGACACAGGCTATTTAAAAATGTTAACCTTTTCTTAAGAAATGGATAATGTTTAGATCTAGTAATTGAATTTTGTAATTAGTTACAATTAGGTAACTAACTAATTATATGCTTTAATTTCAGGTCATCCAAGTAAGATTGTTTCATATTTGTTTCAGAATGCTTCAATCTATAACAACTGAAAATTTCATTCAGTTCTCTTAATTTTTTAGAAAGTTATGGGCTTTTGACTGTCCTTGATCACAGCTTTTGAGTTAAGTCAATGGAAAAGCAATAGGGAACAAGATGCTAATTTCCGAGTATGAAAATGGCCATAACTTTTTTTAATACTGATGATATGAAAGTGAATTAGGTGTCAAATTAAACTTCTTTTTATGCTTTATCTGATGGGATAAATTGCAGATTTGATTTTTTTAATCTCAAAATTTTGTAATATTGCTACTATGTCATCATCTGGGGAGTGAGGTATGCGAGAATGTGGACCCTCAATTGTGGGCAGAAGACACAGCTCAGGTAGGATGCGTGAACATCAATCCCATCCAAGTAGCTCTCCAGAAAGGGGTAATACTTCCTTCAATACAACAATATCCACAAACCACAGGCCATCAACAGCATTGACAAATTGATTCGGGGATTGCTCGTACAAGGAATACTGGTGAAATGTCAATCGATCTGTAACACCCCTATTCTTGCAGTTCCGAAACCGGGAAAAGAAGGCCAATATAGACTGGTACAAGGTCTATGAGAAATCAACTCTATTGTAGAACCACTCTATGGCCTAGTGCCAAACCCTGCCCACATCCTAGCCCAAATACCGGCTGAGGCAAAAATCTTCTCGATAGTCGACTTGCAACATGCATTATTTTCCTTGCCTCTCCACAAGGACAGCCAATATTTGTTTGCTTTCACATATAGGGGCCAACAATACACCTGGACCAGATTACCTCAAGGGTTTATCAATTCACCTACTTTCTTTTCCAGGTGTCTACAAGAACAATTGAGTACTTTAAATTTCAAGAGGAAGTCCACATTAGTGCAGTATGTCGATGACTTATTAGTGGCCAGCAAATCAAGTAACTGTAAAGATACTTCACAATTACTAAACCATCTAGCTAATTTGGGATATGTAGTCTCCCAGTCAAAGGTACTAATGGCCCAGGAGAAAGTAAAAATTTTAGGGATCATAATTTCAGCAACCGAAAGGAGTCTAGAGGAAAGCAGACTCGAACCCATCTGCGAATTCCCAGTTCCAAAGGAAGCCAAACAAATGAGGCAATGGCTTGGCATGGTCAATTATTGTAGACCTTGGATCCCTAACATAGCTCTAGAAACTAAGGAGCTAACACCCTATACCAGCAAGGAAGGTGAATTTAAACTAACCAAGAAAGCACAGGAGGCCTTTGAAAACTTAAAGAGATCGTTGATGCAAGCTCCAGCGTTAGGAAGACCATTGTACGACAGACCTTTCCAGCTCGACTGCAATATTTTATCCGAATGTGCAACCTCAGTTCTGACCCAAAAACATGGGAATAGACATAGACCAGTTGCCTATTACTCTTCTAAATTAGATCCTGTAGCCAGGGGACACCCACTCTGCACCCAAATTCTAACTGCTATATATAATAGTTTACAATCAACTGCTAATTTGACCTTCCAGCAGGAGATTGTAGTATATAGCTCACATTCAGTAACGGCATTGTTGGGGCAGCTCCAGACCCAGCACTTAACAATGGCTTGCCAAAATAAGTATATCTATCTCTTAAACAATCCAAAACTTCAATTTAGACATTGTACATTAATTAACCCAGCCTCTTTTCTTGTCTCACCTCGAGAAGAGCAATCAGAAGCAAGACATGACTGTTTATTTATCATCGAGGAGGAAACATCTGTAAGAGAGGACTTGAGGGACGCACCTATAGAGGACTCTGACATAACATTATATGTAGATGGGAGTGCATCTATTGGACTATGGAGATGAGAAATTGTCTGGGTATGCAATTATTAATGAGAATGAGGAAATTGTAGAGGCAGCTGCCTTTGAGTCACCGTATTCAGCATAACAGGCTGAATTGTTTGCTTTAATTCGGACTTACATTATTGGGGAAAAGTTAAAGGTAAATATTTGCACTGATTCTCGGTATGCATTTGGAGTGGTACATGATTTCGGACAATTATGGAAAAATTGGGGATTTCTAACCAGCAGAGACTAAAATTTCAAATAAACAATTGGTGACAGATTTATTGAAGGCCTTAATGCTACCTAGACAAATTTCTGTTATGAAATGTAGCGCCCACACAAAAGGACAGACCCCAAAAGATATCGGGAATCGTAATGCCAATTTAGCAGCAAAGAAAGTGTCCCGGGAATGTAAGATGGTAGGACCAAAAATGATGAGGCAGACTAAAAGTTGAAATAACAAGTCCCCCTTGGAGAGACTGATGCCAACCATCCAAGAAATTGTTCAATTGCAGGAGGAGGCTACTGAAAGGGATAAAGAACGAAGGAAACAACTTGGGTGTGTACTGGATTATATGACTGAACTATGGACCACTCCAGCAGGGCAAACTTGCATGACAGATTCTTTGGCAGTATGAGTTATAGAATGTATGCACTATGCAACCCATTGTGGTGCAAGGGCAGTAGGAGACACTCTTTTGGCTACTTGGTGGCATCCAAGATTACAAACTTTAGCCCAGAAGGTAAGCAGTAATTGCGTGCTCTGCCAGAAATACAATCCAGTGAAAGGAAAAGGATGCGAAGAGGAAAAAACACCATTGCCTATGGGTCCGTTGGAGACACTGCAGATGGACTATATCGAATTAGAAAGGTGCCAGGGTTATAAGTATGTACTTGTCATAGTCGATGTATTCAGCCGGTGGATCGCAGTTTACCCAACCCTTGATAATAAAGCGGCTCCTTTTGTCAAGGTGTTAATGAGAGAAATTGTCCCTAGATTTGGCATCCCTATTCGACTTAGTTCAGATAACGGTCCACACTTTATTGGACAAATCAATGTGAACAGCTGGGGATCCAGCAGCAATTGCACTGTGCTTATCGACCATAGGCTGCTGGACTGTAGAGACTCACACTATAGAGTAAAAGCAGCCTATAGTGAGATGCCTTTATTAGCAGCTTCAACTAAAGTAAAACCTGGAGACTATGTCCTTATAAAGAACTGGGTAAGGAAAGAATTAAAAGTTTGCTGGGAAGGACCAGGTTCTCCTAACGACCCCAACAGCAGTGAAAGTAGACGGATGAATTATCAAGATGGATTATCAAGATGGATGGAAGGGATTTGCGCCCATGAAATCTTGGGAGGTGAAGAATCATCAGACGGAAATCATAAAGCTACGCCCACACAAATTCGGGAAGCTTGATGAAATTATGGGAAAACATCAGCATCTTTTTGTTAAGATATCTGTTAGAATGAAGCAGTCACTATTGTATTCTGGTTATCATTAATGATGGGTTATCATTTATGATAAAATGGAGGAATGTTAATATTGACTAAATTAGAGTTATTATAAAATGGAGGATCGTTGCATTTGCAGGGCCTGCTTGGCCTCTCTGTAAAAAGCTACAGGCTGTGGGTTGGAGCCAGCTAGTCTGAACCCTAGATTGATATGCCGGAGGGGGAAATATCCAGATGTCCTTTCTAATGTAAAAATGTATGAAGACTTTGCAGAAGAGCTTAAAGGTGTTGCAAATGCATTATCATGATTGGCCCGCTGCAGAAGGGTTGTAAATACTGTTAATAATGTTGCAAGGTGTTTGTGTTACTGTTTGATGATTGGCTGAAGTGTGAAGCCTTGTTTGAATTGTTTATACTCCCTGGGAGACTGTTGCATTACTTGATTAACTGGCTTCTTTCCAGAAGCTTCTGTAGAAACATTGTAATGGGGCGCTTTGTAATTGGGTTGGGGAACTATCAATAACACTTTAATGTAATTGATATCTGTGATTGGTTTGTAGGGGCTACCACCCCCATGTAGTTCTGCCCCGCAGGGTCCGATGACCTATAAAAGGTGACCCCCACTGGGATCGTTGTCGATTTGGGTGTGAGTGGGGGGCCAACAGGGAGACAATGCTGCTAATTTATCAGGCCATGATCAGATCTTCTCTTGACTATGGGTGTTTTGTGTATGGGTCTGCGTCTAAAACTGTTCTGGCTAGGCTAGATGTGTTGCAGGCAAAGGCTTTGAGGCTTTGCTGTGGAGCCTTCAGGACTTCCCCAGTCCCTGCCCTGATTGTTGAAATGGGAGAAATGCCCTTATGGTTAAGGCGCATTAAGCTAGGGTTACATTACTGGGCTAAACTTTGTGGGTGTAATGATACCTTCCCAGCAAGGTGTTTGTTGCAAGAGGTTGATGATGGTAACAAATATAACACATTTTTTGTCATTATAAATCAGTGGGCTAGGAAGCTGGGTTTGGAACAAGGGGGTATTATAGAGCATACAATAAGGCTACCTGTGCCCTATTGGGTTCTTCCTGAACTGTTTATTGAGCTTGCTTTTCTTCAGGAAAAAGATAAGCGCGAGGTGACTCCAAGAATAGAGGAATATCTTAATTCAATCAGTGAGAGCACTTTGATTGTTTTTACAGATGGATCTAAAGATCCAGTTAGTGGGAGAGCTGGGTTTGGAGTGTATGTGGAGCAGCTTGGGTTGAAGATTGGCCGGCGCATTTCTGATGGAAGTTTTGTTCTTACGACTGAATTAATGGCAATTCAATGGGCTCTATGGTGGATTGAGGAAGCCAGTTTTAGAGAAGTCATTATCTGTTCTGATTCTGCAGCTGCTCTTGAAACTTTAAGAGTAGGGAAATCTAAAGCTCGTCCTGACATTCTAAATGAAATCTTGAGTGTGTTTTCTAGAATTGGGTTTGCGTGTAACATCACTTTTTGCTGGGTTCCCGGGCATGCTGGGGTGAGGGGGAATGAGCAGGTGGACCTCATAGCAAAGGAGAGTTTAAGAAGAGAAATAGATATCCATGTATCATTGGGGAGAGTGGAACTGAGATAAATAATTAAAGAGGGCTTAACAAAAGAATGGCAGAGAGGATGGGAAATGGAAGTCAGGGGTAGACACTACTTTTCTATACAATCTGAAGTTAGGAAAATATGTTTCTGTACATCTCTGTCCCGTAGGGACTCAGTTAAACTGTGTAGATTGAGGTTGGGACACTGTGGGTTAAATTACTATTTGTGCATTGTAGGGAAACATGTTTCTGGCTTGTGTGAATGTGGGAGTAATGAGATGGTTAAGCATGTTTTCCTAGAATGTAAAAAATATAGGGTAGAAAGAAAAGTATTGTTTGTTAGACTGACAGGACTTGGAGTTGAGGCTTTTTCTGTTTTATCTTTGTTTGGACACAATGAGAAACATCAACTGATATCCAGGGCTGTTCTTCAATTCCTGCAAGTTACAGGACTGTATGTAAGAATTTAGTTCAAACTTTGACCTGTGGAGGGCAGTAATACGCTTAGCAGCGTCTACACTGCCGGATTCCTACAAGAAGAAGAAGAAGAAGATCGTTGTCGATCTTCAGGAGGGGCGCTTCGGACTGCGTAACCTTTTGGAGGTATCTGCTTGCATGAGGCTGAAGGGCTTGGACAAGTAGAGACAAGGATCGATCCCGCAGTGGTTAGGTATTGTATAGGGAGTTTGTTATTGTTTCATAAAATAAAGTTTAGTGGTCCAATGCTTGATGCAGTGTTTTACTGAACTAGACTAGACTAAGGGGGGTTAGCTCAAGGAGCATAATTCCAGGAGGTGCAAGTGAACCTCTGCCTCACCTGCTTTCTGAAATAGCATAGTGAAATGTGCGCACATGGTAGATGCAATTCAATCAGGCATGAGATTTCTCCGCGGGTTTTGAAATTCGGTAAGGCATCGCCGCCTCTGCGAGGCTTCACTGCCACTGTGGCCCCATTGTCGCGAGGTTTTGCTGCTGCCAAGGCCTCACCGCTGTCGACGCCCCACTTCATCTCTCTGGTGCCGACCCGGGCCCCAGCCACGGGCGCCGTCGGCTGCTTCGTCCGACCCGGGCTTCTACGCGGTGATCCGGAAGGCATTGAGACCGCGGCGCCTCGATAAAGGCCTCTGGCCGCATTCCCAGTTCACAGCTGCGGGCCGTCGGGATGCCTTCTGGCCGCGGGGGCCGTTGAGAAGCCTTCTGGCAGCGCAATACAATGTATTAGATAATAGGTGCAGGAATAGGCCATTCAGCCCTTTGAGCCAGCACCGCCATTCATCCCCAATCAGTACCCCGTTCCTGCCTTCTCCCCATATCCCCTGACTCCGCTATCTTTAAGAGCCCTTGCATTTTGTTGCATTTCAAACTTGGACTCGCCATTGTGTCAGCAATTAGCATTCCTTAATAGTCACTGACTTTGCAAATTCTGGCAATCAGAAAATGTCCAGCAATCAAAAGAAGATAAAAGATTATTTGCTTAATTTTCTTTTTCTTTTTAAATAATTTGACCATAGATTTAAAGAAATGAAATTTTTATTTTTTGGAAGTGTTATTTTCAAATAATGTCTTAAATTCCAGGTTGAGATGTTAATATTTTGTCCACTGTACTTAATTTGACTGAGTAGCTATGTTGCACAATATGATCATTTTTGGAGTAGATGGATCATCATTTTCATCCTAACTGTTAAGAGTTGGATTTAAAATTCATTTGGCGTTTAAATACAATGGTAAAGGATACTTCTCTCTAATTAGAGTAAACGGGCAAGGAACAGGTATCATGTTCCAAGTAGGTGTAATATACAATATTTTCAATATGACTTAAGTGTCATTTTAAGGTATGATTATTACAAATTTTCTGTGTAAATTAAGAAGTGACAAGCGAGTAAAATGTATTATTTTAAGATACAATAAAAGAAATAAATGATGGACCATCTCTCTTCCTCTTTTTTCTTTTTTTTCCTGTCTCATGCCTGTCAATGTAAGGATATTTTGAGAAAACATTTAGAACAAATTCATACTTCTGTGATTCCAGGGAAGAGTAGCGCATACAAAGATCTGGTATATGGTACAGTCCTACCGTTACAGCAAATTTATTTTCTTGGATGTTGATAATATTGAATACATTTCTTTACAAGCATTAAGTATTTGCATTTGTTGTGGAGGTTCACAGAAACGTGGGTATTTTGTGAAATTTATATTGTTCTTTATACAAATTTATGAACATGATTTAATTATTATAGTTGAATTAGAATGTTAATTTTGAGGTATGGATTACAAATTACAATCAGATCTGCCATCAGATCTGTCACTAATTACAAATGACCATTATACCGGGAAAATGAGTTGGATTTATGACATTTTTAAACCAAGCAAATGTCAATGAAAAGTTTACTTTCATAACCCTACAGTACATATTAAAACTGTTGTTATTTATACACTGTGGGCTGTAGTACTTGCAACAGACGTCAGGAGGCAGAATCAGAATGCGTTTCCACCGCTCCTCTGGGGAGGAGACCCCTCGCCAGTGTGAAAAGTTGTCACTGTTTTTGAGGTTCATGAATTTGCAAAAGGAAAAGATCTAGCGGAAGAAAAGCCCTCTGATCTGAACCGTGTTTACTCTGCAGTCGCTACCTCGCCCATTTTGTCCGCGGCCGAAGCTCGGCGCTGCCGCCGATCTCCATAGTGACGGTGCGGGTGCCCGGATCTGGTGATGTCGGCTGTCAGCACAATGGCGGCGGAGGAGGACCCCGCGGTGACCGAGGAGAGCTGCGAGATAACGCAGCATGTAGCCGAGTTCATTGAGAAAGAGTTGGGAAACGACCCCAAATCTTTAAAGAAACTCCCCCAAATAACAGAGGAGCTAGCGCTGTACAAAAAAACTCTGGAGGAGCAGGTACGAAGGCCGGGCCTCGGCCCTGGGATTCATTTGGGGGGCAGCAGCTTCTCGCAGCTCTTTTCCCCAAGATGCATTCATAAAGTAACACCCTTGTACATCTTTAAGAAATAAAACTACCCGTGACTAACTAAATATGGAACACTGATGCGAATCGCACGTGTAAAGTGCTTTCTTTATGTATGTCCAGCGTACCTGTGCTATTAAAGATTTGGAAATAATATTTAACCGCGATTTCATATTGGAGAAATTACATATTACACCCCGCCGATGAAGGAAAGAATGGCTTTTAGTGCAATCATTGAATGGGGATTACATCAGAAACATTCAGTATTATTTATTAGTAATATTTAGAACAAACAGGTTCTGGTATAAATAATTAATACAACAATACTAATTATATTGGATTCAGCTCATTTTTGAGGCAGAAGTTAATTTGCGTCACCTTCTTGTAGGATGCTCCGATGTTGGCCACACAATCTTGAGATTACAGGGACTTCAGGTGCTGTGGGGGCTTGTGTCCGTGTGTCATTACTTTCAAAGTATGCATAAAAGGCATTGAGCTCATCCAAAAGTAATACATCTTTGCCACTTATGCTACCCGGTTTGTCCTTGTGGGAGGTTTAAGCTTGCAAGCCCCGCCAAAGCTGTTGAATATTGGCCTGTAACTTTGTATGATTCTAGATCTCCAGCTCCTCTAGTATCTTTGCTAAACACCACCGATCTAGACCATACCACAGCCTGATGCCCACATTTTGGAAAATGTGACCAGGGGATGGAACGGTTGATGTATTTTATGTGTAGGAAGGAACTGCAGATGCTGGTTTAAACCGAAGATAAACACAAAATGTTGGAGTAACTCAGCGGGTCAGACAGCATCTCTGGAGAAAAAGAATTGGTGACGTTTCGGGTCTAAACCCATCTTCAGAACGTCACCTATTCATTTTCTCCAGAGATGCTGCCTGACCCGCTGAGTTACTCCAGCTTTTGAGTCTATCTCCCAACATCATTCAATACGTCATTTAAGCAACAACATTTTAAATTTGTACAAGTGTCATATCTGGTGACGGTATATTCAGCACATTATATGAAATCCTAGTTGGTCATGATTTAGACAGCATGTATTAATTCTTCTAGCTATCATTTGTTGATGCAATATAACTGGAGGGATATTTGTATGTAATAAAAATCTTCAGTAAAACAATGCTTAATTAAATGAGTAGAGATTTTTAAATTGAAACCTGAGCATTATGTGTTAATCTGAATGGATTGAAAGCTTTTCACAAAGAAATACGGATCCATATTGAATAGTTATCCTTTCATTGATATTAAACATTAGCATGATATTATAAGGGGGAATCTTTAGAACAGCTTGTTTTGTTGATGTGTTTATCTCTCATTGTGGAGATGTTAGGGCCTACCTGCTGCTGTGGCCCCAATGGACAGTTTGGCTTGGCATGCCTTAGTTAGTGGTGGGCAAAGATACTAGTATCTTTGGTGGTGGGCAGCCCACCCACTCATCCATTTTACCTTCTTTTACCTGGAGTGAAAACTTCATTATTAAATTTGGCATTTAAGGGGTCTTCCTGCTAAAAATAGTGATCCACTTTATCCAAAATGTTTTTGCAGCCAGTCAGGTCATATCCTTGCTATATGTAATCTGACACAGGTTCAGAGGATAGATTTCCTTGTGCAACAAAAAAAATAACATTCCAATGTTGGATATGGAAGGTCCACTGGTGAAGCTCAGTGGTAATATTATTTGTTGAAAACCTTCCAATGACTTTTGGCATTGACACAAGATGTTCAGGAATGTAAATCAAACCCTTCCCTCAGCATCATTGTGTACGCCACCCAAAATTAAGTGCATGTGGTCTGGAATGAAAACCACTTCATATGTTTGCCACCCCGTGGAAAGCACATACCCTGCAATCTTCAAACTAACCCCACTGTTGCTCCTTTTCTAGATATATTCACACCACTCAGAATAGAGTTCTGGGCCCAGAATCTTTCCCCCCTAGAGCTATTTATGATTCCTTTTGGGAGAAAATTGAGATTCTTGTGATTTAAAATTTATTTTCAGAAGTGATGTAAATATCTTTGGTAGCATGACTGCTAGAGAGAGAAAAACATAAATGGGGTTTCCAATTAAAAAAAAATCAGGGCCATCACATTCTTTTGTTCTGAAACAAGTGAAACATCTGGATGATGAGCCAAAAATATTAATTGTAATTATTAAGATTTGAAGTTTGGCAACAAAGATATTCAGCTATTGTAGTATTAAAATGCATATACAGAACTTTTTACATGTGTGTTTCTGAAGTTTATAATTTTAATACAAAGTTATGTGGAATTTTGTCCTTTGATAATGCACATGAGCAAATTCCCACTTCCAATTTTAGCCCAAATCTTAAATTTGTGATACCAAGTATTTTTGAGCTGAAGTAATCATTTCTAAAGCATGTATCTTTGCAAATCTATTTAATATCATTAACCAAATTAAATGTTTTATGTTAAAATTGATATAGGTTCTTACTGTCTCATCTGAAGTGCCAAAAAAAATTGAAAATGCTTTCAAGAATGCTGAAAACTCCAAGAAGTTGCTAAATGGCATAATTAAGAAAGAGGCAATCTTAGCTGAGTCTATCAACAATCATCTAGTTACTGCCCAGCCATTGATCGAAGAACTGAAGGTATTGATTGGACAGATTGAAGAGATTGAGCGGCACCTTTGGTACTTGAAATGGATTTCCCAAATAGAAGAGTTAAGGTAAACATGCTACTTTTGCAATGGTACCCGTTTCACCTTGGGATGAATATTTGACTTTGGTTTAAAATACTTCATATTTTTGAAATCCTATTCAGTGTGAGCTAATAAAAGTTAATAGCATAGATACATAGAGGGAATATCAGGAATGGTGTTTGAGTAGCGATGTGTATACAAGAACTCCAGATGCTGGTTTACAAAAAGAGACACAAAGTGGGACCCTTCCAAACAGTCCCAACCCGAAAAGTCACCTACCAATGTTCTCCAGATATGCAGCCTGACCTGCTGAGTTACTCCAGCGTTTTGTATCTTTTTATGGTGTTTGAGTAGCTAGCTCAAATTGACCTGATATTCCTGCTCCTAACAATATAGTCAACTTGTTTAACCTTAGTTTAACCTTATGGGTTTACAAAAGATTGGTCCTGTCTGTAGTTTCTCCGAAAGATAATTATCTACAATATTTGGTTACGTTTCCTACCAGTCTAACTCATTTTTCATGATAGAATAGCTACAGTACAGAAGGAGGCCATTTGCCATCATGTCTGTATCAGTTCTCAACCAAAGCTACTTTTTTTTCTAGTTAATCCCACTTGCTATTTATCTGTAGCCTTGTGAAATTTTTTAGCATATATTTATCCAGTTTGTTCTTGAAGGCCACAATGGAACCTTCCTCCAGCACTTCTGAAAGCTGTACTTTTCCAGATGCTAGCCACATGTCACAATAAAAAATGTTTTCCTTCGAGTCACTCTTAATTCTCTTCCCCTTTATGCCAGGTAGTGAGAGGGAACAACCTCTCACTACCTACTTCACTCAAATCCTCTTTCATTTGATATGCTTCTATCAAATCTCCCCTCAGCCTTTTCTTTTCCAAAGAAAAATAGTCCTACCTTCTTTAATCTATATTCATCTCAGGAACTGATCTTTTCTGGGCTTCTCTTAGAGTCTTCCCTTCCATCCTATAATGTGGTGACTAGAACTCGACCAGATACTCCATTTGAAGCCAGACCAATGTTTTACAAAGATTCAGCATAAAGTTATGGTTTTTCCATGTACAATAAAATTATGAACCTACATTTTACATAATCTTTCATCTTACTTTATGGCAAGGAGCCATATCGGCCCATCGAGTCTATGCTGGCGCACAGAGCAATCACATTTCCCAATAACTTTTGGCTCAGTGAAATCAATTATACTCGATGATTTTTGTCTTCCAACAATTAGGTAAGCAAATTATATGTTGTAAGGTACTCATCTTGCAGAACTAAGCCCTACTGCAGTTGTAGAGGAGACACAAGAGACTACAAATGCTGAAATCTGAAGTAACAAACAGATGTTGAATTGCTCCAGCAGATTGTTTGTTGCCGTTTGTTGCTGCTTTGCTGATATCATACCAGAATCTGTGGACACTGCTTTGGTTTCTGGACCTAAAAAAGGATTTACTAATTTTATGTTGTGAATTGACTAGATTAATGCCTAGGACAAAGTGTTGTCTAATGAATAGATAGTGATGAGGATAGATCTGTCCTAATTGAAGTGTAAAAGAACAAGAGGTAACCTCATTGAAGGAATCGTGAATTGGTGATGACGATTTGATAAATCACTGTAACATCTCTGCAGTAATTGGGCACTATTTTCTTTTAAGAACCCAGGTTACTAGTTTCACTGCAGTTGGGCAATGAAATTGACAAGCAATTGCATTGATACTCTGTGACATATGTCCTTTGGAGACACAAGGGAGTACAGATGCTGGAATCTTGAGAAAAAAACAAAATGCTGGAGGACAGACAGCATCTGTGGAGATCTGTGGAACTTACAACCCAGCGGTATGAATATACTGATTTCTCTAACTTCAAATAACCCTTGCATCCACTCTCTCTACATTCCTCTCCCACCCAAGTCGTACTAGCTTCAAAGTTGTATTGTTGAGTCTCATTGTCTGTAACTCATTTTCACCTAGCCCACAGCTAATGATGGCCTGTTTCCTTTATCATCGTTACTTTTTGCATATCTTTCATTCATTTGTTCTATATCTCTCTATATCACCGACTATATACCTCTTGTTTTCCGTTCCCCTGACTCTCAGTCTGAAGAAGGATCTCAACCCTAAACGTCACCTATTCTATTTCTCCAGAGATGCTGTCTGACCCGTTGAGTTACTCCAGATTTTTGTGTCTATCTATGGAGGGAAATGGACAGATAATGTTTTGGGTCAAAATAAACTTTAATATAGCTATTAAAAATAACATTATTTTAAAAAATTCTGTGGGGAAACAGCTTGTTAATGAGAGCCTAAAATTATCTTGCCCCGAACTCCCCTATCCCCTCAACAGAATTGTTTTAATAACCCAAATTGCTATAACACAAGGTTTCTTTCGGAATGCAACTATTGCATTATAACATGACTACCTGTTGGGTCAGCCATTTGTTTCTTACTTAGGTAGTTTGAATCTTTGTAATTGTTCAGTTGGAAGTTAGGTGAATTTTGAGGGAATTAGTTTATTATATAGAAAAATGAATTTGAGGCATAGCATTGCTGAGGGCAAACGAGGGATTATTAGACTGCTACATTTAGTTTAGTTTGGAAAAACAGGCCCTTCGGCCCACCGAGTCTGCGCCGACCAGCGATCCCTGCTATCGTGGATCAACACTATCCTACACCCACTAGGGACAATTTACATCTATATCAAGTCAATTAACCTACAAACCTGTACATCTTTGGAGTGTGGGAGGAAACCGAAGATCTCGGAGAAAACCCACTCAGGTCACGGGGAGAAAGTACATACTCCGTACAGATAAGCATCTGTAGTCGGGATCGAACCCAGATCTCCGGCACTGCATTTGCTGTAAGGCAGCAACTCTACCATTGTGCCACCGTGCCCCCTTCCATTTCTTCCATTATTATTATTTAATAATAATGACAGTTTTGAAAAACTTGCTAGATGCTAGGTGAAGCCAGCGATCTCCCTTCACTGAAATTCTAGTGGCAATGTGAGTATTACATTAAAAATACGGGACGACAGATGGCGCAATTGGGACGACAGATGGCGCAATGGGCTAAGTGTTCGGCTGGCAACCGGAAGGTAGCCGGTTCGAATCCCGCTTGGAGTGCATACTGTCGTTGTGTCCTTGGGCAAGACACTTCACCCACCTTTGCCTGCGTGTGAATGTGTGTGAATGTGTGTGAGTGATTGGTGGTGGTCGGAGGGGCCGTAGGCGCAAATTAGCAGCCACGCTTCCGTCAGTCTGCCCCAGGGCAGCTGTGGCTACAGAAGTAGCTTACCACCACCGAGTGTGACTGAGGAGTGAATGAATAATGCGATGTAAAGCGCCTTGAGTATTAGAAAGGCGCTATATAAATCCCATCCATTATTATTATTATTATTATTATCAAATTTAGTGCACTTCTTCTGTTTAAATTGTTTATAATATTGTATTTTCTCCCCAGCGACTGCATTCAGCAGCACCTAATGACAAATAGTGTCTCAGATGCTGCCAATACCCTGGTATCCATGGCAGAATTAGATATAAAGCTTCAAGAGTCATCTTGTACTCATCTGCTCAATTTTATAAGATCCACTGTCAAATTCTGGCACAAAATTCTCAAGGACCGATTGACTAAGTAAGTTTTTTTAAACCTAAAATATCAGCTGCTAGAAGAAAAATAATGTTATTTTTAATGTATGTAATAGAATAAAAGATGACAATGATAAATTCCAGAGGAACAAGTGGTCAAATTTTTCTTTTGACTATTAAGATCCCCTGCAATTATCAGTTGTTAGTATTTTCTAGGTTTACTGTAAAACATAAGAAAAAACAGTTGGCTATTTGGCTGCTCAAAACGACTCACATTCCTCTGTTCTCTTCTATCCCTTCATCCACATAATTCCCAAGAACCAATTATCGTGAATATCATTGCTTATGTAGTCCCACAGAACCCAAGATGACTTTCTTCTACTTTGGTATTGAGGAAAATATCTGTGAGAATTTTTTAAAGTGGGTTGGCTGAGGCATAGCTGCTACCAAACGGTATTGATAGAGAATGTTCTTTGTCAAAAAGCAAGGAAGGTCAAGACAACTGGACCACAGGCACTTCCTACAGACTTTGCAGATGTACAACGTAGACATGCATGCATGCATTTCCCAATGAGGTAGCCCCAATATGCATCCAAACAAATATTATTGGAATATAAGTGCACATCCAGTTTTAACATGAGGAGAGCACTGTTTGCTAGAGTGGTCATGGGACAAAAGATTGAAGTCCGGACCAATGTTACAAAATTTGTGTATGCAATTGAAACTGAAGATAGTTACAGAGATTACAGATGAGAAATAGGGCAGTTATTGCACTGATACATCAAAAGATCACAGAAGTGATTCACAGAAGTAAAGCCAAAAGTGAGAGCCTAACCATTAAAAAATATTAAAAAATAGATGATAAGAAATTTAAAATTGTGTTAAAAAGTGTTTCACCTGTGGATATTTTAAAAAGTTTTCTGCATTCTTAGTAACATTCTTCCCTTCCCTCCTAAGGCTTATAGTATTTTAGAGGCCACAAAAAAAGTTGTTTTTTTACCATTCATAACATTTCTGAAGATTGTAAGATAATTTAAGGGATCTGTATGTTCTTTTACATGAATCATCGAATGTTACTTTACAGTTTGGGGGCAAGATTACTACTATGGGTTATGTTTTGATTATATGTACCTCATAATAAATGTTTGTGAGAGGGTAATCTGTTTATTAAAAAATCATTAAATATTTCTTCGTGCAGTGATTTTGAAGAAGTCTTAAAGCAATTGCATTGGCCTTTAATTGGACCCCAGCAAGTGCAGGCTCCTGCACTGGCATCAGTGGCAAATTCAACAGAACTTTACAACAACCTAGAAACATTATTCATTCAACTCCTCAAGTTGCAGACATCGTATCCTTTTTCAATTATGTATATGATTATTTTATTTCATGCTTGTGGATTTCCCTCCGATTTATACATTGCTGGAAAATTTAAAGCTAGTTCCATTACAATTTGTCATCATAAAGACCTAATTTTAATTCCAGATTGGGTAGAAAATGGCTGGAGCTAAGGTGCTCTTGTGAGATTAGTCTTGCATGACTTAAACTTGTATATTTCGCAGCCCAAATGACTCTGCAGTGGGAAAATGAATGGCCAACTATGAGACGCCTGAGATCACCAAAATCTGCCCTAGGATGGAGATGGGAATAGGAGAAAAATATATTATTTACCGGTACTAAGAATGCTGCATATGTATGCGCATCAACCTTGGAACATGTAATAACCTTAATTTGAAATAAAATAAAAATCTGAACCAAATTTGGCTAATTTTTCAATTTGCTTATCGATGGATTTTTTAATTAGGGAAGTCATTAGAATTAGAAAATATTTATTTATTTGGATTTTATTTAATGCTTTCTGTAAATATCATTTTACTGATACAGGAACTACTTTTGACCAGTAGATGGTGCTAAATATTTATCAGTCAGATTGTGCTATTGGTAAAAAGCCTAAAATCGTTTGGATTGAAATGACTTAAAAATAAAAAATAAAGTAGATGTCCATTACTATACTCCCCACATGCAGGCAAATTCTATTCTAACTCCATTTACAGGTTTGCTGCTGTGGGCCATATCTCAAACAATGATGAGTTGGGGTACAGGAAGGAGATGGAGAACTTAATAGCATGGAATCAAGACAAGAACTGTTCCCTCAAAGTCAGCAAAATGAAGTAGGTGGTCATCGACTTCAGGAAGGAGGGTTGAGTGCACACCACTGTCTGTAACAATTGTACTGAAATGGAGATAGACGAGGGATTCAAATTCCAATTTATAAATATCACCAACAATGCTGTGAACATTTAGCAATTGACTGACATTCAATGGATTTCTTTGGTGAATATAGATCTGCACTCCAGCAGATCTTTTGCCGCAGGACTATTTAGTTGCGTTTTTATTTTCATATTTCCAGCGGGTTTTTTTGTACTAAACTCTGCATTTTAACTACATAGGGTGTATTGTTATGCATTATTGTTTCTACACATTCACAACCTTATTCTAACTATTTAAAATGAATTAATTATTTACAATAATTTCTGTTGATAAAATTATGGATCTTTGTACAAGTACTTGGTGTTTTTCACTGACTAAAATTTTAGGATTTTTTTTAGCTCTCTTTGGACAAAGTTATCCTTAACTAGTCGTTCCAGAGATGAACTAATAACTAAGCCAAAGCAGTTGCCAGAGAAGTATGATATCCCATTATCTGTGCCTATTGCAATTCCTATTCAGCTTATGCTGCTACCACTACAGAAGAGATTTAAATATCACTTTTCTGGCAACAGACAAACGAATATGCTAAACAAGGTTTGGTTATTTATTGAAACTGCTATGTAAGATGAAGTAATGTAACAAATTCTACCTTAGACAGACGTAGCTATTTTAAATTTACTGCCCCAATTTGTTCTTTGTGATGGTTTTCATTGAGATATTTAAATTTCTGGATAAAATTATTGTCAACTATTCCCATCTTTATTTAATGTATTAACTCAATAGTCGTGTATGCTCCCATTTTTGAGTTTGGCTGGTGCAGATGGTGACCAGATTTTGTAAATGGCTGTGAAGGAACAGCATTTGCAATTGACTTCACGTGCATACAATTATGGAAAAGTTAAGGGTTGATCACTTTCTTGTGGAGAGTTATATTTGTAGATATGTACGGAACTTTTACTCAATATGATTATTTTAATATTTTCATTTTTAGAGGTTTCCATGTGGTGAACACATGAGTGGAGATAATATTGCTCAGTTATTTAACTTTTGTATAACTTAATTAAATTAATATAATGAAAGTTACTGCACAGAATGAAATCTATTCCAGCTCATGTTAGCACAACCTAAAACGTAACCAACAAACAATGCACATCAATTCATTAAAAAGTACAGTGGTCTCTATCATAGCGCTTCCATCTGGTAAACTGTTCCTATCTCCGAAAATACAATGCAAGTTACAAGGAAATAAGTGAAGAAATGGGATTGCTTGAGAACCAGCACAGACTTAATGAACCAAATCGTTTTGGTTCTATGTTATTGGAAAGTATAAAAATTACTAAATACGAAATGTTGTCTAATAATCCCTTTCTCAAGTCACAATGTAAATTTCATTGTGTAAATAAAATCTTAAATCTTTTTAGCTGCCTCTGCTTCAGTAATAAAGATTCCAATATTTTGTATTTTTTCTCAAGTAGACATATGAAAGAAAAAGCTGTCACTTTTGGACAGGTTTCATAAGAAATTATTTCTAAATCAGTGTTGATTTATATTTGAGGTTATAGTTTGAGATTTTAGTATTTTAATCAGTTATTTTGAAAACTAAGTTTCAGTAGAGGTAATCCACATGAACAAGGTGTAGAGCTTATAACATAACTTCCACTTTGAACTGACCTTTAAGCTTTAGAATTCCTTTAAAATATATATATATATATATATATATATATATATATATAATTATAAAACTCTGATCTTGGATGTGTGTGTGTGTGTGTGTGTGTGTGTGTAAACACATCTTCTCAAAAAAACGGCGCACTAACGGTAAATTGTTTACATATTCCGGTAGAGATTTATCCCGTGGAGTCCGAAATCGACTTATCTGAAAAAATCATGCTTTATTTCTCGAGTTATTAATGAAAATGTTCACAAATCTGAAAAATGTTGGGGGGGGGAAACGGCATCTTTCGCTGATGACGTCACAATGGGTCTGCGCTGTGTTCCACACGCTGCGAGTGAAGAACGAGCTCTCGGGTCCGTCTTGGGTCGGGTCCCTCTCCCCCCTGCTCTCCCCCCCTTGCTTTCCCCCTACCTCCTCTTCCCCTCTTCCTCTCCTCCTCCTCTCCCCCCTCCTTTCTCCCCCTCCCCTCCCCTCTTCCCCCCCTCCTCTCCCCCCTCCTCTCCTCCCTCCTCTCTCCCCTCCTCTCCTCTCCCCGGCCTCTTTCCTCTCTCCCTCCCCTCCCCCCTCTCTCCCCACACCCTCCTCTCCCCTCCCCTCCTCTCACCCCCCCCTCCTCTCTCCCCCCTCCTCTCCCCCCTTCTCTTAGTGTGTATGTGGGGGGGTGGTTAGTGTGTGTGTGTGACGCCGCAGGCCGCCCACCCGCAACCACGTGTTGAGGGGATGGGACCCAACACGTCCCACTTGGACTAGTGTGTGTGTGTGTGTATATATAAAACTAAAAGTCTCATCTTGTATGTATGTATGTCTCCAAAATACAGCCAAAACGGCGCACGATAGTGCCACAATTTTAGGGGCGCGTAACTCACCATTCGCCTGCGGTGTGCAGTATCAAATTTTGTTCTATTTTACAAATTAATTCACCTAATAAACTTTAATTAACTTTATACTGTGAACGGGACAAGTTTCAACGAGGCAGTCGTTCCTGCACAGTGCGCTCCCACTTGCCGTCCCGTCAGCTGCGCCTGCGCAGTTGGGGGAGGGTTGCCGGGCCCGGTATCCGCGTGTGCGCAGTTGGGGGCGGGATGCCGGGCCCGGCAGTGGTGTGAGAGACGGAATTTGAATTAACTGAACGTCTCGAGGATCTCCGAGATTGGCGTCACAACGGAGACCCAACGGGTCCACGGGTCGCCAGTTTCAACGTGGCAGTCGCGCCTGCGCAGTTGGGGGAGGGTTGCCGGGCCCGGTAAGTGGGAGCGCTGCATTGAGAATTGTGTTTAGAAGTGTATGAAGGACCCAACGGGTCCACGGGTCATCTAGTACATTCTAAAAGTTGTGTTTAGTTCTAGTCTTAACATGAAGTCTGCTTTAAACATTAGGAATACTGTTGGAACTGGTAGAACATAATTTATTTCTGTTTCTGTAGCCAGAGTGGTACCTAACACAGGTGTTGATGTGGATTGGAAACCACACCAAGTTTTTTGAACAGAAAATTCAGCCCATAATAGATAAAACAGGCTCTTTTTTGGATGCGAGGGTAAGTTTCTGTATAGTTTTATTCAGAGAATTAAGCTTTCTGGAAGCCAGTTAAATAAAGAGTTAGAGATCCTTGCAGCACAGCAACAGATTATTTGGTCCACTAAGTCCACGCAAGCACAGACACACATTTTATGCTAATAATACACCATTCTCATTTTATTTTCCCACATTCCCATGAACTACCCCCAGATTTTACCACTGACCTACACACTTGGAGCAGTTAACTTAGCAGCCTGCCCCTCCTTGGAGGACAAAGAGGAAACCTATGAGGTCACAAGGAGTGTATGCAAATTCCATATAAATAACAACAGATGTCAGGATTGAACCCAGATTTATGGAGCTGTGAAGTATTCGCTCTATAGGCATGGCAATGTGTAATTAAGAAATAGTGTGTTTTGTAAGATTGTCTTAATGTAATATTTTAGCTTATACATGCATGTTATTCAATGTTTTTAGAGCATGAAAGACTAGGGAAGTACATCAAGTTCCAAACTGATATTTGTTTGAATTGTTGAAAAGTCTCTACCATTTCATATTTGAAAATTATTTTTCCGCCCATTATTCTATTGTTTTCCTTTGATTCTTTGCTCAATTCTATCCTAGCCATATTTCCATGAACAAGATGCTTAGAAATATGTTTTAAAGAACTTGTCCTAATTTTGAGAACTTTCATTTACATATGTGTAACATTTTTATTGCCTGAATATAGGGAAGGTTTTTGATCAATCATTTTTTGCATAATTAAGTCATCTATTTTGACTTTTGAAATTATGATTGGCAAAGAGAGGACAAGATTATTTTACACTAGTGGGACGAGAAAGAGAATAGAAATTTACAGTCAAAAAACCTTTATCAGTTTTGATGACAAGTCTTTGACCTGAACTGTTGATTCTTTCTGGCAGAAGTGGAATGACGTGCTGAGCACTTCCAGCATTTTCTGGGGGGTTTTATTTTAGTTTTCCATCATGTCCAATTTCATTTACTTTTATTTTACACCACTATTGCTAATGTCTATTACTAACATTGTTCTGCATTTCCCCTATGCAGCTAAAAATATATTTTGTTATTCTTTGTATTCATAAAATATAGATTGTATTATCAGATTTTATTTTAATCTCAATCTTATAATGAAACTTGACAGTATTTAGTCTAAATGGTTCCAGTAACATGTCTCCACCTGTCATTTAGCTGGAGTTCTCACGGGGTCTTGTAATGCTGGTTTTGGAGAAGATGTCTGCTGATATTCCAAGGCTCCTCTATGATGATAACCTGTTTTGTCACATGGTAGATGAAATTTTGTTGTTTGAAAAAGAACTGCATTGTGCCCACGGCTATATTAACAGCCTCCCAAGCTGTATGCACATTCTCTCAGAAGAGACCTGCTTTCAGAAATGGTTGACAGTGGAAAGAAAATGTAAGCATAAACATAGACTGTACTGGAAGAATAATTCTTTTTTTTCCATGACATTTACTATTTATTGGCTGATAGGTCAGTGCAGTGAAAATATAGTTAGTTCATTGTTGCATATGTATCCTGTGCAATAGATATATTTGAAACCGCTACGTGTATAAAGTAGTACGTCATGCTGAATGGAAAAATGCACACACATTGCACACGTTCTCTTTTGACTCCTCTCACTTTCTATTGCACCTCTCTCCCTTTTGATCCATCTGTCTCCATCACAGGGGACAGACTATTGACAGACATCTACTACAAACCTACCGACACCCTTGGTTATTTGGACTACATTTCCTCCCACCCTGCCTCTTGCAAAGATTCTATCATCTACTCTAAATTTCTCCATCTCCACTGCATCTGCTCCCAAAGTGAGACATTCCATTCTAGTACATCCGAGATGTCCTCTTTCCCCCCTGCTCTCATGGAAGAATCCCTCACCCATGTCTCCTCTGTATCCTGTAGTTCTGCTCTCGCTCCCCCTCCCCGTAGACATAACAAGAATAGAGTTCTCCGGTTCGTTACCTTTCACCCCATCACCCCAACACATTATTCTCCAACATTTCCGCCAAGGTGATCCCACCATCACTCACATCTTCCCATCCCCTCCCTTTTCTGCCTTCCACAGAGACCGCTCCCTCTGCAACTCTTTGGTTCATTCATCTCTTCACACCCAAGCCGCAGATACTTTCCCCTGCAACATTAGGAGATGTAACACCTGTCCTTATACCTCCTTCCTTCCATCCATCCAGGGACCCCAATAGTCCTTCCAGGTGAGACAGTGGTTCACGTACATCTCCTCTGACCTCATCTACTGCATCCGGTGTTCCCGATGTGGCCTCCTTTACATCGGTGAGACCAAGCGTAGACTTGGGAACGGTTTCGCTAAACACTTGTACTCGGTTCACCAGGGCCTGCTGGATCTCTCAGTTTAGACATTAGACTTTAAAAATACAATGCGGAAACAGGCCCCTTGGCCTACCGATGCCGCGCCGACGTGTGATCACCCCGTACACTAGCATTATCCTACACACTAGGAACAGATTACAATTTTTAACCAAAGCCAATTAACCTACAAACCTGTACGTCTTTGGATGTGGGCGGAAACTGGAACATCTGAAGAAAACCCATGCGGTCACAGGGAAAACGTACAAACTCCGTATAGGCAGCACTTTTAATCAGGATCAAACCCGGGTCTCTGGCGCTGTGGCAGCAACTCTACCACTGTGCCACCCTCAACAATTTAACAATTTTTAACTCCCTTTCCCGTTCCCATTCTGTTCTTTCTCTTCCTGGGCCTCCTCCATTGTCATAGTGAGGCCACGCACAAACTGAAGGAAATGTACCTCAGACTCTGCTTGGGTGCTTACAACCTAAAGGTATGAACATTGAATACCCCAATTTTAGATAACTAACCTACAAACAACATATTTCTTCAACCCACCCCCCCCATCTCTTCCCTGTTGCCCACCTGGATTTACACCTATTTCTCCCCTCCCTCCCCCATCCTGATCCACTTCCACCTATATTCCTTTTAGCTTCACAATTCACTCTTCTATCTTTATTGCATACTTTCTGCCTTTTTATCTCTGGCCTTTGTCCAACCATATGCCTATTAAAAAATACCCTCAGCTATCATTGCCAGGCTTTGTCCTGCTCTCATCTCTCTTCCAGCTCCCCCGCCCCCCAATCGGCCTGAGGGGTCCCGACACGAAACATCACCCATGTATGTTCTCGAGCGATGCTGCCTGACCGGCTGAGTTATTCCAGCAATTTGTGTCTTTTTTGTAAACCAGCTTCTGCAGTTCCTTGTGCATCCACACATTTTGCTTGTTTTTATAATGAACTGCATCCACAAGCACTCAATTATGGTTGAACATAATAATCTATGACTTTCAGTTGCTTTAGAAAAGATGGATTCAGTGCTGTCTTCAGAAGCTGCATGGACATCCCAGTACAAGGACATTATGGATGTGGATGAGATGAAAGCTCCAGATTGTGCTGAAACATTCATGACACTTCTTTTAGTGATTACAGGTAAAGATAATTTAGAATATACAATACAAGATCAAGCATTTCATGCCAGTGTTGATGTTCCACGAGTCATCTCCCATATTGCATTGTCTGAATAAATAAGCATTAGCCTCTATTTCCTTCTTCCTAATGTAGTGTTCTAATTTTTCTTTAAGTGCCTCTGTACCATTTACCTTAACGCGCAACTAGAACCAAGTCCCTTATTAACATTATTTCAAATGAATGTTCTTTTGTGTTCCTTTTATGATATTATGTCTTATATTGATGTACTCTAGTTTGGTTCTTCTTCACAAGTAGAAATATTCTATAGTTCATTAGGTTTCCTAATTTACATAATCAAATTTTAGATTTTTTTTTTTTTTTAACAATATGGAAAATGAGTTTATCAGTGTATATTATATCTGATTTAGTCTCTAAAAAACACCACCATCATTAAGAATTGTTACTGGGTAATTTTTTTGTTTGTCATTCAATAATCTTTTTTAAAAATTTGAATTTATATTTTCAGTAAGTATGAATGTTAAATTAAAAATAGGAATTCTGTGAGTATATTAAGTTCAAAGGACTCAAATTGAAAACTTCTGTACAGGAGTGCAGCGTAGGTTCACGAAGTTAATTCTCGGGATGGCGGGACTGTCATATGTTGATAGATTGGAGCGACTGGGCTTGTATATTCTGGAATTTAGAAGGATGAGAGGGGATCTTATTGAAACATATAAGATTATTAAGGGTTTGGACACGCTAGAGGCAGGAAACATGTTCCCAATGGTGGACAATCAGTCTGAAGAAGGGTTTCGGCCCGAAACATTGCCTATTTCCTTCGCTCCATACATGCTGCCTCACCCGCTGAGTTTCTCCAGCATTTTTGTCTACCTTCGATTTTCCAGCATCTGCAGTTCCTTCTTAAACAACATGTTCCCAATGTTGGGGGAGTCCAGAACCAGGGGCCATAGTTTAAGAATAAGTGGTAAGCCATTTGGAACGGAGATGAGGAAAAAACTTTTGCACACAGAGAGTTGTAAGTGTGTGAAATTCTCTGCCTCAGAGGGCGGTGGAAGCTGGTTCTCTGGATGCTTTCAAGAGAGAATTAGATAGAGCTCTTAGGGATAGCAGAATTAAGGGATATGGAGAGGAACGGGGTACTGATGATCAGCCATGATCACATTGAATGGCGGTGCTGGCTCGAAGGGCCAAATGGCCTACTCCTGCACCTATTGTCTATTGTCTAATAATATTAGTTTTCCTTCTTTTTATAAATCACTGAATTGCTGACTAGCCACAATTCACATTTTCTTTTAACAGACCGGTACAAGGGTCTTCCTACAGCTGGCCGTAAACTGCAGTTTTTGGAACTCCAGAAAGAGCTTATAGATGATTTCAGGATTCGTTTGACTCAAGTGATGAAGGAAGAAACCCGTTCTCCACTAGGATCCCGTTATTGTGCTATTCTAAATGCTGTTAACTATATCGCAGCAGTATTAGCAGACTGGGCAGATAATGTAGTAAGAAGATTCATATCTCTACCATAGTACATGAACATTTCTGTTTTATAGCAAAAAACAATACATTTTCTTCAAAATAACTCTGTTAATGTTATAGCATCTCAATCCAATCTTAAAGTAATATAGATTGGTGACAATTGACTTCATATTATGGGATGGTGTGAGGCTGAGTTTGTTATCATCCCTTATCATGCCTATCTTTCAATCATTACGTTGAACTTTAATGAGGCAGCCACTTTGCACACGTAATTCTAGAAATAGCAGCTGACTTGTCAGTTTGTCATTAAATCATTTGCCCTATAATCCCTAAGTATTACCATAAATCTATGCTCCCTACTTATTGCTGTCTTTATTAAGGGCAATAGTCCCTAAATCATCGCAGAACTGCCAATTTTACATTATCAGGCTTCCACACCATGGGCTAGACTAGATCATCAGACCCACTGCTGCTTTGACTTGGCTTCTCTTGGCTGCTTTCGGGTTCTTTGAGCTCCTCAGCCAATCCCAGGATTTCCCATCTGCACACTGAACTCTAGACCCCACACTCAGTTATTTCTGCTGCGGTCTCCATAAATCAAACCAATTATTTCTGGAAAATAGTTATGTAGGTAAATCTCTCAACAGACATGGTTTAATTGCATTATTTAAATGTTTTAAAGCATTTATGTAGTTCAAGCTGCACTCCTCTCACCACTCTCCAATACCCCAAAACATACATGCCTACTGACTCTGTGTTTAATTCATAAGTATTTTTCTGTCTTGTTTGCAACTCAGCTGCAAATTTTTGAATTTCAGGCTGCAATTCTCATTGACATTATTCCTTACCATTTAACATATTTAGCCATCTCATAATTGTACATTATTTCAATATATCAACCTTGTTATTAAAATAGTGTTGTCACATCCAGCTGATATTCTGTTGTCTAGAAATGTAGACACTTTTGGCTTTCTTATATTTTATACAATTGTAGCCATATCATGATAAGATCATGTGATCGGAGTGGAATTAGGCCATTCGGCCCATCAAGTCTACTCTGCCATTCAATCATGGCTGATCTATCTCTCCCTCCTAACCCCATTCTCCTGCCTTCTCCCCATAACCTCTGACACCTGAACTATTCAAGAATCTACATTCCTGATTTTATATTCTATGTTTCAGTCAATGAAGGGAAATATCTCATTCACCACATTAACCACCTTTCCAGTTAACTTATGTCATTTATAGGCATTAACCTTATGCGTTCACCATTCTTCAGTATCCAACCATTTCTTAGGTATTGCCTTAGCATAATCTCTACCATAAAAGTATTGAGTTTTACTTTTTCAGATTGAATGCCATTTGAAACCTTTAGTCCATTGATTTGTATTGTCTACAGCTTGCTTTCTCACTGTAAATCAGTCAATCACCTTTTTACACAAATCATCAGTAAACTTCCCAATCATGTTTTCTGCGTTTAATTCTATGAAGGTGATTGTTTTGGGGGTTGATCAGGAATGGTTAAATATCAGTATAGGGAACAAAGGATTCAATTTAGTAATCAGTAGAAAGGATGTTATTAAAATATAGTTACTTACAAGGTAGACAAAAATGCTAGAGAAACTCAGCGGGTGAGGCAGCATCTATGGAGCGAAGGAAATAGACAACGTTTCGGGTCGAAACCCTTCTTCAGACTGATGTGAGGGTGGGAGGGCGGGAAGAAGAAAGGAAGAGGTGGAGCCAGTGGGCTGAGGGAGAGCTGGGAAGGGGAAGTCAATGTTCATACCGCTAGGGTGCAAACTGCCCAAGCGAAATATGAGGTGCTGCTCCTCCAATTTACGGTGGTCCCCACTCTGGCCATGGAGGAGGCCCAGGACAGAAAGGTCGGATTCGGAATGGGAGGGGGAGTTGAAGTGCTGAGCCACCGGGAGATCAGGTTGGTTATTGCGGACCGAGCGGAGGTGTTCGGCGAAGCAATCGCCAAGCCTACGCTTGGTCTCACCGATGTAGAGCAGCTGACATCTGGAGAAGCGGATGCAATAGATGAGGTTGGAGGAGGTGCAGGTGAACCTCTGCCGCACCTGGAAAGACTGCTTGGGTCCTTGAATGGAGTCAAGGGGGGAGGTAAAGCGGCAAGTGTAGCATTTCCTGCGGTTGCAAGGGAAAGTGCCAGGAGTGGGGGTGGTTCGCGTGGGAAGGGATGAATTGACGAGGGAGTCCCGGAGGGAGCGGTTTCTGCGGAAAGCAGACAGGTGAGAAGATGGGAAGATGTGGCATGGTGGGATCACGTTGGAGGTGGCGAAAATGTCGGAGGATTATTTGTTGTATGTGACAGCTGGTAGGGTGGAAGGTGAGGACAAGGGGGACTCAGCCCTTGTTATGAGTGGGGGGATGGGGAGTTAGAGCAGTCACGGGTATAGAAGAGACCCTGGTGAGAGCCTCATATATAGTAGAAGAGGGGAACCCCCGTTCCCTGAAGAATGAGGACATCTCCGATGCCCTGGTGTGGAACACCTCATCCTGGGTGCAGATGCGGCGTAGACGGAGGAATTGGGAGTAGGGGATGGAGTCCTTACAGGAAGCAGTGTGGGAAGAAGTGTAGTGCAGATAGCCATGGGAGTCAGTGGGTTTATTGTGGATGTCGGTCAGTAGTCTATCACCTGCGATGGAGATGGTGAGGTCAAGAAATGGTAGGGAAATGTCGGAAATGGTCCAGGTGTATTTGAGTGCCGGATGTAAGTTAGTTGTGAAATGGATAAAGTCAGTGAGTTGTGTGTGAGTGCAGGAGGTAGCACCAAAGCAGTCGTCGATGTAGCGGAGGTAGAGTTCGGGGATAGCGCCACGGTACGCCTAGAACAAGGATTGTTCGATGCACCCAACAAAGAGGCAGGCATAGCTAGGGCCCATGCGCGTGCCCATAGCTACGCCTTGGTATTTGGAGGAAATGGGAGGAGTCAAACAAAAAGTTATTAAGGGTAAAGACCAGAGGAGAGTATCAGTAGACGGGGATTGGTTGGTTCTACGGTCGAGGAAGAAACAGAGGGCTTTGAGACCCTCCTGGTGGGGGATGGAGGTGTAGAGTGACTGGACATCCATGGTGAAGATGAGGAAATGGGGGCCTGGAAAACGGACGTCCTGGAGTAGACGAAGAGCGTGTGAGGTGTCTTGAACATAGGTAGACAAGACAAGAGACAAGAGACATTTATTGTCACACGGGTGAGGCAATTTAACCAGGGGGAATAGGATGGAGGGATTTAACCAGGGGGGGTAGGATGGAGTCGAGGTGTGTGGAAATAAGTTCGGTAGGGCACGAACAGGCAGAGACAATGGGTCGGCCAGGACAGTCAAGTTTGTGGATTTTGGGGAGAAGGTAAAATCGGGCCGTGCGGGGCTGGGGAACGATGAGGTTGGAGGCTTGGGAGGGCAGGGAGCCGGAGTTGAGGAAGTCAGTGATGGTGCTAGAGATAGTGGCCTACTACTCGTCTGTGGGGTTATGGTCCAAGGATAAGTAGGAGGAGGTGTCAGAGTTGGCGCGTGGCCTCAGCCTTGTAGAGATCAGCGCGCCAGACTACCACGGCACCTCAGCCTTACATGTCAGTGTAGATTGTGTATTAATTGTTATTAATACAATAATTTAATGTGTTTATTCCTAAACACACAAAGGATAGGAGGTTGGGAGGGATTAGAGGAAGATTTCTAATGCAATTAAGAGATTGTTGGACCACTTACAGTCTTTATTTTAAATCACTAGGATAAGAGATATGAAACCTTAATAATGAAGTTAATAATGTGAATGTTTTAACTAGACAGATTATTTAAAGAGGGATAAATTGCATGTTTTGATATTGCATCAAAAATCTATTCTCCATATTTAGTAATTTTTTTGATTAGTTCTTCCTCCAGCTTCAGCAAGCAGCAATTGAGACTTGTGGAGAGACCAACAATATGACTGAGGTGCAACTTGGCCAGCTAGCATCTCTTGAAAGCTCTGTCTTTGATAATATGATTGATTTGCTAGAGCGTCTCCGACACGATATGTTGACACGACAAGTAGAGCATGTCTTCAGAGAAGTGAAAGACAAAGCAAAACTTTACAAGAAAGAAAGGTGACTATTATTACATTACATTTTCAGGCATGTTGGGGGAAATCACCCTCATTTAAGACGGGAATAGATGTTGAATATTATAAGACAATCTCTGTTTTAGAAAGCAGAGAGTTCAATGAAGATAATCCTTAGCAGAGGAGCGTATAAAAACCAAGGAACTCGTTGGCATCCTCACCAGATTAGGTGAAATGGTTAAAAATGTGTTCATAAATGTCTTGATATGTTTTAAATAATCCATCAATCTATTTTATAAATCTGTATCTTTTCATACTTAATGACTGAGAAATCAGAACTTTATGTTTCAGTGCCAACTTTTCTTTGATAAACCATCCACGCAACACCTTGTTACATTTTACTGTATTAATATGCTAAATAATTTCAGGTTGATGGCAGAGATAATGACCATCAAGCACTTCCTGTGGCAAAATATTACATGATCAAACAGTTCTGCTTGTAAATGAAACTTATTAAAAAATCATGCAAGCTGAATGTGTTTAAACTCCTAAAATTGGAATATTAAAATGAAATGCCAGCAGCTTACCAATAATTAGCACATCCTATTAAATCCTTCCAAAGAAACAACAAAATATTTTGTTAATAGTCTGGCTTAGCGGTAGAACTACTGTCTTACAGCGCCAGAGACCCGGGTTTGATCCTGACTACGGGTGCTGTTTGTATGGGGTTTGCACGTTCTCCCCGTGATCTGCGTGCACTTTCTCCAAGATCTTCGGTTTCCTCCCACACTCCAAAGAGATACAGGTTTGTAGGTTAATAGGCTTGGTGTAAGTGTAAAAAATGTCCCTAGTGTGTGTAGGATAGGAGTTAGTGTGCGGAGATTGCTGGTCGGTGTGGACTCGATGGGCCGAAAGGCCTGTTTCCGTGCTGTATGTCTAAACTACATGTCAAAATTAATGATGTGTTCCATTATTACCTATTGTGTCCTTTCTGTTTAATCATCCCCTGTTTAATTTATGTTTGAGATTTTGTATCTTGTGAGATATTAGACTCATAGGATAACAGTGCACGGAAAGAGGCACTTCCGCCAATGCATCTACACCAACCATCAAGCACCCATCAACTCTAATTTACACCAACCATCAAGCACCCATCAACTCTCATTCTGTTTCTTTTCTCGCATCCCTATAACCATCTCCAATCTACACATGCTATTTCATAGAGAAAACATTTGTGGTCACAAGGAAAACGTGAGAATAAACAGAACAGTATCTAATGTCCTGATCAAATCCAAGTCACTAAAGGTGTGTGGTAGTTGTGCTAACTGCTATGCCATTGTGTTATCTCATTGTTGAAATCTGTCTTTTTCTCTCTCCTACCTCACTCCTAATCAATTAAAAATAGAGGACTACATAATTAAAATAAGGCATATTGATGCTAATCTTCATACCAATAAAAACAATTAATTATGCTTATATTCTTTCCATTAGTTTACACGTGAAATCAGGTGCAATAGTTCTAAAGGGCCTGTCCCACTGCGGGGACCTAATTTGTGTTTAGAAGAGTTTAGGAGAGTTTTAAAAAGTGTCACGGTCGTGTTGTATCCTACGACCTCCTTCGACTATGTAGAGAAGCTCCTACGAATATGTAGAAGACCTCCTTCGACTATGTAGAAGACCTCCTTCGACCTCCTTCGACTATGTTGAAGACTAGCTTCAACTAGCTTCGGGAAAATTGGACACCAAATAGTGGAGAGTAAAGACGACCACCTTCGACTACCTTCGATTGCCTTCGATTACCTACGAATAACATGCCGACCTACTTCGACTAAACCTACGAGTAAAACAAATATCGTCTTTTTCCATGCCGACCTATTTTTACTCGCGGACAATTTTCAGCATGCTAAAAAATACTCCTCGACCAAACTGAGGCCTCGGGTATGCAGGGACTATCGAGCATGAAGGAGAGACCTCCTAGGACCACGTGTCGACCATGCTGCGAGTATGAGTCGAGGGCAAACTCTTCTAAACTCGCAAATTAGGTCCCCGCAGTGGGACAGGCTCTTTACATAACAGTTCTTTTGAAACTTTATATCCACTTTAATTTTTCAAAGTTTCTGAAACAACCATTTTGCAGTTCAATAAATGCTGTGCAATAATTATATTCATTATAGCTGTGTTAATTGTATGATCCCAGATAAGATCAGATTGAACTATCGATAAGTTTTGTTCTATTTAATTAAATCACAAGCTATTGCTGCAGTGTTTGTTATTTTGTGTGCAGTAACTGCTTTTCACTGGTTTAGGTTTAATCTCCAAGGGATAGGAATTGGATGTTCTTTCTTAGTCTGTACATTTATATCACCTGCATTGTGGAATCATTAATATGTTATTTGTTTAACAGGTGGTTGTTTTTGCCATCGCAGTCAGATCAAGCAGTGATGTCCTTGTCTAGTTCAGCCTGTCCACTCTTACTGACTCTACGAGACCTATTACTACAGTTGGAGCAGGAACTTTGCCATTCACTTTTTAAATCATTTTGGCAGATGCTCGCTGAGAAGTTGGACCTATTCATCTATCAAGATGTAAGTACATCTTTTTTTAAATAAAACAAATACGATGTTATGATTACAGCTTGTTTAAACATGCTTGAGTGATTAAGCCTTGTACATTGAATCATCTTATAAGTAATTGAAGGAAGAAATCTTAATCTATTTGAGATTTTAAAAATAAGTTGAGTACATTGCAAATTGTTTTAGTGACTATTTCTGAGCCAGAAAATGTTACTCAATTCTGTATTACCAATGAACAATCTATTGAGAGGTCATTGACCTGAAACAAAACTCGCCATGAACCAGGCAATTTAGTTCAGTTTGCATTGGCATATATTTTTCATACTAAGCAGTCCTGTTCTCATAGTCCTCCATCCTCTTTTCTCTCATCCATCTATCCAATCCAATCCAGTTTTAAATTTGAATACACTGCCTCATGCCTTAATCTTGAAAGTCAATTCCTTTGCCTAAACTCATACTTGATTTTCTAAATCTCTTACACTTAATCTTGCATTTGATCTCCCAGTTAATAAAAATAGATTATTTATTGTTCCATTCTGATGATATGGGTGACCAATACTAAAAACGAGGTGATTGGCAATAGTCGCTAAAGAAACAATCACAGCAATAAAATAAGATAATATGTCAAAATGAATCAACGAGACAATATGAGTTGTTAATGATCAAAATGAGCAGAGATATTGGGAGTCCAAGGGAGATAGACGAGCAGCTTTAGAGGCAAATTTCTATCATGCAAAAGCAATAGGGGATCAATAATAATGGGTGATTTTAATCACCCTAATATTGGATGGTATCCTAACGTGTGCCACAGTCAGTGTAATAGGCCTAGAGAGTATATAACCCCATTTTTTTAATTCAGAGGTATCTTCAGATGAAACAAGACCAATTGTTCTTTCTTAATATTTCTCAGGGCTGGTGGATAGAGTTGGTAATGGTGTAATTCTGGATGTAGTTTCAGGGAATAGAGTAGAGCAGATGGAAGGAGTGGGTGAGGATTTTGTGTAGGTCATCAAACAATGCAGTACATGATCAGGCCTTTCAGCCCACGATGTCCACGCTGATCCTCATGCCAATTTTAACTAATCCCATCTGTTTGCAGGTGGCCTATACCTCTCCATCTGCTGCCTGTTCAGGAGCATGCCTACATTTTTCTTACATGTTGCTGTCATGTCTGTTTCTACCATCTTATCTGGCAGTGTGTTCCCAAGTTCTACAACTCTTTGTTTAAAAGAAAACTTGTTTCGCACATCTCCTTTAATCTTTCCGCGTCTCACATTAAATCTGTGCCCTTTAGCCTTTGACATCTCATCTTGGGGGAAAAGATTTTTGACCGTCTAAACTGTCTATGCCTCTCATAATTTTATATACTATCAGGTCACCGCTCAGCTTCTGCTACTCCAGAGAAAATAAACTAAATTTGTCCAACCTCTCCTAATGTTTAAACGGCTAATTCAGGAAGCATCCTGGTCAACCTCTTTTTCACCCTCTCCAAAGCCTCCAAATCGGCTGTGGGCCGAGCATCAAAAATGTGTCTAGAAATAGATTTACGTGACCAACGTCACCGAACTACATGAAATTTTCCACAGATTTAGATGAAATATAATTGAGAAGGAAGTCATAACTCGTCATTGCCAAAAGCTGCACACTAATTAATTAAACTAATTAGAAAATAAGATCGGGAAAGTAAGCGCCATCTAGTGGCCAATGCCCATATTACACCATGGGCAGCCTATTTCCGTGTTGCAGTCCATTTAAACTATATATGATTATACCTATATATATATGACTTGTAAATATGACTGTAATCATATATAATTAAGTATAATTATATTATATAAAAATAATATGATGAATATAATTGTGAGTGTTTTTTTATGACACTGTCGCAGAGGTCCTGCTCCTGAACCAGCCTAATTAATGGGTGAGGGCAGTTCTTGTGGGTTCCTCACTTTACTGAACCCCACTGACTGCCAGTGTGCAGAGTGGGGATCACGGCCATAGTGGGACTGGGGCAGTGCCAGGCTGGGGGACAGTCCTGCAAGGCATCTTCCATTCGCTTTAATAGGAAATGTAATGAGGTCCCAGGTTTTAAGAGCTCATTAACCTGCCTAATTAAAGGGTCAGAACAGATCTTCTGGGTTCCCCCTTTTACTGAACCCCACAGACTGCCATAGTGGGGAGAGTGGGGGTAACGGCCATAGTGGGACTGGGGCAGTGCCAGGCTGGGTGGCAGACCTGTAGGAGACCTGTGTTATTTCTGATGTAAATGTCACATCCTAACCAAGAATCGAATGCTCTGAAGTTTACTCGATGAGTATTCATTTTAAGCTACAATGAGCCTATATTTATGTTAGAGATGGTGCCTTTGCAAATGAGGGCTATTACCTTTAACCTAAAAAAACCCTAAAAGTGTTGCATTGCAAAAGTATCTGTAGTTTGTGTGTGTGTCTGTGTATACCTGTCAAACGTGTATGTGTGGATGTAAGTGTGTATGTATGTGTGGATGTATGTATGTGTGTGGATGTGTGTGTGCATGGATGTGTACATGTATGTCTGCGTGCGGATGGATGTGTGTGCGGATGTATGTGTGCATGTATGTGTGTGTGTGCATGCATGGAAGTGTGCCTACGGATGGATGTGTGTGTAGATGTGTATGTATGTGTGGATGGACTTTCGCACTGTCATTCACCAGCACGCCATTATCATAAGTAATTCACTCATTGTTTAAATAATTTGACCAAATAAACAGTGAAACGATCGACACTAAAATAAAACTTTATATAATCATTTATTTCCCCAATTAATTTGTTTACATTACATCTGATCTTCATCTGAATATTCTTCATCAGATTCCAAGTCTTTTGATAAGTTTTGATAAGTCCATTGATAAGTTAGTTCAAGTTCAAGTGGAGGGTCAGGCAGAGGCTACAAAAAAAACATCTCATAGTCATTAAGTCTGCATGGACTTCAATTCATAAAATTTAAACCTCTTCTTAATGTTAATGAGAATAACACTGTTACTACCATAGATAAATTAGTTCAAGTTCAAGTTCACATGCACAAATTCATTTCTGCATAAACATCAGCCATTTCTGACCATTTCTCACTCCAATGGCAGCCTATAAAGTGCATGAATATTCCTCCGTTTTTCTCCCGTGGTCGGGGCCTGGAAACGGCCGCTACCGACGGCACTATGTACAGCCTCCCCCCCCCGCCCGCGGAGATGATCCAAAAACACTCCGCGGCTCCGCGTTCGCGAATCGGCCGCTTCTTTTTTTTTTTTATTTTTTTTTATTTTTTTTATTTTTTAGAAGTACGGTAGATTACAGTAATGTACAACACGTATATATTAATACATTTTTTGTACCGCTTCACTTTTTTAAACTTTAAGAAAGAAAAAGAAAGAAGTAAGAAAAGTGAAGAAAGTGCGCAAAGGTTGTGAAGTGCAAAAGAGTGTTGGGAAAAGAAAGCCCCTTAGAAAAGAGGTTAGAGAAGGAAGTAAAGTTAGAAAATAGACCCTAGAAAAAAAGAAGAGAAAGAAAGAAGGAACAATCGCTCTATTATAACTCTTATACCATACTTCATAGAGAAGGAACTACCAACCAAGTCTGTTTTTATTTTACCTCCCATTACCAGGTCCAGATACCTTTTATTTATTTATTTGTTTTTCTAAATTACTATGCACCTCATGCTTGTAATAGGTCCAAAAACGTAGACCACGTCTTTTGAAATTGATCTACTTTGCCTACTAGGAGGAATCTCATCTCTTCCAGATGTAATGTTTCCAACATATTTGATGTCCACATTTTTATTGTTGGTGTGGGCGCATTTTTCCAGAATTTAAGTATAAGCTTTTTTCCCATTATTAGCCCATAATTGAGTAAATTCTTCTGATACACGTTTAATTCAGGAATACCTTCCGATATTCCAAAAATAATCCATTCTGGTTTTGGTACCAGTTTTATTTTGATTAATTTTGAAAAAATATCAAATATTTCAAACCAGAATTTTTGGATTTTTGTACAAAAAACAAAAGAATGTGCTATGGTAGCTTCTTGACATATACATTTATCACAGATTGGTGAGACGTTAGGAAAGATTTTATTTAGTTTGGTTTTTGAATAATATAATCTATGTAATGTTTTGAATTGGATAAGCGTATGTCGTACGTTGATCGAGCATTTATGCACCTGTAATAAATGATTATCCCAACTCTCTTTTGAAATTTTTATACCTAGATCTTGTTCCCAATCTCTTCTAATTCCATCTGTTGTGGGTATTTCTATATTTAAGATGATATTATATAAGTATGATATTAAATTAACTGATTCCGCCTTTGTCTTCATTGCTTCATCTAGTGAGTCGGAAGGCATATTATAATAATCTTTTGTGTGTGTTTTCAAATAGTCACAGATTTGTATATATTTAAAATATTGATTATTTTTCAAATTATATTTCAGTTGTAGTTGTTGGAATGATAGTAATTTTTCTAATTCATACAGATCTTCGAGCGTTTTAATTCCCATTCTTTCCCATTGTATAAATGCTTTATCTATGATTGAAGGTTTAAACGATGGGTTATTGACTATTGGTATTAAGAGAGATAGGTTTCTTAATTTTAGATTCTGTTTTATTTGCTTCCATGTTCTAATAGTGCTATATATAATTGGATTTTTATTATAATTTTTATTATTCAAATTTATTGGAGAGAGAATAATCGCTCCTATATTATTCGGGGAGCAATCCCCTTTTTCCATTATAATCCAGTCCACCTGCTGGGCAGAATTGTCCAGCAGGTGAATCATATTTTTAATATTTACTGCCCAGTTATAATACATAAAGTTAGGGAGCGCTAGACCCCCCAACTCTTTTCGTTTGTTAAGGTGTGTTCTTTGTATTCTGTGGGATTTGTAATCCCATATAAAATTTGTAATGTCTGAGTCCAGTTTTTTGAAAAACTTTTTTGGGAGATATATAGGTATTGATTGAAATAGGTAAAGGATTTGTGGTAAGAAAATCATTTTTATAGCATTTATCCTACCTATTAAGGACATCGGAAGTGTTTTCCAAAATTTAATCAGATTATTTAATTTCTTAAGTAGGGGATTATAATTAGCTTTAAACATATCATGGTAATTTCTAGTAATCTCAATTCCTAAATATTTGAATTTTTCCATAGCTATTTTAAAAGGGAATTTCCTGAGATGTGTTGAGTCTTTTGGTTTAATCGACATAATTTCACTTTTGTTCCAGTTTATTCTATATCCTGAAAAGGATCCAAAGTCCTCAATTAAGTTTAATATATTTGGTATACTAATTTGTGGTTTTGTGATGTACAGTAGTACATCATCAGCATATAGGGATAGTTTATTGTTTGAATATTTTGTGTTATAACCGTGAATATTCGGGTGTGTTCTTATTTTTTCAGCAAGGGGTTCAATTACCAAAGCAAATAACAGCGGTGATAGTGAACATCCTTGTCTGTTGCCCCTAGATAATTCGAATTTTGAAGATAATATATTATTAGTTAGTATTCTAGCCGTAGGTTTGTTATATAGTAGTTTTATCCATGCAATAAAGTTTTCTCCCAATTGGAATTTTTGCAATACTTTGATCATATAGTCCCATTCTACTTGATCAAACGCTTTTTCTGCGTCCAGTGAGATGATAGCTAACTCTTGGTCATAAGATTTATGTGAATGCATTATGTTAAGCAAACGTCTCAAATTATTAAATGAGTGTCTCTTAGGTATAAATCCTGTTTGATCCTCATGTATTAGTCTACTAACATACTTGCTTAATCTATTGGCTAATGTTTTTGCTATTATTTTCTGATCCGTATTTAACAAAGCAATAGCTCTATATGATCCTGGTTCTTCTATATTTTTATCTTTTTTAAGTATTAATATGATCGTTGATTCCGCTAGTGTTTCAGGTAGGTTTTGCTCTTTATAAGCATATGTATACATTTTTTGTAATCGTGGAGTCACTATATCATAAAAAGATTTATAAAATTCATTACTGAATCCGTCTGGTCCTGGTGTTTTTCCATTTTTTAGTGTTTTTATTGTGTCTTCTATCTCCTTAGAAGTAATTTGTGCTCCCAGTTCCTCTTGTTCCCTGCGTTCTAATTGTGGTAGATTACAATTATCTAAAAATTCTGAGATTTTATTATTGTCTATTGACGTTTTAGATGTGTATAGATTCTGGTAAAATTGAGCAAATCTTTTATTAATATCCTTGGGTAGTGTTAATACTTCCCCTCTATCTGATTTGATCTTTAATATTGCATTCTCTTTTTCCCGTTTTTTAAGTTGTCGTGCTAGAAGTTTGTGGGGTTTGTCCCCGAATTCGAAGTGTTCTTGTTTTGTGATTTGAAATAATGTTATAACTTTCTCTGACAGTAATTTATTTAACTGAAATTTCAGTAGTAGTATTTTATTATGTTTATCCATAGTTGGGTCTTTAGCATTATCTATATCTAACTGTTTTATTTGATCTTCTAAGTGTCTTTGTTCATTCTTATTCTTTTTATTTTGATAAGCTTGAAATGAAATAATGACTCCTCTTATAAATGCTTTGAAGGATTCCCATAATAACGTGGGGGATATCTCTGGTGTATCATTTAACTCAAAAAATAGATCCATCTGTTTTTTTAGATAGATACTCCCTTGAGGGTCTTTTAAAATTTGTGAGTTAAACCTCCAGAACGGTTTATTCATAGACATTCCTTCTAGTTTTAGAACAAAAGTTAACGGAGAATGATCTGAGATCGCATTAATATGATATTTAGGATTCAGAGATTGCGAAATTAATTTTGTATCCACTAGAAAATAGTCTATCCGTGAATATGTTTTATGCACCATTGAATAAAACGAGTAATCCCTTCCCGTCGGGTTTGCAATCCTCCATACATCTGTTATATTTGTGTTTTCCATATATGTGTGTAAGAGTTCACTGGTTTTAGATTTCGTCTGACCTTTTTGTTTTTGCATCGATTTATCTAAATAAGGATCTAAAACACAATTAAAATCTCCTCCGATTATAACATTTTGATAATTAGATTCTGCAATTATATTCAGAATTTTATTAAAAAATTGAGGGTTATCAAAGTTGGGCGCATATATGTTTACCAGCGTAATTGGCATATTATTGATCTCCCCTGCTACTATAAGATATCTCCCTTCCTTATCTAAAATAGTGTTCTTTGATTTAAATGGAATTCCTTTACGAATAATAATTGCAGTACCTCTAGATTTGGAGGTAAATGAAGAGTGAAATGTTTGGCCTATCCAGTTCGCCCTCAGTCTTGTCTGATCTTGCTGTTTAAGATGTGTTTCCTGTAGAAACGCTATGTCCGTGTTGTATGATTTCAACTGAGCTAGTATCTTGCCCCTTTTAATAGGTTCATTAATCCCCCTTATATTCCAACTACATAATGTGATTCCTCCTATTTTCTTTTGATTGTCGTCATGCATTTTTACCAATTTTAATGACCTTAATTATTGTGGTGCGTTCATACCTCCGGACTCTGGTTATTTTGGGAGTATTTCTATTATAGACTTCCTTGGTAGTTCTCCTGCGCGATTGTCCTTGAAGAAAAAACACACAGATGTGACATATTGTGATTAAAAAAAATATATATAAATCAAATAAATTTACGGTGTCTAAAATTTCAACACCGTAGTGAGTGGCCCACTCGTCTGTGGGGTACGACATCCATAACGCTTCCGGCGTAGTTGGTATAAAGTTAGCCCCGCTGTATTTATTACCCAAAATCTATGGGGTCATTACCGTTTCCAATTCAGTTCTATTTCACCCAGTTACAATTTATATATATGTCAATTGTATTCGATTCCATATCCTACTCACTCTTTATCTCTTAACTATTTTAAAATGAATTTAGTATTGTTAAAGTGAGCGGTTTACTGAGTGGATTAACCGGAGTCAGGTTCCTGGAATTGTGCCAGGTGCCTGTCCGTTAAAATCGCGGCGCTTACTGATGACGTCATCAGCACCGCGACATGAAGCTCCGGTAAGTTTTTAAAAACGGTCCCGACCTCCAGACCCGATTTTAGCGCGAAAAATCGCGATTTTTTCAGCGGAGCTAAAAAGTTTGCGACTGCTAGCAGAGCATGTCGCAACCGGAAGTCATCGGCCGCTTCTTAATTGAGACCGCGGCTTCACTATGTTAAGTACATAGGCCCCGCGATCGGAGCACTTGTACTCGGTAAGTTATCGCAGGCAGCTCCAAGATTAGATGTTAAAGACTTATTGGACTACAACAAGCTGGCATTAGTGAAAATGTTTAACTTACCTTGGATTTAACTATGGATACACATAGTTTAGGCCCTCAACTTCATGAATGAATGAATGAATGAGTGAATGAGTGAATGAATGAGTGAGTGAGTGAGTGAATGAATGAGTGAATGAATGAGTGAATGTACAGCCTCCAAATCTCATTTTTTCACATTATAAAGGTGCAATTAAATTAATTAAAGTGCATACTGATTAATTTTCATAAATTCAGACTTTAGATCTTACCTTTTCAGTTCGTTGATTCACAAAGTTTGACTGCAGCACCTCAGGCAGGGACATTGCTTTCAAGACTTTCATCCACTTAGCAGCACATTCTTCAGACTTCTTCATGCTTTTCTCACTAAATTCAATTACCCTGCTGCAAGTTTCCACGACATGTAATCCACAGAACTAGAAAGAATCTTCATCGGAATCTCCAGTAAAACATCAGTGAAGCCCTCTCAGTGCTCCCTGCCTAGCTAGCCTGAAACAAAGCGCGTGATTGGCCAACTGGCATACAACTCAATGTTAAACGTGCTTTGATTGGACTAAAAATACCAGAAAACTTTCCAGTTTTTCCCTAATTTAATTTAAAAAATGTGCAAGTTTTGTTCATGACGAGTTTCAGGGGTGATTTATATAATTTTTTTACACAATATGTGAAAATTTAATGTAGTTCGGTGACTTGGGTCACGAAACACTGGAATAAAGCTCCTCAGCCCACAGCCTAAATACGGAAAGTTTTACACAGTTGCAATAAGTACAAGGCAGTGGCGGTGCCTAACGGCAGCGGCTCGACTGCAGTCCGTCTGTCTTTTTTAATTTTTGTCTAGTTAAATGTAGTTGTTTTTTTATATTGTTTTTAACTGTATATGTGGGGGGGAGGGGGAAACTTTAAAAAATCTCTTCCCTGTATGGAGGACCCGACCTTTCTCTGTCGGGTCTCCGTTGTCGTTGGGGCGTAGCACCGTGGAGTGGCCTCCAACCGGAACGACCTGGGGCTCCAGTCGCGGAGCCTGCGGACTACTCACCATCGTGGAGCTGGCCGAGTTCGGAGCGTGGAGAGCTGCGGTGACGCGCGGCTGCCACCCGACCCCGGAGATTCGGAGGCTCCAGCCGCAGGTCCGGTGGACGGTAACATCGGGAGCTCGCGGGTCCCTGGTGGGAGACCGCTTTTTGGGGCTCCCGCAACGGCAACTTCTCCCGCCCGAGTTGCAGGGTTGAGGATGACCTGGAGCTGGGTCTAACATCGCCCGGCGCGGCTTTAATGGCCGCGGGACTTGCTAGCGCTACCGGGGGCTCCAACATCCAGACCCGGAGGGCAGCCTTGCATCGCCCGGCGCGGCATTAATGGCCGCGGGACTTATTTCCCATCGCTCGCCGGGGGCTCTGACTCTGACATCGGGAGGAGAATGGGGAGTGCAGGGGAGAGATAAGACTTTGCCTTCCATCACAGCGAGGAGGAGATTCGCTGTGATGGATGTTTGTGTAAATTGTGTTGTGTCTTGGTTCTTTTTACTTGTTTGTATGACTGCAGAAACCAAATTTTGTTTGAACTTCATTTGAGGTTCAAATGACAATAAATGGTATTGTATTGTATTGTATTGTAATAAGACTTCCTTATTTTTATATGCAGTGCCTGACCATTTGAAGGCATGTATACCATACACCATATTTACTACTCCATCTTCTTGTTTTACCACTTCAGAAACGTCGGACTTGCACCCCAAGATCCCGCTGTAATTCTCCAAAGTGTCCTGCCATTTATTGTACACTTTCCTCTTACATTTGTCCTCTCAAAGTGATAATTCAGTTAGCTCTAAAATAATTATGGAAAAGGGCAAAGATAAAAGGAAGTAAACAATATAAATTGGGATAGAGCCAATGTTATTAGGATGAGAAGCAATTCAGCAAAAGTAGCCTGGAAACAGCTATTTGAAGATAAATAAAGGTTAGAGCAATGGAATTTTAGAAGCAGGTTCATGGAGTTCAAGCTAAACAAAATAAGGCTGGGTCTGCCAAATCTAGAGCCTGTGCACAGAGAGGAGGATGAGGCAAAAGAGGTAGTGTATGTAGAACACTGAGAGCTTAGTACTGCAGAAACTCGACAAATGTAGAAAACAAAGGGGTAAAATTAAAAGGAATATTAGAAAAGCCGAGAGAGGACGTGAAAAATTACTGGGAAGTAAAATGACAAAAAAAAATATATATATTTTTGGATATAAAGAGCAGGAGGATAACTATGAAAGAAAATGGCCTGGTACTGGTCAAAAGTGTAATTATGAAGGAAGAGTATCAAATGTAAAATGGAATAACATAGCAAAAGTGGTAGTAGTAAAGAGTTTAACATCATTATAGGTAAAGAATCAGCAAAGGAAATATCCTAGGCTAGGCTAGGAGAAATTGCAGAAGCTGTCGCTTTTCAATCTGCCTTGGCTACAGTAGTAATGCCAGACGATTGGAGGACTATTGACTTAGGACTGTTGTTTAATGAGGGAGTGAATAAATCAAATAATTGCAGGCCGGCTACTTTAATTTTGATGTGGGTAATTCTTAGTGGGTGTGTAAACCTTCATTTAAAGAGGCACATATTAAATACGGACAGTCAACATGAATGCTGAGTTACACCAGCACTTTGTGTCCTTTTATGTGTTACGGCAAGATCATGTCAACTACCGATTGAATACCTTGAGGAAGTAACATGGAGGTTTGATGAGAGCAGTATGTTTGATGTACTCTGCATGAATTTTATTAAAGCTTTGGACACATCCACAAGGTACGCCAATCAAAATTTTGGATCTGAGAGTTGCAGATTGGATCCAAATTGGTTCAGTGACAGGAAGCAGACGGTTATGTTTGACATAGCATCCTTAAAGCTATCAGAGGGGTATTTTCAATTAGCATCAGCAAGAACTGGGTATAAAAATCTTTTGCCCATCAATTTTGATGTCATTTGCAAGTTGATTTCATGCAAAATTTCTTGGTAGAAAAATTGCTCTTTCAATATATAACCATAGTTTTCTTTTGAGGGAGTTAACATTTGGGAGTTGCGTAATGCACTGCTCATGAGTAATCTGAATGCATGTAATAAAATACTTCAAGTATGTGTGATCGTAAAGTTGATTATCCTTGAATATTGTAATAGTTTCACTTTCTTGTTAATTGCAGATTATATTGGCAAATCACTTCAATGAAGGTGGATCAGCACAGCTGCAGTTTGACATGGCACGCAATCTTTTCCCACTGTTTGCTCACTATTGCAAGAGACCAGAAAACTACTTCAAGCAGTAAGTAAATTGAGTGCAAGCTTAATATTTCTGATCAGCATTAATTGATAGTATTACACAGACATTTTTTGTGCAGAGACCACTTCAATTAAGCCATTGATTTTGGTGTGAGGGGAGGGCAAACATTTTCTTTGTTTATTTAAATTTGAGGATCTGGGCATCACTGAGCAATTAGTCCCCACCTTTAATTGTACTTGAACTGCAGTCCTTCTCGTGAAGATACTTCCACAATGCTGTTGAGTAGGAAGTTCCAGATCTTGAACACTGATATAAATTCAAAGTCAGGACGATATGCAACTTGATGTGGAATATATAGTTGGTGGAGATCCTATGCACATGTTGCCCCCATCCTTCCTGGTGGAAGAGACCATGGGTTTGGGACGTATTACCAATTAGAGTAACTGCAATGAATAGTTATGGGTGGTACACACTTCAGATACTGTGCCTGTGCTAGAGAGAATGAATGCTTTGGAGGGGGGGGAGGAGCAATAGCAAACTACGGGACACTGGACGCGGGTGAGGGATCCATCTATGACAGAAGGGGATAAATTGCATGTATTTAAAAGCACATTAAATTGCCATTAGTTAATTGAAAACGTTTTTGATAATTTAATTTAACAAAAATTTACAAGTGAAAATAAAGATAATGGACAAAACTCTATAAATGCAGAAAATGCTTCTGTGTATATTGCAGCTAGCCAGTAGTTCTCTGTTCATTCTTCATATCATCTTGGTAACTACACATTGTCTTTTCTATGGCTCCATAATTCTTTCCATTATATGCTCATCACTTCAATCAGGGCAGTCACGGTGGCACAGCAGTAGAGTTGCTGCCTTACAGCAAAATGCAGTGCCAGAGACCGGGGTTCGCTCCTGGCCACGGGTGCCGTCTGTATGGAGTTTGTACGTTCTCCCCGTGATCTGCGTGGGTTTTCTCCGAGATCTTCGGTTTCCTCCCACACTCCAAAGACGTGCAGGGTTGTAGGTTAATTGGCTTGATAAAAAAATGTAAAATTGTCCAAGTTGGCGATATGCAGAGTACTGCCCTGCCGACTACAAAATTCAGAAGGTTCAATGTTCTTATGCATTAAACTTAGAATCCCATTTATCTGATTTGTTTTACAATGCTTTTCTACGGAAAAAAATGTGAATGGCCTAGATCTTAATTTCTCATAAAAACTGAAGTTATGCGCAAAATATATTCTAATTACATTTGGCACCTTTGAATTTTTCCTAAATTGATACAATCATATTTTTATAACGCATGTCTTAGACTGTTGATGTATATCACTGTCGCTGTTACCCCTTAATACGACTTAATTAAAAACAATCCATCGTTTATCTACTTCATTTGCATCATTGAGAAATAACATGTCTGTGATCTAGAGATATTTTCCATCACTTCCGGTGGCGCCATGTTGGATTAACAGACGTGCACCTAGCTCCGCTCCCGAAAAATTTCACGATTTATCATGTAAAACGGGTCCATAAATCAGGACTGGATTAAAAAACCTTACCGGAGCTTCTGGTCGCTAGGCTGATGACGTCATCAGTAAGCGCGATGTTTTAAACGGTGGTTTAAAGCCTTTTAAATTAGTAAACTGTCTCCAGCTAAGAGCCCTCAGAGATCAGTGAAAAAGCTGCTGAGAAACCAGAAGAAGCCTGAAGGAGAAGTTACCTCTGATGTTTCTGAAGTGGTTGCAGAAATGGATACAAGATCTAAGACAGAGTCTGGTAAGGACAAAGAGTTTGATGATTTGAAGAAATCTGTGAAAGATATGAAAGATGAAATTTTGGATGAAAATAAAAATATGATGGAAAAAATTGAAAAGATGATGCAGGATTCAAATGCTGGTAATCAGAAGGCTATTGATGCTGGTAATCAGAAGGTGATTGACTCACTGGATACTATAAATAAACAAATTGAGGATGTGAAAGATGGACTATCGAAGAGAATGGACAAGATGGATGAAACTACTACGGACAGGTTCACGGCTGTGCTTGAAACAGTAGCTGCAAGTATGCGCACAATTACGGAATTGGAGAAAAATATGGCTCGAGTGGTTGAAGACATGGTGAAAATGAGGCAAGAACATGAGCAAATGAAGCAAGAAAATGAACAAACTTCACTACAGATGGTGATTCAACTGGGGAAAGTCTGGACCTGGAAGCTCGCTCTAGACGCCAGAATCTGAGAATTCTTGGAGTCTCAGAGGGAGTCGAGGGGAAGGACGTTCGTGAGTTTGCCATGGGCTTACTTAAACAACTGCTTAATCTTTCCAAAGAACCGAAAATTGAAGTAGCTCATCGTGTTCCAAGATTTAAACAGAGATCTGATGCTGGAAAAATTCATCCACGACATATTATTGTGAAATTTCGGGATATTTTAGAACTGGAAGATGTTATGAGCAAAATCAAATACGGAGTGCAGCTGCGGGTGGACAATGACATTATCAAGATATTCAGGGACTATCCGTATGAAATTGTGCAAAAGAGAAACCAATTCGGGAAGGTTAAAGAGATTTTAAGAGGGAAACAAGGGATCAGATACGGGGTTTTTTATCCAGCTAAAATGCGTATTTCTTTCAAGGGTTCTGAAAAGTCATTTGCAAAACCTGAAGATGCGTTCAAATATGCCCAGAGTATCGTTGAAAAATAGAAATCAAATGGAGGTTTGGCAGATTTGAACCATTCCAAGCAATGTTTTGTTTTGGGATGGCTAGACTGTTATCTATGGAATTTTGAATCAAGGACACTTTCTGTTCAAAATGAGTAAACAGCTGAACAGAAGTGAATGGTATATACCAGAAGCATTATCTGTTTAATAGACTACAATATTAAATCCAATTGTAAGAACTTATCCTATTAACAACTTAATAAGTTATCTATGTTAGATTAGAATGCTAACAAAAATAAAAAAATTAAAATAAAAAATAATGAACTAACATACTAATACGAATTTTTAATAAATTTAAACCTTATCTATAACTGGGAGGAGGAGATGAGAAACGAGCACCTGGCTTAGGTCCAGGGGCATGTCTCGTTAACCCCTTCAACCAACAGTTGACCATTATTGGTCAAAAGTATCTGTTTAATAATTAGTAGCTAAAATTGCGATATATACATGATATGTTATAATGAAATATATAGGGTAAAATTGTATTATATATCTGAATGTGAGGCCCCGTTTTAATATTTAAATATGTTATGATATTAACCAAGAGAGCGGAGCTATTTGTTTAACATCACAATGGAAGTCGAAACAAGGTTTTTTCCCATCTACAGGTGGGCCACTTGCAACAGTGCCGACTATATTAGACACTGTATTTTCACTTTTTTTGTTTTTTTTTTATTATCACATAAACTCACATGTTTGTGTTTTGTGTTTAATGATAAGCGTAAAAGGGATATACCAACAAAACTTAGAAATTCAAAAGTTCCCCCAATACCCAAAGACCTGGGATATGGATGCACCACAAGATTTAAAGGTACTATAATTATTCAAAATGCAAGATGCTAAGCAAAAGAACCTAGGAGGAATCTCATTCTGCAGTTGGAATATAAGAGGTATTAACGAACCTATTAAAAGGGGTAAGATACTAGCTCAGCTGAAACTGTACAACTCTGACATTATCTTCTTACAAGAAACTCATTTAAAATCTCAGGATCAAGCTAGGTTGAGGGCGAAATGGATTGGTCAAACATACCATTCTTCATTTACTTCGAAATCTAGAGGTACGTCAATCATTATAAGAAAAGGTATACCATTTAAAGCAAAGAATATCATAACAGACATCGAAGGGAGATACTTAATAGTTAATGGAGAAATTCATGATACTCCAATTACCTTGGTAAATATATATGCGCCTAACTTTGACAACCCTCATTTTAAAAATAAAATTTTGAACATAATCGCAGTCTAACTATCAAAATGTTATAATAGGAGGAGACTTTAACTGTGTTTTAGATCCGTATTTAGATAAATCAAGCCAAAAACAGAGAGGGAATATGAAATCTAAAACCGGTGAACTTCTCAATACTTACATAAACAATACTAATATAGCAGATGTTTGGAGAATTGTTAATCCAACTGGCTGGGAATACTCGTTTTATTCAATGGTACACAAAACATACTCACGTATAGATTATTTCCTGGTGGATACAAAATTAATCCCTCATACTTTTAACCCAACATACCATACAAATTCGATTTCAGACCATTCACCACTAACTTTATTTTTAAAACTGGAAGGAATGTCTAAGAATAAACCGTTTTGGAGATTTAATTCTCAAATCCTAAAAGATCCACAAGCGAGTATATATTTAAAAGAACAAATGGATGCCTTTTTTCAAATAAATGACACTCCAGATATATCGCCTATTGTATTATGGGAATCTTTTAAAGCATACATTAGGGGTATGATAATTTCATATCAAGCTTTTCAAAATAAAAAGAATAAGAATGAACAAAGACAGTTAGAAGAACTTATTAGACAAATGGATATAGATAATGCTAAAGATCCATCAATAGATAAACGTAATAAAATAATAATTTTGAAATTTAAATTAAATAAACTATTATCAGCCAAACTTATAAGACTTTTTCAAATTACAAAACAAGAGCACTTTGAATTTGGGGATAAACCGCATAAACTTTTGGCTCGCCAGCTAAAAAAACGAGAAAAAGAACATACGATCCCAAAGATTAAATCAGATAAAGGGGAATTATTAACCATACCGAAGGATATTAATAAAAGATTTGCGCAATTTTATGAGAATTTGTATACATCTAAAACGACAACTGACTCCAATAAAATTACAGAGTTTTTGGATAATTGTAATCTTCCAAAGTTAGAGTTGATGGAACAAGAGGAATTGGGTGCACAAATCTCAATTAAGGAATTAGAAGATACAATAAACTCACTAAAGAATGGAAAAACACCAGGTCCTGATGGATTTACTAATGAATTTTATAAAAGCTTCTATGACAAAATTATACCAAGATTACAAAAAATGTACCAATATGCTTTTAAAAAACAAATACTACCTGATACATTAGCGGAATCAACGAATACACTAATACGTAAGAAAGACAAAGATATAGAAGAACCGGGTTCATATAGAGCTATAGCATTGTTAAACACAGATCAAAAAATATTAGCGAAAACATTAGCTAGAAGATTAAGTAAATATATTAGTAAACTAATAAACCCAGATCAGACGGGGTTTATCCCTAAGAGATATTCATCTAACAATATGAGACGTTTACTCAACATAATGCACTCACACAAATCTGAAGAACAAGAATTATCAATTATTTCGCTGGATGCTGAAAAAGCATTTGACCAAGTAGAATGGAATTATATGGATAAAGTATTACAAAAATTCCAACTGGGAGAGAATTTTATTCTATGGATTAAATTATTATATAATAAACCCACAGCTAGAATACTAACTAATAACATATTATCCTCGAAATTCCAACTATCAAGGGGAAATAGACAAGGATGCTCATTATCACCACAGTTGTTTGCTCTTATTATTGCACCGCTAGCAGAAAAAATTAGAATACATCCTGATATCCATGGGTATAATACTAAAGATTCAAATAATAAAATATCTTTATACGCGGATGATATATTACTGTACATTACAAAAGCTCAAATCACTATACCAAATATATTAAATTTAATTGAAGACTTTGGATCTTTTTCTGGATACAGAATAAATTGGAATAAAAGTGAAATTATGTCAATAAAACCGAAAGACTCAACACATCTTTTAAAATTCCCTTTTAAAATAGCTACAGAAAAATTTAAATACTTGGGAATCGAAATTACTAGAACATATCAAGGTATGTTTAAAGCAAATTTTGATCCTCTACTTAATAAATTAAACACGCTAATTAAATTTTGGAAAACGCTCCCGATGTCTTTAATAGGCGGAATAAATGCAATAAAAATGATCTTTCTACCACAAATTTTATACCTATTTCAATCGATTCCTATATACTTACCAAAGAAGTTTAAAAAAAAACTGGACTCAGATATCACTAATTTTATATGGGACTATAAATCACATAGAATACAAAAAACTCACTTGAATAAACCTAAAGTATTAGGGGGTTTAGCACTACCTAATTTCATGTATTATTATTGGTCAGTAAATATTAAAAATATGATTCAACTGATGGATAACTCTGCCCAGCAAGTGGACTGGATTGTAATGGAGAGAGAGGATTGCTCCTCTGGAAACATTGGAGCGATCCTCTCACCAATGAAACTGAATAACATAAATTATAATAAGAACCCAATTATACATAGCACAATCCGAATTTGGAAACAAATAAAACAAAATTTAAAATTAAGAAATTTATCACTTTTATCTCCCATAGTTAATAATCCTTCGTTTAATCCCTCTATTATAGATAAATCTTTCACACACTGGGATAGACTAGGAATTAAAACGTTCGGTGACTTGTATGAAACTGGAAAATTACTTTCATTTCAACAATTACAAATAAAATATAAACTCGGAAATACTCAATATTTTAAATATTTTCAAATATGCGACTATTTGAAAAAATATACAAAAGATCATTATAATAGCCCAGCAGATGTATTGGATGATGCAATGCAGATAAAAGCTGAATCAGCAAACTTAATATCATATTTGTATAATATTATCTTAAATGTAGAAATACCATCTACGGAGGGTATCAGAAGAGACTGGGAACAAGAATTAGCTATTAAAATTTCAAAGGAAAGGTGGAATGAACACTTATTAAACGTGCATAAATGTTCGATTAATGTAAGACACACTTTAATACAATTTAAAATTTTACATAGATTATATTATTCCAAAACTAAATCCCATAAAATTTTCCCAAATGTATCATCCATTTGTGATAAATGTCAATCTCAAGAAGCTACTATAGCGCACTAATTTGTTTTCTGTACAAAAATTCAAAAATTTTGGATTGAAAGTTTTGAAATCTTTACAAAATTATTTAAAATAAAACTGATACCCAAAGCAGAATGGATTATCTTCGGAATAACGGAAGATGGTCCAGAACTAAATGTGTTCCAAAAGAAACTAGTAGACTATGGGTTAATAACTGGAATAAAGCTAATCCTAAAATTTTGGAAAAAGGCTCCAATACCAACTATAAACATGTGGATTTCAAATATGTTCGAAACATTACACCTAGAAGAGATAAGACTCCTCCTGGCAGGTAAACCAGATCACTTCCACCTGACGTGGTCTGCATTTATAGAATTATTACAAATATAGGGTGCAAAAGTACCTTAAAAAAAAAACTGAGGTCAGGTAAGGGGGGATGAAAGTTGGAGAGTTGGTATGTCCCATTTGCGTGATGCTTACAAAAACTATTTGTTTTTCTCTTTTCCCTCTTTCTCTTTCTTCTTCTTTTCTATGGTCTATTTCTTAACTCTTTTTCTTTTGTTTTTAATTTCGTTCTTATAGGGTCTTCGTTCTTTCTTGTTGTCACAGTTTTTACACTTTCACCTTTTCCTTCACTTTCTTCTTTCTCTCAATCTCATCCTTTCCCTTTACCAGTGTAAAAAACAAACGGAGTACATTAATTGTAAGAAGATATATGTGACGAGTACTAATGTATGTGGTTGTAATGTAATGTACTTCTAATAAATAAAAAATAAAAAATAAAAATATATATATGTATATATATATTTTTATAACACATATCTTAAGACTGTTGATGTATATCACTGTCGCTGTTACACCTTAATAAGACTTAATTAAAAACAATCCATCGTTTATCTACTTCATTTGCATCATTGAGAAATAACATGTCTGTGATCTAGAGATATTTTCGTCGATTGGAAATTGTCAAGTGAGTAAAAATTCAGCATAATTAAAAATCTATAATAATTGTACCAAATATGACAAAACCTTAAAAATTGTTTTTCCATCTAGAGTGAAAGAAGCGTGTATCATCCTAAACCTGAATGTGGGTTCAGCACTATTACTGAGAGAAGTGCTCCAGGCTACTTCTGATACCATGACTGATACGACCAACATTCAACAGCCCACAGCTAGTGCAGCTCTGAATGAAATTGGAATTTATAAACTGGCCCCGCAGGACGTTGAGATCCTTTTGAATCTAAGAACAAACTGGCCAAGTTCAGGCAAATAAATAAACATGTTTCTCCAAATTTAAAGATGAAGCAGAATAGTAACATAACTCTTCCCTTCTCTGCAAACATGCAGGCTGTGCATTGTAAACAGAAAATATATTGTGAATTAAACAATGACTAAAATGCCAGCCCGCACTGTTGAATTTTATATTCCATTGAATTAAAAACAATTATCTGGAAAATGGAGTCTATGTATTTAAATGATGGACACGTGTATATACATAATCTGTTCATTGTAAGCAGCTGTTATTAATTTAAAAAATGTTTAGATAGTTGGCTCCAAGCTACAGAATCTATAAAAATGACATATTAAAAGCTATTTCAAGATCATGAATGTACCCTGGAATGACAAAATTGCACGTGATAAAATTGATTATTTTTAAATATTTGTACACAAGTGTATTATGGGTTAATATTAGGAAATTGTGTCAGGTCCAGTTTATATTGCTGAGGATGGTTAATTAAATCTCAACCAATTTCAACGTGTCATTGCCACTGCTCACTTGTTAACTGATTAATTCAGATTGGCTGTTTTTACCATGTGTTGCTTCACTGAATTGCTTGTTGTACTGTTACATTAGAACATCAGTGAAGAAAGTTCTCTAATGTGATGCAAATTAATTGTAGACATCAGGTTGGTATGAAGCACCGCAGCTCATCAGAAGCAAGGGCTTACCTTTGGGAGTTTTATGAGATGTGCAAAATCTCAGCAGTGGGAAATTGCAGTTTAATGGGCCATATGTATAACAAAACTTTCCTTATTCTAAGTGTGCCAAAAGAGTCATGGTATATGAATTTTAATGGAGTTTTTTTTAACTTAATGTGCCTGGTGGAAAGCCAATGCAATCTAAAATTGGCTAGCATGTGATGTGAGCAATCTGTCAGTCTATGGGCATGCTAGAAAAACAATTACATAATTAAAATTGCTCCCGTCCTTTCATTCTTTCAGCCTGAAAGCAGCCCTCATCCTATGCCATTGGTCTACTTCATTTCTCTCATTCCGTTGGTCCCTGAACAGAAGAACCCTTTTGTGTTATATTTTTAGCTGAGACAAATGATGCTGAGGAGAAAGGAGTGGAACATGGTAATACTGCCACAAGTCTGTTTGTCTCACACTTGTTTAGTTGGAAACAAAAACAGATGCAATATAATCCTTCATCCTGGAGGAAAAAAGGACCATCAAGCTACACTGTTTAAGCCAGAAGTGAAAAAGCAGTTTCTCAGTAGTGGTTTAATGAGGCAATAAACCATGAAGGTGACTCGGATTATGTGCAAGACAACCACTTCTATCAGCACAAGCAGTAGGCCAGAGTCTGAGCAATTGTGAAATGCTAACACAAATTTAAAATGTCTTTGCCATACAAAGTGGATTGATGATAACACATTTGTATCACTGTATTCTTACAATACAGGACAGTTCAGGTGAAAATAGGGACAATCCTTCTACTGAGGAAACATGGTCACTACTCATCTCCTACTAAACCTGTTCTTACTTGGAGCTGCTCCCTCAGAGGGACCTTTCTCCAGAAGGCTGGATCAAAGTTGATCAATAATGCTCGGTGTTACGCCAGGCCTTCTTTTGTGAATGGCTCTTTAACGAAAGTAGCTGGCTATCAAATGTCTCAAGAACTAAATCTTTTCAGACATCACCATATATTCAAGAGATATAAATCAAATATATTATAAAATAAACTTTATATTTGAAATAAAACATTTGAGTACATTTAAGTCAAACAAATCAAAAAATATACGTGATCTTATATTTACCCTCCACAGCAACAGAATAACCATGAGGTTGCAGTTCATATCAATCAGTCGTGCAACAATCAGGACTCACTTGAAAAAACTGCTAGCCTTTTAGTGGAAGACTTGCACCATAACGTAATAGGCAAAACTAGAGCCGAAGATCATCACCAAGAAATCATATGGGGAATTAAGATAAACATATCCAGAGATTAATGAAAATTATGAGCCTGCCACTACACGAACATGTTCAAGCAAATAGTGCAGATGCACTTAAAAGACTAAATATATCAGGGAGAACAGATAGATGAGGAAAGATTAAACTAGACTTGAGTAGGATATTGAAAGTATGATCCATGTGGACCAAATGGTCCATTTCTGTGCAGGACATTCTATAGAATTTAATGTAAAGCATCTTAATCTTGAATATTTAATGCAGATGATAAATTATGACAATATAGTCCTTTTCTCTGAATCTTTTGTGGAAAAAGAAAAGGTTTTGCAGATAAACACCGAGTTCACATCCAATGCAGAATGTTCATACTAAAGTCAAACAATTGGCTTCATAATATTTTCTGCAGCTTTGAGACACACACAGCTTTCCTGGAAGTCTGTTCTTCGTACAAATAGTGTAATATAGTTAATAAATGAGTAATACTGCCATTAAATCTGCAGGGTGAATTATGGTAGAGTCATTGCCCCCATTCAACAATGAGCCTACCAAGTCGATGAATACCAAATAATGTACATATCATGCACAATAGTCTTTGAAGGATCTGAATTACACCAAGAATAATCAGAAGTTTGTATGATACAAGTACTGCATGGGCATGTACAGTGCCATTCATAATGTTTGGGACAAAGTCCCATCATTTATTTATTTGCCTCTGTACTCCACAATTTGAGATTTGTAATAGAAAAAATCACATGTGGTTAAAGTGCACATTGTCACATTTCATTAAAGGGTATTTTTTATACATTTGGGATTCACCATGTAGAAATTACAGCTGCGTTTATACATAGTCCCCCCCCCCCCCCCCCCCCATTTCAGGGCACCATAATGTTTGGGACACATGGCTTCACAGTCGTTTGTAATTGCTCAGGTGTGTTTAAATGCCTCCTTACTGCAGGTATAAGAGCTCGCAGCACCTAGTGAAACCTTTGGAAACTTTTATTGCTGTTTATCAACATGAGGACCAAAAGTCATTATGAAAGTCAAAGAAGCCATTGTGAGACTGAGAAACAAGAATAAAACTGTTAGAGACATCAGCCAAACCTTAGGCTTACCAAGATCAACTGTTTGGAACATCATTAAGAAGAAAGAGAGCACTGGTGAGCTTACTAATCGCAAAGAGACTGGCAGGCCAAGGAAGACCTCCACAGCTGATGACAGAAGAATTCTCTATAATAAAGAAAAATCCCCAAACACCTGTCCGACAGATCAGAAACACTCTTCAGGAATCAAATGTGGATTTATCAATGACCACTGTCCGCAGAAGGCTTCATGAACAGAAATACAGAGGCTACACTGCAAGATGCAAACCACTGGTTAGCCACAAAAATAGGATGGCCAGGTTACAGTTTGCCAAGAAGTACTTAAAAGAACAACCATTGTTCTGGAAAAAGGTCTTGTGGACAGATGAGACGAAGATGAACATATCAGAGTGATGGCAAGAGCAAAGTATGGAGGAGAGAAGGAACTGCCCAAGTTCCAAAGCATACCACCTCATCTGTGAAACACGGTGGTGGGGGTGTTATGGTCTGGGCATGTATGGCTGCTGAAGGTACTGGCTCACACATCTTCATTGATGATACAACTGTGGATGGTAGTAGCATAATGAATTCTGAAGTGTATAGACACATTCTATCTGCTCAAGTTCAAACAAATGCCTCAAAACTAATTGTTTAAGAAAGAACTGCAGATGCTGGAAAAATCGAAAATGGACAAAAATGCTGGAGAAATTCAGCGGGTGAGGCAGCATCTATAGAGCGAAGGAATAGGTGATGGTTTGGGTCAAGACCCTTCTCATTGGCCGGACGTTCATTCTACAGCAAGACATTGATCCCAAACTTTCTGCTAAAGCAACAAAGGAGATTTTCAAAACTAAAAAATTGTCAACTCTTGAGTGGCCAAGTCAATCACCCAATCTGAACCCAATTGAGCATACCTTTTATATGCTGAAGAGAAAACTGAAGGGTCTAGTCCCCAAAACAAGCATAAGATAAAGATGGCTGCAACACAGGCCTGGCAGAGCACCACCAGAGAAGACACCCAGCAACTGGTGATGTCCATGAATCGCAGACTTCAAGTAGTTATTGCATGGAAAGGATATGCAACAAAATACTAAACATGACTACTTTCATTTACATGACATTGCTGTGTCCCAAACATTATGGTGCCCTGAAATGGGGGGCATGATATAAACAATGCTGTAATTTCCACGGTAAAACCAAAATGTATAAAAATACCCTTTATTAAAATCTTTAACATGTGATTTTTTTCTATTACAAATCTCAAATTGTGGAGAACAGAGGCAAATAATTAAATGACGGGTCTTTGTCCCAAACATTATGGAGGGTACTGTAGATCTCTGATGATCTGCTATCTCTGATTTCTAACATGAAAACAATGTGTTTTTTTTAAATGGACATCATCCTGGATCTGGCTGGATTTGCTTAAATACAGAGTAACAGGTAACCTTTGGCTGACCATACACTTAGCTCCAAAATGCTCTAAACTTGCAGGCTGTCTGTCAGCCTTGATATAGCCCAAATTGCTACGTTAAAAATACAAACTTACCCAGATCTTTGTGCCCATATTGAAGCTAAACAATGAATGACAGAATTAAAAATAGAAGGATCTTTCAGGATTCCCTTGTCTAGCAATGATTTTTAATATATAAAGGACATTTCTTGATTCACAGGGAATAAATAAAACGCTGAATTTATTTGCCACACCATCTCCCAAATTATATCAAAAATATCAAAGACATTTCAGTAGTCACTAGGTCTATTTGTAACAAAAACTTCTAAAATGTCATTTTAACATAAATTTACAAGCATTCTCTACTTGGTCTGTTTTACATACAATTAAGAAATGATTTTTCATTGGCATTCCACAGTTTCTATTTCAGTCTCAATGTCAAAGCGAACTAGATAAAATTATAAGTATAAAAATCATGCCATTTCTGTTGTAACAATCAGCTAGAAAATGTATCAGAATGCACATAATAAATGGCAGTACTTTTAATAATGCTCTAATATTTTTTGAAAAAACTGCTATTAACAGTGAAGCATTAGATGATTAGAAGAAAACATTGTACTGTACAAGGCTCAACTCACTAAAATAGCAGAATTTATCAGAATGTGGGCCAAATTATAAAAGCAATTTTAGGGCTCAGATAATTTATATTTGAAATAAAACATGGTTCAGTACAAGACATTCTTATTTCAGCAACTAAGTTGTATACATTTTTACGACAATTCTCCACAGGTTTTTATAGACCAAGTTTATAATACAATATAGAATATTAGTTAATTTACAAAATAATTGACTTCAAGATTTGAATTAATTAAGAACGGCAAAGATGATCAGCAGAGTAAAAATAACACTATTTTCTTCCCTAGGTAATAAAATTTAACATCTGAACTTCCATTATGCATAATAGCCGTGAAATGGTCAAAGGTCCGTCGTTTTATTCTCAAGTGCAGCTGCTACTTGCTGCAGTCGGACAGAGAGCTGCATCTTTTGTGCTGCTGGATCTTGTTCTAAGGCATTTATTATCTGTAAACCCAAACAGTGTTGCCATGTTAATACTGAAATGAAGCTGTAGATTAAAATAGTTATTTCTGTTTACCGCTCATTTGTCCTTGCATTTAAAATGAACATGAAAGTAATTTATCAGCAAAATTATGAAACAAATATAAATATATTTAGAATGCAATCTATATGTTTAGATGCAATTAATGCATTTTGATAGTAACCACCAAAAAAGGTGTCAAAACATTTAAAAAAATACACTAACAGAGATATTGAGCAGCACAAATGGATTGGAGTTAGTGCTGGTGCCTCCCAACCACAAGTAGTTTGGTTCAATCCTGACATACGGTGGTGTTTGTATGGAGTTTGCACGTTTTCTTTGTGACCACTTAGATTTTCCCCAAGGAGCACCAGCTCCTCCCTGATGGCAGGTTAAAGACCTGATGGCAGGTTAAATTGCCAATGTTAATTACCCCTAGTATTATGATAGTGGCAAAATAATTGCCGTGGAGTTGATGGGCATACAGTGCATTCAGAAAGTATTCAGACCCCTTCACTTTTTCCACATTTTTTGTTACGTTACAGCCTTATTCTAAAATGGATTAAATTCCTTTTTTTTTAAATCAATCTACACACAAGACCCCATAATAAAAAAGCAAAAACAGGTGTTTAGAAATGTTTGCAAAGTAATTAAAAATAAATAACTGAAATATCACATTTACATAAGTATTCAGACCCTTTACTCAGTACTTTGTTGAGGCACCTTTGGCAGCGATTACAGCCTCAAGTCTTCTTGGGTATGACGCTACAAGCTTGCCACACCTGTATGTGGGTAATTTCTTCCTTTCTTCTCTGCAGATCCTCTCAAGCTCTGTCAGGTTGGGGAGCGTCGATGCACAGCTATTTTCAGCTCCCTCCAGAGATGTTTGATCAGGTTCAAGTCTAGGCTCTGGCTGGGCCACTCAAGGACATTCACAGACTTGTCACAAAGCCACTCCTGCGTTGTCTTGGCTGTGTGCTTATGGTCGTTGTCCTGTTGGAAGGAGAACCTCCGCCTCAGTCTGAGGTCCAGAACCGTCATGAGCCGGTTTTTAACAAGGATCTCTCTGTACTCTGCTCCGTTCAAGTTTCCCTCGATCCTGATTAGTCTTCCAGTTCCTGCAGCTGAAAAACATCCCCACAGCATGATGCTGCCACCACCATGCTTCACCGTTGGTATGGTATTGGCCAGGTGATGAGTGGTGCCTGGTTTCCTCCAGATGTGATGCTTGCCATTCAGGCCAAAGAGTTCAATCTTGGTTTCATCAGACCAGAGAATCTTGTTTCTCATGGTCCGAAAGTCCTTTAGGTGCCTTTTGGCAAACTCCAAGTGGGCTAACATGTGCCTTTTCATGGCCGTCCGAAGGGGGGGTTCGATGGGTGTGGTAGCACCCCCCCCCCTTTTTTCCCCCAGAGTTAAAAACAAATCCAGAGAAAAAAAAATTGGAGCGAAATTCGGGAAATTCTGGTTCCGGCCCGCGGGATGATTTTGGGGAAAACATATTTCTGACCATCCGCGCCTGCGCAGTTTGGGGAAGCCGGTGGCGCAGTAGCAACGCAAAATGACGCTGTCTCTCCGCGCGTGCGCAGTGGGCTCGGGCGGGATCAGATCACCACCATTTTCACTGCACACAATCATACATCGCCTCGACACCTCGTGCCTAGTCTGGGTGAGTGGGGCCAAAGATCATAGAGCGTCTCCGTTCTATGATCTTTGAGTGGGGCCGTGGAATATATTGCGTTGCGGGAGGGGGAGTCTCTTTGTTTTTTATCGGGGGGTGTCAAACTACCCGCGAAGGGTCCAATCGACCCGCATGATGATTTGGAAAAAAAAAAAGGGAGTGCCCGTTTCTCCTGGCCCTGGGCTGAGGTGTCTGCCCGCCCGGTCCATCGCCTCCATCCGCTGCGTCGGAGCCTTGCCGCCGGTCAGCCTGGCGTCCAGGGAGCGGTTCCGCTGCCAGCGGTCCGGGGAGACCATTCACCCGTCTCCGGGCGGGAGCAGGAACCACTGAATCTGAACCCAGTCCTGCCAGAAGCCGTGACCCAGACACCAGGCGCCACTGCGGGCCCCTGCCTCCCCCCCCCCCCCCGACAGCCACTTGCCTCCCCCCCCCCCGACAGCCCCACGCCTTCCCTCCCCCCCCTGCCGGGCCCACGCCTACCCTCCCCCCGACCGCGGGCCCACGCCTCCCCCCCGCCCACGTCCCCCTCCCCCCGGACGCAGACCCCCCAACGCTGCATGGGAGGGAGACAGAGAGAGAGGGGGGAATGTGAGAGGGGGGAGAGAGAGGGAGGGGAGGGGGAGAGAGGGGGAAGGGGGCGAGGTTAGAGAGAGATGGGGAGGGAGAGAGGGAGGGGGAAGGAGCAGGGGGAGAGGGAAAGGGGGATTATCTTTAGTGAGATTGCAAAATTAAGGTAGGTTTTAGAACAATTATATTTTCGCCTCCATCTGAATAATATCAAACAATTGGAACTGCTTTCTTTTCCGTGATAATACTGAAAAATATAAATTCCATAGTTTGCGACTTTCTTTTTGCATCATATTTTTAATATAATTTGAATATTATAAAAATCTGCATGTTTACAGGGTCATCATGGATCTGTCCGCAGTAATGCAGCAGTCCATTGATGATGTTGCTGCTGAGGAAACTAGGCAGAAGATGGAGTTAGAATAGGGGTGGGGAACTTATTCATGTTGGAATGCCGCATTAAGTTAGCTGTAATCTAATAAGGCCGCATCCAAGAAACTTCAATTAGATATACTTCAAAATGTACATTATGTACTAACTTCAAGAAAATGAAAAAAAATTGTTAATTCTAAAGTTAACTAACCTTTTAATGACTTTGTTGTGACTGCTTTTTGCGGGAAAGCATTTGAATATTTGGTTGCAACATGGAGGTATGCAGTTTCAGCTGATCTTCTAGATGGGTATTCGTCATTTGTGACCTTAAGGGCGTCTTGATTTGGGTTAGGTAGGAGAATGTACAGGGCTCTAAATTAACGGTTGTCCCGCCGGGCAACCTAAAAGCCGTGTTATTTTGCCCGGCTTGGCAAGCAAAAAAAAAAAACAATTGCCGATCGTGGATGATCGGCATTTGTTTTTTTTTGCGATGGGTGCGGTGGCACCCCCCTTTTAAAATAAATACAGTATTTGCAGTTTTTCCATGCTCCAATATAACATTTTACATAACATTTTACAACAGGACAACTTGATTATTAAAACAAGGACAACTTCAATTCTTGATTTTTTTTTAAATGTATACAACATCAACCCCAATCGTCCCATTCCACCCACTCATTACTCTTGACTCAACCAAAATTATTTCTGAAATATTTGTCATAAATTTGGTGCAAAAATGCTCCAAAATAAGGCTCAGAATGCACCAGAGAGCATCTAAAACTCCAGAGCTTCCAGGGCCCTTAACCCTGGCCGCGAGGGACTTCGAGCTTATGATGTGCGCTGCGCGTACATTATTTCTGATAAAAATTTTGTAATCCTGTCATGCCACCCCCCTTTTTGAAAAACTTCATACGGGCCTGCTTTTACTGAGTAGTGGCTTCCGTCTGGCCACTCTACCATAAAGCCCTAATTGGTGGAGTGCTGCAGATATAGTTGTCCTTCTGGAACATTCTCCCATCTCCACAGAGGAACTCTGGAGATCCGACAGAGTGACCATCGGGTTCTTGGTCACCTCCCTGACCAAGGCCCTCTCCCCCCGATTGTTCAGTTCCAAAGTTCTTCCATTTAAGAATGACGGAGGCCACTGTGCTCTTCAGGATCTGCAATGCTGCAGAAATTGTTTTATACCCTTCCCCAGATCTGTGTCTCGACATAATCCTGTCTCGGAGGTCTACGGACAATTCCTTTGTCTTCATGGATTGGTTTTTGCTCCGACATGCACTGTCAACTGTGGGACCTTTCCAAATCATGTCCAATCAATTTAATTTACCACTGGTGGACTCCAATCAAGTTGCAGAAACATCTCATGGATAATCAATGGAAACAGGATGAACCTAAGCTCAATTTTGAGTGTCATAACAAAGGGTTTGAATACTTATGTAAATGTGATATTTCAGTTATTTATTTTTTAATTACTTTGCAAAAATTTCTAAACACCTGTTTTTGCTTCTTCATTCTGGGGTATTATGTGTAGATTGATGATTAAAAAATGAATTTAATCCATTTTAAAATAAGGCTGTAACGTAACAAAATGTGGAAAAAGTGAAGGGATCTGAATACTTTCTGAATGCACTGTATATGTGAGGAAGTACTAGTTGCGGAGATACTGGGAAATGAAGAAGAGGATAGACAAGAGGAATTGGACTAATGGGATGCTTCCCATTTTTTTTAGAAATAGACAATAGACGATAGACGATAGTAAAAATATCCAGCAATGCCTCATCTTCACACCTCATGAATTCCTTCCTGGAGGTGAATATGAACCTGATGGGCTGAATTTGTGTCACTAGGTACAAGGTAATGGGAATATGCAGTAACTGGAACCTAAGCATTATTACAGCAGAAACTCACCTGATCGTAGTATTTGTTTGTGTATTGGTATAACTGATGCAGTGCTACCACAGTGTTCAGTTTGTCGGTATGAGTCTGCAAAATAAAGTACTTAGTTGGAATACCATTCATGAAAGTATTGCTACTTTATAATAAATAACAATGAGTTCATTCATTACGATATGACTAACAAGTACAGGTATCAGAACAATAGATTATTCTTGCCTTGCACCATTTCTACAGTTCCTAAACATGTACAGACGAACCTGTCTTCATTTCTGAAAGCCAATCTGTAGGCAGAGTCAGTTTTTTGAAAATATGAAATCATTGCTTCATTAATTTCTCTACAGCCTTCAGTTTGTTTGTTCATCTTGCAGAGGTCCATCTCAACATCTTCATCTCGACCTTGGGCAGCCATTGGAAAATTAGTGCTTAATATAAAGGAGATTACTGGCAGCCAGTTGCATAGCCTCCCGATTGTTGAAATGACTTCAACATCAGAAGATAATTATAAATGGGAGCCTATACCCTCTTGAATTTAACTCGGGTGACGGTTTCCTTCACATTCCAAATGATGTGTGGGGTTTTAGGTTAATTGGCCTCTGCAAATTGCTCCTAGTGTGCAGGGAGGGGGTGCAAAGGTTGGATAATGTAGAACTAGTGAGTGATTGATGGTCAGGGGGGTCGAAGGACTGTTTCTATGCTGTACCTCTAAAACTAAAAACTAAAACTAACCAAGGTGAATTTCTTTCCCAATAGACACTGGCTGCAACCTCCACCTGTTTTGGGCACATGTTGAACCAGCTCTTGAATTCAACCCTAAAGATGAGCTGGAATCAAACATGTATTCACCAAGACGACTAATTTGAAACATTGCACGTTGCTGATAGGTTTCGGTTTATTATTGTCACGTGTACCAAGGTACAGTGAAAAGCTTTTGTACGCATGTTATCCAAATAAATTAGGTCATATGATACACGAGTATAATCTAGCCATAGAAAAGCACAACAGGTAGCGCAAAGGGCACTTCCTAACTCGACCCTTCAGCCACAGGAATCTTAATCTAAACCTTTGTCCCTTTCAAACTGAATGATTCTATGATTTTGCTTGTTACACAAATTTGTGTTGCATGTTTGCTTATCACTCCCATCTTCACAGACCCACACTGGATGCCCACCATCCAATGCCCTTTATACACCTGCCTTGTGCCCTCAGTTATTTCCTCCCAATTCTTAAAAGGTTTACCGCATGCATCCAAAACAAGCATTCCTCTGTTCTTTCAGCTAATGAGTCAGCCTTAAAACCTCTTCTGACCTTTCTCCCCAACATTGAAGTCTCTGCAGGGCCATCTTTTCAATCAAACTTTGATCAGCTTTTCTGATATTTTCCTTCTGGATCAATGCACGTTTCTCCTTTACAGATAACTCAGCACATTGCTTTTACTGAGTGTTGTATTAATGCAAGTTGTTACTTATCCGAAGAGTCAAAAACGAATTGGATGCACCATTCTTTTATTATTTTATTGGGCGGGAGCATTAATTGTTCCAGAAAGCTGCCTATCTCATGAATGTTAGCTGATATTGAATGTATTTAATCCAGGATCAATTCTGTTCATGTAATTGCAGTCTAAGGGCACAAGAAAAGAAATTGAAGATCTATTTTAATTAAAATAGTTTAACACTATAACATTTGGTTAGTGGGATTTTCCAAGAGACGGAAATTCTAGGCACTGTCAGATATATGCTTCTTTATAAGCATATAGACTTAACTCCACCAACTAAACTGTGGAGTTTGCATGTTCTCCCTCTGACTTCTTTTGGGTGCTCTGGTTTCCTCCTACATCCAAAAGACATGCAGATTTGTAGTATAATTTGCCTCTGCAAATTGCCCCTGATGTGTTGAGAGTGGAAGTGAAAGTGGGATAACACAGCACAAGTGTGAATGGGTGATCGATGGTCAGCATAGATTCAAAGGGCCTGTTTCTATGCTGTATCTTTCAATCAATCTACTCACTGATGTGATTTGAATATTCCCTTCCCTCTGTGATCCAAGAGATCAGATTTTAAAAATGAGAAACTACTCCGTTATTTTTAGCAATTCTGATTTGAACCATGCAAGATAAGTCAAAAGTGGATACAACTCACCCTTGAGACCTCAGCTAAGTGTGTATTCATATCTTGATCACTGACTTGCACCATCTGACGAATACCCTTATAATAGCTGTTAAACAAAGAGCAAGTAAAAATTGACAAATAGAACTTCAAATACAGGGTTAACATCAATCTAAAACAGCCTTTCATCTACATGCTCTGACTGTCTCGCAGCAAAGCTAGAATGGATGAATTTGGAATGTTGTCTTAACCTGCCAAAGTTTCTGTTCCATTTCAATCGCCTTACAGTGAGTGGCTTTTAATGCTAAGAAAAAACAGCAATGTTTCCCTGACATTCCCAGCATGGATGGTGCTGAGAGCTCCCATGCCTGCAGCAGTTGGGCACAGTTAATATTACATCCTGCAAGTAACCTAGAACTATAATGGAAATTCATCTCACAGAAACAGCTAAGAGAGTTATTACATTTGTTCTGCTCACCAATATACAGTTAAGATACGATAATACCCAGTATTCTTTGCCTTTGAACTGTTTCTATGATTTCTCTTATGTTTCGTTATCTGCCTACAGCATGTCTGTGATTCCACCTTTATTCAGAAGACCCAGCTTTCCAATGGCAATTTTTTTTATTTCTCATTAAGAAAATTGAACTTTGTAGGTTAAAGCAAGCACTTTCTAGGCAGTGTAAGTGAATCCAAATCTCAAATCCAGCAGAGGAAGAATTTCAAAGATCTTTTTTTTTTGTTGGAACTCCAGTAAATAAATTGAGCTTCAAAGAGAAACGGAAATGTATATTTATTTTCTGAAACACATTAAATTTATCTTGAGGTTTTATTTCCCACTTACTCCTCCACCATTTTCTTGTACGTGGAAATTTCTCTTGCATAAAGTAACTTGTTACTTGGAGAGTCCTGAAAAAGTAAAAATAGACATCTGCTAAGAAAAATCTCAATATGATTGTTAACACTATCAAAGATAAATTTGGAAAGGCAAATTTAATCTTGGAACTTAAGATTTAAAATCAAAATCAGGAAAAAATATAACAGATGGCTTCACGACATTCTGGAAGCAAAGGTTCAGATTTTAAATCCTTTTCTTTTTAAAACTTTTTATTAAACTTACTCTGCTCAACTTGTATTCAGTCTTTGTACATGCATCCATGAAGGTCTGTGCAATCACCGATAATGAAGCATCCACTACTTCATTAACTTTCACATCAAATATGAAGTGCGGGTTTTTCAGTACGTTTACCCAGAACCTTAATGGCAAACTGTGGAAAATTGGAAAATACCTTAATTACAATAATTACTTGCGAAAACTCAAGGTGCATTTAAAGAAGAAAGATTGTTGTTATGAAGTTGCAGTATCATGCAAGATCCTTTTTGTTTTCTTCCCAAGTTAGTTCGATCCTATGCCACATTTCTTTGTTCCAACATATATCTTTAATATAGAAGATGATCAAGTCCTTGGAAGAAAGACTGAGGATCAAGGGTCCCAAAGTAGCTTACGTTAGAAGTACAGGAATCCCATTAAATGTTCAGCAGGTACTGCCATGCCTTCCACTCCCACCATTTATCCACATAAACATTTTCCTAGCCTCTCTTTTACCCTTTTTAGATATGAATGAATCTCGTAGTAATTTAACTGGATTGGATAATATCTATCTACACATAACTAAAGCTCTGATCTTGTGCCCTTCCGGTTTGCGCGTTTTTTCTATTTGCGAAAAAACTGTACAGGATAGTGCTACGATTTTTCGCCTGCTCACTCACCGTTCTCCTGTGCTGTAAGTGCAACAAGTTTCGTTCCAATCGGTGGTATATTGTAAAAGTTTGTAAGGTTTAAAAATCGTAAAAACCGCGAGTGCGCAGATCGATCTCCTCTCCTGCCAGTCAGAGCCGCGCGGATTGGTCACGTCTCCTGTCACTCCCCGGGACAGTCCGCCTCTTTCTGCGCCACCGGGTCTTTACTGGAGCTAAGGGAGGCCGGCGGAGGACACAATTTTCGGAGGGACCGGAAGGGGCCCGGCGTGGCGTGGCATGGCGATGTCGCCAAACGGAAAGCGGTGAATCTGATCCCGGTGGAGGAGAGCGTCCAGCACCCGCTGTGAGTCCCAAATGCACCACCATCGCAATGCCCCGCAGCTCCAGCTCCTTCCCCTCTGGTCCCCCTCCCCCCTGATAACCCTCCTCCCCCTCCCCCCCATGGCTTTTCCCCCGTCTTTTCGCAGAGTTCTCTCCCCACACCCCGCCCCTCCCGCCCACACTCCGGCATGGTCGTAGCTTCCCGGCTGATCCGAGACCTAGCTCTGAGGGCGCCGACGGCTGATGCTCCTCCGGGGCACGCAAGAAGGAAGAGGAGCGGCAACCTCGAGATCCTGGGGAGGGAGATTGGGGGAGTAGGGAGGGAAGAGGAGTTATGGAGGGAGGGAGGGAGTGACTGAGGGTAGGGGAAAGGAGAGGTGAGGGATTGGGGGAGGATAGGAGGAGAGGGAAAAGTAGAGGGAGGAGGAGAGGAGGGAGAATAGAGGGAGAGGAGGGGGAGGTAGGGAGTGGGGAATAGAGGGAGAGGAGGGCAGTGGGGGAGGTGAGGAGGGATAGTGGGGGATAGGGGGAGGTGAGGAGTGGTGGAGGTGGGGGATAGAGGGATAGGAGGGGTGTAGGGAGGGGAGATGAGTTATGGAAGGAGGGAGTGACTGAGGGTAGGGGAAAGGAGAGGGAGAGAGAGGTGAGGGAGGGATTGGGGGAGGGGAGGAGGAGAGGGGAAAGAAGAGGGAGGGTAAAGAGGAGGCGGAGAGAGTGCTAGGGATGAGGGGAAATGAGCTGCGCCTGAGCAGTTGGGGCTATGGGTGAGTGGTGGAATATTGCGTTGGGGGACTACGCCTCCTGTGTGACAGGGACCCAACGGGTCCCACTTAGTCTAATAGTATAATATAGATTGGATAATATATAATAGCTGCCCAGCTACAAATTAAATCTTTTTATACAAATTAATATTTTGCTAGAAAAGAGAATAGTAATAAGCAATCCACATGAAATGAAAAGCCTGGTACATCCTTCACATATCATCAACATTGAAATATGTACTTAGATTGTTAAGCACACTTTAAGTGTTAACAATAAATTAAAACACACAGCTATAGTTTTGCCTAAGATAATTAATTTCATTCTCTCAACTGTTGGTCAGTTATAACACAATTTTTTTTTTGTTTGTATAAATACTACTCGAGGTTCTCAAGCAAATCATTTCACCCACCAACATCCATGTAGTAAAGAAATAGAACATTTACGTTTAGACATATAGCTAGTAATCCGAATCCTACCTGTTAGTTTTCCAGATGTGAATGGTTTCTTCATCCATTATATCATTCTTATGTGCTTGCTCATCAAGGAAATCAAAATAATATTTCACGGCCGTCGGAACTATTTGATTTGTACTAAGAACACTCTGGAAGAAATTATCTACGAAGTTTTGCAGAGTCCCCTGTTTTAATTGAAACCAAACATGTTAAAAGGCTTTCCCTAGGAGGTTATTTTAGACAGTGGGTATAAGCCACTTGACATTTAGTTTTTATGTGCCACATCCAAAAACTTTCATGCAATACAATTAGTCGCTAAATAGCCACAAAAATGTTCAATTTAAACATTCTTATTGCAATCTATGATTCTGTCTGTGGGTGGGCCATGGAAAATAAGAGGTTTTGATCCCTTGTGCACTCTGGTAATTAGCAACAGCACAAAATGAAGATTAAAAGAGGCTGAAGTTCTTGCTTGTTGTAGGGCACCAATGATTTGCTTTTGGAAGTGTTTGTATTGTATTTATATTGCAAAAAGGATTCATTTGTAAATAATGATGTGTAGTTAATGAGTCATTCAAAATCACTTTACAAATAAACAATCGTCATTTGGACGTGCAAGCAACTCATGGCAATGAATCCCAGCAAGGATTTGGGTAAAGGGAGAGAAATAGTCTATGATGTAAAAAAAAGGCACTTTCTGAATTCAGGGACTGAATAAGGCCATTCTACCAGTCAACTAGTCAACGAGAGAGCGTTAAATATAGCTCTTAGGGCTATCGGAAATCAAGAGATATGGGGTGAAAGCAGGAACGGGGTACTGATTTTGGATGATCAGCCATGATCATATTGAATGGCAGTGCCAGCTCAAAGGGCCAAATGGCCTACCCTTGCACCTATTTTCTATGTTTCTATCCCATACCAGCTCTTTGACATTCTTAGTACAACTTTCCATCCAAATCATTCACTAAATGTATTTAAATCTCAGATTATTGTTCACCAATGACAATAGTTGGCCTCTGGCAGTTCTATAAAAAAGCAATCTAAATGTCACAGAAGAACATAAGAAATAGAAGCAAGAACAGACTATTCATACCCTCTACCACAATTCAATAAGATAATGGTTGATCACTTACCTCACTGACCTTTCCTACACAATTTCCATATCCTTAAAATTCAATATTTTTTTGTCTTTACACCTTGAATGTATTCAGCATCTAAACTGCCATAGACCACATGTTCCAAGGATGTACAGGCCTCTGGCTCTTTCATGTTTGTCTGCATTTGTTAATGGGAGGGCAGAGTCATGGTCACTTTCAGATTACTAGTCTGATGAAGGGTTCGAATCCGAAAGAGCACCTTGTCATTCTCTGCCCAGATGCTGCCTGACCCATTGAGTTCCTCCAGCGCTTTGCTCAAGATCACAGCTTGTGCAGTTTGCTGTATCTTCTGATTTTTGGTGTAGGGGCCATTCCATGTTGCTGCCACAATCTATGCCACATCTTATAGTCTACAGTTCACTGGGGAAGTCACCAGTGCTCCATAATGAATTAGTGTGAGGTTCATCTAGGTTTTTTTTCCCTTTCAGGCTTCAGGAACAAAACTAAACTAAACTAAACTGGGGCAGAGTAGGGAAATGTCATTTGCATGCATTGTAGGCTTCCATAAAGTGCAGGCATTTATAGACTACATTTGCATGCCCACAAAGACCTCCATAGCTTATCAAATTTGCTGTAGCAATCAGGTGGGCTGCTCTATCCTGGATGGTGCTGACATCCTTGGGGGGCTGTTGGTTTTACACTTGTCCAAGAAAGTGGAGGGTATGGCATCATGCTCCTAACTTGTGCCATGTAGATGGTGGAAAGGCCTTGGTGTGTCACGCGAGTCCTTCACTGAAAAATACTCAGCCTCTGACCTGCTCTTGTAGCCACTGTATTTGTGTAGCCAATCAAGTTGAATTTCTGGTCATTGGCGATTCCATCCCTCCAGGAGACTATCAGATGGGGATAATGCCAAAGAATATGAAGTGAGGTTGGTTACATTCTGTTCTGTTGGAGATGGTCAATTGATCAGCACTTTTGCAGTACGAATGTTACCTGCACTTCTCAGCCCATGCCTCACTGCTGTCTAGGTCTTGCTGCATGCAGGCACAGGCTAAGGAGTTGGCAATAGAATTCAACATTGTTCATTGATTACTATTCTGACTTTACATCAGAAGAGAGTTATTGATGAAGCAACCGAGGATAATTGGTCTGGGACACTTGCTCAAGCACCTTGTGTGTGAAGCCCTGGTGCTGCGATAATTGGCATCTGATAACCACCACCATTTAGAAGCAAACTTGAACAAATCCTACATAATTTGACAATAGTTAATAAAACACACAGAAAATCTCACCTTTACAGACAGAAGCCTTGTCAAATATATTTCCGTGATCGCTTTGGTCCTCTCTTTCTCTTTCATGCTGCCTCGCTTTGATTTACTTTCATCTACTTCATCTAATTGTCGCACTAAGTGCCACCTTCGATCTTCTTCTAAAAGTCCACTTTCTGGAATGACCAAATTGAGGGCAGAAGGATTACCAAAACATGACACATGTTTGCTTTCAAAACAAATATAGAGTGAGAGATGCATTTAGAAAATAATGGGGTGGAATCTGTCTTGGCGCAATAGCACAAGAGGACCAATATCACAGCTGCAAGCGATGTTCTTTTCTATTCTTGTCAATGGAATGGAATAATCAGGCTGAGTTAAAACAGCCGACGCTGTGATATGGCCCACTTTGTGTTACTGCCATCATGCAAGGGAAATCCCATGGATCAGACAACAGGGAGATGCAGGAGCATGATGTGATCCGTCAAGAAAGAAATCAAACCAAGTCACAAATAATGTAGTTTGTGGCTTGGCTTGGGCAATTGGTACTTTCTTTGAAGGGCAGAAATAACGGCAAGGATTTTAGGAGAGATGGGTATGGAAATGGAAAGGATTATTGCATTCAAGGATTTTAGCATATTCAAGGATTCAAGGAGATTAAGAGTTGGATTTATTGAGTGCATCAAAATCCAACGCTCTCTACCAGTGCTTCTACAGTAAATGCTCATTTCAGGTCCTTATAAAAGGGCATTGGCAAAAAAACATGCCTGTTCCATAGCCGTTTTCTCCTTCCAAGATACCCAGACAGGTCAGGTTAGGCTGGATTCTTCATTCCTTGCAACCTAGCTGATACAAGGTACAAAACTGTCCCATATACAGCATGACAGTAATAGAGAGATCACTAGGAGAATAATTTTGGAAAATGAATTAGTATAGTGGGTGAGTGAGTGGGCAGATGCGTGGCAGATGCAGTATAATGTAGATAAATGTGAGATTATCCACTTTGGCGGCAAGAACAAGGAGGCAGATTATTATCTCAATGGTGTCAGATTAGGAAAAAGGGAAGTGCAACAAGCCCTGAGTGTCCTTGTACACCAGTCACTAAAAGTAAACATGAAGGTACAGCAGGCAGTGAAGAAAGCCAATGGCATGTTGGCCATAACAAGAGGATTTGAGTATAGGAGTAAAGAGGTCCTTCCGCAGTTGTACAGGGCCCTGGTGAGACCACATCTGGAGTTTTGTGTGCACTTTTGGTCTCCGAATTTGAGGAAGGACATTCTTGCTATTGAGGCAGTGCAGCGTAGGTTCACGAGGTTAATCCCCGGGATGGCAGGACTGTCATACGAGGCAAGATTGGAAAGACTGGGCTTGTATTCACTGGAATTTAGGATGAGAGGGGATCTTATAGAAGCGTATAAAATTATAAAAGGACTGGACAAGCTAGATACAGGAAAAATGTTCCCAATGTTGGGGGAGTCCAGAACCACAGGGGCCACAGTCCAAGAATAAAGGGGAGGCCATTTAAAACAGGATGAGAAAAAAAGGTTTTCACCCAGAGAGTTGTGAATTTGTGGAATTCTCTGCCACAGAAGGCAGTAGTGGCCAATTCACTGGATGAATTTAAAAGGGAGTTAGATGGAGCTCTAGGAATCAAGGGATATGGGGAGAAGGCAGGCACGGGTTACTGATTGTGGATGATCAGCCATGATCACAATGAATGGCAGTGCAGGTTCGAAGGGCCAAATGTTCTATGTTTTCTATGTTCCTATACTGATGGTCCGCCTGAGATCAGCTTTAGGGAAACAAGGTTGGGTATTTCATTAAAAATCTTATCTATTCCCGAAATGAGCTAGGACAGCTTGGCACTGAGTGTCAAAATAAGAGTGCCCTGTTTACATCCTCACTTCAAAATAAACTAACATAATCTATATCCAGCTACAGTGCATCGAAATAAAGTCTGAACAATTTTAGCAAGTTAACTCAGTACAAAATAAATGAAAAACATTGTTCTCTTTCCATTATTTTAGAAAGTCTTGCATTGAATTATAATTTTCCAGGTTATCTGCAAACATAGAATAATATTTGCACTGGTAATCAACATGACTTTATATTTTCTACTTGTTAACAAATTGTGAGAAAATGTACTGACTTTCACCATGGATAATCTGCTGATGGTCATAAGGTTGCTGAGCATGTGAAGACCGCACTAAAATGAGAGTAGAGTGATCTCGCACCTACAAGGACAACAATGAAATTCTCCATTAAACACACATATTCTGATATCGGTTTGTTTTTGATGTGCTGTGTCCATAAAGGAGTAGTGTAGAACATGAAGCCATTATGAAGAAGCATCGTGAGTACAAATCTCTACCCTTCGTCTTGATGTTGCATTTGGGCAAAGAATGGTAACTAATCCGAGGAATGAGGTGAGTGAGGGGATAAAAGAACACAGTGGGTGCAGCACGGTGGCGCAGCAGTAGAGATGCTGCCTCACAGTGCTAGAGACCCAGGTTCAATCCTGACTACAGGTTCTGTCTGTACGGAGTTTGTACGTTCTCCCTGCGACAGCATGGGTTTTCTCCAGGTGCTCCGGTTTCCTCCCACGTTACAAAGACGTGCATGTTTGTAGGTTAAATGGCCTCTGTAAATTTCCCCTAGTGTGTAGCATGCAGAAGTGGGATAACATGGATCTAGTGTACAGGTGATTGATGGTCAGCATGGACTCGGTGGGCCATAGAGCCTGTTTCCACATTGTATCTCTAAACTAAATATATTGATGTGAATAGATTGAAGAAACACATACAATCCATCTACAGATTTCTGTTAATTTAATTATATTAAAGTAATGAGTTGGAGTACCATAAACTGACTGGGATTACTGCTCTTTCCTCATTGACTAGCACAGCCACACTCCTTGACCTGATTAATGATGTAGAGGAGAGTTGTAAAGTGTTAGAGAGCTGTCAGGGAGCTGAGAATATGCTCCAGGGACAAGAAAAAGACAAGCTGTGACATGTATGATTCAAGCTGATCAGAATTTGCAAGGTTGCAAGAGAGCCTGAATCTATGTTGACGGCATTCAGCAGTATTTTAACCCACCAGTTTCTACTTTCCGCATAAACAAGTGTGATATTGATGCCTTTGTGCATTTAGATCCTGCAGCTTCACTACAATTAAACCCACCCTGCAGATTATAACTTTGATTTAATAAAAAAAAGTTTCATCATGAAATTAAATATTTCAAACTGAAGATTTCATATAAGTTTAGATTGCATGAGATAAATTGTGGCTATACTGCAATAACACAATGTCAGAAATAGGTGACTGGACATTGCCACTCGAGCATTTCACCAAATGTTGTTATGATTTGTGCTTTCCTTTAAAATAGCAGAGTGCAGCACAGGAGTGGGGCCTTTGTGCCGAACATGATGCCAAATTAAGCTGATCTCATTTACCTGTATATAATCCATAGAGAGACACAAAATACTGGAGTACCACAACAGGACAGGCAGCATCTCTGGATAGAAGGAATGGGTGATGTTTCGGGCCGAGACCCTTCTTCCGTCTCGACCCGAAACGTCACCCATTCCTTCTATCCAGTAATGCTGCCTGTCCTGCTGAGTTACTCCAGCATGTTTTGCCTGTCTTCGGTTTAAACCAGCATCTGCAGTTAATTCCTACAACTGTATATAATCCATATCCCTCTATTGCCTACACTTTCATGTGCCTATCTAAAAGCCTCTTAAACGCTACTATCGTATTTGCCTCCACCACCACGCCTGGCAATGCATCTAGGTCCCCACTACTGTGTAAAAAAACTTGCCCCGCTTATCGGCATTAAATTTTCCCTCTCTCGCCTTATAGTTATGCCCTCTAGTGTCAGACATTTCCACCCTGGGAAAAGGGTTTGACTGTCTACCCCAACTATGCCAGTCATAATTGTATATACTTCTATCATGTTTCCCCTCATCCTCTAATGTTCCAGAGAAAGCAATCCAAGTCTATCCAACCTCGCCCTGTAGCTAAAACCCTCTAATCCAGGCAGCATTCTAGTAAACCTCCTCTGTACCCTTAATATGCTAACATATATCCTGGAACAAATGCTGTGGAGGGAAATTGATGGGACGATGTTTCGTATCACGACCCTTCTCCAGATTAATAATTTTTCAAATAGTTAGTCAGCCCTTTGGTGACACACTACAATCCATCTACAGATGTGTCATTATTTCTACAAGACTTGCATCATTGTCCCTCCACAAACAACAAGATTGTTCATTCTTCAGAGTTCAGTCTTCGAGGAACAATTGTAGTCACAATAGGATTAATAATGAACGACAGTGAATCGTAGATTAGACAATATATACTGACATGAAGGCAGGTAGATGTTACTCACATTATAGTGTTTTAAAGTGTTTATACGTCTCCATTTACCCTCTCGTTCTGAAGTGACATCCAAGTCTGAAAGGATTTGACCAGTGGATCCTGGCCGCCATTCTATGAGGAAAGAAAACGTAATGTCTTCTTTACCAAAACAAATATTGGCCCAAACTGTACATAGCTTCAAGTTGTCGATTCGAGGTGAACCCTCTAGCAGGGTGATCCTCGTGAGCAAGTGTGTTCAGAACTTTTGCACCTGTGCATTGAACCACGAGCAGACTTGGGTTGTGGGCCCACTAACAGGGGCCCAGTCACCACTCATAGCAATGGATTCTACAGGTCATTAGGCGACATTTTACTGCAAAAGATAGGTGCAGCCGGGAGTAATGAAGCAGGTTTACTCAAGTCATGGACCATTTGCAGTGCGAATGTGTCGATAGTGGGGTATCATTACTTCTGATGAATTTTAAGGATAGAATGTCACCGGTCCAATAAAAATTTGATATAACTCAGTGGTTTGCTCAATTATTCTAGGGGTCAATTAGGAGTCAACTACTTAGCTGTGTGTCTGGATTTGGATTTTCGCTTAATAAATATGGACGGCAGACAAACCTTTTTTTTTTGTCTTGGACATAGGTGGGAAGGGATTTGACCAGGGGGGATAGGATGGAGTCAAGGTATGTGGAAATAAGTTCGGTAGGACATGAACAAGCAGCAACAATGGGTCTGCCATTTTTGTCTTGGACATAGGTGGGGAGCCAGTCAATATCGCTTTCTAATATAGGACTATCGATAGATCTATGACGACCATTATTCTGGAATTATTGAAATTACTGCTTCTAAATTCTCAAACAACCAGAGCAGCATTTGAATTTGTCTCCGAATCAGTGGCTCAGGATTCTTGTTTGCTAATCTAGTAATTAAACCCAAAACTGGACACAGTGGCAGGCTTTGAGACATTTTCAAAAGTGATTAGATGCAGCAGAGAAATCCTTTGGAAATGCGAGGGGTATAGAAATGAACATAATTGAAATGACTCACCAAGGACAACACTGTCTAGCGCCGGCCTTTGTGAAAAGGGAACATTTCTATACACTTGGTCAAGGATTTTTTCTTTGACTTGAGTTATGCTGTCACAGCTTAAGACCTTTACAGGCATAGATTCTCCAGAATCTTGTACAATTACATTCAAAGTCTAGAAAAAATATAAAAGCAAAGTAAAATAAACAAGTCGTTCAGAGTTACATAGTGCTCCACATGCAGCATCCTCCTTAGTACCACTTATCTGGTTTCGACACAGTGCTCAAGCTTTCTATACTCACAAACACAAGCCTACAGATGTTGGTAGACAAAATGTTGGAATGTGGAACAAAAAACAAACTGCTGGAGGAACTCAGCAGGTCAGGCATGGTTAACGTTTTGGGTCAAGACTTTGCATCAGGAAACATCAACAATTCCTTTCTCTCCACAGATGCTCCCTGACACACTGAGTTCCTCTAGCAGTTTAAGTTTTTCCATAATTTTGTCGGTCACATTTCACATTTTGTGGTCAATATTATAACCACCATTCATTTTAAATTTAGATTTGATCCTGGAATTAGCCTGTAATCCCAAGAAATCTGGAAAATGTATGCTCTTTCCAAATGATAACATGTTTGTACTCAATACTTCCACAAAACATTTCGGTAACATTCAGATCCAGGAAATAACTATTAGAAGGGAGTTTTATTCAATTAGTCTTGTCTTCTGGCAAGTCTACCTATTTCTAAGTAAATACCTTTCCTACCCCAATTTGTGTTTTGTGATTGGTGTTTTATTTCTGACCTTCTCACTGACAGTTAAAACTGTAATGTTAAGCATAAATTGGAAAAAAAGAACTTTAGGTGACTTATTGACTCCAATACCAATATAATTTAAGTAGCTATTGAATTACATTCACTTTAAGATGCTAACACTTTTCATAAGCAACCTGCATAAACAAAGACATCTTCAAATTTTAAATGTACTAAACACTCAATTATCCCAGGGAATACCAAGTCAATCACAGCCTGCTTTCAACTGAGTTAACATTTGTTGATTTTGCTATTTCAGGAGACCAGAACTCATAGAGGACTCTTTGACAATTCTGAGTAGAAAAGGTGGAGGAACAAAGGCATCTTCTCCAGATAAAACAGCAGAAGATATATGTTAATAAACCAATTGTGACACTTACAAGTACATGATATTCGACATCCTCTCCCAAGAGTCCTGTGTCGTTCAGAGTGTATTTGGCCTTTTTCAGTTCTGCATCAACTGGTCCCTTCTCCACTTGGTGTTTGAGCCCTTTGAACAGCCTGTACAGTGGCTCGCCAGCAGAATCCTTAATTTCATAAGAACAAAAGCCATTCAGGTTTTGGGATAATATTAACTCATGGGCAGTATAGAAGAATGTATAGTATTTGGGGTTACCTTCAGAAACTGGTATAGGCAGATAGACATCCAGTTGGAAAGCATTCGTTCCACGACAGTTTCACTTCTGGCAGAAAAGAATGGAAAAGCTCACATCTTCATTCTAAACCATTTAACAATTTGGCTTATAATTTATGTGCTCTACTGTGTTCATTTTATCTCCAAAAATATACTTTGTTATAAAATCTGCGACACAAAATACAGTATAATCTTATGTCACCATTCACGGCACTGTGACCTTTTCCCATAGACTTGTTGTGGTGACTGCATCGCGTTTCAGTGTGTAACTCACAATGTAGTGCAGGAAGGAACATCAGATGCTGTTTTTTACTGAAGATAGGTACAAAGTCCTGGAGTAACTCAGTGCTGTGTTACACAATTGTTGCAATAAACCTTAACGGTTGCAGAATCTCTTTGTAGACCTCCTTGACCTATGGGTGTCAGGGGTTATGGGGAGAAGGCAGGAGAATGGGGTTAGGAGCGAGTGATAGATCAGCCATGATTGAATGGCGGAGCAGAGTCGATGGGGCGAATGGCCTAATTCTGCTCCTATCACTTATGACCTTGATCCACTGAGTTCCTCCAGCACTTCGTGTTTTATTCAAGATTCCACCATCTGCAGTTTCTTGTGTCAGTTAAACACCAGTAACTGCTTTAAAAGAAAAATCAGGAAACATTAAATTGAAGAAAGAAAGGAAGATGCAAATAGAAAATAGATTTATCCAAGGTAAAAGAAAGAAAATGTGATGAAATTGAAATGTTGGCACAATGCAATGGGAACACCAATCTTGTAAATGAAGAAACAAACCAGTTTCAAAAGGTTGAGAGTCCATTCTCTACAATGTGCTCTGGCCACAGATGTCAAAGGAATTGAAACAGATCATTACTGAAAACCAGTGCAGAGGTTCCAGAAGCAATTAACGAAGCAAACAAAACGTTGGCCTTTATGAAAACACTGAAACTCAACAGGGAGAAAGTGATGTTTCAGCTGTACAGAGCCGCCCGCGCTCTGGCCTCAATCCCAGAGTACTGCAATCATTTAGCTATTAAGCTCCAGGAAGGTGTATTGGCTTTGACAGATCCTGCCTTAAATTACAAAGACAGGTTCTTTAATCCTGACAGTTCAGATAACGTTTAACAATAAGTGTATTTAGGTGAAGCGCAGGCACTCGCTCACATACCTTCGAAGCATGAGCTTTGGGTTTTTGGCAACATATTGTTCCATGAGCTCCAGGAGTAGTGTCCTCATGATGTCAGTGTAGTATTCAAGCTTTCCATGCAAAGCAATAGTTAGCAAAGATGCAAAATAAACTTTCTCTCTTGCAGAGAAATCTTTCTGGCTCTCAAGTGTGCGAACAAACTATAAAGAAAAAGAAATGCAAGGGTTTCAGAGTACTATTGTGTTATTATTAAATTAAAAATGAAAGGTGCAAATGAATGGCTCAGCGGTAGAGTTGCTGCCTTACAGCACTTGCAGAGCCAGAGACCCCGGCCCCATAGTTCGATCCCGACTACAGGTGCTGTCTGTACAGAGCTTGTTCATTCTCCCCGTGACCTCATGGGGTTTTTTCCGAGATCTTTGATTTCCTCCCACACTCTAAAGATGTACAGGTGTGTAGGTTAATTGGCTTGGTGTATGTGTAAAAAAATTGTCCCTAGTGTGTGTAGGATAGTGTTAGTGTGCGGGGATCATTGGTCGGTGCGGACTCAGTGGTCCGAAGGGCCTGTTTCTGTGCTGTATCTCTAAACTAAACATAAAACTAAATAGACCTAGACTAGATTCAGGTTTCCCCAATGTGACAGGTTACAGATTTTACCAGTTTTCAGCAAGTCCTGGAGCAAAATTACAGATCAGCCCATGATGGAAGAATGGGCCTTTCGTACTTAAGGGAAAGCCAGCAAGGAAGCAAATAGTGAAGATGGTTGTGAACGATTGCAGCAGGATGTGGATCGATTGGCCAGGGGGGCAGAGGAATGGTTGATGGAATTAAATACAGAGAAGTGTGAGGTGTTGCATTTTGGGATGTCGAACAAGGGCAGGGCCTACACAGTGAATGGTGGCCTCTGGATAGTGTTGTATAGCAGTGGGATTTAGGAGTAGAGGTGCATGGTTCCTTGAAGGTCGAGTCGCAGGTAGATAAGGTGGTCAAAAAAGCTTTTGGAACTTTGGCCTTCATTAGTCAGAGTATAGAAGTTGGGAGGTTATGTTGCAGTTGTATAAGACATTGGTGAGACTGCATTTAGAATATTGTGTTCAGTTCTGGGCACCATGTTGTAGTAAAGATATTGTCAAGCTTGAAAGGGTTCAGAAAAGATTTACGAGGATGTTGCCAGGACTAGAGGGTGTGAGCTACAGGGAGAGGTTGAGTCGGCTGGGTCTCTATTCCATGGAGCGTAGGAGGATAAGGGGAGATCTTATAGAGGTATATAAGATCATGAGAGGAATAGATCGGGTAGATGCACAGAATCTTTTGCCCAGAGTAGGGGAATCGTAGACCAGAGGACATAGGTTCAAAGTGAAGGGAAAAAAATTAATAGGAATCTGAGGGGTAACTTTTTTGCACACAGGGTGGTGGGTGTATGGAACAAGCTGCCAGAGGAGGTAGTTTAGGCTGGGACTATCCCAGTGTTTAATCAACAGTTAGACAGGTAGATGGATAGGACAGGTTTGGATGGATATGGACCAAGTGCAGGCATGTGGGACTAGTGTAGCTGGAACATTGTTGGCCGGTGTGGGCGAGTTGGGCCGAAGGGCCTGTTTCCACACTGTATCACTCTATGACTCTATGACACTGGTGATGCTTCAATCCTATTTTTAACATTGTGTGTAAGTAGTGAGTGTGGATATAAAAAATACACAATCATGGAATCAAATCAATTGCAACTCTCAATAACAGTGCACAATTTACTACTTCTTTGGTCAACTGCTTGAATTCTAATAAACCAAATACTTAAATTATAATGCAATGAAAGCAAAACAATGACTAAATAATGATGCAAAATAATGATACATAATAATATATATTTTTAAAAGCTCTTATCTTTTGTTTAGGGAGATTCTTTAAAGTTGGACATCTATATTATTAATATAAATTTAATCTTTAAGTTAGTTTCCACACTGCTATTTTACGATAGATGTTTAATATTTTCATGATTGATTAAAAGCAGCAAAATTATCCTCACCCTCTAACATATTATCCAATCCAACTCTGTTATTTTTAGGAGTGAAATCATCATCCCGAACGCAAACATTCTGTGGCTTTAAATCAGTTCACCAGTTCGGAGAAAAGTGTACAAAATTGGCCATAGGTAATCAAACCTCCAGATTTGAAGGTCTGTGGAGGTTTGTGTTTAAATCTATGGTTGTATTCCTGCCTATCCCTTTCAGATAATTCAATCTGTGCAGGGCTGGGAACAAGGACAATTTATCCTGGTCATCGTGCCTTATAGCTGTGTACCCGGTGTCCAGACAAAAGAATAAGATGTAGTGGTGCTAATGGCCTCATGTTTGCGTCTACATAGGAAGCAGCAGGACCTTTACTGTATTGAAAAATGCATGGAGACTATGTGATCATGATCTCCATCCGATTTGTTCTCCATTATACCTGGGAACTCAGCACTCCGTGCTGAAACGAGGAGAAAATCTCCTATTTACTCCTGGCTACGTACAGTTTCCCCCCCGCATGGTCTGTTACTTTAGAAAGACAAAAAAATTGAAGCAGCAGGTCACATGATTCCTTAAGCACACTCCACCATTAAATATCCAGATCATTTTATACCTCAACACTTTTTAACCCAATCCTCACATCCCTCCATTCACCTTAATGTCCAGAATTCTAATCCGTCTCAGTCTTGAGCATTCTGAACCTCTCAGCATCCAAAGTGCTGTACGCTTCATGGAAGATTATTAGTAGAATAAAGGGAGACCTCCTTCCCACTGACCCGAGGAGAATTTAATCAAAGGGATTGAAATGAAAGCGATTCTATGCCTCGCTTATTGAGGTAATCTGTGTGGGTTTGCACTTCCAGATGAACAGTACATTTTAATGGGCCCCTTGATATAAGGAATTAAGGCCTTATACTAAGACTCCTTGGTATAAGAAATCACTTTTGTCCTATTTTACAAAAGTTGTTGGTAAGACTAAGCCCTTTTAACGTGTCTCTGGACCTCCCAAAATTCTGACCTACAACCGAGTTAGCATTGTAAAAGAAGCAGCAAAAGGTTATTAAGATGCCAGAACCCATAAAGACCTCCTGCCAGCCAGGTTGCCTGATACTGTACTAGCCCAGAGCCAACATGCTGCAGCATCATCATCATCGTTGAAAACATCAACGGGCACGGTGCCTTACAATGCTATGTACGACAGTGATCGCAACTTCTACTGAAGTGTGGATGGCTGTTGTCTCGCTAGGAGCTCATCCGCCCTTTGACAGGTCTTGTTTTTGGTCCTGCTGGGGGTCCACAGCACCCTCCTCACCTGGCAAATCAGGTGGGGGAGATGGTTTGGTCGCCGACTATCCGACCATGGAGCAGGTAGCACGGGATCACATGGCACCCGTGGCGGTGGGAACTCCTCCCGACCATTTGAGCAGCAGGGCTCCCCAAATGGTCAGCTGTTCAACAGTTTGTTGGCATACAAGGTCCTGTCAGAATTGGTCGTACAGCTGCTCATTAAAATCTAACGTTGGTGCCCAATTAACTGCAAAAATACCAGTGGCCTGATTTTGAAAATAAAAATGGTTGACAGATATTGGGCAAAACCCAAATTGTTTGTTGGAGAGAAGCCACCTTGGCTGCCCCTTAACCAGTGGCCAAAATTAAATTTACTTAAAAACCATCACTCTGACCATGCACCAAGCAGCTCACCTGGTGTGTGATTCATCAATCATACAATTGAAATGCAATAACTTTGATCTTTTGATGAACTACAACACATGTATAAAGGCAGACTTGGTGACTAAAAGCCAGTTCTTTTTCAATCACAAAATTAATGGACTCTTGTTCAGGCCAAACTTACATGAATCAAGAAAGATTTGCTGTTTAGCAAATTTGAAAATTGATTGAGAGCCTGCTCCACTGTCTGTCTCCTTGCCGTTGGTATATCCAGTTTACCAGTTATCATCACGTCGTTTTCTCCATCCTTTGATGGCAAGAAGAAGACGCGATCGGTGTAGGTCTTGTAATCCAAAAAGGGAATGCCAACATCATTTACATCATTTGAATGATCTTCCATTTCAGTCACTAGATCTGGGAAAAAAGAAGAATTTGTTTTCAAAGGAAAAAAAGAGCTACAGGTTTAGTAGGATAATAATTCAAATAAATTCTTAAGTAAGCTGCACCTGAAACTCTGTATCTCTACAAATAACGTTGATGCATATTACAAAAACAGTTAGCAAGGATACACGAGAAATATCTCTTTTCATCGTACTGTTTGTGAATTTACGGAACTTGAGGTCATTTGCATTATTGGAGAAGACTAGAATGATAACATCTAGAGTTTACAGGTTTAAGCGACAAAGATTACATTACGTGCCTCCCACTATAATCATCATTGGCTGGTTCAACTATGGTTGCCAGCAAAGGAGGAGCATTCAAGTCACAACCTGTTGATCTACCTGTAATTCCTTCCACTACTTCACTCTATTCTCCAAGGGAAGATTGTGAAGATACAAAAGAAAACAAACGTGGCAAATGAGCCAAGGATGGGAAGACTGCGGTGACATTATCTCGAACTGCTTATATGATACACAGCATTATATGAGCTTATATCATCATCTGGAGCCAAAGCCATTTTTACCAGTGAATTCTTTCTTGCATCGATCTCTCACACTTTCCTCAAGGCTCTCCAGTTGCAGTTGAATCTTCTTGTACTCTCGTTCCGCTTGTTGACTCTTACGCCTAAAACATCAAGAACCACACTTTACTTAAACCTAATAACATATTCCTTGTTTAAATTTGATGTTATTTACTTTGATAGAATATTGTTCTCTGAACAAATTATTTTTATTTTGCGACTGATCTATTTTATGTTACCAACTTGTTTTCAACTTAAAAACTACAAGGCAGCTCATCTTAAGTCAGATTAGATATCAAATGCATGAATATTAGTTGTATTTCTAAGAGTAGCACTTGGTCATCAAGCTGAAAGTAATTCAACAATAGATTCTGATCAAACTAGATTTAGTTAGGGTATGAGTATCAACAACGCATCAAGCTCAGACTGCTTCCAGGGATTTATGATGTCTGCTAACATACAGTGCCCTCCATAACATTTGGGACAAAGACCCATCATATATTTATTTGCCTCTGTACTCCACAATTTGATATTTGTAATAGAAAAAAATCACATGTGATTAAAGTGCACATTGTCAGATTTTAATAAAGGCCATTTTTATATATTTTTATTTTTATTTAAATTTTTTACATCTTGCTGTAGAATGAACCGCCAACCAATGAGTTTTCAGGCATTTGTTTGAACTTGAGCAGATGGGATGTGTCTATACACTTCAGAATGAATTATGCTACCAGTCTGAAGAAGGGTTTCGGCCCGAAACGTTGCCTATTTCCTTCGCTCCATGGATGCTGCTGCACCCGCTGAGTTTCTCCAGCACTTTTGTCTACCTTCATTATGCTACCACCATCAGCAGTTGTATCATCAATGAAGATAAGTGAGCCAGCACCTTCAGCAGCCAGACATGCCCAGGCCGTAACACCCCCACCACCATGTTTCACAGATGAGGTGTTATGTTTTGGATCTTGGGCAGTTCCTTCTCTCCTCGATACTTTGCTCTTACCATCACTCTGATATGTTAATCTTCATCTCATATGTCCACAAGACCTTTTTCCAGAACTGTGGTTGCTCTTTTAAGTACTTCTTGGCAAACTGTTACCCGGCCATCCTATTTTTTCGGCTAACCAGTGGTTTGCATCTTGCAGTGTAGCCTCTGTATTTCTGTTCATGAAGTCTTCTGCGGACAGTGGTCATTGACAAATCCACACATGACTCCTGAAGAGTGTTTCTGATCTGTCGGGCAGGTGTTTGGTTTTTTTTCTTTATTATAGAGCGACTTCATCTGTCATCAGCTGTGGAGGTCTTCCTTGGCCTGCCAGTCCCTTTGCGATTAGTAAGCTCACCAATGCTCTCTTTCTTCTTAATGATGTTCCAAACAATTGATTTTGATAAGCATAAGGTTTGGCTAATGTCTCTCACGGTTTTATTCTTATTTCTCAGTCTCATAATGGCTTCTTTAACTTTCATTGGCACAACTTTGGTTCTCATGTTGATAAACAGTAATAAAAGATTCCAAAGGTGATGGAAAGACTGGAGGAAAGACCAGGTGCTGAGAGCTCTCTTATACCTGCAACTCTCACAACAGTGCACAATTTACTACTTCTTTGGTCAACTGCTCGAATTCTAATAAACCAAACAGTTAAATTATAATGCAATGAAAGCAAAACAATAACTAAATAATGATACATAATAATATATTTTTTTAAAAGCTCTTTTCTTTTGTTTAGGAGGCACTTAAACGCACCTGAGCTATTACAAACGCCTGTGAAGCCATGTGTCCCAAACGTTATGGTGCCCTGAAATGGGGGGACTATGTATAAACACTGCTGTAATTTCTACATGGTGAAACCAAAATGTATAAAAATGGCCTTTAATAAAATCTGACTGTGCACTTTAACCACGTGTGATTTTTTCTATTACAAATCTCAAATTGTGGAGTACAGAGGTAAATAAATAAATGATGGGTCTTTGTCCCAAACATTATGGAGGGCACTGTATGGTGCATTAATAATGTAAGTAGTATTTACTTTTTTTTATTGTTTGTTCAGCGTGTTGACAGCATTCCCATCAGTGAACCAGAAGTTACAGACTTCAAACCTTCATCCAGACCGCCCTAGCGTGTTTTGTGGGAGGGAGGTGGGGGCGGCTGGGGATGGATTAACATTCAGTGGAATGTTTGGGTAGAGTCACTGTCGCTTTTCCCTGTGAATTCTATGAACGCCACAGTTCCAAAGGACGTTGCACTACAACCATTACTGACAGTTAGAAAGATAGTTGCGATAAGGAGGAGTATACAAGTTGCAGACTGTCACCATTTCACCCACCTGCAAATCCTTCCACTACTTCACTCTGTTCTCCAGGGAAGATACAAATAAAAAAACACACTAGGCAGGTGAGCTGAGGATAAGAAGGCTGATGTGACATGAATGGTGATGGATACACGGAAAGCAAAAATCGGGTAAACATGAACACGTCTTTACAAGTATTTGTTTTAGAAACACTGGGGAAATAGAATTTATATTACATGGCAGGAAATGGTATTTTCCACTCTCTCTCTTGTCATCTTTTTGTACTGTTCCAACACAAGGCTGAACAACAGCATGTAATCTCTCTATGAGATACAGCACCCTCCATAATGTTTGGGACAAAGACCCATCATATACCTATTTGCTTCTGTACTCCACAATTTGAGATTTGTAATAGAAAAAAACACATGTGGTTAAAGTGCACATTGTCAGATTTTAATAAAGGCCATTTTTATACATTTTGGTTTTACCATGTAGAAATTACAGCAGTGTTTACACATAGTCCCCCCATTTCCGGGACCATAATGTTTGGGACACAGAAATGTAATGTAAATGAAAGTAGTCATGTTTAGTATTTTGTTGCATATCCTTTGCATGCAATGACTGATTGAAGTCTGTGATTCATCGACATCACCTGTTGTTGGGTGTCTTCTCTGGTAATGCTCTGCCAGGCCTGTATTGCAGCCATCTTTAGCTTATGCTTGTTTTGGGGACCTGTACCCTTCAGTTTTCTCTTCAGCATATAAAAGGCATGCTCAATTGTGTTCAAATCGGGTGATTGACGGCCATTCTTTAGCTTTGAAAAACTCCTTTGTTGCTTTAGCAGTATGTTTGGGATCATTGCCTTGCTGTAGAATGAACCGCCGGCCAATGAGTTTTCAGGCATTTGTTTGAACTTGAGCCGATAGGATATGTCTATACACTTCAGAATTCATTATGCTACCACCATCAGCAGTTGTATCGTCAATGAAGATAAGTGAGCCAGCACCTTCAGCAGCCATACATGCCCGGGCCTTAACACCTCCACCACCGTGTTTCATAGATGAGTTGATACACCTTGGATCTTGGGGAGTTCCTTCTCTCCTCGATACTTTGCTCTTGCCTTCCCTTTGATATGTTCGTCTTCGTCTCATCTGTCCACAAGACATTTTTCCAGAACTGTGATTGCTCTTTTAAGTACTTCTTGGCAAACTGTAACCTGGCCATCCTATTTTTGCAGCTAGCCATTGGTTTGCATCTTGCAGTGTAGCCTCTGTATTTCTGTTCATGAAGTCTTCTGCGGACAGTGGTTATTGACAAATCCACACCTGACTCCTGAAGAATGTTTCTGATCTGTCGGACAGGTGTTTGGGGATTTTTCTTTATTACAGAGAGAATTCTTCTGTCATCAGCTGTGGAGGTCTTCCTCGGCCTGCCAGTCCCTTTGCGATTAGTAAGCTCACCAGTGCTCTCTTTCTTCTTAATGAGTTTCCAAACAGTTGATTTTGGTAAGCTTAAGGTTTGGCTGATGTCTCTAACAGTTTTATTCTTGTTTCTCAGTCTCATAATGGCTTCTTTGACTTTCATTGGCAACTTTGATCCTCATGTTGATAAACAACAATACAAGTTTCCAAAGGTGATGGAAAGACTGAAGGAAAGACTGGGTGCTGAGAGCTCTCTTATACCTGCATTAAGGAGGCAATTAAATGCACCTGAGCAATTACAAATGCCTGTGAAGCCATATGTGCCAAACAATATGGTGCCTTGAAATGGGGGGGGGGGGGGGGGGGGGGGGGGGGACTATGTATGAACACTGCTGTAATTTCTACATGGTGAAACCTAAATGTATAAAAATGGCCTTTAATAAAATGTGACTGCACTTTAACCACATGTGATTTTTTTTCTATTACAAATTGTGGAGTACAGAGGCAAATAAATAAATGATGGGTCTTTGTCCAATACATTATTGAAGGTACTGTACATCACAGCTTTCCAAAACTAGACTTCAGCAATTTCAGACACAAAATCCAACTTTCCCATTTACCAACTATTTGTAATAATTCTGCCATTGCCATTTACAAATCCTCGAAACTACTTTATATACACTTTTGTTTTTGCAACATCTTCTGTTGACATTTAATGTATCCTATCTTGCACGAGCACAGCATGCCTTGTTTCTCCTCGTCCCTTTTATTCTGATTCCATTTGTCCTTTAAAGCTATATTTTTTCCAGTTTCAACAATATTTTTCTCTCCACAGATTCTGCCTGACATTGAACATTCTAATATTTTCAATTTTTTTCCAGATTTCCACCATTGCAGTATTTTTTTCATTTGCATCGTTTGAAACGACAAACAACGTTAGTTTGTAAACTATTAGAAAACTAATGTTTTAGTTACTCGATTCCATTCTGCGCTGCTTCTCTCTTGTTGCTCCATGGCATGGAATGAGATGGGATATCAGCTCGCTGATAATGATCAAACCTCAGGATAAACCTATTGATGTTCTTAAATAAAACAAAATGTTTGCTGTACCTGTAGCAGTAAACAGACACACCGATAATCAACACCATTGGGATCAGTACAAGTGGCAAAATTAAGCTTAGATGCTGCTCTTGAGGAGTGTCATATTTTACTCTTCCCAGCAGGTATTCACGGTATCCCATTTTAACCTGATGAGAAAAAGACAGCTTCCAGTATTCATTTTATTGCACTTAGCACAATTTGCAAACAAAGTAAAAAATCTCATAATTTATTTCTTCAAAGAACTGAAATAGCAATAAAATTGCTTCAATTCTTAATTCAAAAATGCAAAAGAAAAGAAAAAAAAAATAGTTGAGAGCTAGATTTTAAGAGGTCAGCCACATGACCATAGTCCTGAAACAAACACACAGGGGGAAAGGACTCTGTTGACAGCAGCAATAAATAAATTACATTCAAATAGACACAATCCTGCTGCCTTGCCTATAGAAAAATATAAATATTTTTATTCATTCATTTATTTTTCAGGATCTGTGCTTTGCAGGCAAGACCAGAATCTATTGCCCATCACTGACTTATAACCATAGAACCATATAACAATTACAGCATGGAAACAGGCCATCTTGGCCCTTCTAGTCCGTGCCGAACACTTACTCTCACCTAGTCCCATCTACCTGCACTCAGACCATAACCCTCCATTCCTTTCCCGTCCATATACCTATCCAATTTATTTTTAAATGATAAAATCGAACCTGCCTCCACCACTTCCACTGGAAGCTCATTCCACACAGCTACCACTCTCTGAGTAAAGAAGTTCCCCCTCATGTTACCCCTAAACTTTTGTCCCTTAATTCTCAAATCATGTCTTCTTGTTTGAATCTTCCCTACTCTCAATGGAAAAAGCTTATCCACGTCAACTCTGTCTATCCCTCTCATAATTTTAAAGACCTCTATCAAGTCCCCCCTTAACCTTCTGCGCTCCAAAGAATAAAGACCTATCTTGTTCAACCTTTCTCTGTAACTTAGGTGCTGAAGCCCAGGCAACATTCTAGTAAATCTCCTCTGTACTCTCTCTATTTTGTTGACATCTTTCCTATAATTTGGCGACCAAAATTGTACACCATATTCCAGAATTGGCCTCACCAATGCCTTGTACAATTTTAACATTACATCCCAACTTCTATACTCAATGCTCTGATTTATAAAGGCCAGCACACCAAAAGCTTTCTTTACCACCCTATCTACATGAGATTCCACCTTCAGGGAACTATGCAGTTATTCCTAGATCCCTCTGTTCTTCTGCATTCCTCAATTCGCTACCATTTACCATGTACGTCCTATTTTGATTTGTCCTACCAAGATGTAGCACCTCACACTTCTCAGCATTAAACTCCATCTGCCATCTTTCAGCCCACTCTTCCAAATGGCCTAAATCTCTCTGTAGACTTTGAAAATCTACTCATTATCCACAACACCACCTATCTTAGTATAATCTGCATATTTACTAATCCAATTTACCACACCATCATCCAGATCATTGATGTATATGACAAACAACAGTGGACCCAACACAGATCCCTGAGGCACCCCACTAGTCACCGGCCTCCAACCTGACAAACAGTTATCCACCATTACTCTCTGGTATCTCCCATTCAGCCACTGTTGAATCCATCTTGCTACTCCACTAAGAGTGTCAGTATTTCCTCTTCTTTGATACTCATAGTTTCCATAGCTACCTTTCAGAAGTTGTTGGTGAGCCACCTACTTGTGTTTTTGGAGGGTCTAGTTATGCCGGTTATGAAGGTACTCCCAGTGCTGATGGGTAGGGAGTTTCAGGATGTAGACCCACAAAAATATTTCCAAGATGGGAAATTTGGTGGGGAACTTTAAAATGTTTTCAAGCATCCAAAGCCTTTTCTCTTCTTTGCGGCTGTGCTGCAAGTTTGGGATGTGCTACCAGAGGGGCCTTGGCTTTCCAAATGGTAGATGAACAAATGGTAGCCACTGTGCACCAGTTGTGAAGGGAATGGAGGATGGGAGACTAGTCGTGAATTGCTTTTTCTTGGACATTGGATCAAGCTTTGAATTTTTGGAATTGCCAAACAAGTCGAGTATGCCATCATACTCATTTTTTTGTGTAGCTTAGAGATATGGAATGGAAAAGGGGCTTTCAGCCCACCGCGTCAATGCCAACCAGCGATCCCCATATACTCGCGCTATCCCATGCATTATGGACAATTTACAATTTTTATCGAAGCCAGTTCATCTACAAACCTGTACATTTTTGGAGTGTGGGAGGAAACTAGAGGACCGGGGGAAAACACACAAGGTCATGGGGAGAACTTACAAACTCTATACAGACAGCACCACTAGGATTGAACCCGGATCTCGCGCGCTGCAATGCAGCAGGTTGGGCCGAAGGGCCTGTTTAGACACTGTATGACTATAATCATTGGGTTGCATTTTCATCCGACAAATGTTACTTGCCACATTAGCCTATGCTTCAATGTTGGCTTGTTATTGCTACATGCAGGCACAAACTGCTTTATTCATGAAGGAGTTGCAGATGCAACCTAACGTCATGGAATCACGGGCAAACTTCACTAATTCCAACCTCAGGATGGTCATTACTGAAGTAGTACACTGCCTTGATGATCGCAGTGATATGGTGCCGCCGTGTGTTATGGCCTCTAACAACCACTTCCTTCTGTGCGAGGCTGACTGCGGCCTTTGGAGTGTTTGCCCTTTGATGCTCCATTGACTTATTCCTCTTCATCCATCGTGGGCCTGCTGATAATCTTCTTCTATTTCAATTATGTATCCACTTTTCCTGTAACTTTTCCAGTTCTATTCACCCACAACTATTTGCATGGAGTATGTCTCCAGCCAACTGCTCCTCCATTCTCAGCAGCATTCTTGGATCACTGATTCTTGCCACAATAACCAGATTTGTATTTTTCTCCAGTCACTCTCCAAACCTCATGAACCTTTCTACTTATTCTTTCAACCTTCTCTACTTTAAAATTATCATGTATGTTGGAATGGTATTTTTAAAGTTAGTGTTGCTTGTATACTCTACAAAAAAGCAGGTGTATAGCATTGCGAAGTTAATTTCATTAAAAAAAATCTAAACAAATTATATTTTCATGGACACATAGTAACTGGCCTGCCTGTTGAAGGCAGCAATCAAATGTTTGAGATGCTGTTTCCATCCAGGTACAAGTAGTATCATAGATGGTCAGCATTAAATCCCGCTAACCTACACCAATTCCAGGAGCATGTACTTGTCCAACCTGAATCATCAGACAAACATTTGGAATACCAATTCCACTGGAATATCTTCTATCACTGGTACTGTGATAGAAGATAAATCATAGACTTCTTAGGCCTGTTACAATTTAATAACCTTAACTTGAAATGAATAAGAAGTGAAAATACATACAACAAATTCTGGAAGATCTGAATTCAGGTCCCTTTTTACCCTCTTGGGTGATGGTTGTTTTTCTGGGGGAGTACACACAAAATCTTTCACAGAAAGAGTTGTAACTTTACATTCTTCCACTCCAATGTAGGCTTTCACCTCTTCTGCTGTCATTGCATCATTGAGACGAGTTCCCTAAAACATCAAGCAACAGGAACATTTGTTGAGGGACAAGAAGCAAAGTTTATGCAAGCGGTTCTTGAGCCATGCTCAGAAATTTTCCACCCTTATTTTACAGCCTTTGTGCAGAACATACATTGGCCTCATTGGAAATTCTCCCACAATATGTGGGGATGAGTCAAGATGGATTAAATATACAAAACTAAGTCCCAACTAAATGCACACACATCCTTTGTCTTTCTTATGATGCCATGAGGGCAGGGTGTTTCATTAATACATTTACATCAGACCACCACAATGTAATTGAATGTAGGCACAAGGACCAGCAAGTCTGAAAAGTGGCCCGACTGAAAAGATCACCTGTCAATGTCCTCCAGAGATGGTGCCTGACCCGCTAAGTTACTTCAGTACTTTGTAATTAACAATGTAGTTGACATTTATTGCCACTATGCAGGTTTCCCAGGGGTCAGGAAACTGGGTAGGAGCTACCAGCTCTACAAGTATCCAACACTCCCCTGTGGGTTATGAGGAGGAAGCTATTGGTTTGCATCCTGCTCATTGTGTAATCTACCCACTGCCCTTTTTCCTTCTGATTATTGGAGCTCTTTCAAAGTGCTTCCTGATGGTGGGTTTCCCCTTCAGCCACAAGTCTGGCAGTCAATTGGATTGACTTTTGAGCGTGAAACAGACCAAATAAAGTTATAATTCTGCATTCCTAGTTGCAAGTAATGCATCCTGGTAAAGAAATGAATTTTGATTGCAAAGTGCTGAGGCACAACTAATGAAGCTGCTGCCTCACAACTCCAGCAACCTGAATACAATCTTGACCTCCAGTTCTGTGTAGTTTGCATATTTTACTTGCAACCATGAGGGTCTCCCCTGGGTGTTTTTTGGTTACTTCCCAGACATTGAGGGGAGGGGGGGAGGGGTCAGTAGATTAATTGACCACTCTAAATTGTTCCCAATGTGTGGTGAATGTTATGATCAGCTGGGAGACATTGACAGGAATATGGGGAGAAAAATAGCAAGACCAGGATAGGATTTGTGCAAATGGATGCTTCATAGTCTGTGTGAAAATGGTGGGCTGAAGGGACAATTTCTGTGCTGTATGACCCTGTATCTATGCAAATTACATCAATAGACAAATTAGATTATGTGCACTAGAAAAGGAGGACTGCTTGCAATGAATAGCAGGAGACATTCGACTACGAAACTCGGTGGGTAAAAGAATAGAACGCCTTCATTTAAATCGAAATTCTTACAGACATGAAAGATCCTGTCAGTGTCTCACTGTCAATGAACTGATTTTGTAGTGTACGCTGCCATGGCAATAACTTGCAGAGAGAGGTCTCATAAATAATAATGAAAATGACCAATTATTCAGCTTTGTTGCTGCTGGCTGCATCATGAATATCAGCCAGAACGCAGAACTCATTGCCTTTCCTCAACAAAAATCAATTGTTTTTAACAAAATGGGCAAACTTGCTATAATATTCCATCCACTTGATAGCAATTTTTATAACACAGCACAAAGTCAATGTTGTACCACAGCGTTAAGACAAAACAAAGCTCAATACCCTTACTCCAATTATTCATTACGTTTAATTTTCAAAAATGCGACTGAATAATATGACAAGATAAGCTGAATTAGAAAATGAAATGGTTATAATTAAACAAAGATGTCAGAAACAGTGCCGTTGATTTTTTTAGAATGGTTTTCTGATACCCGCTGGTTGAGCAGATTGTCAGTACCAACCAACTTTCAGTGTGCTGATCCTACCCGGTTTTGTAGTCAGATTGCAATGAAGTACCACACACAAATTTCAGGCTCAAATTAGGGAATGCCTGGACTTGAATCCTTCCATCACCCTGTGCAAGTGAATCAAATTACTGGCAATGACTAGTAGGTATAAATTTCAAGCTCTGGAAAGACTGTTTAGGTAACAAAAATGTCGGGTACAATAAAAGTAAAGACATCAATCTATTTCCTGCAAGCACTGGGGTGATATAGTATTTCAAATACGGATATGAATACAATGAAAGTAAAGAAGGGGTAAGTAATGAACTGGTGAAAAGTGGCTGTGCCTGCAACTTGTGGGTGCCTCACACAGTAACAAGCTGCGACAGACATGAAAGTACTTGAAGATATGATGGAACTGACCACTGCTGCAATTAACAGTGTTAGCACTAGAATGCATGTTGGTCTCATTTATACAAGACATTGTAGTATTATCGATCTGTTTATCTGCTCTGCTGACTTAATGTTTGAGTTGCCACTTCTGTGTGAACATTGCCAGGGAGATGCCCTCATCTGATACCCCCTTAACATATTGACAATCTTGTACTATATGATTCTTTCAATGTTTTTTTCTGAAACAGCAGTCAGTTTTAGGCATCCATTTTAACATGTTGATTGGAATGCTGGAAAATCGTGTGGATATTTGACTTCCACAACTGAGGACCAACTTTGGTAAAATTCAATTGAAAACTCACAGAAATGTCTGCTGCGAATCCATAACCAAAGCTGAAAATTGGATGAGCTAAATGAATGGAGATCTGATCATTCAACCTCCATCTATTTCAGATAAAATAAGTCTATTTAGCATTCTGTCATTGAATGAAACTAAATTGGACAATCTTTATCAGTAAACTGGGAGTATGAATTAGTGCAAAACACAATACATAAGAAGAAAGATTCCATTGTAATGTCAACACAGCAAAAGCAGATCAAGAACACATTTGAGCTCAACCACTCACCGCCACGATGATAGATGCCTGTTTGAGAACAAGAACTCCATTTGGAAAAGGATTAAAGTGTGGATCCTCAACATAACGAAAGACAAATTTTTCAGTTAAATTGTCTAATATGATGAGGATAAATACTTTCATATGGTTTGCAGGAGGTGATGGGAAGATGAGCATTGTGTTGTTGGAATTATTCAATGCTTCCGTTTCATGCTGCAAGATAAAAAGTGATATTTTCCTTCCAAACACTATCCGTAGCATTGGCAATACATATGGTAGTGAAGAAAAATAAAATATTTTCCATTGAATTGGCAGAGTATATTTATATTTTTTCATTTTGTCACAGAAGCAAAGCTCAGCAATACTGTGACAATATCAAATAAACACACCAGGTTCAGCTGAATCAAACACTATTGATGTTTTGACCTTTGCCCATTTTCCCACAGATACAAGCACTCCATCAGTTCTAATTCTGCACTGGAGTGTCAGACTGACTGCCTTAAATCAATCAATCTATAAATATTTAACATTTTCAGTTATATATGTATAACCAGTGGAGACAGAATCAGATTTAATTCATGCTACTTTTCCGATAAGGTACCAGAAATTTATGGATACATTACAATCTGCAAACAAGCCTTATTCAAAGATCTCCACACCTTACTCCGCACCTAAATTAGGCGGTGTTAATTATAGACTAGCCTGTTTCACAGTGGCGCATTGTTGGAGTTGCTGCCTTACAGCTCCAAAGATCTGGGTTCAATCCTGACTACGGGTGTTGTCTGTATGGAGTTTGTACGTTCTCCCTGTGACCGCATGCGTTTTCTGGGTGCTTCTGTTTCCTCTCACACTCCAAAGACATACAGGGTTGTATGAGAAGGAACTGCAGATGCTGGTTTAAAACAAAGCTAGACACAAAAAGTTGGAGTAACTCAGCGGGACAGGCAGCATCTCTGGAGAGATGGAATGGGTGATGTTTTGGGTATTGTGTCTATCTTCGGTTTAAACCAGCATCTGCAGTTCTTTCCTACACAATGCACTTTTATCTTGCAACTTAATTGTTGGTAAGGCACCCTACTGAATGCCTTCAGGAAGCCCAATGATCTATAAATCTTGACCCGAAACGTCACCCATTCCTTCTATCCAGAGGTGCTGCCTGTCCTGCAGAGTTACTCCAGCTTTTTTGTGTGTATCATACAATTTGTAGGTTAGTTGGCTTTGGTAAAATTGTAAATCGTCCCTAATGTGCAGGATAGTGCTAGTGTACGGGGTGAACACTGGTCGGAGCGGACTTGGTGGGCAGAAAAACTTGTTTTGTGCTGTATCTCTAAAGTCCAAAGTCTTTAAAGTCTAAAGAGAGGAAAATGAGTACAGATCTGACACATAGGACGTTAATTTTCTCATGTACCACCACATTGGCCTGAAAACCAACATTGTAACAACATGCAACAGCCAGCTGACTGGCCCTCCTTACTGTTACGGTGCAGCCCGAGCAGGGAAGCTGCACAAGGTATGGGAGAATTCCGAGCAAACCTTTCATCCCCTGGCTACCAGTTTCTTACTAAAAAAAAGTGAACAACATTTGAAATCTAATGGGGACCGTGTGCCATTTATCTGCTTGAATCAACTATTAGGTGAGTTATTAGATGGATTGTTCAATTGAATCTGTTGTAAGTCTTTAGTTACAATTTCAAAAAGAAATAAACACAATGTGCTCAGAGTATGCAAAACCCATTTCTCCAGGTTCTGAAGTCCTAAATATTTAATGGACCAGAAAATAAACAGCACTTTGTTTGGATACAGAATGACTATTTCTCTGGCCCGCACAGGTTTATCGCCTCTCTGCAGTACTTCAGTACTCCACAGCACACAATAGTTCAAATGATTCATCTGTTTCCATGCGACTAACATTCAAACACCTCCCACTCTCACTCTCACACCCCTTACTAATTTTCTTTGCAAAGGGTTTAAATTTGCTGCTAAATTATATTTAATTTGCTATTGTATAACAAAATTCTAGGTATAACAAAAATTGCTCCTTAATGGTAATTTGTTCAGGTGTACAATGCAAGTACTGAGAGCGGCACGGTGGTGCAGCAGGAGAGTTGCTTCCTTACAGCGCCAGTGCCCCATGTCGCGGGTTCGATCCTGACTACGGGTGCTTGTCTGAAAGGAGTTTGTACATTCTCCCCATGACCTGCGTGGGTTTTCTCCGAGATCTTCGGTTTCCCCCCCACACTCCAAATATATACAGGGTTGTCGGTTAATTGACTTGGTATAAATGTAAATTGTCCCTGGTGTATGTAGGGTAGTGTTAATATGTGGGGATTGCTGGTCAGTGTGGACGTGGTGGACCATAAGGCCTGTTCCCCGCGCTTAATCTCTAAACTAAACAAGATTGGGAGGATTACTACAGTGTTCTGATATGCATCTGAACATCTTTCTCTTCACAAGCCCAGAGTCTGTTTAGGAATACTGATGCCCAACATTGCACTAATCGTAGCGTCACCTAAAACTTCTTGAACATTATAGACGTCATTTTTTTCCAAACAGAATGTATTGCCAGATTAAATCTATCCATCTAATCTGGATGACACAAAAATAATCATCCCCATGATATAGGAATCTAAGAAAGTGAAGCAATTTAATGCTGACAAGAGACTGCGGATGAAGTGTCTCGACCCACAACATCGACTGTCCATTTATTTCCCTCCACAGATCCGCACAGTTGCTCCAGTTTGTTTTCTGCTTATTTTTAATACTGCCCATTTGCAACACACCATGTGGCAATGTATTAATAAAAAAACAATACCTCATCGACAAGAGATTCACCCAAGGCTCCATGTTCCTGCACTTCTATTCTCATAATGCGTTTTTGTACAGCATCAAATCCTTGTCCAAACACTGTGATATTTCGGCCCCCACTACACGAAGAAAAAATAATTTAAAAAATGCAATCTTACACATATTGCTTAATATTTAGCATAAAAGCGGTGAATATTTCTGTGAGAGACTTACAAAAGTACATAAAATGTGAAAATGGCATGACTCGGTTTAATCTTAAAGAATGAGAACAATTTCAATAAAAGCAGATTCATGGAGAGATGGACAATATTTTTTGATTGTGAACAATAGCAAAATAGATCAATTCATCTTCAAGGAAAACAATTGATAAATGTTAAGGACTAAAATGAAATCATGGTCTTTTACATAAATAAATTGTAGATCTATTGCAATTGTAGAAATTGCAATGGTTTAACATTCTCCATTATTACTTAAAACCAAGTTTAACTCGACTTGTCCTTTCACCATTTGAGTGAGGGAAATAAAAGGTTCAAAAATTCAGGTCACGTCTGTAATAGGAAAGATGATGTTAAGCTGGAAAGGGTGCAGGGAAGTGTATAAGGATGTTGCCAGAACTCGCAGACCTCAGCTATAAGGGGAGGTTGAGCAAGCTCGGACTCTATTCCTTGGAGTGCAGGAGGATGAGGGGTGATCTTATAGAGGTGTACAAAATCATGAGAGGTATAGATCAGGTAGGTGCACAGAGTCTCCTGCACAAAGCAGGAAAATCGAGAACCAGAGGATATAGGTTTAAGATTGGGTGGGAAAGATATAATAGGAACCTGAAAGGTAACTTTTTTCACACAAAGGGTGGTAGATGTATGGAACAACCCTACAGATTGGTAGATGAGGCAGATACTATCGCAAGAAACATTTAGTCTGGTACATGGATAGGACAGGTTTAGAATGATATGGGCCAAATGCAGGGAGGTGGGACTGGTGTAGATGGCACATATTGATGGGCATGGGGACGTTGGGCCAAATAGGCGTTGTTGTTGTTGTTGTTTCTCTCTCTCTCTGCTTCAGTAAGGGAAGCGGGTCGGTGATTGGTCGCAATGCCCCTCGGAGACTGCATCTGATTGGCCGCCGAGTGACCAGCGCATTATGTGATTGGACACAATGCCCTTGGAGACAGGGGCTGATTGGACGGGAGGAGACCGATTTGTTGATTGCGCGGGATTTTTAAGGGAAGCTGGTCGGTGATTGGATGCAACCCCGTTAGAGACAGCGTTTGATTGGCCGCCAAATAATCGGACACAAAAAATTGACAAATAGATAAACAAAAAAATCGGAATTCCGATTTAAATCGGAAGAATATCATGCCTAATCTGCAGTTCCTTTCTATTGAAGAAGAACCCTGGCCTGAAACAACTAATCCATTCCCTCCACAGATGGCACCTAGCCCGCTGAGTTCCTCCAGCCCTCTGAAATTGAAGATGGACATAAAGCTGGTCTCCATTTATTGATTTTCTGAAAGGGTAAATTGGTCCAGCATGGAGGCCTGACTGAAACTTGAATCCAGGATTAGATGAATAGTTACGTTTTATAATCTACGGACCTATCTCCAAAGCTGTATTATTGGTAATTTATTGTATTTTTTTAAATCGTATTTAACAACGCAAAACCGTACATCCGTTTTCAAGTGTCAAGTCAAAAGTCAAGAGAGTTTATTGTCTTGTGTCCCAGATAGGACAATGAAATTCTTGCTTTGCTTCAGCACAACAGAATATAGTAGGCATGAATACAGAACATATCAGTGTTTCCATATGCCATTATATAAATATATACACACATCAATAAATAAGCAGATAAAGTGCAAATAAACAGATAATGGTCTATTAATGTTCAGAGATTTGTTTCAGTTGAGTTTAATAGCCTGATGGCTGTGGGGAAGTAGCTATTTCTGAACCTGGTCGTTGCAGTCTTCAGGCTCCTGTACCTTCTACCTGAAGGTAGCGGGGAGATGAGTGTGTGGCCAGGATGGTGTGGGTCCTTGATGATGCTGCCAGCCTTTTTGAGGCAGCGACTACGATAGATCCTCTCGATGGTAGGGAGGTCAGAGCTGATGATGGACTGGGCAGTGTTTACTACTTTTTGTAGTCTTCTCTGCTCCTGGGCGCTCAAGTTGCCGAACCACGTCACGATGCAACCGGTCAGCATGCTCTCTTATCGCATTTCCGTACTAAATACGGAAAATCTGTACTACTTGGCACCTCTGGACAGATCATCGCCTCATCTGCTCCATGATGTCCATCAATCTTAAGAGAAAGAGGAGGATTTAAACGAAGCAGATCCGGCCAAGGCTGAACCTTGAAAGCCTGTAGGAAACTGCCACCCAGCAGCGACTTCAGGCTTCTCTTGGGAAAGCCTCCAACAGGAATATCCTGATGGCATTGAAGGGCACTGGAGCCGGCTCAAATCCACCATCCTTGATAACTGTAAAAACATCCTTGGGTACAAGTCCAGAAAACACCAGGACTGGTTTGACGAGAACGACACAGAGATAGAACAGCTCATCTCCAAGAAAAGGAAAGCCTTTCGTGCCTGGCAAAATGATGTAACCTGCAAAGCCAAAAGAACAGCTCACTTCAGAGCCAAGGCGGACATCCAGAGCCGGGTGAAGGAGCTTAAGAACTCTTGGTGGACAGATAAGGCTCTGGAAATCCAGAGACTGGCAGACTCGAGTGACACCAAAGGCTTCTTCAGCGTTACTAAGGCCGTCTATGATCCAAGCTACCGTGGCTTAACCTCCCCTGCACTCAAAAGACGGACAAAAACTGCTGAAGGACACTGTGTCCATTAACGCCCGATGGAAAGAGCACTTATAGCAACTCCTCAACCGTGACAGCACAACTGAACCAGACATTACCCAGAGTCCCATCAGAGAAGACATGGAAGAACCTCCCACTATGACAGAGGTTCAAGATGCCATCAAGAGCCTTAAGAACAACAAGGCCACCGGTCCAGATGGGACCCCAGCTGAGATCTTAAAGGAAGGTGGACCGGAGCTCCTGTACCACATCCACGCCCTACTCAAGGTCTGGGAAAAAGAAGAACTTCCCTCAGAACCTAGGGATGCTCTAATAGTGACCATTTTTAAGAAGGGGAACAAGGCTGAATGTGGAAACTACAGGGGCATCTCGCTCCTGTCAACAACAGGCAAAGTCCTTGCTCGTGTCCTCGCAAACCGACTTCTACCACTGTCTGCGGAGGTACTCCCAGAATCACAGTGTGGCTTCCGCCCATCCATAGGTACAGCAGACATGATATTCACAGCATGCCAATTCCAGGAAAAATGCCCTGAACAAAGGCAGCCTTTGTACATGGCCTTCGTAGACCTGACAAAGGCTTTTGACTCGATACCCCACCAGGCTCTTTGGAGCATACTATCAAGGTACGGTTGTCATGACAAGTACATCAGAATATTGAGGCTTCTACATGAAGGCATTTCAGCAACTGCGCTCTGAGTCCGAGCCCTTCACTGTGGAAACGGGGGTCAAACAGGGATGCATCATCGCACCCACCCTGTTTGTCGGCTTCATTGCTGCCATACCTCACCTCATTTCTTGAAGAGCTGCCACAGGGGATCCCAATCCTCTACAACCTTAATAAGTTGAAGGCCAAGAGCAAAGTCAGTAACACCACCATCATGGAGCTTCAGTACGTGGACGATTGCGCCATTGCAGCACACTCTGCAGAAGACCTCCACGGCATCCTGAATGCCTCTGCCAAGGCATACAGAGAGATGGGCTTAGCCTTAAATATCAAGAAGACCCAGGTCCTACATCAACCTCCACCCAACCAGTCGTCTACCCAGCCAACTATAAAAGTGGATGGTACCACTCTTGAAAACATTGACCACTTCCCCTAGCTTAGCAGCATTCTTTCCTCAAAAGCTGACATCGACTCTGAGGTCAACCATCGACTGAGTTGTGCCATCGCAGCCTAGGCCAGACTCAGGAAAAGAGTCTTTGAAGACCGAGACCTAAAGGTTCAAACAAAACTGCTGGACTACAGAGCCGTTGTCCTCTCCACCTTGTTGTATGGAGCCAAGTCATGGACCACCTGCAGCAGGCACCTGAGAGCCCTAGAACAATATCATCAAAGATCCTTACAAAAGATTCCAAGGATCAGCTGTGAGGACAAACTCACCTACATCAGCGTTCTGGAGGAAGCCAACATCACCAGCATCACCACCACAATAATGCAGCACCAACTTCGATGGACTGGCCATGTCATCCGCATGTCCATCACACGTCTCCCTAAACAAATCCTGTACTCTCAATTGAAGGAAGGTCGGGGAGCCCCCAGCGGGCCAAAGAAACGCTTCAAGAACAACATCAAGAACAGTCTGAAGCAATTCCACATCACATTGAGCAACTAGGAGCACATTGCACTGGACAGGCGCTCCTGGAGGAAATCAGTGCAGGAAGGAGCTGCACGTCACGAAATGGAACTACGCCGTGCCGCAGAGACAAAGCGATAGCTCGACGACCACCATCCATCGCCAGTCTCCACTGCCCCAAGGTGTGTGGATCGCGGATCGGCCTCTACAGACATCTGCAGACCCACAAGTAGACGACACTATGGAGAGGAGAGGACAGTCATACTCGTTTCGACTGACTGCCGATGATGATGGTAGCAAACTACTCAATGGTATCATGCTGTTGTGATACACTAAAACCTAACTTGCTCTGATCTCTTCAGTTAGAAACATGTAATTTTACAGCAGATGAGGCAGCCACTTGGCCCACCGTACTTGAATCAGTTCTGCAGCAGTTAACCAGTTATTTTAATTCCCATGCAGTTTTTCATCTTATTTCCGATTTTTAAGAAAAATTATAAAAGGTCGGTACGGAAATTACCAGGTTCTCTCCAAACATAAGAAGGGCTGACATAGTGTTGGTGCAATAAATCCCAGCATCTGTACAACCGGCCCTGCTGTCAGGCCACTGACAACAGGAGTTAATGCAGCTGTTGCACAGCTCAAGTAACTTGGCTTCAGTCCTGACCTTGGTTGCTGTCCATGTGGAGTTTGCATGTTCTCCCAGTGACCACGTGATATTCACCACATAAGGCCATAAGTGATAGTAGGATTAGGCCATTCGGCCCATCAAGTCTACTCCGCTATTCAATCATTGCTGATCTATCTCTCCCTCCTAATCCCATTCTCCTGCCTTCTCCCCGTAACCTCGGACACCTGTACTAATCAAAAATCTATCTATGCCTGCCTTCAAAATATCCACTGACGGCCTCCACAGCCTTCTGTGGCAAAGAATTCCATAGATTCACCACCCTCTGCATAAAGACATTTCCCCTCATCTCCTTCCTAAAAGAACGTACATGCTCCCATTTCCTCCCAAAGATGGTCTGCAAGTTATCCCCGGTGTCGGTGGGCGGCAGAAGAATTTGTGGAGAGTTTGTGGACATCTATGAGGGAATTAATTCAGGAAAAAACAATTGGGAGAATGGGAATGATGGGAATGTTCCAAGTGCTGGAATAGATTGGACAGGCCAGGACAAATGGAAAAAAAAAAAGTTTTAAATTTATGAATGTAGATGGCACTTACCTAAATATGCTTTTCTTTGGCTCAACTCCTATAATTTTTGGATTGGGGACATAGGAAAATTTATTACTCTGAATTTCCTTTCTGGCTTTGTTCCCATATTGTACGTAGACTGTGACGTTTGTAGTATGGGAAGTTGCACTATTATAGGGGCCTGTGATGCAGATCAAGCTCTTATCAAATGTTGTCCTGTAGAATACAAAAATAAGCATCAGGAGAATTTTAACCAATACTTCACACACTCAATCCAGCATATTTTAATGAGGAAGCGGAAGAGGGACACATGAAGAACTTGAAATCAACTCATTTATATCAAAATGGCTCTCAATAAACTCTACCAACAAAAACAAGTTGAAACTGTTGACATCTCAAATGAGATTTGAAGTAACTCACATGGTTAAATAAAACATAGGAAATAGGTCACAAGGAAACAGGTCCAATTTAGTTTAGTGTTACTTAGAGATAACTGGGTCTGCGCCGACCCACTGGGTCTGCGCCGACCAGCGATCCCTGCACATTAACACTATCCTACACCCCCTAGGGACATTTTTTACATTTACACCAAGGCAACTAACCTACAAAACTGTACGTCTTTGGAGTGTGGGAGGAAACCGAAGATCTCGGAAAAACCCACGCAGATCACGGGAAGAACGTACAAGCTCCGTACAGACAGCGCCCATATTCAGGATCAAACCCGGGTCTCCGGCGATGCATTCACTGTAAGGCAGCAACTCTACCTTGACTGCCCTATTACACAGCACATTGTGTATAACAAAGATATCTGAAGGCACATCTTAATCACTTGCATGCAGCAGCTAATCAGTGTAACTGCAGATGTCTGCCATGATGTTCTAATAGGAACATTTAGCCCTTGTTTGCTAAGTAGACGAGATGCCATTTGAAATTAGTAACAAGTGTTGTATGTGGACAACAATCAGAAAGATAGCAACCTAAAAAATGATATTGTCAAATGCTTCAACAAACTCGTAGACTACCTCCCATTTAACCCTCTGAATGTCAGCTCATCGATAACACAGCAGGCCCTCCCCTACAACTTACCTAATCTCATTCATCTGTCATTTCTGTGACTTGTCCATGTACAATGGGCTCTCAGTTAAGCAGCCGCTCTTATTCAAACAGCAGCTCTGGCTTTTGTCCTCCTGAGGTCAAATCCTTTCCTAGCTCAAATCACAGCTGTAAATCTGTCACAACTGCCACAATGTTTTATTTTGTAGTCCTTCCCCAAGATCAATGTTTTGTTCCACTTACAGAGTGCATTGAATCTGGCCAAGCATCACTTTTACATCCTCTTGCTTTCCAGTGTTTAGGTTCTCTCCGGTGATTGTTAGACTGGTTCCTCCAGCATGTATCCCTCGTGATGGACTTATAGCTATAGGCTTAGGCTCCTGAACAATTGTAAAAAACCAAAAGGTTAGCTGTATTACATATTTGGAAATTCATAGCAAATGGCGCCAAGTTTGGAAAAGGGGAAGTACAACGGGATCTGGGGGTCCTTGTTCATCAGGCTATGAAAGTAAGCATGCAGGTACAGCAGGCAGTGAAGAAAGTGAATGGCATGTTGGCCTTTATAACAAGAGGAGTCAAGTATAGGAGCAAAGAGGTCCTTCTGCAGTTGTACAGGGCCCCAGCAAGACCACACCTGGAGTATTGTGTTCAGTTTTGGTCCCCTAATTTGAGGAAGGACATTCTTGCTATTGAGGGAGTGCAGCGTAGGTTTACAAGGTTAATTCCCGGGATGGCGGGACTGTCATATGCTGACAGAATGGAGCGGCTGGGCTTGTACACTCTGGAGTTTAGAAGGATGAGAGGGTATCTTTTTGAAACGTATAAGATTGTTAAGGGTTTGGACACGCAGGAAACATGTTCCCGATGTTGGGGGATCCAGGGGCCGCAGTCTAAGAGTAAGGGTAAGCCATTTGGAACGGAGACGAGGAAACACTTTTTCTCACAGAGAGTTGTGAGTCTGTGGAATTCTCTGCCTCAGAGGGCGGTGGAGGCCGATTCTCTAGATACTTTCAAGAGAGAGCTAGATAGAGCTCTTAAAGATAGCGGAGTCAGTGGGTATGGGGAGAAGGCAGGAACGGGGTACTGATTGGGGATGATCAATCATGATCACATTGAATGGCGATGCTGGCTCGAAGGGCCGAATGGCCAACTCCTGCCACTATTGTCTATTGTCTATTCAGTGTTCTCTGTGTGGCTTCTGTGCAGCAAGTTGACAAATGTTTCTTTTTTCCCAAATATTATTTCTTCTTAGAATACATCTTATAAAGTTAGCATTAAGTACATTTTTTAAATTGTTGAAATATTGGATACAAATTTGTTTTTTTAATTTAAGATAATGTAAAAAGGAGTTCTGAGACCAGAGTTCCAGTAAAATCCAGTGGCCAGTGAATACTCACAGTGTATGTGAACTTCATAGCAGACATTCCCACTTTTTTATTATTTGTCTCAATGCGAACCAAATGACTTTGTGGTTCAGAAACTTCACCTAATTTACAAACAACCCTGCAAATATAGTTAAATGAAAAAATCTTTTAAACCATCAATTTGAATAACTCCATGAAAATAAAAGCAGAATCAATCAAAGTTGAATTGTATGTGCAGCGATCCCCATCCCCTAAATCAGGGACCTTGACACATATCTGTTGCCATCCATCTCAATAATCATTGTGCTTCAAGAGCAAGTTCCTATCTCTAACAGAGATTGGGATTTGGGAGGCAACCAGACAGAAATGGTAATGTTTTGAATCGTACTGTTCAAAGTGCCTCAACAGCTCTTTAAAATAAATGTTTGAAAATACAGTTGTATATGGAACACCTGTGTTACAATGCTGTAACACAAGTGTTTCATATAGTTAGACTCCTGCCAACAGTAGACCTGTAGCGAACAGAATAAGGACCAGGGTCTTAGCACTGAACATTGGGCCATAATTGACATTGACCTAAATGGAGCCAGGTCCCTTGTATTAGATGAAGGGGAGAGAAGGTTTTGGTGGCTAAAGAGTCAAGTATTACCTCTGCTTTCTGGCTTCTACAGTATTATTCCTGATCACCAAGCCTTTCTGCCAGCTGACATGAAAAGGACGCCTGGAAGGAGAAGGGACGGTTCTGCAGATTGTGCAAGAAGGAACTGCAGATGCTGGCTTAACCGAAGATAGACACAAAAAGCTGGAGTAACTCAGCGGGACAGGACCCATTCCAGAGATGCTGCCTGTCTCGCTGAGTTACTCCAGCTTTTTGTGTCAATCTTCGGTTCTGCGGATTGCTGGGAACTGCTCAAAAGCCCACAGCTGGGGCAACTGGCTTGGCAATCAGTCAAATGAAGCAGAAGCTACAAAAGTGCTCAAGGAGCGCATGGAACTACCCCAGTTGGATCTGGTCCATATGTTGTGTGTCAAAGGCGCAAGTCAAAAAGTATATGGAAAGAGAAAATCTGGGGCAAATCCTGGCAACAGTGACAGATGGGAAGTTCAGGAAAATGGTAACTAACAGCGGCAAAAACATTCTGAAACAAATTTGCAAAGGATATTTTAAAAAATCTACAAATATATTGGGAAAAACAAGGAACAATATGGACATTTCAGTTCTTAGTTTAGTTTAGTTTATAATTGCCACGTGTACCAAGGTACAGTGAAATGTTTTTAGCTGCGTGCCATCCAGTCAGACAAGACTATACATGATTACAATCAACCTGTCCACAATTTACAGATAAAGGATACACATTTAGTGCAATAACAGTGACATTGTAAGGAAGTTATGAACACATTGAATGATAAGTCTGCATTAATTTTCGCATCAAAGGAAGAGGTAAACATTCCAGGCATATTGAAGAAACTGATATGAAATCCAGGACCAGTCTTGCCTTTCCTTCCGCTAGCTGTCTATGCAGTGATGACAGATAGATCTTCCACAATCTCAACACACAAAGTAAAATGCTATGGAAAATAGCCAAACCCACACTAAATACTTTTGTTGAACCTAAAATGGTAGAGAAGTCACAAGGACCACCTGAAAATATCATCTGAAAAGATCATTTTGATTGAAACAGTATGTTGATACTGGACATTGTACCATGGAGCAAGAACACCACAGCCATTGGATCATCACAGCCAGTTAGAACCAGATCAGAAAAGACTATCTATTAACTTAAGTATCCCAAGGACTTTATGCCAAAGTAATTCATGTAAAGATTGTATAGTTATTTAAAACTTCTAGTATCTTGAAGACCACCAGGGGAGATGGCTGCCCTGCCACCAGTCTGTTCGTATTTTTTTGTTACTTTTTAATGTGTTAAAAGTTTGTTTTAATGTTCTTCGGTTTGTTTTATGTGGGGGAGGGGGGAGGGGATCGGGGGAAACTTTTTTTCAAGTTCCTACCTTCCCGGAGATGTGATCAATATTTCGGATCACTTTCTCCAGGCTCTGTGGCCTACCATCGATGGAGCTGGAAGCCTCCTCGGACTGTCGTGAGCCCCACCGCGGGGCGCGGACTTAACATCGGAGCTGATCCCTTGCCTGGGATCGCTCCCACCTCGACCACCGCGGAATCACCAACAAGGGCTCGCAGTCTCGGGAGAGGCTAGTCGGGAGCTCCAACCTCGCGGAAGGCTCGACCAGCCCCGACGCGAGGTTCGATCGCCCGGCGCGGGGGGGCTGACATCCCCCCGATGCGGGAGCTTGATCGCCTCGACGTCAAGATCATCCCGTCAACGGGGGCTCGACACCCACGACTGAGGAAGAATAAAGGAAGAGACTTTATTTCACCTTCCACCACAGTGAGGAATGTGTAGGAGTCACTGTGGTGGATGTTCATGTTAAAATGTGTTTTTTGAGTGATCTGTTGCTTTTAATTGTATGACTGACCTGGCCAATGAAATTCCTCGTATGTTGCAAAACATACTTGGCGAATAAGGTGTGATTCTGATTCTGATTCTGAATATATTAAGGAGATTCTAAGAGAAGACCAACATGGAGGTGAACTTTTTAAAGAAAATCAGAACAAACTTTCCTGATATTTCTTTCTTGCTTCATTATTGTATTGAGCTGATAAAGCTTTATCTTTATTTATCTTTGGAAGCAGATGATTATTCTCTGAGCAGTGTAATTAAGAAATGCAGGCTTTCATGACAATTAACAGTCTGATAAATTAACAAAATTTAATTACATCCGCTGCACCACAATCTATAATTAGGTTAAAAAAAATTACAACCATTGAAGATCTATTTCCAATCTAAAAACCTTATTTTGATAAACAAGTACAATTTTGCCACTGACATAGCTCAGTGAAAGTACAGTTATGAACAGGCTGTTGAAAGAGGTCATTTTCAAACATGAATGGGTGAGCAAACACTGTCATATTTAGGAATTAAATCATAGTCGTAACATTCTTTTTTATGCAATATTTTAATGCGATTGTTACTCATAAATGACGATAATTTTTGACATACCTGACAGAAGTGTAATATTTTTCCTGGATTTGAATGCAATAAGCATTTCCAACTTTGATCTCTTTGACATCATCAGGGCGTCTTCCAATATTTGAGCCCGTAATGGTCAGGAGAATTCCTCCTTCGAGTGGTCCATTTACTGGGTCCAACTGAATAAGGGAAGAATTAATTCATAGGTTAACTCTGTGCATGCAGTTTTGATTTTTCTTTCAAAAGGCTGATCATTCTCCATATATAATTTGACAATTAAAAAAAAAGATGACCATACATTTAATTAAAACACCCTCACAGGGCCCAATGTTTTATGAAGTTTTCTCTTTTTTAAACGGTTTACCTATCAAAAACTGTTCAATTGTTTACATAAAATGCACATTTGGATGTGGACCTTTTTTACTGTGAATAATTGACTGCTCATAATGTTATAGTGATGTCTCAAACAGTTTCTAATTCGGAGAAAATAATATGAAGGGAGGTTACGTACCTGCAAGATAGTTGGGGCTGGACAATCATCCGTATTTTTAACCGGAACTTCACAAAGCTTTCCAAAAACACATTTTTTTGTACTGTTACACCAAACACACATGTATTTTTGCTCTGCACTGAGGCATAGACTGCAGTCGGTGTTGCTGTATCCACAATTGTAGAGAGTCACTGAAATTAAAAGAAGTTTTAATAATATAAACCAGAATGTGTTTGTCTATCCATGTATGGTAGCTATTCATGAAAATTAATTCCAATTTACACAGAAAATTACTGTCAAGATTAATGATTGCAAGGCAAATCAAGCAATATACAAATGATGGTTTTGTTCAAAACTCTTCCTGCCTTGAAGTTTATTTAAGTAACCATTACTCTGGGAAGAGCAAAGAATTGATTACCAAGGGGATTTAATTCATCCTTTCTACATTCACTTTCAAGACATATTTCAGTGCTTCTAAACATATTACAACATATTCAACCTGAAACCAAGCTCAATTTTGTTAACTAAACAAGCAAATATGCACTGATAGCCCGTTTCTAATCCCAGTTTGGCTGCTGTGGCAGAAATTGCCTAAAAATTGATTGAAGAATCCTAGAACTAAGTCATAATCCTCATTCAAGATTCAAGAGAGTTTATTGTCATGTGTCCCAGATAAGAAAACAGAATAATGAAAATATGTGTTCTTCATTTCACTGACTAATCTGCATGTTTTATTCGAAACCAAAAACTGTTATACTAATCTCAGATAGGAATGAAGAAAACAAAGCTCTGAAAGATGTTGGGTGTGTAGACATCAAAAGCAAATTGAGCAAAATGTAAAGTGATGAAGAACTTAGAAGCTCAAGCAGTATCTGTGCAGAGAACGGACAGGTGACATTTGAAGTTGGGACTGTTCCTCATTCTACCGACCCCGAAACGTCGCCTGTCTAATCCCTCCACAGACGCTGCCTGACCTGTTGAGTTCCTCCAGCACTTTGTGTAATGCTCAATCTGCAGTTCCTGTATCTTCAAAAGCAAACTGGCAAACATTTTCTGGAGTAGGCGAGTGGGAAAATAATTTTCAGAAATACATTAAATGTAAGAGCTGATTCCAAACTTAATAGTGTCCTCTCATATTGCACCATGTTCTTAAATTAAATTTTCTAATTTCTGAGACTATTTAATTTTCTAATATCTCTCTTACCGTCCAGTCTACTGTCAATCGTCTTTCCATCTGCTCGCACAGAGAAACGAAGGGTAAGGGTTTCATTTTTATCAGAGGAAAGCTACAAGAGAAATGTTTTGAACAATTAACAATTTTAACAAAGAGTTTATTTAAAACTCAACAAACCACTGAATGAAATCCCTTTGGTGGCAAGTGCAGGTTTTATTTGGTTTATCCTTGCTTGCAGTGGAAAACAAGGTTTTGGGAGCAGGAGTGGCTTATTGGCGTGTGTAAAGCAGGAAAGAGGAGAAATACAGACAGGTAAACTGACCCCACATTGTGACAAGATTTGTACTGGAAAAACAATTATCTAATCCTATCTGATAACCACATGTGCAGACTCGAAATTCAACCCAAAAATTGTCAAGGAATCGGGGATACAGAAGTTTACATTTGCCAAAAAATATTTGCACAGGTTTTTTAAAGCATCCAGGATTTCCCAAGCATTGGATGGCATTCAATGTTCAAACCCAAGCGCTGTGAGACAGACTTCTGATGTCAGTTGTACGTTGCTGGGAGGTGATCAGTCATGCACAAGGGGCGTTGTGAGGGGACCATAAATTTGAGAAACAAAGCTTGAGCTTAATCAACTCAGTAATTAATGTTTATTGAATAGCTCATCACTGTCGATTCTCCTTAAAATAAAACTCTAATATACTTTTTACTGCTCCAGTATCAATATATAAAAATGTAAGTACTTAATAAGTAACAAAATTACATTATATGGGCAGCCTTCCAAACCACCACAGCTAATACAGCTGCTTCTCTCATGTAACTGGACAGATATTCATGCATTAATAATTTATCTCTGCTGTCTGGAAGGTAGCATATATTATGCTGGTATTTAATATGTTACTCCAGAAAAGCTTCGGAGCATCACTCATGGGAATAAAATTAATTTATTTGCTAAATTAAAGTAATGAGCAGAAGGCTTTCACCAAAATACATCAGTCAATATTAAAAATAACATACATGAATATTATACTTCAGTGTTATGGCATATTCAATGGATCCAATGCCCATCTTCTGCCACTGAAATATGCACTCAGATTATGGACAGTGTTTCTGGCTGAAAACTAGATCACCAAGCTTCCTGCCTAAATGGGTTTTGAGTCTGAAGCAATGGATTGAACGTTCTAATTGCTACCATAGAAATTCCAGCTGTAATGGTCCTGTCCCACGGGCAGGCGGTTACTGGCGGTGAAGCGCGGCGTCCCCGGAAGCACCGCATGGATGCGTCCCACGAGCATGTGGCAAGTTCAACCTTACCGGAAGCTGTTGCCGCGCGTATGCCGGGTGATCTCCGCACGGCCTGTCCCACGGGCCGACTGCGAATGGACGTCGCGCGGCGTCGGGTGATGACGTCATCTCGCAACGCAACACATTACGCGATGATGTCGAGACGGCTCGCGGCGTACAGGCGGTGCTCGCGGCGAAGAGGCGGCGGCTGGGCGGCAGGCCGACATTTTTGGACAGTGTCAGTTTTTCTGAGCACCGCGCGGTGTCGGGACCAACTACATATGGTTCCGGCGATCTGCGTGGGACCGACCCCGCGGGCCATGCGCGGTCCTCTGGCGGTCCACGCGCGGTCCCAACTTCCTGCTACACCGCCAGTAACCGCCTGCCCGTGGGACAGGGGCATAAAGTTACCTTTCTCTTGTCTTAAGGATACATTCCTCTTACACTTAACAATGTTACCATATATTTTAATGAGGCTTATGAATTTTATGAATTTTAAAAGGGCTGAGGAGAAAAAGAATGGTTTGACAGCTATAAAAATAAATATAAATTGAAACAGCAACTCACAGAAGTGTGGGAAGAAAAGGGTTATAGAAGGAAAGGATTACAATCTCACGAATACTATCTGAGATTGCCTTAGTTAGAAAAGCATAGAGGGAATGGAAATTTTGAAGAAGAGCTTTTTGAGCCAGTACATATATACTCCTACTCGAGAAGGGGCAGTGTTGAACCTAATCTTAACTTTGTAAGTTATGGAAAGGTTCTTAACGGCTCTTAAAGGTTTAGACAAGCTAGATGCAGGAAAAATGTTCCCGATGTTGAGGGAATCCAGAACCAGGGGTCACAGTTTAAGAATAAGGGGTAGGCCATTTAGGACAATTCTCTGGCTGTTTACAAGGGAGAGTTAGATTTAGCTCTTAGGGCTAAAGGAATCAGGCACGGAAATCACCATCAAAACGTGCGTGCGTGTGTGCATGCGCGCGTGCAGCCGCCAAAACAATTTCTTAGCGGCTGCGTGCGCACATTCACACACACACACACGTATGCATGCACGCGAGGCTTCGGCCGTGGGCCCTGTGGACGGCAACATCGGAAGCTGACCTGGTTGGTGACCAACTCCGAACTCTAGCAACAGCAGCTTCGTCCGCCCCGAATTGTGGGGCTTGAATCGGCCCGTTCGCGGGGCCTTTCATCACCCGGCGGGGGCTTCAACATTGGGAGCCTCAATCGCCTCGATGCAACAATTTGACCGCGGAGCAATAGAAGATCCCGCGGCCGATTTTAAGCAGCGCCGTGCCAAGCGATGAAAGTCCCCGCGCACGGGCCGAATCAAGCTCCGCTCTATGATCTTTGCTTCACCAGGACGTCTCCCTCCACCAATCACCGCGCTCTATCCTCAGTCCCACCCCCCTACTTCCGCCTCTGACTGACACCTCCCTCCTCCAATCATCGCGCTGAATCATCATGGTCCCCCCCCCCCACTGCCTGCTGACCGACGTCTCTCTCGTCCAATCGGCGCCCCCGATCATCAGTCCCACCCCCACTGTCTCGCGGAAAGCGGGGATTTTTAAGTTTTTTTTCCACCGTGTTTTAAAATCTGGATTACAAAACATGGGGGGGGGGGGGATTGTCCCCCACCTCTCGAAACATGGGGGGACGTCCCCCCTGCCCCACCCCCCTCCCCCCTGGGATTTCCACCAAAAAAAGAATCAATGGATAAGGGGAAAAAGCAGGAACGCGGTACTGATTTTAGATGATCAGCTATGATCATATTGAATGGCAGTGCTGGCTCAGAGGGCCAAATGGCCTACTCCTGCACCTATTTTCTATGTTCAAGTGTTGTCCAGAAATTAAGGTGCTGAACACGTGATTTCAATATCATTGCGCAGAACCTGGGAGATGCTACTATCAGGCAAATCTCCATCCAGCAAGTCGTAGTCATCTAACAGTGAACTAATGAGTGTTCTGAGCCAATGTATTCCTGTGAAGCTGAAAGGTAAAGAAGGCAAGTCCAGCGAATCCTGTATGTCATAAATATCGAGGGCTTGATTTTTAAAAAAGGAAGCATCTGGTGCACTGAAAACAGGCAAGGTCTTTCAGAGAAAATATGTAGGGGCTACTTAAAAACTAAATTAAGGGGACAAAGAGTTGCGAGGAAATATGTTTGACAGATGAGATTAAGGAAAATCCTTTGACAGCTATAGGAGTGAGGTTAACCAGGGAAAAGGCCAATCTGTGCATGGTTCCAGAGGACATGGGTGGTTTGAAAATCTGAGCTGGAAGCACAAAACAGACTTACTTAGTCAGAGAGACTGGCTGCTGACCCATCTTCCCATGCCTGCATACTCTCCCGTCAAACCTGTTGCTGTGACCCTCTTCCACACTCTGTTTCTGATCAATTCAGACTCACAAATAGTTCAGATGATGAACCATTCGCAGCAACAGACTGTCTGTACCAAAAATTATGAGGTGCATAGATAGATTGGATATCGAGGAACTTTTCCCCATAACTGAGAAGTCTAAAACCAGAGGGCAAAAGTTTAAGACAAGGGGCAAGAAGGGATTGGAGTGGTTGCAATGTGTAACGCATTAACCAAGGAGGTGGAAGTGACAGGTACTTACACAACAGAAAAAAGTACTTGCACGAGCACTTGAATAGTCAGGCAGAGCAGGCTATGAAATAAGTGCTGGTAAATGGAATTAGTACAGATGAACACTTGATGGTCGGCAATGGCATGGCAGAAGACTTTGTACGAACTAATTATTACATAGATGATATTGCAAAAGTAATGAGTTGTGGGGTTCTTAATATCATTATCATTATTATTAGATGCAAGCTTTAAAAAAACCCACCCAAAATAAATCATATAACAAAGTAAGAAGCACATTTAATTGAATTACTAACCTTAATCCCATCACTGGAAAACTTATTTAATGATTTCTCCTTCACAACATAGGTGTTTTCTTTGGAATTGACAATAATCACTAGATTCAAATTCTTCCCCTGTATGCAGCAAACATATGAATGAATTGATTAATTAAGGACAGCAAGCATGGTTTATACACAGCAGATCGTGCCTTACTAATGTGACTGAGTTTTCAGAGGAGATGACGAAGTTGATCGATGAGGGTAGGGCAGTGGATGTTGTCTACATGGGTTTTAGTAAGGCATTTGATACATTTCCTGGTAGGCTGATCCAGAAGATTATGATGCACAGGATGAACAGCGTTTTCCTTCTTTGTGTTTTTAGGTTGTTGTAAAATGTACGTTTTAGTTTTTCTTTAGTTTTGAATTATGTGAGGGGGGGGGGATGGGGGCTGGGCAGGGGAAACTTTCTTTATCCCTTTCCTCGAAGGAGATGCAACTTTTTCTGTGTTGTATCTCCGTCTACACTGAGGCCGAACGTAGTGGAGCTGGCAGCCTCTTTCTGGGACCTCGGGAGCTCCAACCGCGGGAGCCTGCGGACAACCTCGGGAGCTGGTGATCCCTTTGCCAGGGATCGACTTCGGAGCTCCAACTGCGGGAGCCTGCGGACTTTAACAATGTGAAGCTCGCGGTCCCTGGTTAGAGACCGACTCCGAGAGCTCCAAGCCGCGGGAGCTTTGATCGACCTGACGAGAGAGCTTCAATCGCCGGCTGCGGGAGCTTCATTCACCCCAACTGCGGATGGTTCGACTCCCCCGACCGCGAGAGAAAAGGAGGATAGAAGATAAGACTTTATTGCCTTCCATCTCAGTGGGGAATGTGGAGGAGCCGCTGTGGTGGATGTTTATGTCAAATTTTTATGTAGTTGCATGTCTTGTTGCTTTTTTTAATGACTGTATGGCAAACCAAATTCCTCGTATGTTGCAAAACATATTTGGCTAATTAATTACGATTATTATGATTATGGTATGGATTCAGAACTGGCACACTGATAGAAGACAGAGTGTTTTAGTGGAAAGACGATAATAAGACTGGACGTCTGGGACCAGTGGATTTCTGCAGAGATCTGTGCTGGTACCTCTGTTGTTTGTGATATATATATGATTTGGAAGTAAAGGTAGACAGGTTGTTGGCAAGTTTGCAGGTGACACCACCAAGATTGCTGTGATCGCCAACTTTGAGGTAGACTGTCAAATTATATAGCGGATGTAGATCAGTTACAGATACGTCCGGAGAAATGACAATTGGTGTTTAATTTGAGAAAGTCTGTGGTGTTGCACATTTGGAGGTTGGATGCAAGGGGAAAATGTGCAATTAAAGGCATGACCCTGAACAGCATTGATGTACACAGGGGTCGTGGTGTCCAACTCCATTACATGTATGGAGTAGATAGAGTGGTGAAGGAGGCATAACGTGCATTCAGAAAGTATTCAGACCCCTTCACTTTTTCCACATTTTGTTATGTTATAGCCTTATTCTAAAATTGATTAAATTCTTTTTTTTAATCATCAATCTACACACAATACCCCATAATAAAAAAGTGTGTTTGCAAAGTAATAAAAAATAAATAACTGAAATATTACATTTACATAAGTATTCAATCATAAGAGTTCAATCTTGGTTTCATCAGACCAGAGAATCTTGTTTCTCATGCCTTTTGGCAAACTCCAAGGGGGCTGTCATGTGTCAGATTCCATCTGGCCACTCTACCATAATGGCCTGAGTGGTGGAGTGCTGCAGATATAGTTGTCCTGCTGGAAGGTTCTCCCATCCCCACAGAGGAACTCTGGAGCTCTGTCAGAGTGACCATCGGGTTCTTGGTCACCTCCCTGACCAAGGCCCTTCTCCCCTGATTGCTCAGTTTGGCCGGGCGGCCAGCTCTATGAAGAGTCCTGGTGGTTCCAAAGTTCTTCTACTTAAGAATGACGGAGGCCACTGTGCCCTTCAGGATCTGCAATGCTGCAGAAATTGTTTTATACCCTTATCCAGATCTGTGTCGCGACACAATCCTGTCTCGGAGGTCTACGGACAATTCCATCGTCTTCATGGCTTGGTTTTTGCTCTGGCATGCACTGTCAACAGTGGGACCTTATATAGACAGGTGTGTGCCTATCCAAATCATGTCCAATCAATTTAATTGACCACTGGTGGACTCCAATCAAGTTGCAGAAACATCTCAAGGATAATAATGGAAACAGGATGAACTTAAGCTCAATTTTGAGTGTCATAGCAAAGGGTCTGAATACTTATGTAAAGTAGATATTTCAGTTGTTTATTTTTTATTACTTTGCAAAAATTTCTAAACACCTGTTTTCGCTTCTTCTATCTAGGGTATTGTGCGAATTTAATCCATTTTAAAATAAGGTAACAAAATGCGGAAAAAGTGAAGGGGTTTGAATACTTTATGAATGCACTGTAAATATGCCTGCCTTCATGGTTGGGGCATTGAGTATAAGAGTCACAGTCAAGATGCAGATTTATAGAACTTTGGTTAGACCACATTTGGAGTATTGTGTGCAGATCTGGTTGTGCCATTACAGGAAGGATGAGGAGGCTTTGGAGAGGGTGTGGAGATGGTTTACCAGAATGATGCCTAGATTAGGGGGTATTAGCTGCAGAAAGAGGTTGGACAGATTTGAATTGTTTTCTCTGGAATGCCAGAAGTTGAGAGAAGACCTAATAGAAGTATATGAAATTATGAGGCATAATTAAAATAAACAGTCATAACCTTTCTCCCATGATGGCAATATCAAACAATAGAGGGCATAGCTTTAACGTGAGAGGGGCAAAGTTTAAAGTTTAAGAGCGGGATTTTTTTTCCACACAAAGAGTACTGAGTGTCTGGGACACAATGCCAGGGTTGGTGGTGGAGGTCGATGGAATAGTGGCATTTGAAAGACTTTTAGATAACCACATTCAGAGATTTTTAGATATGCAGTGAATAGAGGAATATGGATTAAGTGCAGGCAGATAAGAGTTGGCTTTGGATTCATGTTTGGCACAGATATTGTGGGCCAAAGGGCCTATTCCTGTGCTGTCCTGTCTTGTGTTCTATGTTTAGACTTACCCGATAGAAATCAACATTTTTCCCTTCAAATGCAATGCTGTTTGTTACATTCACTGGAATGAACAGTGGTGAAGGATCTCCAAATTGTGGACACATAAGAGCCTAGAAACAAACCATAACTTTGATGACTTACATGCAAAATACTTCTTTTATTATAAATCATCAATTTAACAACTTGAAAACAAATAAAGTCCTTAACAAATACAGAACTGCTGACCAAGCCCCGAGGAAGGGTCCCTGACCAAAATGTTAAATTCTATTTAAACTTCCCTTCAGCTCTACTCACTTAAAATTTCTTACATATTGATAGTGCTTTTTTAATTGGGGGGAGAATCTGAACCACCCTTACTGCAGCAAACTTCATTTAGATTAAATAATGAAAAAACAAGGAACTGGAAGCAGTCAGGTTCCATTTTACCTTACACAAAACAAAGATTTAATCAGGTCAAGTCAAGAGTGTTTTATTGTCATATTTGTCCCAGACTTCTTACTTGCTGCAGCACAACAGAATATGTGAATATGTAAACATTGTACATTAAAAAAAAAAGAAAAAAGAAAAGGTTCAATAAATAACAAATATAGTGCAAATAACAAATCATAATATAGTCTTTTGCAGCTCAGAGCTTTTTCATTGTTGTGTTTAATAGCCTGATGGCTGTGGGGAATAAGCTGTTCCTGAACCTGGACGTTACCGTTTTCAGGCTCCTGTACCTTCTTCCTGATGGCAATGGTGAGATGAGTGTGTGGGTCCTTGATGATTTTGGCTGCCTTTTTGAGGCAGCGACTACGATAGATCCCTTCGACGGTGGGGAGGTCAAAGCCGGTGATGGACTGGGCAGTGGTCACAACTCTTTGTAGTCTTTTTCGCTCCTGGACGTTCAAGTTGCCAAACCAGGCCACAATGCAACCAGTCAGAATGCTCACTACTGTGCACCTGTAGAAGTTTAGGAGAATCATCTTCGACATGCCGAATCTCCGTAATCTTCTCAGGAAGTAGAGTCGCTGATGTGCCTTCTTTATAAATGCATTGGTGTGCTGGGTCCAGGAAAGATCTTCTGATATATGCACGCCCAGGAATTTGAAGTTATTGACCCTTTCCACCATCGTCCCGTTGATATAAACAGGATTATGGGTCCTCATCCTTCCCCTACCAAAGTCCACAATCAGTTCCTTGGTCTTACTGATGTTGAGAGCCAGGTTGTTGTGCTGGCACAATTTGGTCAGTCGGTCGATCTCACTTCTATACTCTGACTTGTCCCCATTTGTGATTCGTCCAACCACAGTGGTGTCGTCGGCGAACTTGATAATGGAGTTCGCACTATGACCGGCTACGCAGTCATGGATGTAGAGTGAGTAAAGCAGGGGGCTGGGCACGCAGCCTTGAGGTACTCCCGGACTAATTGTTACTGAGGATGAAGTGGTTCCTCCAATTCAAACAGACTGTGGTCTGTGGATGAGGAAGTCGAGGATCCAATTGCAGAGGGATGCGCAGAGGGCCAGTTCCGTGAGCTTGGTAACCAGCTTGGATGGAATGATGGTATTAAACGCCGAGCTGTAGTCTATAAACAATAGGCTGATGTAAGTGTTTTTATTATCCAAGTGGTCCAGTGCGGAGTGGAGAGCCAGTGAAATTGCATCCTCCGTTGTCCTGTTGTGGCGGTATGCGAACTGTGGTTGGTTGAGGTTCTTGACGAGGTAGGAGCTGATGTGCACCATAACCAACCTCTTAAAGCACTTCATCGCCACAGATGTTAGTGCCACTGGTCGATAGTCATTGAGGCACGTCACCTTACTCTTCTTGGGCTCCGGTATTATTGATGCCCTCGTAAACCAGGTGGGAACCGCAGACCTCAGAAGTGAGAGGTTGAAAATGTCTGCAAAAACTCCCGCCAGTTGGTCTGCATAGGTTTTGAGAACTCGACCGGGTATACCATCAGGTCCAGGCGCATTCCGAGGGTTCACCCCCCGGAAGGATCTTCTGACGTGGGCCTCGGTGACTGTGACTGTAACACCGTCAGGGCGAATAGGGGCTCAGGAAGGCACATCTTTGTTCTCCCTATTGAAACATGCGTAGAACGCATTGAGCTGTGCAGCAAAATGTGGAAATCCCCCCCTTCCCTGCTGCCTAAAATAGATACAGTGCCCTCCATAATGTTTGGGACAAAGACACATAATTTATTTATTTGCCTCTGCATTCCACAATTTGAGATTTGTAATAGAAATAAATCACATGTGGTTAAAGTGCACATTGTCAGATTTTAATAAAGGCCATTTTTATACATTTTGGTTTTACCATGTAGAAATTACAGCAGTGTTTATACATAGACCCCCATTACAGGGCACCATAATGTTTGGGACACAGCAAAGTCATGTAAATGAAAGTAGTCATGTTTAGTATTTTGTTGCATAGCCTTTGCACGCAATGACTGCTTGAAGTCTGTGATTCATGGACATCACCAGTCTTGGTGTCTTCTCTGGTGATTCTCTGCCAGGCCTGTATTGCAGCCATCTTTAGCTAATGCTTGTTTTGGGGGCTAGTCCCCTTCAGGTTTCTCTTCAGCATATAAAAGGCATGATTCAGATCGGGTGATTGACTTAGCCACTCAAGAATTGACCATTTTTTTGCTTTGAAAAACTCCTCTGTTGCTTTAGCAGTATGTTTGAGATCATTGTCTTGCTGCAGAATGAACCGCCGGCCAATGAGTTTTGAGGCATTTGTTTGAACTTGAGCAGAAAGGATGCGTCTCTACACTTCAGAATTCATTATGCTACTACCATCAGCAGTTGTATCATCAATAAGTGAGCCAGTACCTTCAGCAGCCTTACATATCCAGGCCATAACATCCCCACCACCGTGTTTCACAGATGAGGTGGTATGCTTTGGATCTTGTGCAGTTCCTTCCCCCCTCCATATTTTGCTCTTGCCATCACTCTAATACAAGTTAATCTTCGTTTCAACTGTCCATAATACCTTTTTCCAGAACTGTGGTTGCACTTTCAAGTACTTCTTGGCAAACTGTAACCTGGCCTATTTTTGCAGCTAACCAGTGGTTTGCATCCTGCAGTGTAGCCTCTGTATTTCTGGACATGAAGTCTTCTGCGGATAGTGGTCATTGACAAATCCACACCTGACTCCTGCAGAGTGTTTCTGATCTGTCACAGGTGTTTGGGGATTTTTCTTTATTATAGAGCGAATTCTTCTGTCATCAGCTGTGGAGCTCTGCCAGTCCATTTGCGATTAGTAAGCTCACCTGTGTTCTCCTTTTTCTTAATGATATTCCAAACAGTTGATTTTGATAAGCCTAAGGTTTGAATGATGTCTCTAACAGTTTTATTTTTGTTTCTCTGTCTCATAATGGCTTCTTTGACTTTCATTGGCACAAATTTGTTCCTCATGTTGATAAACAGTAATAAAAGTTTCCAAAGGTGATGGAAAGACTGGAGGAAAGACCAGATGTTGAAAGCTCTCTTATACCTGCATTAAGGAGGCATTTTGAACACACCTGAGCAATTACAAATACCTGTGAAACCATGTCCCAAACATTATGGTGCCCTGAAATGGGGGAACAATATATAAACACAGCTGTAATTTCTACATACTGAAATCAAAATGTATGAAAATGGCCTTTAATAAAATCTGACAATGTGCACTTTAACCACATGTGATTTTTTTCTATTGCAAATCTCAAATTGTGGAGTACATTATGGAGGGTACTGTGTTATGAGGAACTTCCTTCCAATGTTTTCTTCTTATAAGTTCATAAGTTTTAGGAGCAGAATTAAGCCATTTGGCCCATCAAGTCTACTCTTCCATGCAATCATGGATAATCTATCTTTCCTCCTCAACCCCATTCTCATTCCCTTCTCCCCTTTGTGCATCTTAAAACTGGTTTGATATCTTATGTTTCCCAATTCTGATGCAAGTTCATATTAGAGTACTCAGTAAGTTATTGGGAATATATAGACCATAAAGAATAAATTAAAATGTACACAATGGATACATATTTTGGTCTACGGAAGACACTTGTACAGTATAGATGGGGTTGTTGTGGTCCTTCTCACTGGAAATGACTTATACAACACATCATCTATGTAAGCAATAAATAGCTCAAGTCTTGTATCTTTGGCCCTCGGGCTGGGAAATTATGTTGGTTCTTGGTTCTTGGTCCTCCAAAATATTCCAAATGGAATTTAAACTGGAGGTCGCTTACTATGAGGTAAGCCTCATAGTATTACATGTGCAAGACCTGTTACGTGGATAGCACAGGTTTAGGGGGGATAAGGACCAAATTCAGGCAGGTGGGATAGTGTAGCTGGGCCATGTTGGCTGGTGTGGGCAAGTTGAGCCGAAGGGCCTGTTTCCACACTGTGTAACTCTATGACAAGTATGACCTGGGCCTTCATTGCAGTGATTGATAGACTGCCTACACAATACACCTTTTACCCACTCCATTGCCACACTCAATAGTTACTTTTCCTCCATCGCATATTACTGCAACAATTATGTGTAAAATATAACATAACTAGTTTAAAATTTTAAACATCTATAACTTTTCCTTCTCATACCAGCACTATCCTCATCGTACATCTTTACACGTGGGGCTGAGCAGCCTTTTCATTTTATCATGTTTGAATATTCCATTGCGTGGAATCTAAACTATGAATGGAAAATAGGGAGAAGTTGCTCCTAATATTCCATTCTCAAGTTTATCTTCCACACATCGTTACATATAAGAAAACAGGAGGAATAGGCCTGGTGGCCCCTTACCAGCTGCACACTACTCAATGTGATTGTGGCTAATTTGCCTCAGTTTTCATCTCCTCCTCTATGTCAGTTCTCCATACCCTTCAATTCCCCTCTTTCAAAAGTTTATCTACTTCCCTTTAAATATCCCCAACATCCCGGTTTCCACAACCAAAAATTCACCATCCTCTGTTAAAAGTTTCCACACACATCATTTAAATAAATGCCCCTAACCTTGTAACTTCTACAATTTAAAGATATATTACAACATCTACCATGCCATGCCCCCTAAGTCTCTTACATAATTCAATAATATTATCATTTGTTCTTCAAAGCTTCAAAAAATCTAATTTCTTTTGATGGAATAAGCCTCATCCCAGGATGATCAAAGTGAATCTCTTTTGAACTGCTGCAAATGTCAGTATGCTCAGCTTACATATAGGAACCAAAACTGTGCACAGTACTCCAGGTATGGCTCAGCAGCACCCACTACAATGGTAAGATACCTCCCCATTTCTGAACTCCAAGCCTGCAGACCAACATGCCTATGGCCTTCCACACCACCTGCCTGCTAACATTTGTGATTCTTGATCATCATCACTTCAATGCCTTGCCATTGTGCTTTTCTCTTACTCCAAGCAGATATGCTAAGTGCATAATTCTCACAATGCCATTTCTTTCTTTAAGAACCACTTATCAATTTTCAGTCCCTTTTCCACTTGGGAAAGACGTAATGCCAGGAGAAAAAGCAAGCCTCAAGGCAAAAAGGAGCGACATACCAGCCCTCACAAAAAGAGAGCAGGAAGCTTCAGGTTTTCGTGAGTTTCAAACAAAGTAACAGCAATTAAAGGAGGGAGATTCAGTGGACTCAGCAGGTTATCAGCAAGTTTTATAACTTTATTGTACTCTGAAAGCTGTGGCTTGCCTCTCAGAACCTTGCTAATTTTTATCCTACCTCAAGATCAAATTGACCCTCAGCACTCACTTTCTCGGCTCACACATAAGCAATGATTTTGTTAAAGTGACCAGCAGATTGGCAGCTCACACCACTGTGGATTAATGTCTTTAGATGTGAAGGCATCCATTCAACTCCATGCAATTGATGTATAAATAATTTCTTTTTTTTAATACTTTAAATAAGCACTTCACTTGGAATCATAAATAGTTTAAGCATGATGCAATCTCCCGTGGCATTAAATATGGAAAGTCAAATATGCAAGATCAACGTGATTGTACATACAGCAAGGTCAAAGGCAGGAGAGTTAATTGGATCAAGGTGCACAGTTGTAATTCAGTTGCTACCTCAATGTATCATTCCTGATATTTTTATTTAAATTCAATATTTGCATTTAAAAAAACCCGTTGTGAATGCATTATTCTCAAATGCTGTAATCCCACCCAGAAGCCTATAGTTGCACTGGAGCACCACTATTGTCTTGTTTTAATTTTAGTCAAGTTTACAGTTCTGTTTCAAATCAGGCACTGGGATTTAGAATGGAGAAAATTAATAGGCAGAACAAAGATGATATATTTCTAAATATTAATATACAGTGCAGAGAAAATTACCTACCTGTCCCCAACGTATTTTTCTAATTTTACAAAATTTTAGTTATTTCTCTATACCATAAAATTTCTGCAATATCCAGAACCTGCCCATTAGGAATATCTGCAAGTATTCAACTGCAATAAGAAAACATTAGTGCTTTCATGAAATATGTGGCTAGTTTCAGGCCACAAAGCTAAAACAACACTGGCCGGATCTGTTCAGAATTAGCATATAAAACTCTTAACAGTGTGTGGTTTGGATGCAAAGCAATGAAAAGCTAATGCTGGGAATTTGCTGTACACACATCTCTTATTACAGATCTATTTAGTCATGTTGCTTTGTAGTTCACTGGGGATATTTAACATTTTGCTATATATCCCTGTTTACCATGACAGGATTCCATTGTGTCTCAAATTACAGACTTTGTTATCAGTTGGTCAAATATTACTTTGATTGGTGTGCACATTTTGTTGTTTTCATCAGACCTCGCAGCAGTTTGGACAATAAACCAATTCTTACCATTTTACTTTGAATGATATTTGATTGGTCTGCATTGCCACTACCATCTTTGCATTTGTGTTCTGAAATATCCCAATTACAGGTCCACTTGCTCCCCACACAGGAATCGCACCTAAACAGTAAACATGCGCATGATTATTACTACATCACAACATGATCAAGTCCCTGGTTAAAATTATTATTTCCTAATCTGAGGCTTCTACAGTAAAACATAAGGAATATTAAATTCAATTGTCACCATATGGCAAATGAGCAGCATTACATGGAGAAATAATATCCTAGCAAACGTTGTCACATTGTTTATTGTTACAACAACATGAAATTACGAATGAAATAAATTCAAACTACTCTGACTTTACATAATCTGAAATTGAGCAATATGGTAGACTCATAATGTTGTCTCCTTCTTTCAAAGGAATCATGCATGAACTACAAGTGTTGACATTGCTACCACCCCATCTCTGAAAATAAACTGAAAGGAATATTTACCCTCTTGAAGAACCAATGAAAATAAATGAATGCTGTATACCCAATTAAACAGGTTTTGTGACTAAAGCATGCTCCTGCATAATGATATAAATCTGCAACAGTGACCAAGTACCATTCTATAATTAATATACCTACTTTTCTAATGTCTTTCAATATGCTATTTACTAACAAGAATGTAATCAATTTAGTTAGAGGTCTGAATCAATACCAGTACTTCCGAAGAGTGAGGCATCAGACTTCAAACTGAATATTTCTTTTTTTTTGTTAAAGGACTACTGACAGTTACTCATTTCTTTCTAATTCCCCCACTGCTCTCCCTCCTTCCCGCACAATCCTCAGCAGCAACTTGCAAAACTAAAAGGGCAAGAAAGAATGGAAAAGAAGCAAATAAATACTTGATAGTAACAGTATTTTTCCAACAAGTGTCAATGTTAACATCTAGTATTCCCTAAAACACATACTGTTGAATCAAAAACTAATGCACACCTGACAGATTCCTTTAAAATAATACACAAATCTTAACTGGTGCTGTCAATCAGTTTAGAAAGAAAAATTGCTTACGGAATATTTGGAAACAATTTCATGGCAGCATTGCAGTCATAAAATGAATAACGTATTCTTGTGAAAGCTACTTTTTTTCCTCTGCTCACATACATCAGTTTTACTTCAACATCAACATAATCTACAAAGAAGAGAACACATTAATATCTTCAATTGTATGTTAAGCTCAGCATTGAAACAACAATTTGCAACCTTGCTTTTAAGTTGGAGAGAAGAATTATGTTTTATGAGACAATAGAGGGAATCAAATATCAAGAGTTGGTTTTTTCAGTTCAAGGTTAAACCATTGAACATTTCTCAACTAAAGTTTAGGTGTCATCTCAATGAACAGACTCATTGAGGAATCAACCATAGTTCAGAAGATTTACATACTCAATGGGAACAATAATGGGGCTGTTCCGCTGTATGAGCTAATTCAAGAGTTCTCCCGAGTTTCCTCTGATTCGAACTCAGAGAATTACGGTAATAGCCGCTAGTAGGTACTCGGGGCTCTCGTGGACATTTTTTCAACATGTTGAAAAATCTTCCCCGAGTCTTCCCGAGCTTACCGTGTTTCCCGAGTACCTGCCGTTAGCGTTACGAGCCGCTACGAGATGTCCCGAGCTCCGACGTACCCCGCTGCGTACATTCTACGTGCTTCCACGAGTTTGATTTTTTTTTTTTTAAACTCGGGAGAGCTCTTGAATTAGCTCGTACAGTGGGACAGGCCCACAAGGACAAGAGTAAATGCAATCTAAATTGAAATAGCAAATGGGAATGGGATATAGACTGATTAGCAAAAATAGTGACATCAAACTGATGAAGTACTCCAATCAAAATTCCTAATATATTTCTACAGATCAAGAGTGAATTTTAAAAAAAATGTTGTACTTTACTGTAATTTTTGCCCATGTAACAAATGTGACAAATAATATTTTCTGTACATTCTGCTGTCATCATAAATATTGCTATTGTGGCATTGAGTTTAAAAAACACACATTTAATTCCCTGTTATGTTAATTGTACAAGATAGAATCAAGTACAAGTAACAATAGTTCACTAATATCTGAGTGTTAACTCAGACAGGAGTCTTAAAAACAGGTTAGCGAAGCAAGCCAGAGTTCATTTTCAGTAGTGTGGCATTGATTTGTCGAGCTTCTGTTACATGGTCTCACTACTTAGCAAGGATCTAAGTATTTCTTAATTGTGTGCGTAAACGAAACCAGACCTATCTTTCGCAACTGCTTCATAGTACATTAGCTGTAGACATTTCTTTATTACATTGAAACAAGTGTAGAGTAAATTTAATGAGTTTTACATTTTTTTTAAATCAGCCTTGGTAATATGTCTTTATTATATCCAAATTCAGAATTATAATGTCCCAAACATATTTTTATTAGGGAGGTTCCTTCAACAAATATATCCTTCAGTGTGAGAACTCACCTTGACCTGGGGTGTAGCAATAGTTGCACGCACACTTGGAAACTGACAGGTAACAGAATCTGTTGTGTAGCTTGTTTCAACACTTTTATTATTGAAAAAACACTCAATGATGTCATTGCTTGTTAAAGCAGGGAACGGGTCAACTTCAGTTGTACCTGATTTTATTAAAAAGATAAATTCATTATTACATTAAAATTATTTTGCATTATTTATAAATTATTCTAATACATAAATATCAAAACAGAATTCCTTAATTTTAATTCAAAGGCATTATTGTCTGTTAATTGCAAACCACATTTTAAAGTCATAAACATATGGAAAAACGTATGTAAAAATATTTGAAGGAACAGCAACTCTCTTCAACAGATGGTCAGAATAAATGTGTTGTTCAGAGGCCCGAGAGCCGTTGGAGCGGTCGCAGTGGGAGGAGGAGCCAAAATCTGCAACGTTCCAAGCTCCACTCGCACTTCAAAAACAAGTGGGCTTAAGGAAGCCGCTGATTGGTGGAAGCAGACAAGAGGGGAGCAGCTGATTGGGAGTCAGATCCCTGCTGATTGTATTGTAGCAGTTTGTTTTGTATTGTATCCTAGGTAAGGGGAGTACGAGTCCCAGGGCAGTTTGTTGTTCTGGATGTCAGATGTGGGAGATCAAGGAATCTGACAGCCTTACAGACGTCCACATCTGCGCCAGGTGCATCGAGATGGGCTCCTATGGGACCGTATTAGGAACCTGGAGCAGCAGCTCGATGACCTCCGTCTGGTCAGGAAGAGCGAGGAAGTCATTGAGAGGAGTAACAGGGAGGTGGTCAATCCAAGACCACAGTAGGCAGGCAAGTGGGTCATGGTTGGGAGAGGCAAGGGGCACAGGCAGGGACTAGAGAGTACCCCGGTGGCTGTACACCTTGACAATAAGTACTCCTGTTTGAGTACTGTTGGGGGGACAGCCTACCTGGGGGTAGCGACAAGCGGCCGGGCCTCCAGTACAGAGACCGGTTCTGTTGCTCAGAAGGGTAAGGAAAAGAAGAGGATGGCATTAGTAATAGGGGACTCTATAGTTAGGGGTCAGACAGGCGATTCTGTGGATGCAGTCGGGAGACCCGGATGGTAGTTTGCCTCCCTGGTGCCAGGGTCTGTGATGTGTCTCAATGTGTCCAAGATATCCTGAAAAGGGAGGGAGAGGAGCCCGAGGTCGTGGTACATATAGGTACCAATGACATAGGTAAAAAAAGAGAAGAGGTCCTGAAAGAGAATTTAGGGAGTTAGGAGGGGAGTTAAGGAGAAGGACAGCAAAGGTAACAATCTCGGGATTACTGCCTGTGCCACGCGACAGTGAGAGTAGGAATGGAGCGAGGTGGAGGATAAATGCGTGGCTGAAGGACTGGTGCAGAGGGCAGGGATTCAAATTTCTGGATCATTGGGACCTCTTTTGTGGAAGGTGCGACCTGTACAAAAAGGATGGGTTGCACTTGAACCTGAGGGGGACCAATATCCTGGCGGGGAGATTTGCAAAGGCTACTGGGGAGACTTTAAACTAGAGCGGTTGGGGGGAGGGACTCAAATAGAGAAAGCTATTAGACAGTGTGTGAGGCAGGAGGCAGAGAAGGAAAGCACTCAGACCCAACATGTAGGGGGGAAAGAAGAAAACAATAATAAACAGAGAACAAGAGGTGGTGGGGTTCTTAAATGGGTGAGCAGAGAAACAGAGGGGTGTAAAATGCAGGCAGAAGCAATAGGTAGCAAGGTGAAAAGTAAAAGTGGCAGGCAGACAAATCCAGGACAAAAATCAAAAAGGGCCACTTTTCAACATAATTGTAAAAGGGGTAAGAGCGTTGTAAAAACAAGCCTGAAGGCTTTGTGTCTCAATGCAAGGAGCATTCGTAATAAGGTGGATGAGTTGAACGTGCAGATAGCTATTAATGATTATGATATAGTTGGGATCACGGAGACATGGCTCCAGGGTGATCAAGGCTGGGAGCTGAACATCCAGGGATATTCAATATTCAGGAGGGATAGACAGAAAGGAAAAGGAGGTGGGGTAGCGTTGCTGGTTAGAGAGGAGATTAACGCAGTGGAAAGGAAGGACATTAGCTTGGAGGATGTGGAATCAGTATGGGTAGAGCTGCGAAACACTAAGGGGCAGAAAATGCTGGTGGGTGTTGTGTACAGGCCACCTAACAGTAGTAGTGAAGTTGGGGATGGCTTCAAACAGGAAATTAGAAATGCATGCAACAAAGGCAAAACAGTTATAATGGGTGACTTCAATCTACATATAGATTGGGTGAATCAAATTGGCAGGGGTGCTGAGGAAGAGGATTTCTTGGAATGTATGCGGGATAGTTATCTAAACCAACATGTAGAGGAACCAACGAGAGAGCAGGCTATTCTAGACTTGGTATTGAGTAATGAGGAAGGGTTAGTTAGCAGTCTTGTTGTGCGTGCCCCCTTGGCAAGAGTGACCATAATATGGTTCAGTTCTTCATTAGGATGGAGAGTGACATTGTTAATTCAGAAACAATGGTTCTGAACTTAAAGAAAGGTAACTTTGAGGGTATGAGACGTGAATTGGCCAAGATTGACTGGCAATTAGTTCTAAAAGGGTTGACAGTGGATATGTAATGGAAGGCATTTAAAGACTGCATGGATGAAATACAAAAATTGTTCATCCCAGTTTGGCAAAAGAATAAATCAGGGAAGGTAGTGCATCCGTGGATAACAAGGGAAATCATGGATAGTATCAAAGCAAAAGATGATGCGTACAAATTAGCCAGAAAAAGCAGCATACCAGAGGACTGGGTGAAATTCAGAGACCAGCAGAGGAGGACAAAGGGCTTAATTAGGAAAGGGAAAATAGATTATGAAAGAAAACTGGCAGGGAACATAAAAACTGACTGCAAAAGTTTTTATAGATATGTGAAGAGAAAGAGATTAGTTAAAACAAATGTAGGTCCCTTGCAGTCAGAAACGGGTGAATTGATCATGGGGAACAAGGATATGGCGGACCAATTGAATAACTACTTTGGTTCCGTCTTCACTAAGGAAGACATAAATATTCTGCTGGAAATAGTAGGGGACCGCGGGTCAAAGGAGATGGAGGAACTGAGTGAAATCCAGGTTAGTCGGGAAGTGGTGTTGGGTAAATTGAATGGATTAAAGGCTGATAAATCACCAGGGCCAGATAGGCTGCATCCCAGAGTACTTATAATATAACCATATAACCATATAACAATTACAGCACGGAAACAGGCCATCTCGACCCTTCTAGTCCGTGCCGAACACGTATTCTCCCCTAGTCCCATATACCTGCGCTCAGACCATAACCCTCCATTCCTTTCCCGTCCATATAACTATCCAATTTATTTTTAAATGATAAAAACGAACCTGCCTCCACCACCTTCACTGGAAGCTCATTCCACACAGCCACCACTCTCTGAGTAAAGAAGTTCCCCCTCATGTTACCCCTAAACTTCTGTCCCTTAATTCTCAAGTCATGTCCCCTTGTTTGAATCTTCCCTACTCTCAATGGGAAAAGCTTATCCACATCAACTCTGTCTATCCCTCTCATCATTTTAAAGACCTCTATCAAGTCCCCCCTTAACCTTCTGCGCTCCAAAGAATAAAGCCCGAACTTGTTCAACCTTTCTCTGTAACTTAGTTGTTGAAACCCAGGCAACATTCTAGTAAATCTCCTCTGTACTCTCTCTATTTTGTTGACATCCTTCCCATAATTAGGCGACCAAAATTGTACACCATACTCCAGAATTGGCCTCACCAATGCCTTGTACAATTTTAACATTACATCCCAAATTCTATACTCAATGCTCTGATTTATAAAAGCCAGCACACCAAAAGCTTTCTTTACCACCCTATCTACATGAGATTCCACTTTCAGGGAACTGTGCACAGTTATTCCAAGATCCCTCTGTTCACCTGCATTCTTCAATTCCCTACCATTTACCATGTACGTCCTATTTTGATTTGTCCTGCCAAGATGTAGCACCTCACACTTATCAGCATTAAACTCCATCTGCCATCTTTCAGCCCACTCTTCCAACCGGCATAAATCTCTTTGTAGACTTTGAAAATCTACTTCATTATCCACAGCCCCACCTATCTTAGTATCATCTGCATACTTACTAATCCAATTTACCACACCATCATCCAGATCATTGATGTACATGACAAACAACAGTGGACCCAACACAGATCCCTGTGGCACCCCACTAGTCACTGGCCTCCAACCTGACAAACAACCATCCACCATTACTCTCTGGCATCTCCCATTCAGCCACTGTTGAATCCATCTTGCTACTCCACCATTAATACCCAACCATTGAACCTTCTTAACCAACCTTCCGTGAGGAACCTTGTCAAAGGCCTTACTGAAGTCCATATATACAACATCCACGGCTTTACCCTCATCAATTTCCCGAGTAACCTCTTCAAAAAATTCAAGAAGATTAGTCAAACATGACCTTCCAGGCACAAATCCATGTTGACTGTTCCTAATCAGCCCCTGTTTATCCAGATGCTTATATATATTATCTCTAAGTATCCTTTCCATTAATTTGCCCACCACTGACGTCAAACTAACAGGTCTATAATTGCTAGGTTTACTCTTAGACCCCTTTTTAAACAATGGAACAACATGCGCAGTACGCCAATCCTCCGGCACTATTGCCGTTTCCAATGACATTTGAAATATTTTTGTCATAGCCCCTGCTATTTCTACACTAACTTCCCTCAATGTCCTAGGGAATATCCTGTCCGGACCTGGAGACTTATCCACTTTTATATTTCTCAAAAGTGTCAGTACTTCCTCTTCTTTGAATCTCATAGTTTCCATAGCTACTCTACTTGTTTCCCTTACCTCACATAATTCAATATCCTTCTCCTTGGTGAATACCGAAGAAAAGAAATTGTTCAATATCTCCCCCATCTCTTTTGGCTCTGCAGATACCTGTCCACTCTGACTCTCTAATGGACCAATTTTATCCCTCGTTATCCTTTTGCTATTAATATAGCTGTAGAAACCCTTTGGATTTACTTTCACCTTATTTGCCAAAGCAACCTCATATCTTCTTTTAGCTTTTCTAATTTCTTTCTTAAGACTCTTTTTACATTTTTTATACTCCTCAAGCACCTCATTTACTCCATGCTGCCTATAATTATTGTAGATCTCTCTCTTTTTCCGAACTAAGTGTCCAATTTCCCTTGAAAACCATGGCTCTTTCCAATTTTTACTATTTCCTTTCAACCGAACAGGGACATAAAGATTCTGTACTCTTAAAATGTCACCTTTAAATGTCCTCCATTTCTCTTCCACATCTTTCCCATAAAACAAACTGTCCCAATTTAATCCTTTTAAATCCTTTCGCATCTCCTCAAAGTTAGCCTTTCTCCAATCAAAAATCTCAACCCTAGGTCCAGTTCTGACCCTCTCCATAATTATATTGAAACTAATGGTATTGTGATCACTGGTCCCGAACTGTTCCCCAACGCATACCTCTGCCACCTGACCCGTCTCATTTCCTAACTTAAGGAAGTAGCTCCAGAAATAGTGGATGCATTAGTGATAATTTTTCAAAACTCTTTAGATTCTGGAGTAGTTCCTGAGGATTGGAGGGTAGCAAACGTAACCCCACTTTTTAAGAAGGGAGGGGGAGAGAGAAAATGGGGAATTACAGACCAGTTAGTCTAACATCGGTAGTGGGGAAACTGCTAGAGTCAGTTATTAAAGATGGGATAGCAGCACATTTGGAAAGTGGTGAAATCATTGGACAAAGTCAGCATGGATTTACGAAAGTTAAATCATGTCTGACGAATCTTATAGAAATTTTCGAGGATGTAACTAGTAGAGTGGATAGGGGAGAACCAGTGGATGTGTTGTATCTGGACTTTCAGAAGGCTTTCGACAAGGTCCCACATAAGAGATTAGTAAACAAACTTAAATCACACGGTATTGGGGGTTCAGTATTGATGTGGATAGAGAACTGGCTGGCAAACAGGAAGCAAAGAGTAGGAGTAAACGGGTCCTATTCACAATGGCAGGCAGTGACTAGTGGGGTACCGCAAGGCTCAGTGCTGGGACCCCAGCTATTTACAATTTATATTAATGGTCTGGATGAGAGAATTGAACGCAACATCTCCAAGTTTGCGGATGACACTAAGCTGGGGGGCAGTGTTAGCTGTGAGGAGGATGCTAGGAGACTGCAAGGTGACTTGGATAGGCTGGGTGAGTGGGCAAATGTTTGGCAGATGCAGTATAATGTGGATAAATGTGAGGTTATCCACTTTGGTGGCAAAAACAGGAAAGCAGACTATTATCTAAATGGTGGCCGAAAAGGGGAGATGCAGCGAGACCTGGGTGTCATGGTACACCAGTCATTGAAAGTAGGCATGCAGGTGCAGCAGGCAGTGAAGAAAGCGAATGGTATGTTAGCTTTCATAGCAAAAGGATTTGAGTATAGGAGCAGGGAGGTTCTACTGCAGTTGTACAGGGTCTTGGTGAGACCACACCTGGAGTATTGCGTACAGTTTTGGTCTCCAAATCTGAGGAAGGACATTATAGCCATAGAGGGAGTGCAGAGAAGGTTCACCAGACTGATTCCTGGGATGTCAGGACTTTCATATGAAGAAAGACTGGATAGACTCGGCTTATACTCGCTAGAATTTAGGAGATTGAGAGGGGATCTTATAGAAACTTACAAAATTCTTATGGGGTTGAACAGGCTAGATGCAGGAAGATTGTTCCCGATGTTGGGGAAGTCCAGGACAAGGGGTCACAGCTTAAGGATAAGGGGGAAATCCTTTAAGACCGAGATGAGAAAAAACTTTTTCACACAGAGAGTGGTGAATCTCTGGAACTCTCTGCCACAGAGGGTAGTTGAGGCCAGTTCATTGGCTATATTTAAGAGGGAGTTAGATGTGGCCCTTGTGGCTAAAGGGATCAGGGGGTATGGAGAGAAGGCAGGTACGGGATACTGAGTTGGATGATCAGCCATGATCATATTGAATGGCGGTGCAGGCTCGAAGGGCCGAATGGCCTACTCCTGCACCTATTTTCTATGTATCTATCATTGTTACAATTTTCTTTAGTGTAATAGACTAATTATCACAAAAAAATGATCACAGGAAAAATGGACAGCTGTCAAACATTCTCGGTATTAATTTAGAAATATAACATTTGGAATTTTTGATACAATCATACAAACAGATTGACAGTATTAATCGTTACCTCAGAACCACTAACCCAACAGTAAAACTTTGAACTACATACCAGGCCTTCTTCATTTTGACTCATGTTCTGAGGAAAAGCACTAATGACTGTCACACATCTTTTGTCCAGACTCCACAGCCAATGGTCTTTTTCACCAGCTTTGGGACAGTCCGACTTCCTTGAACATCTGATAAGACATGTGATAGACATTGGTTCATCCGTTGGTCTAAACACATGCTGAAATGCTTTGGTTATATATGGCCTTGGCAATACTGCATTTGAAATACCACATACGAGTACTGGTCTCCTTATTCAATATTCATGGAATATTTACCAGACTAATACCTGGACTGGGTAGGTTGCCGTACAAGACCATATTATAATAGGCTAGACGTGTCCACTAATGGTTAGAAAATTGGGATGTGTTTGGAATTTGCAAGATTGTTTCCACTCATGGGAGAATCTAAAACTGTGGTCACGATGAATAAGGGGCCATTTGTTTAAGACAAATATGAGGCAAAAATCTTTCCTCGGAGGTTAAAAAGATTTTGGAAACCTTCTTTAAAGGCTGGTTGGAGTAGTGTTTGAATATTTTTAATACAGAAGCATATAGATAAGGGGATATGAGATTAATGTAGGTAGATAGGAATGTGGAGTTGAGGATAAAATCAAATTAGTTGTGAACTTATTAAATTACAGAAGAGGCTCGAGGAGCCAAGTTGGCTACACTTGCTCGTAATTTGTGTATTCATGAATGGAAATTATATTTGTTATGATGCGCTTTGAATTCTGTCATCTTAAAAGGTTTGCCATGCTGGAATCAAGACTGAGACAGATATTTTCCTGGGCTTTAAAACCAGGAAAACATTCTCCCTTGAACATTTGTCATTTATATTCTCTGGCAGTCTCTAGCATGTGTCTAAACATTTATCCCCTTTAATTTCCTCACTCTTGGTACTGCAGGTGCTGGTTTTCTCCATTAAAAAATAATCTGACATTTAGGTTAAATAACTACACATGACAGCCATTTATGGACATGTAAATATCAAGTATTCAAAAGAATAAATATTTCATTTCCAATATTTACAAATATTATTAATGGATTCTACAGGAAATAGTGAACATTTCCTTTGGTAAATGTTGAGAGTTTCCTTCAGAATCCATTTGACAGCAAATTCTGTAAAGAAATTAATTTTAAATATTGTGTCATTGATGCCCTGAAAAGGGAATGCAAATTTAACACAGGAAACTGCAAATATGCCAGTAACAGTTATCAGTTAGTTAAGCTTGCCTTTACTCAACAATTCAAAATGTAAGACAAAGAATTTACTGGGCATGAGGAGGTATCAAAGTTGATTCATAAAGACAATAATAAGGACCACAGACTCCCAGCCCATCCACTCTCCATTCCAGAAAAGCTGAATTAAAAGGGACATAATTTCTGACATTTTGTGGATATGATAAAGCAGATGTAAGCAGGCAGCTTAATTTTAACTTTATAAACTAAAATTAAATACTAAGCCTCAGCCAAGGCAGAATATTGTGAAGAAAATGTATTCCCATCTCTCACACCACATATCAGTGAAATAGAATTTGCAAGAATGTTGATTCCATGAAGTCCTTCAAAAGGGAACTGGAGTAAAATAAAGCAAAATAAATCCTGATTCTGGAATAACCAAAACAAAAACAGTCCTGGAAAAATACATCTGGTCAACTGGTGTCCACACAGCTGAGTTAATGTTTCAAATGTAAACTTCGACAAAAGAAATACAACAAAAGGTAGATAAGGGACGATGAAAGTAAAAATGGACATTGAGAAAATGTTTGACAATGATTTAAGGTATAAAGTACAGGAAGCGTGCCCTGGTAGCAGCAAAGGATGTGTTTCTCCACTAAGTGCTACTGAAGCAGAACATTAAAACCTACGTTAACATTTTCTAAGCAAGTTTCATCCAGAAATTAATATTCATATAAACATATGTGCCAAGAGAGTGGTTATCGGAAGTTGTCATCTAATATTTAATTACATGAAACTAGAGTGAAACAAGCCACTCCTTGCAGGTACTTGCCCTTCAAGTGAGAAAAGGATTTGACCTGAACCAATTACTTCCAGCTGTTTCCACATCTTACTGGGAAGTCTGTTCTACAGATTGACTACTCCTGACACTATCACGGACAAACTCCACAATCAACAAGACTTACACTCCCTCTGCTGCACACCAACCGCAATAAGGATCTTTAGATGCAATGCATGAATCACAAGTTTTGGCGTTGATGCATTCCTGTACAGGTAGACGTGTGATCTGAAAGACAGGTTTTTACCAAAATAAAAATTATATCATGCACATTTTGAAATAGAGAAAGTGAAGTAATTTAACATTTTTCCTTTAATTCAAACCGACTGCAACTATGTATGGCATGTCTTTATTTTGTACTATTTCACAACAAATTCACTCCACAGGTACCAAAAAAGGTCAACATATTGAGTAGATTTCACTTAGTTACTGTCTTTATATGACAAGGTAGGCCCTCCGGAAATCATGCCTGGTGTTTTGAAGATATCATGTTTGGCACAGACATTGTGGGCTGAAGGGCCTGTTCCTGTGCTGTACTATTCTATGTTCTATGCTCTATGACAATATGCTTGCCTAGATTCCCTATTTCAGCAATTTAGAGACACTTGCTCAGGCATGCACAAATAAAAGTAAAAGTCTTGGAGTCCATTGACAGAGTGCCAGCTTCTCAGCTATTATTCTAGGAAAGCTGCTCACTAAATCTGTGTCAGGTTAAACTCAGGCAGGTTCATGAACTCCATTCATTTCAGCAGGCAGCACAGTGGCAGAGGAGTTATAGGTGCTGCCTCATATTGTGGCTCAAGTGACCTGGATTCAACCCTGACCTTGTTTGCTGTTTGGAGTTTGCTTTCTTTCTTTCTGTAAACACATGTGCTTCCCTTGAGTGCTTGGGTTTCCTCACACCCCCCCCACAGATGAAGATGAAGTTTCATTATATACTCAGTATGCTGGCTCATTTTGCTAAAAGTTCACAATCATCTCTGGCCATGCCTCCCATTTTTGATGGGAATTTTACAACTTAGGGTACTGGCAGAATTTATTTTTAAATCACAAAGCCAGAACAAGTTGCTTCCAATTGAAAATTTGTCTCAAAAATATCCCTCAGATAAATTGCAACAAAATTCACAATTTGCCTGTCTCTGAAATGAATAACTTGCTTTCTGCATTGTGTAACTGGCGCATGTAACAATATCTGGTTAGATACGAAAGAAAGATGTGTTATTAGTTGAACGTAGCTTTACCCCGAAAGATACTGTGATTGAAGCATCAATATGACAATGCACAATGTTTTAAGACTCATCTTTAGATCTAACATACAGCTTAGTAAATTGGAAAAAAACACATTAAAATTATATATTACCTGTTTACCTGTCACCACATACAGGTGATCCTTTTTTGCATCGAAAACAAGGTCACTATTAACTTGGCTGTTGGAATCCATAGAAATAGTTTGATATTCTTCTGCCCTTTTGTCCAGAAATACCTGTTGAATAGTGCACATTTGTCATTGCACTGAAAGAAATAATACAAAAGGACATACCCATATGTTTACCGTAAAACCTAATGAATAATTTGCAGTAATATACATTGCTCCCTTATTTCAGGGACATTTTTTGAAAACACCAATCTTGGATTTAAAATACTTTTCTCATTTTCAGTAAATTGAAAAACACATTCAGGTTTCAAATGATAAAACTGATCTTGGCACTCTTTTGCTTCATGTGTAGGAAAATATGAACAAACATGAAGATACACATATCATTCAGTATTTTGAATAGTAAACACCACATGTTAATAAGCTTAATTTTATTAAACACTCATGCATATTTCACATCAGTCTGTCACACACAAGCATCACTCTCCAAGGCATTTTTCAGCTCTTTCAAAAGAATAATCACAAAATAGATTTATTCAACGGTATGAACACAGAATCCTCCAATTTTAAGTAATACCTCTGAGCGAGGGCTATATGTATACATGTATGTAGTTTGTTTGTTTATACTATTCTTATAACAAATGTAAAGCACTTTGGCCAACGAGTTGTTTTTTAAATGTGCTATATAAATAAATGTGACTTGACTTGACCTCCCCCATTCCCACTCTTTCCTGTAACTGCCCTAACCATTCTGGTGTGCATCCATTTCTCCCATTATTTCCCCACCCCTCACTCCCGCTGTTCCTTTCCCCTCCGTACACATTTCCCCGAATCTCTCGTGTATTCTCCCCTTTCCCCTTCAACCCATATCCCTCTCTCTGGCTTTACATTTCACTCCTTCTTTTCTATCCTTATCTGACACCCTATAGTCACGTTTTCACCTCTAGCCTTTGTCACTTACTCCTTCCATCTCCAATCAAGCTCCCTCCCTGTATCCACTTATTGCCTGCCCGGTTTTGCCCTGCCCCCACCTCCCTTTCCCAGCATTCTGCCCGTGACTACAATTAGTCTGAAGAAGGGACCCGACCCGAAACATCGCCTTTCCATTCTCTCCACAGATGCTGCCTGACCCTATGAGTTTCTCCAGGATATTGTTGTTTTGCTAAAGATTCCAGCAGCTCAAGTTCCCTGTGCCTCCTTTATTCAGATTTGTTTGTACTTACCATCAAAAATAGGAAACTGTTACATGATTACATCATTGTTCCTCTGTATGATTACTGCTAGAATGTAAACTTCATATATTGTGTAATTGTTCGTCTTATTCTTCCTATCTAATTCCCCTTTGTATCTTCCCAAAATGTATAGAAAAATTTACATTTTTTAAATAACTCATCATGAAAAAACTCTCCAAATCTATGATCAAAATGTATGTGTCTCTATACACTTACAAGCAATGCTTTTTCTTGTGATGGTACGTGGCAATACAGTGAACCAGCATTTAAATCTAAATATTCACATTTATAGAATTCTTTTTTTTTTTTAATTTTAAACTTTTATTTATTAGAAGCAAGTGTACAAAAATATAACTGACGGCATATAACATAATACAGTTATTGTACAGCTTCAATTTTGACTTTTAGCTATAATTAGAAGAAAAGAAAGGAGAAAAAGCAAGAGAGAAAAAGTGGAATGTGCAAGGATAGAACCCCTAAACTACCAAAGTGGTGTAGCCAAAGAGTGAGTAAATAAAAGAAATAAAGGAATAGAGAAATAAAAAGACAAAAAGAAAAGTGCCTCGCATCCCTCCCCACCCATCACCCAACCCGTAATTAGATTTAACTCCAAAATTGTGTTGCACCATACTATCCTTGTAATAAATCAATGAATGGTGTCCATGTCTTCGAAAAATGATCTGTTTTTTCTGCTAAGACGAGTCTAATATTTTCAAGATGTAGCGTCTCAGACATATTTGTGATCCCCATTTTAAGAGTAGGGACAGATGTATGTTTCCAAAATTTGAGTATTTGTTTTTTTGCCGTTATCAGGCCATAATTAAGGAAACGTCTTTGAAATAATGATAGCTCAGAGCAGGCTTCTGACGAACCTAGAATAATCAATTCCGTGTCGGGATCCAATTTTATTTTTAGTGTTTTTGAGAACATTTTTTAAATTCCTCTCCAAAAATTGTGTAACTTTATGCAAGAGGCGAAGGAATGTGTTATAGTTGCTTCCCGAAGGAGACGTTTGTCACAAATAGGAGATATATTTGGAAAGATCTTATTCAGTTTAGACTTTGAGTAGTAGATTCTGTGCAGTATTTTAAATTGAATTAACGAATATCTAACGTTAATGGAACAATTGTGTATATATAAAAGGTTTTCTTCCCATCTGTCTTTTAGAATTTTTAGGCCAAGTTCCTCTTCCCAGGCTCTTCTAATTACTTCTGACAATGGGATTTCTATATTTAAAAGGGTGTTATACAGATATAATGTTAACTTGTTTGACTCCGAATTTCTATTCATACATTCGTCTAGTTTGTCTGGCAGCAAGATTTGTTAGTCTTGGGTATATGTTTTCAGATAGTCTCGAATTTGAAGGTATCTGAAATATTGATTGCCTTTCAGGTGATAGTTCGACTGTAATTCTTGAAATGAGAGAAGAGTTCCCATCTCATAAAGATCTCTGAATTTTTTGATTCCTAATCTTTCCCAATATGTAAACGTTTTATCTAAAATAGATGGCTTGAACAAAGGATTATTGGCATTTGGTGAAAGAAGAGATAACTTTCTCAGTTTAAAGGTTGATTTCACTTGTCCCCAGATTCGTAAAGTACTGTGGATAATCGGATTTTTCTCATATAGTGTGTTCTTCAAATTTATTGGAGAGAGAAGAATCGTGCCTATGTTATAAGGCGATCAATCCTCTCCCTCCATTATTAACCAATTTACCTGTTGGCCTGTATTGTCCAGCCAGTAGATTACATTTTTAATATTCGTTGCCCAGTAATAGTATAAGAAGTTGGGGAGACCCAATCCACCAGTTTCTTTGGGTTTACATAGATGTCGTTTGTGAATTCTATGTGTTTTATAATCCCAAATAAAGTTTGTAATCAAAGAATCAAGTTTTTGGAAAAAAAAAATTAGGAAGATATATCGGTATTGATTAGAATAAATACAGGATTTGTGGGAGGAAGATCATCTTTATAGCATTTATTCTGCCTATAAGAGACATCGGAAGTGTTTTCCAAAATTGAATAAGAGCGTTTAATTTAGTAACTAAGGGAGGGAAGTTTGTATAATTGTTAATATTACAAAAGTTTAAGAAATTGAAAGTATTAATCAATTCTACGTAAATCAAAAATCTGGAGTAACTCAGCGGGACAGGCAGCATCTCTGGAAAGAAGGAATAGGTGACGTTTTGGGTCGAGACCCTTCTGACTAGGTAGTCAGGCTCTTAAACAGCTGAAAGGACAATGATCCACCATAGACTCCACCAGCATGAATCACCTCGGTATCCACCATGCAGTCTCACCATGACGTCATTTTTAGTTTTGCATTGTCAGATCTTGCATGGTAGGACTTAAAATCCAGTTGCTATCAAATACTGCATACTTTTTCATTCTCCAGTTAGTCGAGCTGTGTTTTGTTCTTTTTTGTCTCATCCTTTCCGAGGGTTTTTTTGTTGATGGTTTAAAGTATTACATAGTTTTATCTATTAGTTTATTTTCTAGGTAATAAAAGTATTAAAGGCAACCTGTTACTGTACATCAGCTGCTGCTTTAACCTATGATTATAGTTTTTTTTTCTCTCTACAGTTTAAATCCAGACAGCTTGTTTTTATTAGCTTAGCAACATCCAAGTGGTTTTCTAGTTTCCAAATGTGTTATTATCAAACTGACCATATAATGTCAATACTGTTCTTTAATTCATCATGTATTATATCCAATTCATGCTTTAGAAATTATTGCAGATCTGCCTGCACAACAATGAATTTTTCAGGACTTGTCTCACTCACTTTTGTTTAATGAAAGAAAATATCACACTAAATCTTACCTTATGAATGTTTCCAATTGTGTTGCCCAAAAAGGCAATTGTGTTATTATTCTCCACCATTACAGCTATTGCCGATAAATTGGTATGATACTGTAACAGTGGCACGGCATTAATACCCTTCTTGCTTGCGATGGGGTATGGAAGATGTTCACCACTGCAAGGATATGTCTCGACTTGATCCTGGTGTAACAATAAATAATGGAATAAAAGTTAGCTTTAATTTTCATAAATTAAGGTGAATAAATAAGATTTGTTTTTAATTATTGGTAAAAATGATGATGTCATTATTAACTATTCACTTCAGGTGGCTTCAGAAAAGCACTGCGAGTTGGACAGTACAGAGTACGTAATGGTATTGGACCATCTCAATTTTGTGAACTGTCACTAAATAAGCAGAGTTTTCTCTGAAGAGCAGAGGTTCAGAGGCCATCACGATAAACCCACACAATTTTCTAGTCAGAACAAATTTTAGACTAGATTTCTAAATTTGACTAGATAGACACACAATGCTGGAGTAACTCAGAGGAACAGGCAACATCTCTGGAGAGAAGGAATGGGTGATGTTTCGGGTCGAGGCCCTTCTTCAGTCAAAGCATGAAAAAGGGTCTCGACCTGAAACGCTAACCATTCCTTCTCCCCAGAGACGTTGCCTGTCCCTCTGTGTTATTCCCGCATTTTGTATCTGTCTTCAGTATAAATCAGCATCTGCAGTTCCTTTTTATTCTAGATTTGACAAGGGACATCAATCATGGTCTGGTGCATAAAGCCAAAATAACTAGTGAGTAAACAGTGAGAACAGGACTTGATTGTTTGACCCATGCTCCAACATTTTGTGAGCCATTGTAGAATTATAATTTTAATGCCAGTCCCCATTTTTTGGACTTTCATCTAATCCTTGATGTTCTTACTGATCAAATAACTGGCCATTTCCGTAATAGAAAATTCACTGTTGTACGTCAACTGCTTTTGACATTCTACCCATTTCAGCAAATGTGTGAAATTGATTCCCCAAGATGGTGGAGGTGCAGTCCTATGGGGAGGATGCAATGATGGATAATTGATGACTAAAAGAAAGAATTGCTATTGAAAAACATTACCATTGGAGTTGAGTACAGGCTTTTCTTTTCTCCTCTCATGGGATTACATTTCCTGTGCAAACAGACTCCCTCTTATTTAAATAATCCAGCCCATCCCTTGGCCAAGCCAAGTAGTTACAGAATGAAAGATACATTTTGTTGTGGCACAATTGTCACGTGTGATTTCTGCCTAATGTATTTCCTTGTAGTGGATTCCAGTATCAAAGGGAAGAGTCACTCTCGATTTACCCTACTAATTCTTTTATGCAACCATCTTAACCAGAGTGTGTAATGCCACCTTAGGGAATAAATCAAATTATTACCATCAAATACAGTAAAAACTCTTCATCCTATTTAGCATCATGGTGAATTATTGCTCGACATTCTCCAAGCCTGTACACAATTCCTTACCATACTCAAAATTTGTTAAATGTTCTGTACTTTTTATGGATTAACAAGGACATTACAAAGGATTCCAAAAATCAAGTCTAACTTCAATATTCTAACCATGATGATGATGATTTCAGAATATAAGAATAGCAGTTGGCTTTTCAGCTGCAACCCAATTACATTAATTTAACTCCATATTATTATTATTCAGAATATCCTTCCAATATTCTACCAAACTATGTTGCAATGTCAGTTTGTTCTGGTTAAAGTGAGCAATAAATTATTGGGACACCCAATACTGCATGCAGCTTTTATGATTAGTTGATTTTAATGTACATAGAGTCTTAAAATGTCTTGGCTCATTCTTACTCAATTGCATCCCAGTTCACAATTCTTACACCCAAAATATGCCACGTGGCATTCTTCCCACTCCGTATTTGGGATCCCTTTGCTCGTCAACCTTTAGCCATTTACTTCTGCATTGAAAATTTCCCCCTCAATTCAGAATAAAATCAAGATTCAGACTTTCTAATCGCATAAAAAGAGATGACTGAATGAATTAATAAATAAAACATCTGTTTTATTTATTCTGTAACGCTGCCTTCAGTTCGGATAGGACTTGGATCTAAGGAGCAAATGGTAACTTTCACCCTTAGTTCCAAGATGTCAGGAACTTCCTTGGAAGAAATGATGAACAAATGGAACAGATGCCAGGAAGTTCCTTGGAAGCGAGGATCAAACTGAACCAATGCATAAGGGCAAACTCTGGAAACTTTAGGAAACAGTTGGATACTTTAAGCTGGATGGTTACCACTGAGAGTTTATTCTCAATGATGATTTAAGATAGCCTGAACAGATTTGCGTACTTCTTTAAAGCATTCTAACCCAGAGCACCTCAGGTCATCTATAGAACTCAACGATCAGAAACTGCGCATATCGTGATACACATGATAAGAATATTAAAACTAAGAGTAGCATTTTATCACAAGGTCACTCAAGCTACTCCTTCATTCAGTAAGCTATGGTGATTGGTTCCATTGTCCACTTTCCTGCCTGATCTGTATATAATTTGATTCCTTTTGTATCCAACAAGCTATAATTTTGAGTCTTGAATATACTCAATGACTGACCATCCTCTGAGATAAATTCTGAAGGTTTACAAATTTGAGAGATAAAGAACTTCATTTTGGGCCTAAAATGTCTGACCCCTTATCCTGAGACTTCCTACCAGGTTTTATCATCTCTAGCCAAACATCCTACCAACATCGACCCTCCCAGTCCCTCTCAGTCCCTCTGTGTGCCTTGCTAAGTTTACCTCTTCTAATATAAAGTGAATAAAGGCCATTCCTATTCACACAACATCACTTTCACAGCTGATGAATCTGCACTGCATTACCTCTATGACCAATATATTGTTCCTTGGGTCCAGATCCCAAGACTGTATATAGCACTCTTTCCATGATCTCTACACATCTGTGTAAAATGACAGTAAAATGTGCTTCCCTTTGCAGTTCAAACCCTTAGTAATAAACGCTAACATTTATATCTGAGCTGCAAGCAGAGCCCATATAATACATCATAGATAAATTGCTAAATTTCATTCAGACATACAAAACTGTCCTAATTCTTGAAGATGCCGAGTTTGCAAAACATTCATAATGTATCGTATCCAAGGATTTTTTTAAATTTAATTTAAAAAGCTTCATTTATTTTTACCTCATAGTATATTAGTTAGGTTGAATGAGGAATTAATATAATTTTTCCCCATTGTATAAGATGCAAACATAAATTATGCTTGAATTAAATTCATAAAACCAAATCCATCAGGGTGGACAACAGCCTCTTGAATCCAAGATGGCGGCGCTGGCTTAACAGCTGCTGCCCGCCTGCAGTCCGTCTGTTTTTTTCTGTTTTTTATGTTCCCTTGTCCTGTTTTTAGTTAATTTTGCTTTATTAGGTTGTGTATGTGTGTGGGTGGGGTGGGAGAAACATGTTTTTGTCTCTTCCTCGGGGGGGTGCGACTTTGTTTCTGTCGTATTCCCCGTCTCCGTCTCCGTCTGAGCCAAGGCCTAATGGCGGAGCTGGCGGCCTCGGAGCTGTGGCAGTGTTCCAGCGGCAGCGGCGACCCGACTTGGTCTCGGAGCTGTGGCAGTGCTCCGGCGGCAGTGGCGACCCGACTCAGTCTTGGAGCTGTGGCTGTGGCGGCAGCAGCGGCAGCTGCCCGACCTCGGAGGCTCGGCCACGGGCCCGGCGGACTCAGACGCGGGCCCAGTGGACGACATCGTCGGGAGCTCGCGGATCACAGGTTGGTGACCTGTTTTGCCGGAGCTCCCGCAACAACAGCTTCGTCCGCTGGTCTGGAGGGCGGCAGCTCCGGCAGCTTCGACCACCCCGGGCCGCGGAGTTTGAACCGGCCCGTTCGCGGAGCACGGTTGAGCCGCGGGACTGACTTACTTACCATCTCCCGGTGGGGTCACAACATCTGAAGCCTGGATCGCCTCGGCGCAGAAGGAGAACAAAGAGGAAGAGACAGAGACTTTAAGATTTTGCCTTCCATCACAGTGAGGAGGTGGTTGGTGAACGTACTGTGGTGGATGTTAAATTTGTGTTTATTGTGTGTTTTTGTCATTTTTATTATATGTATGACTGCAGGCAACGAAATTTCGTTCAGGTCTGAATGACAAAAAATAAAATTCAATTCAATTCAAAAATTCAATTCTATGGAATCGAGCTGTTTAATTGAAACAGCTGCAGCAATTGTAATTGCATTTTATAATATGCAGACAATAGAATCAGTGATGAGAGCCTTGAAGGGGAAGTAGCAGAAGGTATCGCAACAAGAGGACAGAACAATACAAGAACAGTTTTTCTGTTTCCGAAACAAATAAATTACTCAATACCAAATAAGCGAATACTTTAAAAAAAATTAACTCACACCTTTTCAATATAATTCAACGCTATCCTTTAAGAGAAGAGCACAATTCTCTTTTCAATGCCATTATAATGTCCAGCGATAAACATCCCCAGTGATGTTTATCAAGCTGGATAAACATCTCCAGTCCATAATGCTACTGGACTGCAATTTATGCTTACTCTCCTTCATGAGGGAATGTCCTTTTGTGAATAGCACAGAATAAATCCAAGTAAACATAAGTAAATATAATTCTATAGAATGGAGCAAGCAGACACACGAGAGTCAAGTGCATATCCAGTTGAACAATTAGTACCAGAACACCCTCAATGGCAGTGAAATCCGCAGGTATAACAATTATAAACATCATATTTCAAAAAAGCAGGTACAAATTATTCATTTGGCAATATTATTCATTTCTTTCACCAACTTTGCTCACTTTCTAACTGAAAGCTTTATCTCAGGGCACAGCAGAGAGCACATTTGTTATTACATGAAGCTCCAGAATTGTCAATTTGGATTGCAGGTGGACTTCAGGCATCCTGAAATATCATTCTTGTGAGCCTACACTACAGAGCAAGAAACAGTCCCTTCGGCCAACCAGATCCGCGCCGACCAGCAATCCCCGCATATTAACATTATCCTACACACACTAGGGACATTACCTACATACCCGTACGTCTTTGGAGTGTGGGAGGAAACCGAAGATCTCCAAGAAAACCCACAGTCATGGGGAGAACGTACAGATTCCGTACAGACAGCACCCGTAATCGGGATCGAACCCGGGTGCAAGTCAGCAACTCTACCGCTGCGCTACCGTGCCGCCCTAATGGCATTTGTAATGGACAAGAACCAAGGCCTTGGATGGGGCAGGATCAAGGATGGAACATGCAATCAGCATCAGCACAGTGTGGGAGGGAACTTCAAACAGAAAGCTGGGAAGACACATCAGTGTTAAGCCGGCAGCTGATCAGATAAGCAGAGTTCATTTTAACCAATGCAAAGGCAGACTTCCAGGTAAGGCCAGCATAAAAATAATTATTTTGTATGATTCATGGGGCTCAAATGCACGATTTTTTTGTACGACATTGAGACATGCTTTCACACACTGTTTAATCTAACTAAGCACAATATTCTCAGAGCTATTTTGTACAATACATTTTTCTTGTGTACGATTCATATGATTGATCCCAAGATGAAATTGCTCCAGTAGTGCATATGGGCATTTCCCTAAATGAAAATACTTCCAGCTGTGGATTGTAAAAATATGCCTTTGAAAGAGTGGGGAGGGGGGGGGGGAGGGGAGAGGGGGGGGGGAGGAGGAGGGGGGGGTGTAATGATTCTTAAAAACAAGCTCACATACTGTAGGTATAAATTCCTCCACAAATAAAAAAGCACCTGAATACAAGTAAATAAAAGCAAGAATAATCCTGCTTTTCCTCCATCCTGCCCTGCCATTCAATACAATTATCGTGGATTTGACACTGGCCTCAATTCTTCTTCTGTGTCTGTTTCGCATGGGCCTCGATTCTGAACTTTCAAACATTAAAAACAATCTTTCTCCTCTTTAAACCTTTAAAATGATCGTAGCCTAATCTTATAGTTATGCCCCCTTGTTCGATACTCTCCCATGTGAAAACATGTCTGGTCTGCCCTGCCCTGATGTTATAAGTTTCCATAAGACCCACCCTTCTTTCTTCTAAACTCCAAAGAATACCGACCCAAATTCTGTTTTTATTAAGTGATAGAACAATCCCTCTCATCCCAGGAATTAGCTGAGTAAATCATTATTGATAAATTTAACTCCATTTTTAAAAATAGTAGAAACTGTATATTAGATACCGACCTGAAATGATTTGAAAAGGAAGGTGTTCCTATCAGGTTGTCATAATCAGATAGATACAGTATCACAATGGCCCCTTTGGCCCGGCAATTCCACATTAACTATCAATCCTTTATTAAATCCTATTTTATCATGTTCCATTACTTTCTAACGAATTGCTTTCTCTCAGGCACAGATTAGATAGAAGTAGATTTTGCATTTACAATAAACCCAGGAATTTTACAATTGACATTAACTCCCCCAGTTATCACCACTCACCTATACACTTGTTTCAATTTACAGGGGGTAATTAAGCTACCAACCTTTACTTCTTTTGAAATTGGGAGTAATCAGGAGTTCCCGGGAGGGGGTGGGGGGATCCCTTTTAGTCATAGGGAAAAAGAGCAAATTCCACGCAGGTAGCCCCTGAAGGCAGGAGTGAATGTGACTCTCTGGTGCTGCAAGGAGCAGCACTACCAGCTGCACCACTATGCTGAAGTGATTGACCGGAGAGTACTGCCATGTTTAATGACCATAAATTTTTTTAAAAAGTAGTACTTCAACACATGGTATGCTACGAAGAATCATGAAACAATATAGAAAGAAAAACAGACTAAATAAGTAATTAATAAGTTTTAGTTACCTTGTGGGACAGCGCAGGACAATAGTTTACATTATCCGATTTGTAAGGGTTATAAATGATTTGGATTTCATCTTGCATTCCTTTGTGATTATAGCAAATTTCTCTAAATTCTTCAATTCTTTTATTTATCTGTTTCAAGGAAAACATGCAGAATGCAGATCTTTCAGAGGAAGCTGTTTTTTGGTTGCCTCTATTAAACACAGCAAAGAGGACTTTATCCTGTGCAGCCACAGCCCCATGGACTCCTGTTTCATTCATGTACCCTGCGAGCTTTACTCCAGGGTGTGTGATATAAGCAGATTGCACAAGATTAAAGTCACCACACTCCAGGACCATTTCAATGTAAGAATAGTAGGAGACATCAGTAAGGCAAATACGTGATATGTAGGTTTTGGGTTCATGTTGCATTCCATTTGTTCGAGAAAAAATGAAATAAACAAATTTATCGTCTTTAAATGAAAATCTGAAGTCATGCCGATACTGTAAATGCGAGCCTAGTTTCAAAGTTGCAGTATCTTGAATAAGTTCAAAATAAAGAGAAGTTCCATCAGGAGAAAGTGTTCTGGTGCTGATTATTGCAGTTGAGTATGTTGTCTGAGTCTTTCCAATAACAATCACCTTATTTTTTTTATCAACTTCATTCATGAAGGCTATGAGTCCCACAGTTGAGTCATTACTTGCAACAAATGTAGCTTCTCCACCATTCACCTTTTCATAAATTACTTTACTGATGTTCTTCAATTGCAAGAGTAAGCAAATCCCTCTGTATAAACTTCCACATATCACAAGGCTATTGTTGGTCCTGTCTATTAAAATAAGTTTATTGTAATTATCAGTATCTTCTGCAGTTTTGCAATCAGCTGTAATTGGTGGGACACATTTTGGATCATCTTTTTTTGGACCAGTTGTGAAATTGTATTCATGAACGAGTTCTGCCGTCAGTTGATAGATGATATTCATCGCTCCAACGTACACTCGTCCAGTGGTGGTGTCTATGGCTACGTGGAGTAGCTTCGTGCTGCCGTTAAATTTATCATATCCTTCAATCCCACACTTCAAGCATAGATTAAAGATTCCAAATGCACCTAATATCCAAATCGAAGGTGACATTTCCAAAATTGAACTGCAAAACAAAAGCAAAATGCAAAAAATATTAATTCAAACAAATATTTATTGCCATTCCATTTTAATAAATAATTCTTCAGATTTCAATCAGCTCAAAAGATCTTTAATGTTGACTTAAATATTGAAACGGTCTGGTAAGGAATAAAAGCAACCATAGCAAGCATCATATTTTAAAATCTTTTATAATAACTTGGACTGACTTTTGGCTCAGATACATGCCTTCATTGCATTTCTTCATAATGTATTACAAAAAAATATCCTAATAACCAACATGTGTATAATTAGATCAATAAAACATTTAATCTCCCTCATTTCCAGTACTGTTAATTCACTGTACTGCCTAAGCATTGTTAACAAATAAAGCAAGCTCCCCAAGTGTCCTGTATTAATTTGGATATCCAATTTATTAATTAATGGTGGTTCAATAGCAACACGACCTAAAATTCCCAACATGGAGCAACTAGCTGGTTAGCTCATCCTTTGAAAACCGCATTGCTGTTTAACCATTTCCAAAACACAACTTTGGAGGAAATGCATTGCACAACTAAAATGAGTTATTTCATGTGTAAAATAAATACCAATAAAATAAATGTTCCTTTAGCCAGAGAGTTGTCCAGCAAAGAAATGAACTCTTCAGCATACTAGTCTAGAGTGTTTTCTTGTCATATGTCCAAAAACAGAATAATGTGCTACTCCAAGTAAGAATTCATTTAACTATATCCATGTGGACCTTTTGGCATATCAGTCCCATTTGCCCACTCAGGTCCGTATCCGTCTACGTCTTGCCTATTTAAGGGCCTGTCTAAATGTCTCTTAAATGTAGTGATTGCATCTGGCTCCATCACCTTCTTGGCAGCAAATTCCAGATACTGTATCTTGTGTAAAATAAATTTCTGGTCACATAATAATAACTTTAATTTCAAAAATTCCAAATGAGCCACTAGATGTTCTCAATTATTTTTTCCGATTGATTCGCATCAACTTAATCCGGCTGCTATTCCTAATGAGTAACATTAAAAAATCTGAATATTGTCTATGTTTAAAACAAGGCTAAGGAAATTGAACCTTGGAAAATAGAAACAGACGGCACCATTATCCCTGCAATTCAACGTGATTATTGTTGATCATCCAAATCAATGCCCTATTCCTGCTTTCTCCCCTATCCCTTTATTTAGCAATTCAAACGTACCCGATTCCTTCTGGAATAGATTTAATGATATGGTCTCAACTGCCTTTCTCTGGTTGAGAATGCCACAGGCTTACTCTTTGGGTGAAACAATATCTGGTCCTGAATGGCCTGTCCTGTAATGTTAAGCTCTAGTTCTGGATCTTCCCCCCATCATAGGAGCATTCTTCCTATATCCCGACCCTGCCAGGATTTTATAAATTTATTTCTCATTCTTCTAAACTGTAACCCTAATGGTCTAGAACTCTCTTCATACATCAGTCTTGCTATCCCAGGAAACAGTCCACTGAACCTTTGCAGTATCCACTCATTTGCAAGAACATCTCTCCACAAATAAAGATCCCAAATTGTATGCAGTCATCCAAGTGTGGCCCAGTAAGTTCCTGCGCAATTGAAGTAAGCCAACGCTGCATCTGTACTCAACTCTTAGTATGGTCAACATACGGTTTGCCATCTTAACTACCTGTTCAACCTCCACAATTTGCTTTTATTCTCACCTACACAAGACACCTAGGTATCTTTACACCATCCTGATTGTTAATCCATCATCATTCAAACCATGCACGGAAATCGCTATCAAAACATGGGGGGGACACAATTTCTTGGCGCGCGTGCACACTCACACACACATGCGAGGCTTCGGAGGCTTCAGCCGTGGGCCCTGTGGACGGTAATTACGGGAACGACAGCCCAGGCTTACGGCCAGCGCTAAATCCAGCTCAACTATGCCTGTCTCGCCGGTTAACCTACGGCCCTGCCTGGACTGACGGGACACCAGTCCGGTGCCGTGGAGCTAGCGCTGCTTCTCCGCCCTGGCTGTATACCAAAGATCCTAGAGCGGAGGATCTTTGCTGTAAACCTGGGCTGTTGTTCCGACCAGGACGTCTCCCTCCTCCAATCAGTCCCACGCCATACTTCCGCCTCTGACCGACACCTCCCTCCTCCAATCATTGCGCTGAATCATCATATCCCGCCCCCATTGCCTGCTGACTGACATCTCTCTCGTCAAATCGGCGCCCTTGATCCTCAGTCCCACCCCACTGTTTCACAGAAAGCGGAGATTTCTCCGGGTTTTAAAATTCGGATTACAAAAAAAGGGGGCGGGGGGGGGATCGTCCCCCACCTCTCAAAACAGATGGGGTGTTGTCCCCCCTGCCCCCCCGGATTTCCGCCCCGATTCAAACTATAATGTGCCTTACTTTTTTTTGCAACTAAGTGGACAACCTCATATTTATCCACCATACACTACACCTGCAAAGCATTTGCCACTTACTCAATCTATCCAAATAACACTGAATCTTCTCAGAATCCTTCTCACCCTTCACTCTTTTACACACCCATAAACTTGAAAACATCATAATGAATTCCCTCATCTAAATCTAAAATTGAGAAGGTCAAATGTTCATCAAAATCTGACACCCATTTTCTTTCTACTGTAGCCGCAAGGATCCACATTCTGCAGGTCAGCACCAAGGCAGAAAGGAGCAAGATCAGGAAATGTTTGACACAAACATCATACAAATAATTGCATTTACATCTGAATCTTTTCCGTTGGCGGATTAAACTGAAGCACTAATTTACAACAAAATATGATTTGTACGGGATGAGACTACCAATTTGGTCTTTATTTGCCATACTCAGCTATCTGGAAGGATAAAAAGCCATGGACAGGAATGATGCTGCTGAATAAGTGAGTTTGTATTCCGACTGCGCATACCCAGGTCATAGGTCATTCGCGATCCTCCCGGCAGCTCAGCTGTTGCATGTATACAGACCTGCGTTTCATCTGTAGTTAGGATTGAACCTGGGTCTCCGGCTTGAATTGCTACTGGAGTTGGATAAGGTAGAACAAGTGTGAACGGGTGATCTCACTACCGTCCCCGTCCCCTCCCGAGTGTCCCATCCCTGTCCAGGGGCAGCTGGAGATGTCCGGGGTGACAGGAAACTGTCCCGGAGAGTGGTGTCCCCAGGCTTACAGCCAGCGCGAAGAAGAAGCACTAACTCCAGTTCAGCTCTGCTCCAACTCCCGAGTAACCCGTTCCCCGACGGGCCGGGGACCGTCAGCTGCACCACTCGCCTTATCCAGTGGCTGTCGGTTATTATACAGAGGCGAACCATGCACCCGTCTCCTGTATGGCTCCAGGAGGCAGATTTGTGAGCGGAGTCTCGCTACCGTCCCCGTCCCTTCCTGAGAGTCCCATCCCTGTCCGGGGATGGCCAGAGATGTCCAGGGTGACGGGACCCCAGCCCAAAGCAGTGGCAGCCCTAGGCTTGCAGCCAGCACTAACTCCAGCTCAACTCTCCTCCAACTCCCGAGGAACCCGTTCCCCGACAGGCCGGGGACTGTCGGCTGCACCTCTCGCCTTAACCAGTGGCTGCCGGTTAACCCCCTAGGTGCTGGCGAAAGCTGAGCACCAGTCATCAACGGGGATACACACAAATGCTGCAGTATCTCAGCGGGTCAGGCAACAGCTTTAGAGAAGGGTCTCAACCTGAAACATCACCTATTCCTTTTCTCCAAAGATGCTGCCTGTCCCGCTGAGTTACTCCAGCACATTGTAAACCAGCATCTGCAGTTCCTTCCTACAAAGCGACGCCTGTCCGCAGGAAACGGCGAGGCTGGGGCTGGGTCTGGGGGCGGCGGCGCTGCTGCTCCGGGCCAGCGGGGAAGGAGCAAGGACTAGGCCGCAGCCTCTCCCTCCCCCGGCTCCAAGCTGCTCGGCCCGTCTCTCCCCCCCCCCCCCCCCGACAGCCCCCGCCTCAAATACAACTTCATCACCAACATGTCGAAGAAAACGGGGCTGGCAGTGGTTTACATCGAGATCCTGGGGAGGTGAGGAGGGAGAGTGGGGGGGATTGAGGGAGAAGACAGGGTAGTGAGGGAGAGGGAGGGAAAAGTGGTGGAGGAGGTGAGGAGGGAGAGTGGGGAACTGGGGGACTGGGGGATAGAGGGAGAAGCGGCGGGGAGAGAGATGGGGAGAGAGGAACTCGCTATCGCGGCTTCACTGCAGGTCCCGAACACCCCAACTCCGCAAGAACTCCCCGGCGCTAGAACAATCCCTCCACCCCCCCCCGGACTGGAGGGATTGGGGGACATTCTCCTCCTCTGCAACCAACGTGTAAACCCCGGCATTCCCCGCGGAATGTTGATCTAACTCATCCATGAGCAAAACATAAACAAGCACGTCTTTCACCCCCCACTTCTCACCGTCTCTCCGCCAGTCTTGTCACTCCCCGTCTCCCACCCACATCTGCCCCCTCTCTCTCTCTCTCTCGATGTTACACCCCGCTCTCCCGTTACCTGGCACCCCCGTTCGCTTTTTTTTTCTCGATTGACCTTTGACAAATCCCATGATTCCTTGCATTTTTCGGAATACCGAACTCGCTTATTGAACGGACTGACCTGTTTGGGAATTATTAATAAAGCACATCCTTCTCCACTACCTAATGATGATTAAATCCACGCTAAGGGCGGCACGGTGGTGCAGCAGTAGAGTTAAACTGCCGTTCAGCGCTTTCAGCGCCAGAGACCCGGGTTCAATCCCCACTAAGGGTGCTGTCTGTACGGAATTTGTACGTTCTCCCCGTAACCGGATGGGTTTTCTCTGAGAACTTCGGCTTCCTCCCACACTCCAAAGACGTACAGGTTTGTTGGTTAATTAGCTTAGTATAAATGTAAAATTATCCCTGTTTGTAGAATAGTGTTAATATGCGGTGATTGCTGGTCGGCGCAGACTTGGTGGGCCGAAGGGCCTGTTTCCACGCTGTATCTAGGTAAACCAAACTAAATGAACAACTAATTAAATGTATTATTTATTCTACTTCTCGAGAATGGCCACTTCAGAGCAAGGATCACTTCCGAACAGCAAGCGACGAGGTGTGAAATTCTGTGCAACGTGCTAATCCCCCATTGGATTGGATGATGGAAAGATCAAAAAATCTTGCATCTTCGAAACAACCACTGTTCATAAAAACAATTATGCAAGACTGTGAGAGCACGAGTATGAAAGGTTGGAAAGTTCTAAATACAAGAGACCTACCCATGCACATTACTTATTACGCATATACCACAAGATGATGAGAAAGAATAAAACCTCACATGTAAAAAAAGACTGCTTCATTTCTCATGAAACTCATCCAATGTGCATTTCTTAAAATAACCAGATGTCAAATGATTTTAATTTTCTGCATCTTTAACAGGGTAAAAACAGATGCCGAGTTCTGCTGATACAGAACAAAATAACTAATATGTTCAGGAACTGAAGCATCACATGATTTGCCTCACACACGTCATCCTCATGACAAACACCAGCGAGTGTTCTTGATAAAACGGCCAAGGCAAAATGTCCCATGAGATTCATAAAATTGTAACATAATAATAGCACGAGGAACTAATTTGGCCCTTTGTGTTTGAAAGTGCAGTCAATCCTACACTTCCCCAGCAGTGCAAATATTTAAACATTTCTCATTTAAATGTTATTATTCAATCTGCTTCCATTAAAATTCTTCAATTTTCACCACCTTTACTGAACACCTGTAACCTACTCTTCCCCAACATCATGACCTCAGGTTGGCTCTCCATGCAAATAAAAGTTCTTAATTCCGGCACCATTCTAATAAAATGTCTTCATCTGCTGAAGCCATGGCCACATTCCCTTAGCATACTATTCCGAATTAGACCTGACACTTCAGAGAATGATCTTTTAAGGCTTATTGTAGCTTTGCTTTTTTACTCGATGCCTGCTTTTAGAGCCAAGATCTCTCTATTCTTTTTATTGCTGCGTTCTCAATCAAAACTGCACAATTAAAACAGGCCTTTAAATTCAATGACATATGTTAATGCACACAAGGACACTTGATCCTGCACCTATTTAAAATGCCTCTCCTACTTCAATCTACCTAAATGCACCACTTCATATTGTCTCTATTGTGTATCTGCCATGTAATTTGTCCACCTCCTCCTGAAGTCTGTTACTACCATCAGTGTTTGCTACATTTGAGTTTTGGGTCATCTGCAAACTGGAAAATTATTGCTTTGTATTTATGGTGAAGCTACCTCTTTAACCCCCATTGCTGCAACTTTTGTTGTACTTCATCAAAGTCCTTTGGAATGTCCTGAAGACACAGCAAATATCACATCACCTTCATAAACCTGCTCCTAATGTGAGGCAAACACAATTTGCCTTTAACAAATGCATCTGCCTGTCATTTAATAAAATGTATTTTTTTTCAAATGACAATTAATTTAGTCTTCACATAATCCCAGTTCATACTATTAATTACTTTTTGGTTCATGTGATCACTCCCCTTCTCTTTCATTGAACATTTTTAGTTTTGTATTCTTAAAACTATTAATTCTGAAAGAAATCTGACAATGTCATGGGGATTTTTCTTTTTTTTTCTTCTTTTAATTTCAAAATCCCTCTAAAAGAAACTGTAATCAGTAAAGTGCCAAAATCCTACTGAAGCATATTTTTTATGGACTGGGGAGTTCTGCAGAAAACACAAAAACGACCATCCTGTACCCCCTACTTACTGAAGATAGACACAAAGGTGCTGGAATAACTCAGCGGGTCTGGCCACATCTCTGGAGATGAAGGATAGGTGATGTTTCAGAGTGGGACCATTCTTCAAACTGATAGTAGGGGGTAGGGGAGAAGAGCTGGAAGCAAGAAAAGACCAGGCCCAACCAATCAGGGCCAGCAACAATTGACCTCAGGCAGGGTGGTGCCCAGTTAGGTCCATTGTTGCCTAGGGAAGGTGTGATCTCAAGAGGGTTACAATGTGGTGAACTGTGGAACTAGTTAAACGACTAGAATGGAGGAAGGGGCAAGAGGGGAGGGGGGTGTACGTAGAATTCCACATTCATAGCGCTGGGTTGTAAGCTACCCATATGAAAGATGAGGTGCTGTTTCTTCAATTTGCGTGTGGCCTCACTCTGGCAATAGAAGAGGTCCAGGACAGAAAGGTCAGTATGGGAATGGGAAGAGGAGTTGAAATGTTTGGCAACTGGGAGATCCCGTAGGCCTTGGTGGACTGACGGTTCAGCGAAATGGTCGCCGAGTCTACGCTTGGTCTCGCCGATGTACAGGAGCCCACATCGGGAACTCTCCGCGGATGCAGTAGATGTTAGAGGAGGTACACGTGAACCATTGTCACACCTGAAAGGACTGTCAGGATCCCTAGATGGAGTCGAAGGAGGAGGTACAAGGACAGGTGCTGCATCTACTGCAGTACCTTGGGAGGTGGTGGTTAGGGTGGGAATTAACTAACTCCATTCTACTGCCATTTCTCGGACATGTTAAACTTTATTTAATGTAATTTACACATCGAGTTTAAATGTTGAAATACAACTTTTAACAACTGGTTTTAACATTGTTTTCAAGCTGGTGGTTGTTCAGTCAAACTGATGATTTGTACTACTCTTGCAAGCTCTGCAATTACTGTTGAAGACTATTGCTTGGAGAGGATTAAATAAAGGCAGTTATTGTGCATACATTCCAAAACGTGCTCACATAAACAGAAGAAAAAACCTGAATTGAATTGCACTATTTTCCCCTCAAATGATGCATTCACTCTAGAATCCCTCCACATTGCAGCTGCGGCAATATTCAGATTAACTACATAAAACCATCGCCACACAAGCCGGCCACACTTGAAAATTGGGGAGAGAGGTGCGGATCACATGAGAGTTTGAACATCATTCACAAAATGGGTGATCTTCTGTCTCCTACACCTTCCTGAATTTGAAGCTAAAGATTTGGATTACTGAGCTGTGGCCGATGGAGAAATTAGATACAAATAACTAAAGTGAATCGTGAATGGAAAACTGGTCTGACAATTGTGGAGCTACTGCACACTCATTAAAACCCCATCCTACAAAAATGCCTGGATGATGAAATTTGCTATTCTTAGCTAATCCATCCAACATGTGACTTCAAGTAAAGAGAGTGACTTCAAGTCTGTGAACAGTGGCTCCACCCCGAGATTAATTCCTTGAAAAATGCATTGAGCTACTGTAATGGTGTGAACAATGCTAAATACATGCAAGTGATTTTGAAAGGATAAGAAAGTTGATTAGATATTTAATACATTATCATAAGGTCAGTCATAAGTGCCAGGAGTAGAATTTGGCCATTCGGCCCATCAATCTACTCTGCCATTCAACATGGCTGATCTATCTCTGCATCCTAACCCAGAGCTGCCAACCCAGAGCTGCCAAGTTTTGTCAGAGCATTTCAGTGTTCTAGTACCTGAAAATCTGTATTTTGCTGAGGAAATCGGTATTTTTGGCAGTGCCATTTTGCTGAAAAAATGTTTTTTTTAAATGTGTGGTCATACCCAAATAAGAGTACAAGAATGCATAACTTTGCTACCAATTGACATGTCTTCTACGCACCTTACTTGACAGTGCATTCATTGCCATCTCTTTGTATACTGCTGCTTGAACGACTGCTTCCTGCTTTTAGCACCAGATGATGATGTAGAAGCTATTTTGGAAGTCTCCCTCTCCCTCCCTCTCTCTCCCTCCTTCCTCTCTCCCTCCCTCCCTCCCTCACTCCTTCTCCCTCACTCCCTCCCCTCTATCCATCCCTCTCTCTCCCTCCCCTTTCCCTCCCACCCTCCCTCTCTTCCTTCTTTTTTTCTCCCTCCCTCTCTTATTCACTCCCTTTCTCTCTCCCTCCCTCTCTCCCCTTCTCCCTCTCACCCCATTGAGCCCACCCACTGTTCTGTAAAATCAAGGCCAACCCCAATGTAACTGCAATCCCACTGGTAACCTTTCACCACTAGGCTTATCCAGAATTCTACCACTGCCTGAAAAATAAGCAAAGGCTCAACTTCCACTGAGAACGAGAATTCCAAAGACTCATTCTTAAACGAGAATTTTCCCGAACATTCTGTGACCCATAGCATTGTGGCCACAGCGCTATGTGCAAAGCCCACAGCGCTATGTTTAAAGCCCATAGCGCTCCAGCCGGTAGCGCTACATTTAGAACCCATAGCGCTGTAGCTGACAGCTCTTCATTTAAATTCGCACACTTTAAACTGACAGTGCTCTGTTTAAACCTGGAGCGGGACAGGCAGATCAAACCTTACAAAAATAATCATCCAGATCTTGAATGAAAAAAAATTAATAGATTTAATTTGCTATAATTTGTTGAGGTACAGTATGACTTTTTATATCCTTGCATTTTTTAAGCAGCAAGATCTTAAATCAATTTCACCAGCTTATTACCTTTCCATTGGTGAGTGGTATGTTAATGAAACAGGAAGTCGGGGCGATTTAAAAAAAATCTGTATTTAACAACGCAAAATCGTACATCAGTATTCTTATCGCATTTCCATACAAAATATGGAAAATCCGTACTACTTGGCAGCTCTGCTAACCCCATTCACCTGCCTTCCCATAACCTCTGACACCTGTACTAATCAAGAATCTAGCTATCTCTGCTTTAAAAATATCCACTGACTTTGCCTCCACAGCCCTATGTGGCAAAGAATTCCACAGATTCACCACCCTTTAACTAAAGAAATATATCCTTCCTAAAAGGACGTCCTTTAATTCTGAGTTTATGACCTCTAGTCCTAGACTCTCCCACTAGTGGAAACATCCTCTCCACATCCATTCTATACGAGCCTTTCACTATTTTGTATGTTTCAATTAGGTAATGAAACATAGAAAATAGGTGCAGGAGTAGGCCATTCAGCCAGCACCACCATTCAATATGATCACGGCTGATCGTCCAAAATCAGTACTCCTTTACTGCTTTTTCCCCCATATCCCTTGATTCCGTTAGCCCTAATAGCTAAATCTAACTCTCTCTTGAAAACATCCAGTGAATTGGCCTCCACTGCCTTCTGTGGCAAAGAATTCCACAGATTCACAACTCTCTGTGTGTAAAAAAAATTCCTCATCTCTGTCCCAAGGAAAAGCTTTTTCACCCAAAGAGTTGTGAGAGAGTTTCACAGGTAATGAAGGTAATGAGGTAATTGTGAATGAAAGAGTACTGAGAAAACCAATGTTTATGAAAATGCTGATGCCATTTATACTATCACAATTACAAACGTGAAACTGGTCCTGGTATCTGACTGACCTTTTCTTTCTATAGCTGCAAGATTGCTGAACAGATGGGGTGGGAGATTGCAACCTTCCCTGTTTCGATGAATGCAATCAACCTGGCGTGTACAACCAAATAAGATCAAATAAAAAAGTTGTCCTACAACTTTAGGCTGTGCTCGCCATACGCAAGAAGAAGAAGCTGAACAGATTCTCTGAAAAAAAGTGAATGGAAAATAAAACAACTTCTTCTTGACAACTTTAAAAACTGAAATTGCTATGGAAAGACAGCCTGAACCCGTATTTCCAAGTGATGTTTATAAATGACCGTTATAGAACTCGGTCCTCTTTCCTCTCGCACATCAGCTGTCATACAGTAAGAGAACCAAATCACGATAATGTTTAAGTAACATCTTTGTCCCAGTTTCTCTCTCATTCAAAAAGTCACCCCATTTACTTTTACATTCTTCAAATCACATGGTGTGATTCACACCATTGATTCCAATTCACACCAAGTATTTATGAACAATCTTATCTGATTACTAACTCATCCAATGATGCATTCCCAAATAAATAATGCTTAAACTAATGGCCACCTTCTTAGGACTCCAGGCGAAGTCTCACCAATATCCTACAGAATTGAAGATAATCTCCTGCTCAATTCAATTCAAATCCCCCAGCAAGAAATGATAAAACTATTAACTTTGCTATACCCACATGCTAGCCTTTTGTAAATTGTGCAGCAGTAAACCCAGATTTCTGCAACTCAGTGTTTAAGAAGGAACTGCAGATGCTGGAGAAGGGTTTTCAGTCTGAAGAAAGGGTTCGACCCGAAACGTCGCCTATTTCCTTCGCTCCATAGATGCTGTCTCACCCGCTGAGTTTCTCCAGCATTTTTGTCTACCTTTCTGCAACTCAGAGCTGTTGTAGATGCTGGAAATCTGAAATAAAAAACAGAAAATGCTGGAAATATGCAGCATGTCAGACAGCACCCGTGAAATGAGGAACAATGTCTGTGGTGGGATCGTAAACATCTTGAAATGTTAAACTCTGCGTTTGTTTCTACAGATGCTGCCTGACCTGCTGTGTGTCGCCAGCATTTTTTGCTTTTATTATTTTTCCTGGGTTGTGCTTCCCAGGGCTCAGAAAAGCCCGTAACTGAAGGCAGTCGTTCCTATCGAGCACTGCTTGCGGGTCATGAGAAGTAATAAAACTTGTGTGTTCCCCTAACCCCAGTAACCCACTCCTCCCATCCCCCACCCCACCCCACCCCAACCACCCTGGTCCAAATGAAATGTTGAAGTTGCAAGGTTTCAAAATCCTTCAGTCGGGGCCTTTCAATTCCAACAACACAACCTATTGAGTGCTCCCCTATTACTGACCTGACAGCTAGACCGAGCAGAAGAACGAGTCCTAAGCTGCAGACTGTAGTCCAGGCACTCTGTACGACAGCAATGATCGTCATTCATGTAAAAATATTGGATTAATAAAAATGAACTGAAAATGCTGGTTTATACCAAAGAAAATACTGGAGAAACTTAGCGGGTCAAGCAACATCTCTGGAGAAAATGGATAGGTGGCATTTTGAAGGGGTTTGGACCCGAAATGTCACCGATCCATTTTCTCCAGAGATGCTGCCGACCCACTCTCCCTTTCATGAAGTTTTGGTGAGTGGTAGAATCTGGCGGGAATGGATGAGGATATGAGGAGGGAAAAAATAGTACAAAAGATTAATGTCGGGTTATGGCCAGCATTGACTCAATGGGCTGAATGGCCTTAAGTCTCCAAGATTGATATAGTCAGACATATTCTCCCCAAAGATTTTATTTCAGCCTCTTGGAAGTATTGTCTCTGGCATTTATGATGGAGTTGGAATGATTTTTGCAGATGGGGAATGCAGAGAAAGAATGCATTGACCCGATGGATCAAATGGCAGAACCTCACTGAATCTTTTCTGATCAAAATACTGCCTACTTGTTGAGAATGCCTTATTAAAACCTAGTGGGTTCAACTTCATCATATTCATCCAGGGTTCAAACTTCCTCCATGCATTTAAAGTCTTAAAAGTTAATTTGCTCTATAGGAACAGCACATTGTTCCAAAGAATTCCTTTCGGCTACCATAAAGATGTAGATTCCTTGGACATATGGAAACTCTATTAAAAGTGCTGAGGGCATTTCCCATGGTACAACAGGAAAGAAAAATTCCAGGCATCAGCACCTTCAGATGAGTCATGAGTTAGTGTGGATAAAGCTACGCCACAAGTCGACACCAGTGAGCAAAGTATTTGTCGATGGAATGCTACTTCTACTTGCAAAGCTATTGCATCCACATGTTGGAGTTATGCCTTGGCTGGGAGAACTGGCTTCATACCATACGGGACATTTTAAGGGGCCATTTCCTTCCTGACTGCAGTACACACTTGTTTTTTCTCTGAAACACCCCATTGGGAGACCAGATGCTTACTGCTATTTAACAGATAATTTTAGAGGCTAAATGGTGCCATTATCAATCACTTTAATTTCACCTTTGCGATAAATGTTACTAAATTAATGGATGCAAATAAGCTATTGTGAAAAGCAAGCCTTGCCAATCTTATGGGTAAAGCTGAATGGATAGCAAATTGGCTCCATGGAAGGAAGCAGAGGATGATGGTGGAAGGTTGCTTCTCGGACTGGAGGCCTGTGACTAGTGGTGTGCCTCAGGTTTCGGTGCTGGGCCCGATACTGTTTGTCATCTACAGCAATGATTTGGATGAGAACATACAGGACAAGATTAGCAAGTTTGCTGATGATATAAAAATGAGTGGTTTTGCAGATAGTGAAGATGGTTGTGAAAGATTGCAGCAGGATCTGGATCGATTGGCCAGGTGGGTAGAGGAATGGTTGATGGAATTTAATACAGAAAAGTGTGAGGTGTTGCATTTTGGGACGTTGGACAAGGGCAGGACCTACACCGTGAATGTAGGCCTCTGGGTTGTGTTGTAGAGCAGAGGGATCTAGGAGTACAAGTGCATGGTTCCTTGAAGGTCGAGTCGCAGGTAGATAAGGTGGTCAAAAATACTTTTGCCACTTAGGCCTTTATCAGTCAGAGTATTGAGCTTAGAAGTTGGGAGGTCATGTTGCAGTTGTATAAGACGTTGGTGAGACCGCATTTAGAATATTGTGTTCAGTTCTGGGCACCATGTTATAGGAAATATATTGTCAAGCTTGAAAGGGTTCTGAAAAGATTTATGAGGATGTTGCTAGGACTAGAGGATGTGAGCTATAGGGAAGTTGAGTAGGCTGGGTCTCTATTCCATGGAGTGCAGGAGGATGATGAGAAATCTTATAGAGGTATACAAAATCATGAGAGGAATAGATCAGGTAGATGCACAGAGTCTTTTGCCCAGAGTAGGAGAATCAAGGACCAGAGGACATACTGTAGGTTCAAGGTGAAGAGGAAATTATTTAATAGGAATCCGAGGGGTAACTTTTCCACACAAAGGGTGGTGGGTGTATGGAACAAGCTGCCAGAGGAGGTAGTTAAGGCTGCAACTATCCCATTGGTAAAGAAACAGTTAGACATGAACATGGATAGGACAGGTTTGGAGGGATATGGACCAAGCGCAGGCAAGTGGGACTAGTGTAGCTGGGACATTGTTGGCGGTGTGGGCGAGTTGGGCCGAAGGGCCTATTTCCACACTGTATCACTCTATGACTCGAAATGACCATGAATAAATGACATTGATATCTCAAAATGTACATATATTCTTAAATATTTGTTTAAATATTGTTTTTAAGGTAAACATTCAAAAATAAAAACATTATAGTCAGTTCAATTTTGCAAGGCTAACTTAACTGACTATGATATCAGGCCATAGCATAGACAGATAGCATAATCTAATTTCTGGAGTAATTTGAAATTAGTTTGAACTTCCTTTGCACTAACCCCACACTCGCAACACATATAAATGGTAAATGGCCACACGGGTTAAATGCTGCATTGCGGAGTTGCAGAAGCTGCTTCTCCTTTTCTGTAAATTAAATATTTACCTTTAATTATTTGTTGTAGCTCGAAAATTGAGTTGGTCAGATGGAATGTTGGAGCATAACACATCATAATTGCACTCACTCTTCAATCTCCAAGCTTATCCACCAGCCAGCTAGCTCACAGCTGGTGTCTCGCTCATCACCATTCTTTTGGATTCAAATACCCTAACACCCCAGCTGAAGAAAAATCTCTCTGTTCTCAATCTGTCTTTTGAATAGATCCCCAGCCTCAACAACCTTTTGGAGAAGTGAATTCCAGATTTTCACAACAGTTTGTGTGGATTATATTTTTTAAATGTATTGAACTTCCTTTGCTTGTTATCTCTGAGTACTGTGTTTACAGACCTGAATGCTGCTGCAAGTAAGAATTTCAATGACCTGTTTTCAGTACATATGATAATTAAACACTCTTGGAAATATTTATTGTATTAGCACACACAACCTGGCTCTAATTTTAAGGTGATGTCCTCCTAGTTCTGGGCTTCTGCTTTGGAGGAAATTGTTTCTCAGAATCTAACAAAGCCCTTAATACTTTAAACACCTAAATTATATCATCATTTAATCTTCTGTACTCAAGGGAACATAATCCTTGATTCTCTGGCCTTACCTCACAATTTAGCTCCTTTAGATTTCACATCATTCTAGTTCCACCCAAAGTCAACATATCCTTCCCAAGGGGCTGCAACAGAACATTGTCTGGTCCTCCAGATGGGGCCTAATCAACAGCTTATATGGGAACGGCATAACGTCAACCCTTTTGTAGTCCAGCATACATGAGCTGAAGGCTAATACTCTATTGGCCTTATTAAATTGTATTTTGCCTGGTACATCTGAGTGACTTCTGCACAAAGACTCTGCGTGAGTTAGATGCGGGAAAGGCTGTCCTATTTGACAATTCATATCCTGTCTAAAGAACAATATGCCTTGCCTCAGTCAGGGGTAGCCAGGGCAGCAGCTACGTTCAATAGTCTGTACATACAAATGCTTTATATATACAACATATTTAACAATGCAGGCAACCTGGAAATATTGAGACTTTTGCCTCCATTCTACGAGGGAATTAATGAATGGCTTTGTAAATTGTGGCTCTCACATGAACTATTAATTTCACACGTTCACTCGTGATGGTTTGCAAGGATTTGATGATGTTTCTTGAGAGGAATGCAAAAAAAAAAATCAGCAGGCAGCTGAAGCATGGGGAACAAAGGGATTTCAAAAGATTCTTCTGAAGATAGCCAGTGCAAGAAAGGAAACAATCAAACCTCAAGTCTGGACTTGTGAGAGAGACAAACTACGTGAAATCAGCAGAATGCTGAAAGATAAAGGAACGCGGTTTCTGATGTGACTTCATCACCAGCCAATTCTCACACAACTTCATCATCCGCAGCAAGGTTGACCATGGAACTTTATGGGTTTATGTAATAAAAGATAAGACACAAAATGCTGGAGTAACTCAGCGGGACAGGCAGCATCTCTGGAGAGAAGGAATGGGTGATGTTTCGGGTCAAGACCCTTCTTCAGACTCATTCCTTCTAACCCATTTTAAACCATTCCTTCTCTCCGGTGATGCTGCCTGTCCCGCTGAGTTACACCAGCATTTTGTGTCTATCTTTGGTTTAAACCAACATGTGCAGTTCCCTCCTACACATTTCTTAAGATTTTGTAGTTGACATTTATATTCATATCCAACATTATCCATTAATAGAGTTCTCAAAGTCATTATCGTTGTCAAATCTACAGTTTCTTCTAACGTTCCAGTTCTATAAATATGACTCTATAATGGCTCAAGATTAAACCAGGTGTTATAAGCCAAAAAGTAAAATAGCACTGGAACTGAAATCAAAACCAGGATACAAAGTCTCAATAATTGCAGAGAGAACAGAGAAATAAGAAATAATCTGTATATTATTGGCATCAGGGTTGAAAACCAAAAAGGAAAAAGGTGGAATAAATGAAAAGGAAATCCAGAGGAAGTATGAGTGATACTTGCTTGACAAAGCCAATTCAACAGAAGTATTAGAAAGCACTGCAAAAAAAACCCCCATTAAATGTATGATACTATAAGCCTCAAGGAGAATTAAAATGGGGCAGAAAAGTTTAGAAAATATTAAATTAAACTTGAAATTTCCAACGCAGATGCAATATAGATAACGGTATAATAGGTTTAACTCTGCCAACTTTAGTGTAAAACCTCGTTCGCAAGCTCCAGAATGGAAGCTTCCTGTTTAAATGTGGCTGGGGATTTATTGGCATTTAATTTCAGGACAGACAAGCTGATCATCTAGACCAGAGAACCCTCCAGACAGCAATAGAAAAAGTAAAAAGCAGGAAACCTAAAACAAATAATGTACATAAAATGAAGTAATGACTGGAATTTCTATGTGGGGATGTAAATCTTTCCTTATAAAAATAATTTCAGGGCTGGAGAAGTTCAATAGAAATCATAACTCAACATGTTACAATAAAACTCTGATAATCCAGCAGATTTAGGACAGTGGAAGACCATTAGATTTTCTTGACTATTGTATATTACCTCTATTAACCCTCCAAAACATTTGTATTTAAATTCTCTCTAAAACATGATGCATGTGGTGCAATAAATGTTTATTTGAACCCAGTGTGTGAGTTTAAAGGGAGCAGGAAATACACAAGCACTCTAGACCCTTGCTCTAGTCTCAAACTTTCAAAGTTCTTGACCCCTGGTGTTCCAGACCTCCATCCCAGCCTTAGCCGTACAACCCCTGTCTCTGGCAGCCTATTCCACTTGTACTCCAGACCCCTTGATTCACATTTCGACTCACATGACCGATCATCAAGACTTCCCAACAATGAAATGCCGGATTATCAGAGTTTTACCATATTTTAAAATGTTGCCTCCATTGCAGCCCATTGAAAGAGGGTTAAGTTAAGGGCCTGTCCCACGAGCATGCGACTGCATGCGGCTAGCGCGACCTAACGTGGTCACGCTAGCCATACGGCCTCGCGGGGCCGGTCCCACTTTGTTCGCTGGAGCCGTATGGAGTTGTGCGGAGCTGGTCCCAACACCGCGCGGGGCTCCGAAAAACTGAGACCGTCCAAACATTCCGCGCAGCAACGGCCTGCCGGCCCGCTGCTGCATTAAGGCCATACGCACCGCCTCGACGCCGTACGCAGCGTCTTGACGCCGAACGCAGCGTCTTGACGGTGTAGCCTAGCGCGTGGCATTGCACGATGACGTCACCGCCCGGCGTGCCGTTGCGTGATGACGTAACCGCCCGACGCCGTGCAACGTCCAAATTCAGTCGGCCCGCCTCCTGCCCAGCTGATTGGTGAGTATGATGTCGGGACCAGCTCCATACGGCTCAGCGGTTGGAAGTGGGACCGGCCCCGCGAGGCCGTACGCCTCAAGCCACCACGTTTGGTCGCACTCGCCGCATGCAGTCGCATGCTGGTGGGACAGGCCCTTTATAAGAACAGAGGTCAATTAACTTAGGTTTACCATAATGGTGATATCAGTGATTCTTTCCATGAAGAATACACCTTGACAGTGACAGGAAAGGGGACCCCTTTCAACAGAGCATGTGGAAGTCAAACAGCACTGTCAGTTTACCCAGAAAGAATGTTGAAAAAGTGCCATTATGCATACAATGAAGTTTGACAACCATGAATGCCCATAATGTGACGATTTTTCTTAAAGTGATCAAAGGGCACATGTATCTCAAAAGGCCACAACTATGAAGAAAGCAAAGGAGTTTAATGAAAAATTAAAAATCACTGAGCCAGGTTTTACCTAGTATACTAGTTGTTGTTTTTTGAGTGATTCATATGCAACTAGCATAATCATATACCTGCTTGTCCTTTCCACCACATCCCCATGGATGTAGCGTAGCTGAGAGTATACTATATAAAGCAGCCAGGAGAGCAGTTTAAATGACAGCTTGCAGCAGAGGAAAAACAGCTGGGAACTATCATTACATTCCAGTAGGAATAGCGAACAGTTTTCTTGAGCAGAGGCAATCTGATGGAATGAGGAATTTGTCAAATAATTTGCAGTGAACAGCCATTTTCCAACAGGAGCTTTTTTCATGTTTAGTTTTCATTTTCCTCCTGACTGAACTGCTCTATACCCAATTATCTCAGGGAAAGCGGATTATCTCTGGTTATTGTGGGGAATGTCAATTGTTTCCTATTTATTGTGGTGAAATGTTTTATTAGCAAGTGCAAGAAAACAGCAGATATATTTGGCTGGACAGATTTCCTTTGCTTCCCCAACATTCCCAATGCAGAACCTTCCTGTGGTGGCTGGAATGTGGAGTACATGAGGCCTTCTTAGTGGAATGATAAAGACGAGACCTTATAAAATGTTGGGAAAACAGGTCATCTTGGCACTGCCAAAATCTAGTAGCAATACCAAGAAATGTAATTATTTCCTCCAGCAGCTTCTCAATACAGATTTTCCACTTCAATAACTATTTCCCCAACATGACGGTAGATTACAAAAACCTTTTGTTGCAATATGAAGGAAGGAAGTTCTTAAGTTCACATTCGCTGGCTGAGGTTTAATAACCATCACTGAAGGAGATTTATTCCAAGGTATTCTATACACAAGTCATTTATAAGTTTCACAAATATTCTTCATAACATTCTTGGCATTTCCCAAGATTATAATTTGGTGATTCAACCAAATGTGCCAACATCCCTTCAGCAGTATCATTTCACAAAATATTAGACAAGATCACAACCTAACCTTTGACAAATCTGTGATGAAAAATTCACATGAATAGTATTAGTATTGAGCAAAACATAAAGTGCCAGAGGAACTCAGAGGGTCAGGCAGCATCTGGGGAGGGAATGGACAGATGACGTTTCGGGGCAGGACACTTCTTCAGACTCTGACATCTTTGAGTCTGAAGAAGGGTCCCAACCTGATACATTACCTGTCCATTCCCTTCCCAGATGCTGTCTGACATTCTCCGGCACTTTGTGTTTTGCTCAAAATTCCAGCATCTACAGGCCCTTGCGTCTCCATAGTAGGTATGTTACAAAACGTACCTTCAGCGGCGCTGCAGTTGTCACTGGCCGTGTGCGCGACTTTGGCGCCTTTGAGAGGGGGGCGGGTTTAAAATGCCGTTTTCTCCAGCCTGTTGAAATCGATCTTTGTCGGGCTTTTTTGCTGAAGAAAAATCGCTCCGACTGCCGTTTTATCAAGTTTATTAAAAATAGCGCTGGATAATTTAATAGCAGGAGTAAAATTAAAATCGTCTTCTAAAGCCGTCAACGCCGACAACGGGACGGATCTCACGTACAGGACAAAGCAAGGTACGACGTTTATTTTTACATATAAACGTGCTTCTTAGGATGCCTTTAATCAAAATTTCACGTTGCGAAAAGGTGATTTAGGCCCCATACGAACCGGCAGTGTTTTTCCTGCCGATATGGGGTTTAAATTCACCGCAAATGCAACGTTCCAATCGATCGTGTTCCACAAAATCTCACTCGCAAGATGATTTAAATGGCCATTAATTTACGGGAATTAAACACTAAATTCCTTTCATTTGGCCTATAAATTCATGACAATGAGATTTAAAAATCATGTTATATTGTGAATTCTTGTGTGAATGTTATTTGGACACTTAGGCTATTTAAAAATGTTAACCTTTTCTTAAGAAATGGATAGATGTTTAGATCTAGTAAATGAATTTTGTAATTTGCTACAATTAGGTAACTAACTAATTATATGCTTTAATTTCAGGTCATCCAAGTAAGATTGTTTCATATTTGTTTCAGAATGCTTCAATCTATAATAACTGAAAATTTCATTCAGTTCTCTTAATTTTTAAGAAAGTTATGGGCTTTTGACTGTCCTTGATCACAGCTTTTGTGTTAAGTCAATGGAAAAGCAATGGCCACAAGATGAAAATGGCCATAACCTTTTTAATACTGAAGATATGAAAGTGAGTTAGGTTTCAAATTCCAGGTGATTTTTAAAATCTCAAAATTTTGTGACATTGCTATCCACAGTATTAGCATTGTAGGCTTGCCACAAAAAACAAATCAAAAACATTTCCGGTCTCAATCCAAAGTAAAGTCACCTAAATTGGGAGTTTCCTGTGAATTATTACCAAGTTAAGGTCACAGCCTGAGTATCAAATGTTGTCAGGAATTCTCAGAATTAAATAACCTGTCATCAGGACTTCTCAAAAGAAAAAAAACATGTTGAGATGCATAATGCCAATTTCCAAAGTATCCAAAGCAAAACTTCCAAAGCACTCTAATCAAAGTCCTATCTGAAATAAGATACAAAAAAAAGTGTGCACTGAAAAAAGGATATAAATTCTGAAAGCACAAAAAAAAAAAAATCGCAGACAAATTGAAACTTTAAGGTTATGGTTTTCAATAGTTCAGATACTTGCATCAGTTTCAGTTTTTTTCAATCTTCTTTTGTTCTTCTTGCATTGAGTGCCAAATTCCTACTTTTCGTCACCTCTTCTCAACAAAACGTAGCTTTGGAATAGTGGATCAAAATAAGTGTTTAGGCAAACTAATCTAAGAATGAGCCCGTGATGTGATAAATCCATTGTTGAAATCCTCTCAAACTGCACACGTTCTCAGCCCACGCCTAACACCAGCCCATACGCCCCTCTTTCCTCTGAGCCTCTCCCTATGATATCCCCACGAGATCCCTCCCCCCTCAGATACAGTGTCTGATGCCACCCCCAAAATTATGTTGTGTCTTCACCATTCCTTCTGATCTCCCCCCCTCCAATGCGAGATAGAACGAGACATCTTGTTCTATAGCCTAATTGAGAATGAAAATCCATATTTAACTGATAACTAATAAGAGGTACTGGGAAAGGCTAAAAAGAGAGCAAGTGTAATCAAAAGCAGAAAGCTGCAAAAGCTGGAAGTCTGAACTAAAAGTAGAAATGGCTGAAGATCCCCAGTGAGCTAGGCAGTGTCCAAGGAGAAAGAATTATGTTTCAAGCCAGATCCTCGGCTTCTAGCATTTTCAGTTTTCAAAGTAATGGAAGCAGACCAGTCAGCTTTAAAAAAATCTTGGAAGTGAGAGACGAGAAGATAATCTTGCACTTCAAACAAGATATCAGCAGAGAGGAATGCTGGTGTTAATAATAGAGAATGCAGGAGAACTTAAAATGCAACCAAAGTACATACCAAAGTTCATAGAGCCTCTCAGTATGCATATCAGTGTGACAGGATTTATAGTATCCAATAGAGTACCAAAATAATATACATGTTTGAACTAGCACATTAGTTGATAAAATATAACATAAACTAACAATTGTTACCCGAGATTAGCTATGACTATTCCTGCTCACTCATTCGCCAGGTTTAAACATTACAAAATAAATGCAACTCAATCAGAGAAGAGTGAGTCATTGTGCACATTATAGTCAGCTTTCATTAACAGCAGTCACCTTCCGAGGTAGTGGGTGGTGTTGTGGAGGCAGTGGGGAGGTGGGGAGAGGAGAAGGGCAAGGACGGTACAGTTAAACGAGGAATCAAAGAACTATCAGATGTAAACACGCAAATGCTGATGGAAATGAAATTACCTGCACTACCCTGCTGATCCCACCATCAGCTATTAAACTTTCAGGTTAATCGTGAAGACATTGCTTTGGAAGCACCCATTCTGAACACAGACTTGTTACTACCTGTAGTTTCATTCCACTGAGCCCTGTAGTATGAGCTTAAACAAATAACCCAGTGCCTGCAAGCTAATATCCAATCTTTCACAGAGTTGATGCTGAGAAGCAGGTTATTCAACATGTTTTTAATTATCGAACGGGAGTATGCCAATTGAAATCAACATAAATAATGGTGCACAGTAAAGTTGTAAATGGCTGAAAACATAGTTTCTGCTGGGACAAATGCCTTTGGACGTGCACAAGATTTCTGTGTTGCTAGTTTCAGTGATCCAACAGTTTTTATTCCTTGCTACCCACATAGTTATGACATTAATCAGATTTTAATCAAACTTCCGTGACTCATGTTCCTAAATTCCAATGTTATTTGTCATTTGAGATGTTTTAGCAGGTCAAATCAACATGAACAAGATTTTGGATATCAAAGGACATCTGAATGTCAGAGAAACATTTTTTGTTTTGAGATGGGAATGCTATTCCTTAATCATTTACATGAAAGAAAAAACGATAATTCTTCAATAGCGTTATTAAATGCAGATGCATAAAAGGGAATAATTTATTTTAAAGATGGTCCTGAGGAGGTTTACAAGAATGATTCCACGAATGAGCAGGTTAACCTATGATGAGTGTTTGTCGGCACTGGGCCTATACTCGCTGGAGTTTAGAAGAATGAGGGGGGACCTCATTGAAATGTACAGAATAGTGAAAGTCTTGGATAGAGTGGTGTGGAGAGGATGTTTCCACTAGTGGGAGAGTCGAGGACTAGAGGCCATAGCCTTAGAATTAAAGGACATTCTTTTAGGGAGACAAGGAGAAATTTCTTTAGAGGGTGGTGAATCTGTGGAATTCTTTGCCACAGAAAGCTATAGAGGCCAAGTCAATGGCTATTTTTAAGGCAGAGATAGATAGATTTTTAATTAGTAAAAGTGTCAGAGGATATGGGGATAAGGCAGGAGAATAGGGTTAGGAGGGAGAGATAGATCAGCCATGATTGAATGGCGGAGTAGACTTGATGGGCCGAATGGCCTAATTCTACTCCATCACTTATGACTATGCCCTTATGAGCATTTTGCCACCAAACTTCAGAGTACAAAACTCAAGGTGGCGAGATACTCCATCCACACCTGCTGGACTGTCGGGGTTATCCAGAGTGCAGTGGCATGCTCTGGGTGTCTAAATAATCAACATTTAAAATCTTAATTGTCACCCTTCAGTCTGAAGAAGCGTCTGGACCCGAAACGTCACATTTCCATGTTCTCTGGAGATGCTGCCCGACCTGCTGAGTTACTCCAGCATTTTATGTCCTTTTGTGTATTAACCAGCATCTGCAGTTCCTCGTTTCCACTTATATATCTTTCTGATATTTTGAATACATTGGGATGAAGCAACCAGCAAATGGAGACACGCACTAATCTGTTGTTTAAACACTTACATTTCTGCAGTAAACTGCAATGTCATGTTACAAGATCCAGCGCTGGATGGAAGTGGACTCCATGCCGCAGGAGTAAGATGATTTAGAAGTGGCCACTAAAGGTGCGTAAGTTATGGACCCTTAAATGATTTTTGAAAAGTAGGTAGAGGTAGGCCAACACATGAGGTGGTGGAAGTCCCAGGCACTAAATGAAGCCCTTGAAAACCAGTCAATTATCCTAAGGCACAGTAGAAATGACAGAAGGAATTAAAAAGGAAGGGTAAAGTATGAACATGGTGAGAATTGTGGAGTCATTGAGTCATATCTGATGCTGAACATTTTATATTTAAAGCACCAGGGGATTATTCATCTCCTATGTCAGTGCTCCTTTGTACTTCCTGAGAGACCCATTGCCTAATTCCACTCTGTGTACTGTGAAACCAGCAGTTCTCCAGCAAAAGATTTTACTACTGTTGCCTGGAGGTGCCAAGAGGGAATAATGCAGTCATAATAATTGGATGGATCAGGATACTCTCAGTGCTGCAGCAGGGTAGAAACCAAGAGACAAAAGGGGATTCAAATGGAGCTGCAGGATAGAGCAGAAGGTGGCGACCACATTTTCTAGGTTATGCAGTGACAATGTACAATGACAGGCGAAATAGGCATAACATCAAACTCACTGCTCCCACTTTCCCAAGAATGAGACTAACTAAAATGTTTCCTAAAGATTAGCTTTGCAGAAAGGAACCCAGCCAAGAGTAAATCATCTTCAATATATTTTAAATTTCTTTATTTAAATGGAATTGGCCTTCTTCACACCGATTCAAAATGGACAAAAAACAGAAAAAGTTGGAGAATTCTGCAGGTCAGGCAGTTCCCATGAAAAGAGAAATGGGTACCATTTCAGATCAAAGACCCCTTCAGAACTGAGAAAGAGAGAAACAAGTTTAATCAGGTGGCAGTCTGAAGAAGGATTCCAAACCGAAACATCACCAATCCTTTTTCTCTAGAGATGCCGCCTGACCTGCTGAGTTACTCCAGCATTTTGTGTCTATCTTTCACAGAGAAAGGGCCCATAACTTATATTTCACACATTGCTCTCCCCTTCCTTGCTGCTTAGACTAGCTGCTGAGTTTTTTCCATTTTAATTTCAGAATTCCAACTTCTGCGCCCAAGAGACCACGTCATTAAGTGCCTGTATAATTGGGAAGATGACATACCTTGTGGGGATCAGAGGAGCATTTCTGCTTCAACTGGCCTCAATTCACTTCCCCGACAGGTTGATGTGGTAGGAAATCTACTGAGGCTTCCTGTTTACGATACCTTAAAGCTGCATCTCTCTAAGGTTTCGAAGTTCCTGCATGTTAGAAAGGTCCCCCTATGACTTTGGGTATTTTTGCCAGCTGCTCAAGGCAGCAGACTAAAATAGCAAAAAAATAAGCACTCAGTCTTACAAGTCTTATAATTTTTATATGGAGCGAGAGACGATTAGTTAAAAATTACAGAAAATTCTGGAAACAGACAGCGGATCGGAGAGCAACTGTGGAAAGAGAAACAAAATTGACAGGAGAGATGGTGTGGCATTGTTTAACGGGCTGTATGGTGGCGTATCGGTAGAGCTACTGCCAGAGACCCGGGTTTGATCCTGACTACAGGCGCTTGTCTGAACGGAGTTTGTACGTTCTCCCCTTGACCTGCATGGGTTTTCTCCGAGATTTTCGGTTTCCTCCCACGCTCCAAAGACATACAGGTTTGTAGGTTAATTGGCTGGGTATAAATATAAAATTGTCCCTAGTGGGTGTAAGGTAGTGTTAATGTGCAGGGATCGCTGGCCAGCGCGGACTTGGCGGGCCAAATGGCCTGTTTCCACGCTGTATCTGTAACGATGGGAATCTCTCTCCCTGTCAGAGGTATTCACAATATACTGTTCTAATATTTTAGGATCAATCTTCTGACTAGGCACATTACAACATTTGGGTCTCAATACTGATTTTAGTTCCACAATTAAGTATCATCCATAATATTAACTCCGTTTTTCCCTCCCCTCAGGCAATGCCTGATCTGCTGGGCCGTTCCAGCATTTTATAACTTGCAGGTTCTGAAATAAATGTGACATGCAGTTTACAGCTTCAACATGCGTTTTATTTTTCTAATTTTTCTTGTTAATCGATTGACCAGGCAGCTCCGTGAATGAAAACCAAAATAGTACAGATGCTAAAAATCTGAACTAAAGAGAGAAAATGCTGGAAATGCTCAGCAGGTATGGAAAGAGAATCGGAGTTAAACTTTTCAGGTTTGGGAGCCTCCATCAGAACTGGGAAAGAGAGGAAGAACAATAGTTTTCAGTGAGGAGAAGGTGGGGGAGCATCTGGTAGAACAAAGATGATATCTCAGAGGGCATCCAAATGGGTTAATGGAGACAATTACAGGGACATTATGCTTCTTTGTCCATGTAACGTGTTGTTTACAGCAAGGTTGTGGGGCATGCTGAGAACAACCAGACTATACCAATAGAATAAGAGTGGTCATCATGCAAAAAGGCCAGTTTTGATATAGACACAGAGAGAGTGAGCTACCTAGCGATGAATAATTCCAAATGGAGTCTGGAAAGCTGCAACAGGCTCAGACAAAAGATGAGATATTGTTCCTCCAGCTTGCCTTGGGCCTCACGATGATAGTTCCATAACTTTGCATTCTTCTCAGCAATCCTGGCCTTGCCTTACCAATGATATTCCATTTGTCCAATCCATTCTCTCCCATCCCCATCCATTCTGCAATTTAAAATAAATTTGTTTTCTCACTTTTCCCATCATGATGAATGATCTTTTATCTGAAAAGTTAAACTTTGCTTTGCTTTTTGAAAAATATGATTTGACTAGCTCAGTGTTTGAGGTATTTTCTGCCTTTACTTCAGATTTCCAGCTGTTGCAGTTATAGCTTGCTTAAAAATATTTCCCATTAGTTTCCCACTGTTTTTTCACAAATCTCTTTACCTCTGTTTGGTACTAATGCAGTCTGTCTCTCCTGAACCATTCTTTTCCACCAGTAAGGATCCCAGCTCTTTCTAAAAAATAATGGTATTGGACATGACTGAGCCAGCCTCCATTCTTGAATCGGTTTGCGTCTTTATCTTTCAATCGACTTGAATGTATGTGGTTTAACTTATTTCTCGTGTCATGTATGAATGCTTCTTTATGAACCTACACCTGTCTTCCATTAAATCCTCTCTGATCTTTCTTGGTAAACAGCTCGCCATCTCAAAAGTACCGATCTCACAAATGCGTGTGCCTGAGCAAAAAATTACAAATGCTTCTGTCGTGCTACAATGACATGTATTGACCAATAAAGATCAATTGCGGTATTAAAATAGCCAACCGAACAAAATCAACTTGTAATTTCTAGTTCTGAATGATATTATAATGAGCCAATGGCATTAATCATCACTTGTCTAATCCAGTACAATACAGAAATAGCAGAGCTTTTGCATGATTCACAGCAGCTCCCATCCAAATGCTATCGTATCCTGTACCTACGTCAGTTGGTGATGCATTTCCTTCGCTTCGGTTCATTTTGAGCACAATATTTCACAACTGCTAAAAATGGAATCCAAAAATTGGAAACGTATCATGAATTTCAAAAATGTCATCCTTTGCTAAAATTAGTTACCTCTCCCTTTTACAGATACATTCCCTTCTGAAGAAGGGTCTTGACCCGAAACGTCACACATTCCTTCTCTCCAGAGATGCTGCCTGTCCCCGCTGAGTTACTCCAGCTTTTTGTGTCTTCCTTCCCTTCTCACAAACTCTTTATAAAGATACTTTACTGCGCCAACCCTGATAAAACCAGTGGTTAAAGTAATTACTAAATAGTAGCATTTCTTTTAAAGGAGGCTTGTCAACTTTAAAGGCCAAATTTATGTCCCAGGGTCATTTATTCAGAAGAGAGATACTGACATGTTCTCAATTAGATATTACATCCACATGCTGCGAGTTCAGTCTCACTCCACAGAATTGAACTCAAAATTCTAGTCTGATAGTCCAGTGAAGTGTGACATCATTGGAGATATCATCTTCTGCATGAGAGTTTAATCCAAGGTCACATTTGCTCTCTCAGGTACATATCAAATAAAAGTCTCATGGTACATTACTTCAAAGACCACTAGAGAGTTAGTCAAATTGATTTCACAAAAACAACTGATTACCTGACGCTTATCACAATGTGTTTGCTGCTATCTTTATGCACAGACAGGCTGCCCTATCTCTGAGACTAGAACAATTACATTGGAACTAAAGAAATAAAAGTATACCATTTGGCTCCGAACACGTGATCTTTCACTTTGGTTCCATCTTCCAGCACTAGCCTCCTATCTTAAAATCTATCCAATTCTACCTTGAAAACACTTGTTGACTAAACTTGCATAATCTTCTGGGTAAAGAAATCTCTTCTCTTCTTAATCTTGAATCCTAGCCTGGCCCACATTTTGAGACTGTAACCTGGTTTTTGACACACCAGCCAGGAAAACATCACCCATGCATCTATCATGTTAAGTCCCGTAAGAATTATGTATATTTTAATCAGGTCACCTCTCATTCTTCTAAACTCATGAGCACTACTGTGCTTATTATCGCTTCTTATGTTGAACTCAGCTTCACAGGAATCAATCCAGTTATTCTCGATTACAATAATTCATTTCCTTAGGTCGGATGACTTGACCTACACCTAAATATTTTTGAATTTCAATACCTTTCAATCTCTCAAAAATGAGAGAGCCAATTTGATGCCTGAACATAATTAAAAGTGTGAAATAAAGCCAGGGCTTATTTTTGGAAAAAACTGCAACTACTTTTCAATGTTTCATTGTGCTATGCTGAATTATAGGTGTCAAAATAGACAATAAGTCAAACTTACAGAATTTAGATTTCAGGTTTGAGTCATGCACATGATTTATTGTTGTCAACCAGCCTCTAATGGGCAAGGTGGCACAGACTAGCAGAGCAGATACCTCACAGGTCCAAAGCCTTGGTCCAAACCTGAACTTGTATAGTTTGCACATCCTACCTGTAACTGAGTGGATTTCCTTCGGTGCACTAGTTCTCTCAAAGATGTATGGGGTGTTAGATTAATTGTCCACAGTGAAATTGTCCCGATTCAGGGGTATTGATGAAAACGTGGGGAAATGGTTTATTGGGGAAATTAGTGGAGTAATAGGATTGCTTTGTGAGATCATATAGACTTGATGGGCCAAAACAGCCTCTAAGATGCGAGTAATCAGAAGCTTAACATTCTATCCAATTTGTATAAACTCTTAAATATTCATTGTAAATTGATGTAGGGAGGAAGAATAAGAAAGGAAAAAGCAAAAACTTTGAACCATCTGCACAGTGATGGAAATTACATCACAATTCTACCTTCGATTTTCCAGCATCTGCAGTTCCTTCTTAATCACAATTCTAATAGCTGGGCTTGAAGGACTAGTGTATCTTGTCTACCCTCTCGTGAATATTCTTAAATGCATTTAATTTAAAAACATTGTACTGCCATGATGTTCAATCTAGTATAACAGTGTAGCTGATTATTATATGAAGGAAAACAAAAATAATACAATCTTGTTGTCCGACAACTGACAATCAGACTGTCTTCTTGCACATTGTAAAATGTGTTCCTGTCCATCTGCCCCTGGGAAAGGTAATCAGTTTCTAAAATAAATTGTTTTCTGTCAGATTATCCGTCAATTTGCTCATCCTGGTGTAACGTATTTCTATAATGGTTGAGGAGGACTAGCTTAATTGAAATCTTCTTTTCTACAAATGTAGGCATTTGCCAAGAAACTTTAGTCAATCATCCATCAATGGATCATCCATCACCTTTATTTTTTCGCAAGATCCAGAACCACTGAATTACCAAACAAATTGTTATGTATCTATGTTGAAGATAGATGGATATTATTTTACATGATCATCCAAAAGGCGTAGAAACGATTTCATAGATTTAAACTAAAAGGAAGAATGTTAGGATTTCAATTAAAGTTGCTGCACACAAGTACATAGACTTCAGCTCTTAAAACAATACAGTAATACAACTACATCCACCATTACCTGGAACTGTAGCAATGTTTTTAAAAACATCTGCTGTATAGCAACTTGTGGTTTGATGAAGAAAGATAGGATTTCCATATCAACAGTAGTAATATGCGATTATGGTTTTAATATTTCCTCACAGGATGTATTATAAAAAAGCATTTTGGTAAAAGAACTACACTGTTCACATAAAAAACATTATTTAAATATAAATTCTGCCAGACGTTAAAAAGACTGCAAAAACAAATTATTAATGCAAAACACAATTAGATAATATGTCCACGGTAGTGCAACGGGTGATCCACAATGTTCCATTGCCAAGGTAGGATGAGGCTCACTATAATCCGAAATACATTGACAGTTAACATAATGGTTCATTCATGCTGCAAAATAAAACTAAGTCATCCAGATAATTACATAAATAAGAATTTACAGGAAAGAGTTTAAAGCCATCCGAGCGATATCAGGTTTAGTTTAAATAGAACAATTATTATAGGAATTATTAATGAGGCTGAAATCAGTATATTTCCATGACCTGATGACAAGGCTTTGAGAGTGCTGGCTACACAGTGCCAATACTGGGCTCTCACTTAACTTTTTTTCTCTGTTTCCAGCCTGGTAACCTAGGCAGCTTTTTAGGTTGCCAAATGACAGTTTAGGTGGTCTTTTAAGACGGCTTGCATGACGCGTGCGATATTGTGCTCGGACGAAATATGTAGTTACCAGTCGGAATTATACTCAATGAAGCATTCACATATTATTTCTGCTTCAAATAAAGTCACATACTAAACATATTCACCAATCAAGACATGATATATACAATGACATGCAGCAAAATTATAATACAGTATATACAGTACCTCAAGTCTTTTTACACGTTGCAATGAATGCAATTTTTATTATTTCTTTCCAAACAAAAATGTGGTTGGATTATTCAGCGTATGTTCAATCTTGGTGAGACCAAGCGCAGGCTTGGCAATCGCTTTGCATAACACCTCCACTCAGTTCGCAATAACCAACCAGATCTCCCGGTGGCTTAGGACCTCAACTCCGCCTCCCATTCCGAATCCGACCTTTCTGTCCTGGGCCTTCTCCATGGCCAGAGAGAGAGGCCCACTGCAAATTGTAGGAACAGCACCTCATATTTTGTTTGGGTAGCTTACACCCCAGCGGTATGAACATTGGCTTCTCCAATATAAGGTAGTCCTTGCTTTCTCCCTCCTTCCCCTCCCATTCCCAGCTCTCCCACAGCCTACTGTCTCTGCCTCTTCCCAGCTCTCTCTCAGCCCACTGTCTCCGCCTCTTCCTTTCTTCTTCCCACGCCCCCCACCCTCACATCAGTCTGAAGAAGGGTCTCGACCCGAAACATCGCCCATTTCCTTTGCTCCATAAATGCTGCCTCACCCACTGAGTTTCTACAGCATTTTTATCTACGCATTCACACAAGTTCTGTTATCCCACTTTCCTCACCCACTCCCTACACATTAGGGGCGATTTTACAGAGAAGTTAACCTACAAAGCCAATGCGTCTTTGGGAAGTGGGAGGAAATCCACACGCTTGCAGGGAGAGTGTGCAAATTCAACACAGGCAGTGCCCGAGGACAGGATCGAACACAGATCTCTGGCGTGTGGGCAGCAAGTCTACCAGCTGTGCCACTATATTCTGTTTTCCAACACACCCAAAATTATACATTGATAACTTTGGTTACTAAAAAAAAGAAACTATCCATTTTCAGTCTTAAATCTCTAAGTGACGCTATGTCCCCCTTTACAGCTACTGTATGTTTTAATTCAGTTCAAGTCTATGGGGCAGTACATTGGCCATAAAGTTGCTGCCAAAAGTGCCAGAAACCCGGAATTGATAGTGTTTATGGGTGCTGTGTGGTTTGCTCCTTTTACCTTTTATCCCATGGGTTTTCTCCGGGTGCTCGTGTTTCCTTCCACATTCCAAAGGTGTGCAGCAACCTCTTTCAGACCCAACCCAAAACATAATATTTTCCTTTTGTCCAGAGATTCTGTCTGACCTGTTGAGTTACTCCAGCTTTTTGTGTCTATCTTCAGTTTAAACCAGCATCTGCAGTTCCTTCCTACACATACGATACTATACGATAGAACTTTATTAATCCCACGAGGGAATTTGTGTGTGTGTGGGTATATATATGTGTGTGTGTATATAGGTGTGTGTGTATATATATATATATATATATATGTGTGTGTGTGTGTGTGTGTGTGTGTGTGAGTGTGTGTATTTATATAGTTATATATTCATATATAAATATACACTTTGTTTTCTCGTTTATAACATTGTTTACAGAGTACTATGTTTATATATTCTGTTGTGCTGCTGCAAGTAAGGATTTCATTGTTCTAACTAGGACGTGAGAGAATAAAACACTCTTGACTCTTGACTTACGTCGCTAATGTGTGGGATAGAACTAGTGTACGTGTGATCGGTGGTCGGCGTGGACTCGGTGGGCCGAAGGGCCTGTTTCCACGCAGTATCTTTAAATTAAACTAAAAACACTCAAACCAGAGGGAGTCTAATGAAGGGTCTCTACCCGAAACGTCACCCAATTTCTTCTAACCAGAGATGCTGGCTGCTCCATGGAGTTCCCCCGCACAATTAAAGCATGGAATAGTCTTCACCCTCCCATAGTTACCCAACCAGATGCAACTAAATTTAAGGTAGCTCTTTTTTCCCCAAGAACCCTTTTTTTGCTTAAGTCCAAGTCAAGAGTCAAGAGAGTTTTATTGTCATGTGTCCCAGATAGGACAATGAAATTCTTGCTTGCTGCAGCACAACAGAATATGTAAACATAATACAGAATAGGAGATAAAAGTTCAGTGTGTTTATATACCATAGAACATATATATACACACAATACATAAACAGATAAAGTGCAATAGGCTGTTATTGTTCAGAGTTTGGAGTTTGGTGGTGGACCCTAAACCACCTCCAGTTTAAATTCCATTTGGAATATTTTTGGAGGACCAGGAAACCAAGAAGCAAGAGTTACTCCAGCTCCAGGGTGTGATTCTGCGTTGGTTTTCAGCATTCGCGGCAAGGTGGCAACAGGACAGCAATGGCGGCCAGATCGCCCACAATGCAAAGGGAGGGAGAAAGTGCCCGGCGCCAACCAGTTGACGTGGCAGTGAGCATGTGCAGGATGGCCGATGATGTGCTGGCCGTGGTTGTGCGTATGTGCAGGGGGAGGATGTGCAGGCCGTGGCAGTGCGCATATGCAGGGACGGCCGGCCGTGCCGGCGGATGAGGAGCAGCCGGAGAACTGGAGACCTGGCGGCCCGGACACGGATGGCAGGCGGATTCGGAGAGTGACAGAGAGAGAGAGAGAGAGCTAGAGAGGGGGGCCCGCTCAGAGCAGGTGTCCAGGGTGCTTGCTAAGCCGTGCAAAATGACATGACTTTTAGGTTGCATGGCGAGACTTTAGGTGGCCATTGGCACCCGGGCAACCGTTAATTTCGAGCCCTGCAATAGATTCCCTGGTTGTCAAAATTCAACAAATTCCAGTACAGTTCCCCCACCTCGTTCCTCACTTTAAACCCTTTGAGCTATTAAATCTCCACACTCAATAGCTTCCACAATCAACAATTCATCGTCAGCAATGTTCCATACTTCCAATAAGATGTCCTCAGCAATGTCCCATACCTAAAAATGTCCTCAGCATTGTCCCATACCTCCGATAAGATGTCCTCAGCAATATCCAACACCTCCAACAACATGTCACCACGACACACAACTTCCCAAACTTAGCACGACAATGGGATTGTTCTCTCATCACTTTGATTTACTTCTCCATTTCCAATAATATACAATCCTGCAACAACTGTAGCAAATGCCACCCATATATTTTTAACAAATCTTTCCCTATCATCCAGCATTTCAATCATTTTTCCCCAGAGGATGTACTTTGTTCTATTTAATCAACTAAGTTTCCTACATTTGGAGGAGACAAATATGTGGATTTAGTGACCATTTTGCAGAGCACCCCCCATTCAGTCTGCAAGAGCATTCTGCAAGTCCCGTCCAGCTGTCACTCACATTTTCCTTGGACTCCTTTATTGTTCAAATACAAGCTTAAGACATAAATACCTTGCGGCTTTCCAGATTCAATAATTCCAGATATTGAGCATTTACAAATTTCCATTTCAGCTTTGAGGCTCAATATTAAATGTTTCCTGCTTATACCTCCTCCAGACACAGCACGCGATTCTTCATGTCCCATTCTCACCTCTTTTCAGCTTGTACTTTCATTCCAGTTACTCTCTCCTGCTTTACACCCGGTGTTATTCTTCTTTCCACTCCTCCCTTTGCATCTTGAAACTAATTTATATTCCATTAAAACTGAAAAGAATTTACTAACTAAAAGCTTTATTGCTATTTTCTCCCCATAGATTATGTTTGACCGACTGCATTACTTGCATTTTATTTCAGAATTCAAGCCGTTTGGCAAATTTGTCTTTGCAGTATATAGTTGCAACTTCTACAGGTGTACAGTAGAGTACATATTGACTGGCTGCATCATGGCCTGGTTCAGCAACTTGAACACCCAGGAGCAGAAAAGACTGCAAAAAGTTGTGAACACTGCCCAGTCCATCATCGGCTCTGACCTCCCCACCATCGAAGGGGGTTATTCCTGCTGCCCCAAAAAGGCAGCCAGCATCATCAGAGACCCACACCATCCTGGCCACACACTCATTTCACCCCTACCATCGGGAAGAAGGTACAGGAGCCTGAAAACTGTAACGTCCAGGTTCAGGAACAGCTTCTTCCCTGCAGCCATCAGGCTATTACACACTACAACCTCAAATAAGCTCTGAACTTCAAAAAACTGGGGTGTAAACTACCCAAACAAAATATGAGGTGCTGTTCCTCCAATTTGCACTGGGCCTCACTCTGACAATAGAGGACGCCCAGGACAGAAAGGTCAGATTAGAATGGGAGGGGGAGTTGAAGTGCTGAGCCACAGGGAGATCTGGTAGGTTAAGACAGGCTGAGCGGAGGTTTTGTCAGTGAAATGATCGTCGAGCCTGCGTTTGGTCTTGCCGTTGTAGAGAAGTTGACACTTGGAACAACGGATACAGTAGATGAGGTTGGAGGAGATGCAAGTGAACCTCTGCCTCACTTGGAAAGACTGTTTGGGTCCTTGGATAGAGTTGAGGGGGGAGGTAAAGGGACAGGTGTTGCATCTCTTGCGGTTGCAGGGGAAGGTACCTGGGGAGGGGGTGGTTTGGGTGGGAAGGGACGAGTTGACCAGGGAGTTTAGGAGGGAACGGTCTCTGTGGAAAGCAGAAAGGGATGGAGATGGGAAGATATAGCGGGTAGACGCGGGGGGGGGGGGGGTGGTGGTGTGTGTGTGTGTGTGTGTGTGTGTGTGTGTGTGTGTGTGTGTGTGTGTGTATACACTTCTGGGTATGTGTTTTTTTCTCTCTCGTTTATCATATTGTTTACAGTGTATTATGTTTACATATTCTGTTGTGCTGCAGCAAGTAAGAATCTCATTGTTCTATCCGGGACACATGACAATAAAACACTCTTGACTTTTGACTCGTGTCAATGCAATTCCATGGTAATTAATTTGACTTTAAGATCCCAAATTGCTTGAACTCTCCCACTTTGGCAAGCTCTTTAAATGTTCCCTCCCTCCACCCACACTATTCCCATCTGACCTCTTCCCATTCCTCCCTTATCACTCATATATTATCAAAGTACATAATCTGTAGCCCTTTGTTGTCTCCTCTAATCACTTTCCAGTCTCTGTCACTATCTCCACCCCTCCCTCTCCCGCCCGGCTCCATCTTCCTATCAACCTCTTCACCCGATCCACCTATCGCTTGCCAGCTCCTGCCTCAAACCTCCCCCTCAATTCTATACTGGGTACCGCACCTTTATACTCAGTCCTGATGCAGGACTTTGACCTGGAACGCCAACTATCGCTCTTTTCCCCCACCGATGCAGCCTCACCCACTGAGTTCATCCAACAGTTTGTTTTTGTGCTTGAAATGGCCTGATAGTCAGAGTCACAGAGTGATACAGTGTGGACTCAGGTCCTTCAGCCCAACTTGTCCACACCGGCCAACATGTCCCAGCTACACTAGTCCCACCTGCCCGCGTTTGGTCCATATCCCTCCAAACCTGTCCTATAAATGCGCCTGTTTAAATGTACCTTCTTAAATGTTGGGATTGTCCCTGCCTCAGCTTGTTCCATACATCCACCAACCTTTGTGTGAAAAAGTTACCCCTCAGATTTCTAATAAATCTTTTCCCCTTCACCTTAAACCTATGTTCTCTGCTCCTCGATTCCCCTACCCTGGGCAAGAGATCCGATCTATTCCACTCATGATTTTATACACCTCTATAAGATCACCCCTCATCCTCCTGCACTCAAAGAAATAGAGTCCCAGCCTAATCAACCTCTCCCCATAGCTCAGACCCTCTAGCTCTGGCCACAATCTTGTAAAACTTCTCTGTACCTTTTCCAGCTTGACAACATCTTTCCTATCAAATAGTGCCCAGAACTGAACACTAAATGCGGCCTCACCAGCACCTTATACAACTGCAACATGACCTCCTAACGTCTAGACCCAGTCCTTGAAGAATACAACAAATGAAAAGACTGAACAATATTGGATATATTTTCTCTTTGGAACTGGAAGGCATTTAGTTTGCAGAACTATTTGCATTGATTTCTCTCAAGGATTTTGTTTTGCAGCAAGAAATTACATTGGAATCCATCTCAGATTAGAGGCCAAAAAATATATAAAACAGCTGTATCTTGTTAAAATGCACTCACAAGCATTGTTATGGAACCACTGCAGAGTGGCTATGCGCAAGCGGACATTCCTTGTATACAGATAAAAGTAGATAACCTATTTTAAATGTGAACTGTCTCCAGATTAGTATGTGTGGGTGGACAGCATTCATTTTAGTTTGCATGCTTAACGGCATGCAGCTGAAACGGCAGCAGCTGCAGCGTGGGGTGCCTTCATCTTGCAGGGTTCCCTGCAGCAATGAGAAGATAATAATTAGCTATTGGCTTCTTTGTTAATTGGTTGATTGTAATTACATGCACGATCTGGGGCCAATTAAGAGCTCATAACACTCAAGAGATTTGTACATGTATAAAGTAGAGTAGTTTGGGAGATGTGAAACTGGAAAGAGAACAGTGTGAATGATTGGATTTATAAAGTACACCCCATCTCAATAATTAATGGTTATTATACAAATGTGTACGCATTAACACTCAATTTCCATGTCAGAATTGTTGTGAAATATAGGAATTAATCACTCAAGTCGACGGGGAAGTATGTGCAATTCAATCTTTCAATTACATAATTCTATGATTTTATTTACATTACTTAGGATTATCAACTTTCTCAATATGAAATCTCAAACTAATCAGATTGATAATTTGCAAATATCTAATCAAGCAGTTTTTTACAAAGATCTCACCTTTCGTAGCGTTGGGCACTCGCATGGGCCTCAGCTATGCCTGCCTCTCTGTAGGGTACGTCGAACAATCACTGTTCCAGGCGTACACTGGCCCTATCCCCGAACTATACCTCTGCTACATTGATGACTGCATCGGTGCTATCTCCTGCACTCATGCAGAACTCACTGACTTAATCAAATTCATGACTAATTTCCATCCTGCACTCAAATTCACTTGGACCATCTCCGACATTTCCCTACCGTTTCTAGATCTCACCATCTCCATCACAGGAGACTATTGACTGACATCTATTACAAATCCACTGACTCCCATAGCTATCTAGACTACACTCCTTCCCACCCTGCTTCCTGTAAAGACTTGATCCCCTACTCCCAATTCCTCCGTCTACGCCGCATCTGAACCCAGGATGAGGTGTTCCATACCAGGTCATCAGAGACGTCCTCATTCTTCAGGGAACGGGGGTTCCCCTCTTCCATTATAGATGAGGCACTCACTAGGGTCTCTTCGATATGCTGCAGCTTCGTTCTTGCTCCCCCTCTCCCCCATTCGTAACAAATACGTCCCTCTTGTCCTCACCTTTCACCCCATCAGCCGT